>JAWWEW010000001.1:91643208-91676468 GCA_035583185.1 Anabacerthia variegaticeps | reverse complement strand
TAGCCACCAACGTGCTTGTAGCAAGCGTGGGTAGAGCCCTTGTAAATCTTCGTTCGCGAAGCCTAGCCATGAATGAAATGATAATGCAAACAGATCAAGGAAAGACCATTTACAATGAAACTAATGGAAAAATGTTGGTTAATCAAATTGTTAGCATCCAATAAAAATTATTGCTACTTTTCCCTCTGAAGATCTGGAAAATATACAGTGCCTCTCTGCTTTCCTAACAAATAATTGTGCAGCTTTAAACTGAAATGTGCTGCACCTTGCATTATTAACAAAAGGGTAGTAATTACTTACCCCAGTAAGTTTCTTTATTAATACAGTCTGTCTGTCTGATTCTCTCTGTCACATATGCACATGCAATATTTCACTGAAATTATGCCAATTATCTGTCATGCTTTGAATTTTATAAATATACAAATCAAGAATGATATAGGAGAGTGGTGGGAATAAAAGGGATAAAAATATTTTTCAAAATGTTATGAGTTCCTTCTCATCACTAATGCTACTTGCCTAAGATAAATTCAACAACTGAAAAGGAAAAATAAGAAACTTTTGTTACATAAGTATCAGCAAAGCATAGAAGAAGGATACACAAGAAGAATGAAGGTTTTATGACAATCTGAATTAAGTTCCCTACCAAAATCAATGAACATTAAATTCTGACTCTACCTCCCTTGCCCCAAATGAAAACATGTAAGACTAATGAGAAGATTAACAGCAAAAGTTTCCACACATCACTTCGCAACAAAACTTGCCTTTTACTGCGGACCTTACACCTCACACAGTGATGTCAAAGGAGAGACATCCACCCATGTCAGCCAGTGGCAGGTCATGTGGCAGACAGCAGCCCTGTCTTCTAGCTGTTTACACAGCTTATAGCTCTCAAGGCTGAACAAAAGCAACAGACTGTTGATTTCTTTAGACTATTTTTATAGCTTGAAAGTAAACTTCAAGGCTGCAAAATGTCAAATATTTGGAGATTGATTCAACAACTCATAGCACTCCCTCCTTGTCTCTTTCAGTCTGGAAACAAAGTCCACCCACTCTGCTCATCCACAAGGAAAATCCAAGTTCCTACACGGTGGATTCAGTGTAAAAGATAATTTCTTACAGTCATTCAAAAGCATCTCTCTCAGATCTTCCTCCTTATTTCTGACAGTCTTTATTTTCTGTTAATAAGACAACAAAAATTGGAGTTTTTTTGTTTAATATTAAATAAGAAGCAAAAATGAAATTATCAACCATGATGTACTTGACCAGCACTTATTTGACAGTACAATATTGAATTCCAACTCCAAACATTTGAGATAAAAATCCATGCAAGAGCAAATCTGGGCCGATAAGGAATTAGTCTTCCAATTAGTCTTTCCACCTACATTACAGGTGTAGCTGTAGTCAGTCCTGTGCTTTGCTAATGGGAATGATGAAACCATTCTTCCTCTATAATTAAATCCCAAGAAAGAACATTCCCAAATTTATTTCATACGAGTATAAAACATAGCTGTGCCTGAGGTCTGCCTCTGGTTTTAAACTACCTCATATGTGCAGTGAGGTCCAGCTTATACATGGGACAAACCTGACTGTGTAAACAACTCCTGCAAGCCCAGAGATCCAGGCAAGGGAACCCAGAGAGGTACTGAGCAGACCAGATGCTATAGCTTAGGGTGTGCTGAATTTCCCTTTGGACTCTATTGACCAGCCTGGCTAGATCACCATGGATTTTAACAGAGACTTTACAAGAACTTCCCATACAAACACAGACAGGGATTTTTGACATTTTTTTGCTTTGTTGCAAAATCATGGTGTGTAAAGTGTCTGAGAAATTTCCACTCAGGAGAGGGGGGACACATCAGGAACTACCACCACCTTGTCAGAAACCTCTGAAGGAAGTTCACATTGCCTCCTGCCAAGCCACTGGGAATTCTTACTTTAGGCTCAGTTCTCAAACTGTGCACATTTCCCATCTTCCCTCTGCTCTGCAATCACTCCTTCATCCCTGTCACATTCCTGCAACCAGAAGTGCAAAATCCCAGACCCTTTTCCAAGCCCTGTTCCCCAGCATTATACTGATAGAGGAAGACACCTACATAACAGGTGTAAGTAGGTAGTGAGAAGTAAGACTGAAAATTAACATATACATAAATCATTGCATCAAAACTAAAATCTGACTATAAAACATGGACAAATTTTGCCTGCGTGCTGTATTTCTAGGACCCTTGAAAACCTTCAGCCCAGGCAAGTCCACTTTAACATCTAAACCCTCTGAAACCAGAAAAAAAAGCAAAGACAAAAGCCAAGCTCCAATATATGAACACAACTACTCATGTTTTTAGCATACCAGGCAATATTCTTCCAATAAGAGCATCTAGCAACCAAAAGGACTCCTCTTCATTCTTTGTAATAAGAATCAGGTACCCAGCAATGAAGTTCATGCCCTGAAAAAGAAAAAATGGTTTTAAGATGCATCCACTTATCTTAACAGTTTCTAGTTTATTTTTTTTTATTAAGGGCTAAATTACTCCAGTTCTACAAAGCATGCATATTAAGTAAAATGTAGTAATGAAGGCCACTGGTTGAATAACCCGTTAAACCTGCATGACAACAGCTAACAAGAATTATTAACAAAGATCAAGGAGAGGAAAATTAAAAGTTTAGTAGCCTATACTTTACTTTCAATTTTAGCCTTTTTGTTTTGGTTTGGGTTTTTTTATATCCAAACCCCTGACCCAGTGTAACTGAAAACTGCTTTGATCAGAACCCAAACACGGCTGTATTAGATAAGCAGTACAAACACAACACACCTGCAGGTGTGAGACTGTGAGGGTACAGGAAGAGAATGCCTGACCCAAACACTCTTCAAAGTTGCAGCTCCAGCAGCTTTTACAAGCTGTTGCTGCTTAACTCATCCAAAGGCTGTATACAAACCATTTGCTTACACAATACCTCCAGTCCTGCACACACACAAACACACACACACATATAATAACACTGATTCTGTGAGCAAACCAGATGTGCAAAAAAAAAACCACATAAGGTTTTTTTAATCTTCTTTCATTAGCCTATTAAACAGTTAATGTACCAAAACATTTTAGGAACAATGGGACATGTATTTTGAGTAGAAGCTACCATGGTTTAGAAGTTGTGTATGTGTTACATTGTGCATAACCAGCTCTGACACTTGCAAAAGTGAGCATTCATAATTTTACCCCTTCTGTTATTATCAAAATATTAAAATAATATTTTAATAAGTACATATTAGTGAAAATAATAAAAATCACTCAACTTCAAAGAACGAGAGTGAACAGCTCAGGAGAGACAGATTTTTATTTTTTTTAGTGACTTCAGTGTAGGTTTAAGTCCCTCTAAGTCTTCTTCTCTCCAGATTTCAGTAATTACTATAAATATTCTTTTAACTTTGGAGCAGTTGCATGTACTGTACTAAATTTCTCAACTAACATGATGTATATATCAGCACACATATCCTTGCTGAGGAAGGGGAGGAAAAAGAAGAGGACTTAAGGGAACTGAAAACATGTTTTGCTAATAACAGTCCCTGCTTCTTTACGATCCTTAAAGATGACTATTTTTTTCTTAACTGTCAGACTGTCATGAATCAGCTTTTATCTTCTTTGTGTCCCACAGGAAACTTTAAAGTACTTGACAGTGACAACAGAAGCTTTTCTGAGCTGCCATCAAAGCAGTATGAGGTTGAACTTCAAAGACATTTTCTTCCTACTTGCCTTATCTATACTAGGAGATTGGCACCAAATAAATGCTACCAGCCCCCAACTACACGATGACGCATTAATGCTGGTCTTTCTGTGTTTTGAAAAATGTGACAGTGAAAACAAAGGAAATTGAGAACTCATGATGCTTTGTACATAGCAAGGGCTGCTTTGGGAAAGATGGCGGGGGGAGGAAGAGGGAAAGGCAAGCTCGCTTTCTCTTCCTCTCTGAAGCAATTAATCTTGGTATAACCATGTATAATAAAATATTTCTTTTGCAGCTAACAAATGGAGCCAAATGTGATCAAGCTAGCTATGAAAACAGTCACAGAGTAACTCACAAGGACATTTGAATCTGCCTGAAGTGATTCATATCCCATCCCCCCTCCCCAGGGCCATTTTGAAAACAGAAACAGTTTGTGGATGTGCTTCTAAAAAACACTCAAACAGACAAGAACAATTACCATGGTGAAAGGCAGCATTGTTTAAAGAACAGTGATTACATACCTGACAATATCCTACAGCTTTATTATGATGCCCATATGCTACCAATACATTGTAGAGTGCATGCTGCAAACAAGGATCAGCAGTTTTGCGGAATTTTACATTATCTGGAAATGTTCTGTTCATGTCTAGACAAAAGGAAGAAAGACCAAAATTAAAAGCCATTCCCTCTTTCACTTTGCAAAGAAACTTTTACAGCTCTTCTGAAGTACAACTGAAGCTTCACTATGGTTCATTGAACTGTTGTTTTATTGGATTCATTTTAAGAAACAGCTTTACCTCCATTTTGGCTAAAAGGGCACTTCCATTCAAGGATAATATATTACTGGAAAGAATAATCCCATTAGTGTACAGGAAGCAACTTCAAGTAGGCCTAAAGAAATTCTCCTGCAGACTGGACTGTCTCAATGTTTGACTGCAAAGGGTTGAATGAAAGCAAACCAGGTATTTAGACTGACAGGAAAAAAACATACCAAATGTATCAAGTGATATATAACCATGAAATGAGCTGTGCCTCTGGGAAAGTATAGTCTCACAACAAATGAGATGAACTTCTATCAAACAGTCCCAAACTGTTAAAAAACCAGCGCTGTTCCTGCAGCTGGCCACTTTCACTTAAAAATCACTTTTTAAGTTTCTCCACGATGTGACCATGAGAAGAGTTGTGTCTTCATTGGCGCAAGATCATCGAGAAGGAGAGCTATTTTTGATATCCAAGCATCAGAGCACATTCCTACATGCTTCAATCTCAGTCCTTAACCAACTAAGGACTATGCAATTACTGGCATTGCCAACCATTAATTTCTCTCAGAGCAAATATGAATAGTAGGACTCATCTCTCCTTACAAAGGCCTAAAAATTAGACATACAAGTTTGAGCTAGTCATTCCAAAACAGCCCTTAGTTGTTGGAAAGAAACAGGCAGAATTAATTTTTGGTCTGCTTCATTCTATAGAGAACCCAAGGTCACTAGTCCAGACTTGTGCTCTGACTTTTGAACAGGATTTTTCTCCCCAACTTAAACTTCTAAAGGTAACTTTGAGGATTTTCAAAACCCAAGAGTTATTAATCAAATATGAATAGTTGTTTGGGTTATATTTAACAACAACAAAACCAAATTGGCTTAAAAAAAAAAAAAAGGCAGTAACAGCACCTCTGTACAGATCTTCATGTCCTAAGAATTATCATTTCTTATCAGCCTTTTCCGGCATAAAGGAAGAAGCCTGTTACAGTATTGACACAAAGTTCAGCTGGAAACAACAAAAGGAAGAAAGTTTCCCAAAATCAGGATTAGTGTAATGGAAGTGTTAACATGTTGTCACACTAACTGCTATTTCTTCCTCTTAAAGTGAACAAATAATTTACAGGAAAATATTTCACTTCACCTCTCGTGACTGAAAAGAAAAACACAAGGAAAAAGACAATTTTTAAGAGGACCTGAACAACAGGCAGTTACAGGATAAATAAATCTGTTTTGTTTCTTCTTGGTAGGAATAGCAACATAGTATTTGCATAATAAAAATTCATTGTTTATTAAAGTATATGCTGGATGTTACAGAAAAGATTAATTTTAACATTTTAGCCATGGCTCTTCTCCTCAGCTATACAGAACAAGGGTGAGGGGGGAGTATGAAAAGTCTGTCACATACAGAGCAGAGGCTACTCAAACTGAACTCATCTGTCATTTCACAACCTGAGCAAGCTCTGCAGTTGAGAGGATCAACTCCAACTTGCTTTTTGATGGCAGAGCATGTTTTTCCATGCAAGGACTGGGGGAAGTCTTCCCTCATTTTATGAAGGATTTAAAACTTTCTTTTATATTCAGTAACAGTATTTCAGTTTAGAGGGAGGGTACAGAGAGAAAAACAAGATAAAAGAGCTAGAAGGCTTTATCCTTAATAGAAGATATAGGGCATGGCCTCACAGGACTCCTTGTGCCAGACTACTTTGGGAACACCAAGAGCAGAGGGTCCCACTTCCTGTCCATCCTCCCCTTTCTGCTCCATTTGCATGCTCTTCCTCTTCCTCCAGTTCTGAGGCTCCTCTGGCTGCAGGGTGAGGGAACTCAACACGCTCCACAGGTGCACACAAACCACCATGTTTTACCAGACTACAAGATGACAGTCAGAGATGACTTGAGGCAAATGACAGGAGCAGGCAAAAGCTGTTTATCTGGCTTCAGTACTTACACCCACTTTACTACACCTGTTCTAAAGCAGACATCCAAACACCACCTCAGCACAGCCTACCCTCTGACCTGTTATCCACTAATCTGCTTCATTCTTAATAGACATTGATGTCCTAAGGAACACAGCCTCAAACTAGTCCTGTTGGGGGCTGGTGGGGGAACCAAACCAAAACCAAAACCAAAATTCTTCTCAAGCAGGGAAATGAACATCAGAACTTCATACTGCTAGATAAATCCAAAAATTATGACTATATTGTCACTGTGTGCACATCTGCTGCTTACAAACAAACTAGGTATGGGAGCACAGAATCAGGAAGAAGACCACAAAGAAGGCCACAGATATCGCAGAAACTCCCCAGACATGAGATAACCTGAGACTGGGAAAAACATTCTGAGGAAGTATCACTACACACTTTACTCCTCCAGTTCTCCCTTTAGCTGTTCTGGTAGACTAAGGACCAGATGAGGCAGCCATTTGGATATGGCCTGATATGGCTACTCTTACAGAGAGCCGGAAGAGCTGACACTGCTGTTCTGCTCTTGCATGGTTAAATGTCCTAAACTCATGTGAAAATTCCCAACCTTCATTAATAGTTTAACAACATTCAGAAAAGCTTATTAGAGCTTTGATAGTAAAATATTCCCTGTCTTCAGTGAAATGGCAATGACCATTGTTTGAATTACTTTTCTGAACCCATCATAAATTCAATTAATATCCTGCATCTACCATCACACAGTCAGATCTTTATGTCCGCAGTCACATACAGCAGCACAGGCTCAGGGGACTCACTGGTAAATACCAGACCCTGGTTTTCACAGCCCCTGTAACTCCTTCCCATGAAACACGTGAGTGGAAATGCAGATATTAGCAGCACAGACACACCTACTCTGAAATTCAATGGCCTGGCCTAAGAGGAGCTTACTGCAAGGAAGATATAACAGATTACACCTCAGCCTTTTAGTAACCAGTACATAGCTTTCCATTAGGACTGCCACTTTTTATCCTCCCAGCATCATTTGTCCTACTAAACTTTACTATAATAGGACATGAACAACAAAGCATAGTAGGAATGCATGCCCTTCTAAATGTGCGCACAAAGTAAGGCATGAAAACTTCCATCAAAATTTAGAGACCTGCATTCTCTAAGCTCCTGTTTTTATGCCTGGAATAAGAAGCCTGCTCTCTTCTATATTTGTCTTTTTTTTTTTTTAAAAAAAAGTATGTTCAAACAGCAAATACCATATAAAACAAAATTAGCAATAAAGCTCATCAGTTAAGAATCAGGAAGCTAAAGGGCAAAAATGGTGAAAGAACAGATTACAGATTTAATTAGCTGAAAGACTTCTGTGTCGCTATTACTAATCAGACTTTTCTTTAAAGATTAGACAATTTCTTTACACAGTCTACCTTGCCCTTTTTAACCTGATTACATCCCACCAAAGACTTTCCCCACATGAAAAGAAGTTCCAAATGTACATGAAAATTGTTTGGAGCTTCTAGGCATGTAAAAAAACCAGGACACATTGGCTCTTATACGTTTTAAACTGAATTTTAAATAAAGCCTTACTTGACCTTGTCCTCCTGCCCCTCCCCTGGGTTAAAAAAAAAGTGTGGTTGCTGTTCTCTTGTTTTTAAACCACAACATTGGGCTGGGCTGTAACTTTACAGATAGACCGTGGGATTAAATACAGAACAGTTACATGAAAACTTTGGAAACTGCAAACACAAAGAGTGAACAGCAGTAAGATTCCACAGTTTACCTTAGTTTACTGTTAGAAACACCTGGAGTAATAGGAAAACAACACAAGCATAAAAAAAATCAATGTCAGACAATAATTCAAACTGAAGCAGTTCTCAGCTAAAGTGCACTATAAAATTTTCACAGTCGTCAGGAGCACTGAGTTCACTAAATACAGTTTTCATTCACCTTAAGTACTTTGCTCCTTCCATCCCTCCTGTATTCATGTTGTATCTTCCTTTCTGAAGGGAAATCTACACTCTGGAGTCCGGGGGCCTCCTTTTAGTTTTCTCCCCTCCAATAAAATCTTCCAATCCATTTTTCTTTATCTTTTCCCTCACTTTTAATTTTCTCTTCTGCAGTTTTCTAATCAATGCAGTAGATCTTCCAAAACTTTTTTTTCCTCCATAGTTCACAAACAGATCTTTATCTTCTTCCAATATTTTTCCTCCCCCACAAAAATTATTTTATTTCATTTTAACCTGTGTGAAAAGCCACCTACTAGCATGATATCACCCTTCATGTCTTTGTCCAGTACTGGAAAAGAAATTTGTTTTCAACTCTTTTGCAGCAATTGTACCCCTAATGAACAGTCCAATCCTTCCCCAGGCCCTTACCAAGACTGGCTTTAGAAAGTCATCTTAATATCTCTCTCTGCATTCATAGTTAGAGATTTACTGTTTCTAGCACTGAGCAGGATGTAAGGATGGCTAGTCTTCATGTTCATATGAACATGGAAGTTTATGCTTCAAAATGCCTTACTAAGGCGTGGAGTCCCCAAAGCCCAAAGCACTGCTGTTGCAGGGAGAGGTGGAGAAGAAACTCTGCATAAACCAAAAAATGGTTATCCGACTTGAATAAAAATCCATAGAGCCCAAACTTTAAGTACTTGAGTTTTGCAAGAAGAAAAAGACAACAACTGTACCTGCCATTCTAACCAAACAACCTCAGCATTGTGCTTGTCTGGAGCACAGCCCAACCTCTTGACTTATTAATTGGGCAATTCAGCCAGTATCAGATTCTCTACAAAACCTCTGCTGTAGCAGGTTGAGCAGCATCAGGACAAACATCAGTTACATCAAACGTCTACTTCCTTGTCTCCACCTACTGCCTCTTTTTACTCCCAGTGGGACAGTCTAAGCTCCAGTTGCCCTTATACACCTTCACCAGTACTGGCCACTGATCAAAGTTCACAGAAAGTGCATATGAAACTGGATTAGTACAGAAGGGGTATTTCACCTCCTACACTTCTCCGCGGGGTTTGCATTTAGTGTTTAGTATGTCATGCACCAGTTAGATTCCTCCCCGTTGGATTGTCAAATTTCTTTTTAAACCAGTTCATACTTCTAACCTCTGCTGCACAGTAACAAATGCCACAGTTCAGTGATAAGCTCTTCTAAACCTTCAGCATGGCATATTTCAGTCAGTATCCTTAGTTCTTAAGTTACAAGAAACAAGTAACAATTGCTGCCCATTCACTCTCTTTACACCATTTATAATTCATATAAATCTATTAACAGCTTTTTCTCGGTAGTCATTTTCCTCAAGCTGAAATTCTACCATGCTCCACCTGCCTCATGCAGACTGTACCACAACTTCAAGCATCTGCCTGTTCCTCCAGTGTCCTACTGGGACAGAAATACAAAGAAACGGGCTCAAAGGCAGGTCTCGTGGCACAAAGTTATAACTCTTCAATCACTTAGGAGATGACATAATAATGTCATCAATAATGTCAGTGTAGTTTGTTCCTTCCCAAACAATTTCTAATCTTCCTTAAAAGCATTAAGGAATGCTTTTAACCACATGATGAACCTGGAGAGATCTGTGCTGTTAAAGAGCTTATGGTTAATCTACTTTACATGTTAATTCAGCACTTAAACCACTACTACAGAAACATTAAGTTTTCCATGACATAACTTGATTCTAACATTTAAGGACATAGGACAGATAAATACAGATAAACTGCATTATCAAGGCAATAACCTGTTTTGATTGCTTCAAGCAGCTTGTCATTCTTCTCTCCTTCAAGCAGTCTGTGGTAATATCCAGGGTTCTGTTCCATGTTGGTTTGGGCCCCACTCACAATCATCCAGATCAATGCACGGTGTTCATTGGGGATGCCTTTCCTGATATATCTCTTCACTGCAAAACAAGAAGTTTGGTTTTCTTTGTTCATTTTTTAAATAAATAAAGCTGTATTGTTCTTTTGGAAATGAGCAACCTAAAGTTAAGAACTCATAGGAAAACTCTTGACTAGAGATTATTATGTTTTCTTTTCTATGCTACCATTTAGAACAAACATTTACTTCTCAGCTGCTAGTATATTATAGATTCATACCTAAGTTCTTGTCATTCAGACTCCCCCTCCCTCCTCAGATTTCTAGGCCCAGGCTTTCCTTCCTCCTCTCTCCTCCCCCTAGAATTTTGAACCCTTTCCTCTTCTTCTGCCTTTCTGGATGGAGATATGAATGGAAAAGTTTCCCCTTGATCTTTGTTCTTTTTCATTCAGACAAGCACCGACTTTTGTTTTCCTGCATTACCAGTGGCCTCTGACATGAAAGCTCTGTCCGTTTCGTTATGCTCTAGCACCAATGGCTATGTTAATGTCACCCCAGGGTTTCAGCTTAGCATGTAACCACTGAAATCATGGCTGAAACTGAGGAATGTGAAATATGTGACTGCTGTCTAAAGGACCCCTTGGAAGAACTGGAGATGTGAGTGAGCAGCAGATGATTTTTCCTAGAATAACTGGGGAAGTCTTTTCAAATTAAAGTAGCTCTTATCTCCTGCATCATATTCATGACTAGGGTGTGCTTTAGGGTTTTTTTAAGCAAATGATTCAGTGTAAATAATTAGGATGCAAGATTACAGGAAGAAGCATCAGGCTAATGATAAACAAAGCAGCTTCCCCCTGGGAGTGGTATGAAAAATATTAATAAGGAGTCAGTGCTGCTCGTTGGTACATAATCCTAAATCAGCATTGTCTCTTCTGACCAAAAAAAATAGCTGAATGTTTGAGATTCATCTGCTTTTTTTTTTCAGGGAGAATAAAATGACAAAGGAATCAAATATTTCTTACTAAATGAATGAGACTGTATGAGTTAGAGCATCAACTTCCCCTCCCTAATTTCCATGGGACTAAAATGAGAATGGGGACTTTTATTACACATGCAAAATACCATGACCTAGCCAGGTTTCACCCAATCATGAAGATCTGTAAGTCAAAATAAATGCTGCCTAAATTAAAGACCTTCAAAACAGCAGACTGAAATAAGGGTTTACAACTCAGACAGACACCTTCTAAATACATTCTATCTAATTCCAGCTGCCTGTCCTTTAGGAACCAAAGCTGCTTTCCCAGTGACAACAGATATATCCACACACATATAATGGGCCTTTTACCCACGTAAAATCTGTAACTTTCCCTCAAAAAAACACATCTAATAAATACCTGGTCCTCAGGGTACAGTTTTTGTTTACCTTTTCAATGAGTATTTATACTATGGGTTACAGTCTCAACTGTTCTGGCTGTAAAGTAACTAACTACAACCTTCTTTTGGACATGTTGGAAATAATTTACTTGTTTCCATGGTGGTTTAGCAATCCCCACTTCATCTTTTTTACAGGATTTTGAACTCTAATGCTCAAATCCTACAGGCGGACATAGCAAATACAGGAATGAGTATTAAGAAGCAGTCCCATTTAGGTTAACAAGAGACATTTGGATGAGCATGCAAATGTCTCTAGAAGCAAACTCACTGGCTAAAATACTGGCTATTATTTTAACATGTAATTCCAACGGTATTTTTTTTTTCTGGAACTGTAAATCTGGAAGCATAGCCAACATCCACATCCAACAATATGCATTAAATTCAAGAGAAGCAGGGACAAGCCTTTGACAGTGGCACAAGGGGAAAGCAGCCCTGCAGCACAGCGTACACTCATTATTCCTCAGTGTCATCGTTCTTATGGTAATAGCCAGAAGCTTGTATCATCCCAAGTGACTGCTGAGCCAGCTCCCCCACTACCTGGACAGCCATAGCATACACAACATAGTCTAAGTTTTAAAATATACGTAGTGAAGAAATATCTTTATGTAAAATGCTTGCCTCTGTTCATTAACAAAATATGAAACATCAATTTTTAAGCAAAAAACTCCCCTCTTAATAATTCAATTATCTCTGACTGACAGTTTCACACATTTAGAGTCACACTTTATGAATGTGTTTTTCTTATCACAAGAAAAAACAGGTACGTGATACAGTAGCAGTCTAAAAATGCTGACAAATACCCAAAGTACCTCCAAGTGAAAAAGATGCAGAAAAAAACATTTTTCTAATACTGTGCACTACTTAAGTAACAAGATTTAAAAATAAGTCACTTAAACCTGCCTGTTGCTATTTAAAGGTAGAATATCAGAATTTTGGAGGCTTCTGCCTCCATGCAAGATTTGTACTTACCTTTTTTCCCCATTAACATTGTTTCACTCTACAACATAGACTAAGTTTCTGCTGCAAAAAACCACATTTAAAAATAAAAGCTACCTCATATAAAAAACATTAGAAGAGTATAATTTTGAGAAGCATCTGCACTTACTACTTTTTCAGTTACTAACAATTGCTGTTGTGTGCTAGGGAAACAAACTTGCACCCTGGAAGAAAAATTCTATAAAAGAGCAGAAAGCAGCATACAACAAGAACTGAAAGTTTTATTTTACGAGTACATCACCGAAGAAACAAAGCAGACTTGTGCTGTAAATTTTCAAATTCTAGTCAAACATGAAAACTGACTTTCTAAAATGCTCCTTCCTCCAACCCCTGGTCTGGAACAAAAGTGCTCCTGTTATAACCACTGCTTGGTACCTATACTTTCACCTTCCACTGTACTTTATCAAAGACCAGAAAGCGTCTTCTGCTACTGCTCCATTTTGACTAATCCACTTACATTCAAATTCTTTCATGTAGCATGATTTTGGTCGGAATTAGGCTACTTTGAGCAATTATGTCAGACAGTTTGCTGCCCACTTGTAAGCAAGCCAGAGCAGAAAGCTCTATTTTGGTCCCATAAAGATAGGGCTGAGTGGAAAAGAGAAAAAAAATAGGAGGATCTCAGTAGTGGCAGAAGGAGAGAGGCGGCAAGTGACAAAAAAATGACTAAAAATTCTCATGTGCAGTGGAAACAAGGTGAAGATAACAAGGACAGAGGGAGAACCAAAACACCAGAAAAATAACAAAAAGGAAGAGACCGGAGAAAGAGCAAAAGGAACTGTCAGCCAAAATTCCCATGATCCGCCCTGCCAGAGGTTGTACAGAACAACAGGATACACTGTCTAATTACCATTGTTAAAACATAGTCTAATTATCTTTCTTTATAGTAGAACAGAATTATACATGTACATACTGTGCTGGATATGAGGCAAACACAGCAGCATGTGAACATGCCACATTTCCAAACTGGAAAATTAACACAAGTCATCACTTCTTCCTGTGCACCCAGACAGAAATTATGAGCTTTTCTGTGTACAAATGGGTGTGGGACTACTGAGATACCACACGTACAATGCCTCTCTCATGTCTGCTCACAGCAAGACACTTGCAAACAGCCCCAGCAGAACTCAAAACACGGGTTCACAAATAGAGCTTTTGCATTGAGGACGGGAAGCGGCAAATCAAATATTCTTCTCAGTTCCAGCCTATGGCAGAGCCAGCAGCTCCTGAGCAAAGCTTCAGAGCAATGAAGTCAGGTTCTGAAGGATGCAAATTCAGTGCATAACCAAGCAGACCTTCTGCTCTCTGACTGCCTGCATGGAAATCACTGCAGGGTCATCTTCTAGGATAAAACACACAACTAAACAACTGCTTACACAATCCCAGGTGTAAATGCAACGCAATTCAACCTTAACACACCAGTATAAGAAGGAAAGTATTTAAAAATCAGTAACTGCACAGGTCACTCTCCTCCTCAGAGGTATCAGCTGAGGATAATGAAGGAAGCTTTTCGTAACAACTTGGAATCTATTCTTGGACTACATTTCCTCACCATTGCTTATTCCTATCACTTTCCTTAGAATTACATATATGAGAATGAATAGCCTACAAATCCACATATCTTTAGCAAAGGTTAGCAATGTCAAAGATGATGCACCAGCCCACAAAGGCTTGTGAAAGTCAAGAGCCATTGCCTGTGTCCACTCAGTGGATTTAGAGAATCCCATTTTTCACAAAGAGCAGCCTGTTAGAGGCAAATTAAAGCCACGTTAAAGGTTACTGTCATTATGTGGCTGGTGGGGCAGCATGACCATCAGTTCTGAAACCTGTTGGAGTTTTGGGCAAAGTTTTGGCTCTAAAATAAGACCAGAGGCATTCACTCTGTATCACAATAACATTCTGTGTCTACAATGCCAGAACTGTGAACACATAGAGAAATAAAATTAACTCATAGAAATTGTAAACAGCTGCCACTGTTACCATCCACACATTTTTTAAGAGAGGGAGATGAATGAAAACTTGAGATTATTTTTCCATAACAACTGGAAGACTAAGTTCTGCAGAATCTCAAAATCCTCACCAATTCAAAATACCACAAAGGTATTGCTATATTCAAACCTGACACCCTAAACAAAAGCTCCTTTACATTTGTAAGAAAAATAAGATAGTAGAAGTAGATACTTTCTGGTTAGCAGCATATGATCTAACAGCTATAGCTCAAACCTACATTTTCTGGGATTTCTTGGCCTTAAAATGGATGTCTGCACACAAAATACACTGTTACACTTAAAAAGTCCCACTAGTTATCATCCCATTCCTGGTGCCAGAAAAAAAATAACCCCAAAAACAAAACCACCAGAATGACCAGTCAACGTCTGCACCTGGAGCACAGCTCTAAATATTTAGCTATGTTGCAGTCAATGCCTGATCATTTTTTGTTTTGCTTTTACTCACTTTTCCTTTAACATAATTACAGAGAACTCTGCCCAACTCCAAAAGACACCGCAAAAAAAGCAAGCTGAATAGCACCATTAGAAGCAAAATTTAGATGTTTAAATGAAAACATAATGTAGAAAAAGAGAGAAAACCCCCACCCTTTACTTCCACGGGATTCCCTGGCACATTCTGACTCTTTCCATTTATTTCCACCTGTCTGTCTTTCAAGAAAACCTCTACTAATGTTTTTTTTCTTGCTTTTTGAAGCAGATATTAACACTTCATCAGCATTGTATCCAATGTTGCATTAGCTTCTTCGTTAACTTTACTTTCTTCACTTTGTAAGGCATTTATCATAGGTTCTTCTATGCACCTTTTCAGCTGCACATTAAATGTAATTTTACAAAAGGAAAATGCAGAGAGATGGAAAATCTCAGCAATCTAAGGAACTGTCAAAGAGTCAGCAACTGAAAGCCCTAATAACCTGATTCCTGGGGTTCAAAACAGCATCTTCTACATAATTTCATGTCTTTTTAAAGACAGAGCAGAGTACAATACAAACAGCTGAAAAACAGCATCTTGAAGTGCCAGTGGCCATATTATCTGGGTTACAGATGTAGTAAGATACTATAGCGTATGCCAAAGAGGGATTACTTTGTTGTAAGCTTTGAATCAAATCCCTATAACAACAACATACCTGCTTATGTATTACCAATGTTTACACTACCAGTTTTCATCTGAAGACAGAAACGGTATTCAACATTCAAAACCACAAACCCATTGAATACCACTTATATTGGTTCCAGCATAATGGGCTTTTACCTGTTAGCAGACACACAGCTCACCTTTTAAACTCTTCTGTATACTGTTATTGCCTTTTAGGAGCTTGGACCATTTTATTGCTCTTCTAGTGAGTACCACTAGATACCTGGAAAAGAATGCTTCATAGGATGCATAATCAAAGTCTTCTGGCCTTTCAAACCCATATGGATCAACCCTACAAAACAAAAGAGAACTCTTGAACAAATGTTTCCAGATATCTACAGCTGAAAAAAAATTACGCAAGTATTTTTTAAATAACTTCCAGTTGCTATTTCTAAAAGCAGCTCAAAACTCCTTCCTTCCAGCAAAACCCTACTTTACAGAAACTGCTACACTTCATTTAGCATATCAGAGCTGTTTAAGTAAATTAATTTAAACAACGCACTGTTCAGCCAGTTTTGCAGATTTCACTGCTTTTAAAAGTAATTTGGAGCAAAGGATCTGTTTTGTGCAAAACAAAACTGACCCAAATTATGACCACAAACAGTGTGGGAGGTGTTTTTCTGCCCAACACAAACAGTTGAAAAGTACGAAGGGATAACACAACAGCTCCAATATGGCCTGAACTGTCTTTCCACACAGTTCTGCGCAGAAAAATGAAAACAAAAAGTACAAGTGTAACAGGTTACAAAAATTATTCTTAAAATGGGTGATTTCTGAAATCATCCTCATGGAAGTATAGAACTTGGGAAAAGAGACAAATCCTTGTGTGAATCCACCTTCTTCATATGTAGTATCAAACCAGCTTATTTTATTAGCTTGTACAATTTTGCTATGTTACAGCACATTGCACCCCGCAGCATGATGCTGACAGAGTTTCAGAACTGCAAGACTGATTCTAAGATCAATATATCAAGTCACCTTGCTAAATTAGATTTATGGCCACTTCCCAGCGCGCTTTACACCTGCCGACTATCACCGGAGTGCAGGACACTCATAGGCTCTGCAGAAGTTAAACAGGCAGAGGGGTCTGTCCACTTAGAAAAGGTTTCAAGTCAGACTTCGGGGCTTAACTTCCCAAAATACCGCCGTTTCGTTCATGGAGAAGGAATTTGGCCATGCAGTAGCACTAGCACAGCCCTGGGAAAACTGGCTCACAGGAGCGTCACAGGTAGTAAAGCATGAATCAGAAGAGGAACAATTAAATATCCAGACCTCAAATTGTTATTACCTAGCCGGCTGTTTAGAAGAGCCACCTTAGGATTCGTGTGCTCCTCAAACCTGACACAAAACCCACAGGTGTAAGAGACATGAGACCCCCGACACAGGTTTAAGACACAGAATGTGAAACACACCGTCCCCCCCCGCCCTTAACACCGCCAACACACATGTCCTGTTCGCGACTGCCCGGCAGGCAGCACCGACAGGTTAATTCCATGCTCAGCTCCATTCCCGAGGCAGAGAGGGAGAACAAGGGGTCAGGACACAAGGTTTCGGGGAAGCTGAGACCCCGGGCAGGGTGAGGGTGCTGCGGGGGCTGCTCCGTGCCCCGGTGGTGCCCCGGCCCGGGTCGGGGTCCCTGCCCTCAGAGCACCGCGGCTCGGCGGGCACCGCCCGCCCGGCTGACCGGCTGATCCCACACCGATCCCGACCCCACAGCCCGGGTCCCGAACACACCACCTGGTCCCGACCCCACAGCCCGGGTCCCGAACACACCGCCGGCCCCCAGGCCGGTCCCGACCCCGCAGCCCCGGTCCCGACCCCACAGCCGGGGTCCCAAACACACAACACGGTCCCGACCCCACAGCCCGGGTCCCGAACACACAACCTGGTTCCGACCCCAGAGCCGAGGTTCCGACCCCACAGCCCGGGTCCCGACCCCACAGCCCCGGTCCCGACCCCCCGGCCGGCCCTCACCTGTACGCCCAGTCCCGCCCGTCCTCCCCCCTCTCCATGGGCCGCCCCGCTCTCGCTGCCGGCCGGCGGGCGGTCGGGCGGGCTCTCCCCAGGCCGAGCAGCGCCCGGCGCGGCCCCGCTCGGAGCTCCGGCTCCCGGCTCGGCTCTGCCGCCGCCGCCGAGGGGCGGGCGAGCCCGCCGGGGCCCGCCTACTGCCCGGGGCTGGGCTGGGGCTGGGGCCGGGGCCGGGGCCGGGGCCGGGGCAGGGCCCTGCCCGGGCGGCACCGCGGGCAGAGTGGACCGGGGTCTGATGCTGTCCCACGCTGGTGTCTCTCACGTTTCCCTCACGCGATAAAAGTCGATTCGTTTTGGAAACGAATTCAAGTGTCTCACCGGCTTCAGGTGCGGCCCGTCGAACCAAAGGAGTTTTCCTCATAACCAGCGAGGGGAAATCACAGTCCTCCGCTCAGTTTCCTCAGTTTATTCATCAGAGTCGGTGCTGTGTGAGTGTGAAGGGACCCACAGGATGACCAGGCTGGTGTCCCCGCACAGCACACCCCAAGAGTCACAGCCCCTGCCGGGGAGCATCGCCCGAACACCCCTCGGACCCTGCCTGGTGCTCTGAGCCCTCCCCGGGAGAGCCTGTCCGGTGCCCAGACACCCTCTGGGCGGAGAACCTGTGCCTAATGCACTGAAACACTACCAGCTTTAGCTTCTGCACATCGGTTTCCACGATAACATTCATTTAAATGTGATTTAAATGATAAATGGCAGGTTGGAGGAAAAAAAAGTGGAGTAATAATGAAAAAAATTATACCCAAAAATTGGCTTCCCCACTTCCAGAGCCGAGCTCTAAAATTGGCACACTGCTCTTCATCTTCAGAGGTGTCAAACAAACCCAGAAACACACAAGGACTCTGCCCTACCTGCCTGCCAGCAGCTTAATTCGTAACACACTGTGAACACAGAAGGGAGAGAGCAAAATTATACCCCTGCGTGTCCTTTCTGAGTCAAGTCCTGACTCTGCACCCAGCAAAGTGCTTGGAAAATTACAGCTACTGCCGGGGAAACATTATCTTGTTCAGCCAGCGAGTAAGAGTTGCTGAAGACAACAGATGGGATTTCACAAGGGAGCTCAACAGTTGTTCCAGCACACTCCTCGGGAGAGCTCCCTTCCCTCCGTGGGATCAAAGGCGGTCACCCACACAGAAATGTAAACGTAGCTCCGCTCTGATGGCAGGGAAAAAATACAGAGATTTGTACTTGGTTCAGCTGCCATTGCACTGCCGTAAAAGTTCGTGACTGCCCAGCAAAACGTAATTAGTACCTTTTTTAATGTGAAAATTCTGTGCTTCAGCAGGGATAGGGCTTCTGCTGCTCAAATTACCGTGCGGCATCGCAAGCACGCCTGGGTAGTGGCAGAACTGGAAGCCGATGACAAACCCGGCCGGGGAGAGCCGCCCGGAGCCCGTGCCAAGGCTGCCTTTCTGCCTTTGACCGCCCGCCAGCGTTGCCTTGGTGGAGCGTGGGCAGGGGCAGGCTCTGCACACAGCTCTGCCCCAGCGAGCTGCCCAGGCTCACAGAAAATCCTTGGCAGAGGTGCGAACAGGAGGCGATGCTGCCCCACAACAGAGAAGAAGGAAGCTTCAGTTAAACAGAATAGCCTCTTCTCCCGCAAATCCTGAAGGCGCAGGCTTGTTTGGTAACAGGGTTATACTTCACCTGATAAGGTCAGGCTCTGTGGGGTGTGTTCCTTTTAAAATGGATCCATCAGAAGTTCCCTGCAAACAGCAGACTGTTTCTGTGATTAATTAAGGGTACATCTGCAGTGCATCAAGGGTAGCCTTGTGTATACCACAGTGCTTTTTCACTGTCAGCAAGCCTCAAATGTTATATACAGTTTCTGTTGCTCTAACACAAGTAGAACAACTGTGTGATTCACTCGGATTTATGCCTTTTGCACACAAAGATTCCCATTAAGAATACTTAGAATATTAATCGATTAGTAGAAATAATTCTTAAATTTCAGCACAATAATTGGATCCCCATATTTTGTCTGATAATATGAGTCAGCCCACTGTCTGGCAAGAGATAATACCTTGGTTGTCCTTCACAGGGTATCAATGCTGCTCTCTTCTGGGCAGATGATATCATGTTGCTTTCAAAGGCATTCAAAGAAACTAATGCATAAACCCTTGAATCTGAAAACTGCATGTGCTTGGTGTTGCAACCAGCAGAAAAGGATACTTTTTACCTTTAATCCTTTACTTCTGAAAAGCTGGTGACAGTGGCAGACTGCAAGAGGGCAGACCTAGTTGATGTTCAGACCAGTGAAGCTTACAGCCTTCCTACCTGCCACCTGGTGCAAACAAAACATACTTTATATAACTTTTCCCTCACCACCCCCCTTTTTGCATCTGAAGCTTATCCTCAAAGTTTCTATGTTATGGTGAATGTATTTGTTAGAAATTCCCATCCTGATGCTGCCAGAGTGAGTCCTTAAAATAGTGACTTCCCTCTAAGGATAGGCATCTAGATGTGGTCCTTGCAAAGCCAGATGAAAAAGCCAGATGAAGGTACAGCAGATGAGCGTTTCATGGGCTGAGGCATTCAAAGCTTTGCTTGTCTCATACCCTGTATTTTAGTGAGCAAGGCTTCCCTTCTTATGTTTGCAGGGCAGTTTATAAATAACAATACCAGGAAGATTTTCTTCTTATCAGGAATTAGTCTGGGGTGGCTTCACACTTCCTAAGGCTGTGAAATGTGTGCTACGACACCTATGCTTGATGTATCAGCAGTGCTGTAATGTGGTCCAGCTCCTCACACACCACCCCATAGTTGTTGTTACTTTTAGGCCAGAAGTGCAGAAGGAGCATCAGGAGAAACATCTTGATAATATTTGTGCCTGAAAGTATTTCTTTGATTGGCTGTGGGTGCCATAAGGATTCTTTATCCATCCAAGAATGGAATAAATATATTATTATTTTGTATTTCATAGATGTGTTGGAGTTTTTTTCCTCAGGTTCTTTTTTGCTGGCTTCAGGGAGGCAAAAAAAATAGAAGTGCTACAGGACCGAGAAAGGGTAAGGTGTGTGTGGATATATTGTGCCTAATATTTTTTAAACAGCATGGTTGAATCTGTTCATTAAGAAAGACCAGTGAGAAACACCATTTCCAGCAAAGGTCGCAGCTTTGCTTTTCCAGATGCAGACAGTAAGTTTAAAAAAAACTCCCTAACTACTCACAAAATGGTTCATAGCCACTGTTTAGAAAATATGAATGCAGCAGCATTGGAGAAGAGATAAAAAGATAATTCTCACTACTGACTGGATGTTGTAGTATCCTAATGATGTCCCCACAGCATATGTGGCTTCCCTAGCTCATGTGATTGGCCATACAGCCACTCATCTTCGTACTTAGTAAACCACACCACACATATATACCCTGCTTTTTTGGAGCTCTATACTGCATTTGGCTTGAGCTACTTTCCCATGACTTGAAATAAATCTGCTGCTCCATACTTAAGGAAAACAGTTTAGATTAAGTAGATTTGGCAGTATAGAATATCCAGTAAGAAGTAAACATATATGTCTATGCGAATAGACCTTTTTTTTTAAACAGTGCATGTCTACATTCTAACCTAGGTAAAATGTGCTCCAGAACTGGACTACTCATCCAGCTAATAAGGTTAAGTAATGCCACCATCACATCCAGACACACTTGGTTCCTCTTACAACCAGCTACCTATGAAGTTTAGTCAACCTTCACCTGTGTATTGATTGAGGCTCTCAATCCATAATGAAATGCTGAACTTGCTCCATATTTTTGTCCCAGAAAATTGCACCACGCTTACATAATTGTAGTCTGCAGGCCTGATTAGACCTGCTCATGTAAATTGTTCCAACAGCAGTCACTGAACTTTAGAACAGGCTGCATAGCAAGGACAGAAATGTATTTTAAAAAGTTAAGTTCCAATATTCCCTGAAGGCTTCGCAGCTTCATGTCTATGAAGGTTACTAGCTGTTAGGACAAGTCACAAATCCATGTGTAGTCTGGGAACTGCCAGTATTTTGATTATCCTAGGCATGACTGTGGCCCTGGGAGTCAAAGCATACTGATACGAGCATCTATAAAAAGGAGCTCTAAAGCTTGCTGCATGCCACTGCAGCTGCCTGGAGAATCAACATTACCCACAGAAATCTCTGGAGGAAGGTTTTTGCACTCAGCTGCCATCCTCCAGCTGTGTCAGAAAACAAGGCTCAAGGTTGTAAGTGACAATACTGGAAACAGCAGGGACAGAGGAGTGATATGGTAGTACCCTTGGTGTGAAAAACATGGCAAAATTATATGTCAAAAGTGATACAGAAAAAATACTTGAGCATTATTAGCAGCAAGGGTTCCTAAGACAGGAAACAAGGGTGGCCTTAGAAAAAGGTCAGTAGCTATCACAGGCCAGTAACCACAGGGTGTGGGACTGAGTAGACCAGGTTCTGTAGTTCATAGTGGCTAATTACTTGGTGAATCTAGCTTAGGTCAGGCTGCAACTCTGTAAAACCTGTTTGTTATTTAACTGAAAATCGAAGTATTTTCTAGGTGGCTTTGTTCTGCTTGTTTTCTTTTTTCCTTATCTACTTGAATGATCATGAGGGGTATGCTGAAAGCCCTTTAAATCATGCTGATGATGTTTACTTTCCTGCATGAGTAGAAGGCTTGTAACTGAACTTTGAACTTTCCTAGGGAGAGATGACAGGCAAGATTGGAGATTATTAACTCCTTACTTGTCCCATCCCCTTTTTCTTTCTTATCCCCAATTGTGAAGATATCATCCCTAGAAAATCTAGTAGCTCCAAGATCTACTGTTTAGAGATAGGGTTTAACATGGATGTTCTCTGGCTGTCTACTATGATTTCACATTTGGTCCTAGTTGAGAAAAGCGAAGGCAAACCTCCTCCTGGCCTTCACTTGCCTCGGCATTAGGACTCGTGCAAGGACTCTCATTTCAGTTGTCTCAAGCAGGTGTCCTGTTCTGTAAGGAACAGGCAAAATTGTCATTACAGGTACTTAAATACAATAATTGCCTGTAAATACATAGTGTTAGCTGTGAATTTCACTTAATTGTCTCCATGCAGCAAAAGGGTTTCTCTTAAAATCATGCATTAAGGGAAAAAAATCCTCAAGGTAATAACATAGTTTGGTATAAGAAGAAGGTATAGCTACCCATTCAGGAATAGATATTCATTTCTCACATGGAATAAGGCAGGAGTTTTCTAGGAGCACAGATTTTAAGTTTATGTAATTAAGTACTGTTTTGTAATGCATACACACAGGTGTACTGAGTTTAAGTCAGGTTAGCAAACTCCCTTTCTGTAAATTCCCAGCTTTGGAGTGCTGACGTCTGCAAAAGTAGTGTGCTCCCAAGGAGGTTGTTCTTCACCATAGCTTTCTTCATGTTTATTCCCTACACATTTTTCAAGTTCACAGGCTGAAAGAAAAATAAGAAGATTTGTGAAAACCTCAAACTGGGTTTGGCAGCAAGAGCAGCTGAAGCTTCTTGGAACTGCAAGGTTATAGCAACAGCCATCGGTGCAGACATGCCTCAGTATTTACATGTGATCAAGATACCGGCTGTAGTGTCGTGTTTTTAAATTCCTTTGAGACGTAAGAAACTTCGATTGCAACATCTAGGATCAAATTATGCCTTCCTTCTTGCTTACTTTGTCAGGTTACAGATTATATCATATGACTAATACCGGAGAAAAAATATCATTCTCATTTTGTGTCAATTCATGGATGAATGTCCCCCAAAGCTTACTGCTATCACTAACTGATACATTGTCAAAATTTAAATTATTTAATTTAAAATTTCTTTTTTTATTTCAGGTATTGCTGACACTGTTCTTACCTGTCTCAAAGTAATCAAATTGAAGAGGGAAGTGCAACATTGAAAACTATCAGCAACATTTTGGTATTTCCATGGTTTGCTGCATGATTAGTTACAAAAATAGTATTTTATCAGCTAGTTGTTTGATTCTATTTTCCATTTAAAGTGTATCTCAGTTGCCAACAACACACCAGCTTGTTTTTTTTCAACTGAGAAATTTTATTTTACCTGTGTATGGATTTAAGAAAACCATAGGACTTAATATGCTGTAATTATTCATTGAGCCATAGCAATTATTGGGTGTGATAGTGTTCTACATCTGTATTGCTTCTGCAACAGGTACCTTCTATTTCTGTGATTTATTATTTCTCCACAGCATATTTTTTCAATGATTTTCTTCTCAGAAACTCCAACTTTATAATTTTTATAATAATTTCCTTTTACATGATATCTTGTCACTGCCAGTCCTCCATGAGCAATTACTAAATTTCCAAACACAGTCAAGTAAGCTTTACGGTAACTATTATCTTTCCTGATCTGTGCAAAGAGATTGCTTTTTCATATGGTTGCAAAAGTGCAATCATTGTCTTACTAGATGCTGATGGAAAATTGTTGATGGGAAATTGACTAGAATCATAATTGATGTGTAAATGCAAATCAGCTCACCAAAATACATTAAGTAATATTTAGAGCTGACATTAGACCATTACAGTTTGCCTGCTGTGGACATGCTTTGTAGAGGCCCTGATTCTGATTCTGTGCCCCACTCAGTTACAGTTTAGCCCACGGTGTCTACATGTGATGAAACCATTTAGAATTCCAAAGAGTTACTCTATAAGTAATTCCAGCTGCAATTCTCTTAATTATGCTGTTCTAGAAATCTCTTTTTGTATTTTGATGGCAGCAGAAATGCCCTGTATAAAATTTGCTGAGAATTACAGACTTTGAGAATTTAATGTTTCTTTCTATGTGTGCAACAGACTAATTTTTGTAAATTAAACACCTTTCAGCAAAGAACACTCAGATTCAACCCGACAGAAGTCACCAGGATAGAGAAGGGAAGGAGCTGAGTGTTTGTCATGCCTTTCCTACTAATTTTCATTTCTTTGTTTCAGCCTGGGATTCAAGCAGCTGTGGCAGTGCAGGATCAGAGAGAGTGTATGAATCATTCAAGAAGAGATGATTCTCCTCCAGTGTGAAAAGTTGTCACTCAGACCTTCACCTAAGAAAAAAGGTGATTCCTCTCTCCACCTCTGAAACCCACCCAAGTCTTGGATCTTTTCAAGGTTCAACATAGAGCTGCTGAGCCAGAAAAAACTCTGCTAGGAAGCTCTAGCACTTCTCCTAGCTGGAAATATTCAGTCTCTGCTTGAAGGAACCAGCTCTCTCTCCCAAAATATATTACCTATGGCTGTTCTCTCTCTCACCTGTCTTTGCTTGTGTTACAGAAAAATAGAGGTGGGGGCTATATGTTAAAGCAGGCCAGATCACAGATGTGAAGGTGTAGCCACAGTTTTACTCCACGTTTGAATATTCAGGGAAAATAAACATGAAGGAGCCTGTGGGTAGAACAAAAGCAAGTTCAGCCTCCCATCCAGTAGGAAAAAACTACTGGGGTGTTGTATATTGCATAAAACACCTCAGAATTTGCCCTCTGCACATCACAGGATCAAATGTAACTCACAGCAAAGTTGCAAGTCTAGCACCTGTATGCAAGCTGAGAATCAAATATTCAGATACCAGGAAGAGAGACACCTTGCCGTGAACTTCCTCAGATTCAAACAGTGCTTCAGGTGAAAAAAAAAAAAAAAAAGAAAAAAAAGAAAAAAAAAGGGAAAGAGGGGAGTCTCTTGGAATTCCTTTTCTAGGGAGGACTCAGCTTTCAAAGTGCACCACACCAGTGGCTCTTTTGATTGCACTGGATGTATTTGGGAGTACTGATGTGTGTTTACTACAGGGCTGGTTAGTTTCACAGTGTTGTTTCCAGCACTTAACAAATGCCACATTAGCAAGGTGTTGTATTTCCCGCAGCAATGATAGCGTGTCCCTAACAATACCGTTCATATTCCCGGGGGAGAAAGTTAATGCTGGTCCTTGAAGTCAAGTTTATGTAGTGATAATAAACAGGACTTAAAACCCTCACAGTTCATGTCAAGGGTCCTCACAAAGGGATCATTTGTAATGAAACAAAAGACATCTGGTGGACTGATTTCTGGAAAGGAAAACCAATTAGATAACACATGAGCATCAATGGCTGGTTTTAGCTGTTCAATGCTCTGATTTGCTGCTGGAGCACCCTTCAGTAGCTTTTGTAAATGCATCCTCCTGTGCAGTTATGGGTTTTGGGACTTGCGCTTCCTTGACCCACAGAGCTATCTTCAGTTGTCTGTGTACAGAGTGAATTTAACATTTCTTGCTAAACAATTTTGAAAAACAGTGGAGTAACATCAAATAATATTTGAGAAATTTGCAGAAGATGATTGCAAGGAGCAAAGCTGTGAGCACTGAAATGCCGCTAATAAGGAAATGCAAGATGCTTATCTTGTCTCTTCCATTTTAGCACTTAGCTTTAATTAAACTAAAAACCAAGGGCATCTTGGATCTCCTCCCTGAACATATGTACTTCAATACAGTAGTTCAGTTGATGGTCTGTACTATTAAAAATGGGTAAAAATAGTTTAGAAGAAGGTGAGACAAAATCTGTCTTAGATGAGTGTGAGGAAAGATGAGGAAGGACACCACAGAGACTCACTGGTCAGGCTTTTTGCAGGTCTAATTTGAACACGGCTATTTTTAGAAGACATGTTGTACATACCAACAACACTAACGACTGCCAGCAGATGCAACCATGTTCCTAGAGCCAGCAGCATCATGTGCAGCTCTCAGGATTTAACTAGAGTAGGTTTTTGGCAAATTGTAATAAAAAATAATTAATTCTGTTTGTTTCCTTAAAATTAAATTATGTTTTTATTTTACCTCTCTTTCCCTATGGGAAATTAATCCAGAGAGTAACTGACAGTCTTTAATTCTTACTATTTAATGGAGTGAATGGCTTTTCTACAAATTCTGACTTTTTTCCACCTCCTTTTTTTTTTTTTTTCTTTTTGTATGTGTGTATGTTATGGATGGAAACCATGATTCTCCCATTGCCTTCATTTTATTGCTATTATGTGATCCTTCTAACATTTTGGGAAGCAAAACAATCCCTACCAAGAAACTTGTCTCCCTCATTACTAAATGGTGGGAACAGCACAGAACAAGACACCAATCTCTGGCAGGGAACATGAAAACACATTTGCTATATACACCCACATTTTTAAGAGGGGCATCCTGAGCTGGCCCTGAATAAAGGAGATATTGCAGGGCAATATTCCATGTGCCTTTGCCAAGGGCATCTTTCTTATCACCATTTATTATTAGCAAGCTGTTCACTCACAGATCTACCCACATGACAATATTCTTAAGTGATAAAGTAGCCTCATTAGAAAAGTTTCCAACTAGCTATGGTAGCTGGGGAATGCAAATTGAATGGCAAGCAGTGGGGAGTCAGAGACAGCCTGTGATCTATGCCTGCAGTAGAATAATTGCCAAAGAAATCATTGTGGAGGCAGTATCAGTGAATGTCCAAAGGGCCTTGAAGTAAATTGAGGGGCATTTGGTTGTTGATCTCAGCGAACACCATCCATACCTTGTCAGCTGTGGAAAATGGAAAGAAGGAGCCAGAACAAAATGCAGGGGCTCCAGCTAGGCAAAGCCACTTAGCTGTTGGTTTGTGCTCAGTGCAGGTACTGAGCCCTGGTGGCTCTTTTTGACTGCAGACACAACACAGAATCATAGTATCAGAGAATCATTTAGGTTGGAAAGGACCTTTAGGATCATTGAGTCCAACCATTAACCCAGCACTGCCAAATCCACTCTTTACCCTGAAGTGGCAGATCTTTGCAGAAATCAGAGGTGTGGGCCTCCAAATGGCATGTATGAGGTGAGGGAGCCAGGGCTCTTGCTGGAGAGAGATTGCCACTGGTGCAGCTTTCCTTTTAGCCCTGCACCACCACATCGTCTAATTGACAACAAATCCTGGGACTATTGTTGTCAGTAGTAATCTGGGGAAGCAGTCAAATTATTTCCATCCTATAAGACATAAAATAAGATACACTCTGTGCAGAGTGCTGTATGGGGCTAACATGGCTTTAAGAGCTCTGTGATCTGGTACTCTTAAGACCCTGTGGCAACTTCACTCTCAACTGACCCTGGAAACCCATTAGGAAAGGTAGAGGTAATGTCATAGAAGATCTTGCAGTAAAGCAAAGAGGTTTAGTCAGCCAAAAATTCTGGTTTTATCAGCCAAAAATTGGTGTGTGTGCAAGGGAATGCCCCCAGGCTAGTGAAGCATTGCCTCTGTTCCCCTTAGCTTTACCCTCATGATCCACACACTGTTATGGGGTGAAAGACAAGTTATTAAGATCTAGAAATGAAGTAGAGTCTCTGGGTTGCTGGTGGGATGAGGTACCAAGTGCTGCCCTTTGCCAGCAACATGCTCTTCTGAGCATAAATTAAGATTCCCTCTGTTACCATTCAGCCTTTGCTGTCCATTTCTCCTTTCCTGGTACTGTAGGAAGCCTCCACCCTCTTCTGTGCTCCACATCTGGTTGCTGTCCCAGAGAGGATTCCTGCAGCAGCCCCCAAGGCAGCTCCCATCATGGCAGCGCTGGGTGTTGGATGAGCAGGGAGAAAGCCATGGGCAAATACACTCATGTACATGTCTGAGCTCTTGCAAAATCCGCCCATTCCCTGTGGGCCAGTGAGGGACAAGGGGGGCAGAGCAAAGGTAGGCTGGTATTTATATGAGGTTTTGAATCAGTGCTGCATTACAGCACACGGCTCATCTGGTCTTGTGGCTTGTAGAGATAAACATGATGGCAGAGCTCACCCCTGGTGCAAATATAACAGGCCTGTCTTGTTTGCTGTGCATTTATGCTCTGATAGCTGAGGTAGCATCCTTCTGCTGTGCTGGAAATGTCTGAGGGGATGCTGCTACCTGCTTTGTAGCAAGACTGGCAGTAGCACCAGCTGCCTGTCCCTTGTGCTTCCGAGGGCTCCAAGATGCAGAGGACCTGTCCTTCCTTACCACCAGGATCCTCCTGCGGCTGAGGTGGTAGCAGAGGGAAAATCCCAAGGCGTCCAGGGATGAATGAGTACTGCCCTGGAGTACAGGAGTGGTGGAAATACCTTCCCACGCACCCCTGCCCTGCTCCAAATCTTTATTTGAGCATGAAATCATCACAAAATTTGAGATTTGCTACCAGAGTGCAGTATATGTGTGTACCTGTGTAGCTGATCAAAACAGAACATTCAAAACTGGATTTTTTGGAATGTCTGTGAGTCTTTTCTTTAACAAAATAACAATGAAACTTCAGAATGGAAAGATTACTATGTTACTGAAAACTCTGTTTGTTTTAGGGGTTTTCCCAGGAATTAATGAGCAGCTGCATGTTGGAAAGAAATTCTTTCTCATGAGGCTCTTGAGAGGGCTCAGAAATCTTTATTGAAAAATAACTGGAAAATTTGACCCAGAGAGCAAGTTCTCTGTATTTCTTGGAAACTCATGATTCATGTTTCAGTCTCATTTTGTATCCCTTGAACAAGACATAAATGTGAGGGGAAAAGTAGGAAAGTGTAAAGGAAGAGAGGAAACCAGCAATAGGAAATGTGTGTGTCACAGGATGAGCTTAGCAGCGTTTCCATGTGAGCAGTCAGGGGAAAACATATATTCTTGTGTCTATTTAAAAGTACTCTTTTCAACATGTTATTTTTACTTTTGTGAAGCATTCATATTTTTTCTTTTGTGAATTGGTGAAGGAGTCCAGATGAGTTTAAAACACAGACATGGATTTTTAAAAACAGGTATGGAAAACATATTTTCCTAGAAGGATGTGATGATTCAGTGAGGCCCAGACTCAATATTTTTTAACTCTTTAGAGAATTTAACTCATGGTGGAACAGAGATCAGTAATGCTGCAAGGCATTGCATGAGTCTTAGTCTTGGGCTGTGCTGTTGGACCTTTTGAGTCAGTCAATATTGGTATCTCTTAATTCATGTCTGTGTATTACTGAAAACCGTAGGGGGGGCAAAAAAATAATAGGATGACCATCATATAATGTTACTTCACCTCCTGGAAGAGCAGTCTTAGTGATTTTGTGCTGTAGACTGTAGCTGCTGCTGAAGTGGGTACTGAAGGACCCTTTTTCCCTTGTGAATAGTAATGTTTCATGATCAGCTGAAGTACTGATATTACCATCTTTGGGGCAATATCCTCATGCCAGGTGAACAATGGGTCATGCACACAAAATGAAGCACTGTGGGAGAGTTGTTAGGATGGGTGAAAAGTTAACTCTTAGCTATCACCTTCTGACAGGATTTGTTTTTCATGTTCCCATAAGGACGCAGGCTTTTTCCCCACCTTGTCAGCAAAGAGCCACGTCTCCAAATGGCACACTCGCCATCTGCAGGCCAGCGAGACACCTCTCGATGTCTGGGGAAGAAGCATCCCCACAAAGATTGGCGACACCTTGCTCAGGGTGGTCTTAGGATTCCCTCCTCTTTTACGCACCACTTAGTGAAAGGAAATCACCCTCTGGGTGTTATCCCAAACAAGTTAGAGTGTCTGTCTCTGGAGCTTAATCTTATTCAAGTGGATTGCTTAAAAAAATGTAAGAAAATTAGTCTTGGTGTTCTGCAGCAGGCTTCTTCTACCCTTGCTAGCTCATGCCTGGCCTCAGCTGCAAGGAGAGAGGGCAGCTTCCCAGCCCAGGCCTTTACACCCTCCCCCAGCTACTAGCAATCAGCACTGTTTTCCCCCATGAAACATGGTTTTGATTAGAACATACTGTTTCTTAAGCATATTTTTGCCATGAGAACATGTTTTAGTTTTGAAAGATACTAAAATGTGGTGTTTCAGGAAGTTTGAGCTTTCCTTGAGAGGCTGGAGAAACACTATTGTAGTGCTCTTGAATACAGTTGCATCCAATTAACCATAAAAAGTCAAAACCTAAAGAAAATGTTTAATTTTTATGAAATTTCTTCCATTCAAAACTCAAAAAAAAACCCAAGAGGAAACTAAGGCAACCTCAGTTTTACCCCATTTTGAAAAAAAGCTATCTCAAAGCTGATGAAAGGAAAACACACATAATCCAACTCCTCCAGCAGCAGAAAGGTTTGAAAGCACCCCAGAGAATCCCAGGAATCTGTAGACCTGCCTTTGCCAGCCCTGTAAGCCATGTCCTGTGTATTATCATGCAGCACCCCAATGAGAAACAGTAGAGCCTTGTTGCTGCTACGTCTCCTGCCTGTAATGCACGCACATTTGGCCCCACTGGTCCTAGTAACACTGGGTGAGATGCACACCTGTCTTCCATGGCCTCCTCTTGCTCTTATCAGAGGTTTCTAATTGTGATCTTGCCCCTCCTGGAGCTTCTGCTGAGGAGAAAGCTGCTCTGCTGCCATAGGGTTACAAGCAGGGCAGCCACCAGACAAGGGGCTGCCCAGCAAACCTATCAAGGCTTTGGGATCCTGTTGTTGCTGGTTGACTTAACACACTCTTACAGTCCTTCATCAGTCACAAGACACTCCAATAGGAATTTTAACCATCTTCATGAAGGCTGTGGTGATCTCATGGCCTGCAGAAGTAAAACCGTGCTTCTCTTCAGCCCCTGGAAGGGGATAATTATCTCACTGTAGTTTAGCCCCTGAGATTTGTAAAGAGATGATTTTTCATTTAAACCTGGGTTTCTAAGGAGACAGCATAAAGAAAGACCTGATTTTGCATTTCTGTTACCCTAGAGTTGGGCACTAGTGGTGTACATTGGAGAGCAGGGTCCACTTATTTTAAAAAGATATTTAAAGAAGCCATTGAACTAATTTTTTAGTTCAGAACTAAGCCTCAGTGTTGGATTGCTTGAAAGGGAAGCACCTAGATATTGCACCTGTGCCACATGGTTGCTTCCAGGTGAATTCTGAAAATGAGAGACTGAAGCTAATAGAAAATAATAAACATAATATTCAGACTGAGTTTTCACAGTGCCACAAAACTCCAGGTGAGTTCTTGGATGCAGTCAGATGAGTTGTACATCCACATACATACACTTGTGGCAGACTGCCATGACCCAAAGAACTTACGTATATAAGACAGGCACCAAAGTGAGGGAAAAAGTCATTCATTCCCCTTATGCATGTGGAGAAGCAAGGTGTAGACTGAAGCTGATTTTTTTGATATCAAAAAACCTTACTGCTTTGTGGGGACAAAATCAAGACTTAACTGTATTTTCTTTATATTTTCTTAGGAACAGGTGGTACTTAGATGTTTGCTTCCATGTGGTACTTATACAAGTCTTTTTCTTGTAATTCTTAGTGACATTTAGTGTCATACTCACTCCAGATGGGAATTTTGTTCCCACACAATTTACATGCACTCTTGGTACCTTTTTCAAAAATGGGTTGTACAAGTCTGTGAAGAGAAACACCAGAGGAACATCAGAAGACCCCAAGCAACTGCTGGCATTGGTTTGGGTAACAATAGGTGAGTTGCAACTCAACTAAACATACAGCTGAAAAAATGCTGCCTTTGTAAGGGACTGCTCTAACAACCTGCATGCTCATGTGGGCTGTGTCCCACCACAACTCTGTTCACTCTCCAGCACAGTTTTCCCACTCAGTGACCATCTCACCTACACATCTCCTGGAGAAATAACACTGAAAAAGCTGAAGGGGAGGTGAAGATCAGTGGTGGGGATCTTGGAAGGGGAGTCAGCTGCACAGGACAATGGTGAATGTGGGTAGGCAGCTTCTGTCCTGGTTTCACATCCAGGCTGTAGCTCCAGGCTGGGTGCTTGGTGGACCCTGGCCACAGCTGTCATCCAAGCTCCCTGCTGCCTGTGAAGTATGTCTTCTGTTTTGCAGGTGGGATGTGTGAAGGGATTAAGTATTGATGATTGCACAGACAGTTGAACGAGAGAGAGAAGGAACAGAACTGAACTTGGTTCCTCCAAAATATCTTCAGATGGGATAGGGTGAACCCTCAGCAAGATCCTTCTCTTCCCTTCATGGCATTTTTGGTAACAGAAGAAAGGCCCAGGGCAATGTCAGGGGTCTTCCCAGGATTTGCTCCTCACAGGCTAGCCCTGGGTTTGCCCAAATACTCTGGCCAAGCAGCAGGCAATGCTGGAATGCTTGCTGGTCGCCCTGGTCTACTCAGTGGGTAACTGTATTTCCATGTTCAAAGGTTCAGTTTTGCTGGAGTTTCATGTTCTGGGGAGAACAGCATATGGCAGTCTCAATAGTAAAAGCTGTTTTCCTTAAAAGTTGCATATGAAGAAGTAGCTGCCCGAGGCCTTTCCACAGCTCTAGTGTACAAATGTGGCCACCAGGTTACTGACTTCTGCCAGCCTTGAACCACAGGTAGCTAAATCTGATTCAACCCTGCCCTGGCCAGGCACCCCCACCCGATGGGCAGCATAGGAGGAGGAAGCTGGTCCAACCCACCTGGTCTTTAGCCTGTCACTGCTTGTTATAGTTTCAAACCTTTTGAATTCCTTCCACAAGCTTGGAGGCAATGCATTAGCATAACTACAGAGGTTAACA
>JAWWEW010000001.1:91616936-91643108 GCA_035583185.1 Anabacerthia variegaticeps | reverse complement strand
TTTCTAAATTTAAGAAGAGCGATTATTTTATTTCTTGGCCAATAAAATATCTTAGTTTCCCTTCAAACTAAGACACTGCTCCTATTTTGGTGTTTGGAGTCAGCTCCCTGACATACAGCCTGCTCTTTGCCTGGGTCTGAGGTGTCAGTGGAGACAGGGCAGCAAGGAACAAGCTGCTGAAAAAAACAATTTGCCAAGCTCTTTTCAAAGCCATGACATTTGCGTAATTTATGTTCTATGTTTTCTGCTTCCAGCTGTCTCATGAATCTCGGCATGTGTCAGCTCTCTTGGGTATAACAAAACAGTTTGCATACTGATGAGACCCTTACAGGGGCTGTTTGTCTTTGTTTCTCATGCTCTTTCCCTAATAACGACAGAATGATTACAGGATTGTTATTTTATATGCTTTTATTATTTTAATCTTCTCAATAGACAAGTAAGACTCAATGGTACAAATAAGGAACCCATCTAAGAAGGAAAACAGTTTTATTAAGAAATCTGTATGGTATCACCATGGTACAGACTTTCTTGTAACATGATGTGTGTAATTTAAATGAGTTAATACAGAAGATGTCTTTTGGGGGTTTCTGGTCTTCGGCAATGAGTGTCCTGGAGCTTGGAGACAGTTAAAGTTGAGATACATTTGGTGGGACCTTATTTCCTTCCAGAAGTCTTGGGGGATCACAGCAATGGGAAGGACTCACCTTCTTTTTAGACTGCATCTAAAACCAACTTTAGGCAACAACTGCAGCAACTGCCATTGTGCAGGCCAAAAAAAAAGGTGTGTGATGTGCAGAAAGTGGTTGCAATTCTTTGCAGTAAAAGCAACCTGCGCTGGCTGCACTCACCTACAGGGCTGTGGGGAGCTGGCCAGTCCCTGCACACCAATTCTTCTGTTCACAACTTTCTTTTTGAGATGCAGGGGCAAGTAGGTGCCTAGGAAACTCTCTTGTATATCAAAAATCTGGGGCAATTTATTTAAAAGGGGATTTGATTGCCTAACATGAGGCATCTGATGAAAGAAGCTTGATTCTCAGAGAGCAAATGCCGAGCAGTTGTTCCAAAATCAGATCTTTGATAAGATGTCTCATTTTGGATATTTGGAGTCACTGGACTTTTTTTAGATAGAGCTCATAGCAGCTATTTGGTGGCTTTTTGAGAATAACCAGTTCAGTGTCTTACAGATTTTTATGGCTTTATTTTCCCAGGAATTTTTCCCTCTGTCAACACATTTCTGCAGTTGCATGACATGCATCACTGAGAGCCTGTTTGCTAGATGAAAATTCCACCATCTTACAAAGTTGTTCTTGCACCTATAGCTAAGGACACATTAAGTATAAACCAAGTGCAGTAACAGGAGGCATGCAGCAATTCCCAAAACTTTTTCAGGTCCTTGAGGTAATAAGAGGTAAAACACTGACCTGCTGATTCTCTGGTTGTTCAGGATATAAAAATTCTTTTAGTTGGCAGGAAACCAGATACCTAGGAAGATTTCTTGCCCTATTTTTCCTAAGTTCTCATCAAGGAGTGAAAAATGTTTCAATTCTATAAAAAGATACTCATGGAAATGAAAAGGAGTAACGAAGCTTACAGGACCTGGTACATTTTGGGAACAACATAGTGAGTGCACTCGTTAAAATTGTTTTGTTGGTAATACCCCTGTGCTTATTTCTCATGTAAGAGGGATTTACTTTAGTGTTACAGAGAAACATCTCACTCCCAAATCCATAAGGGTCCCCAGATATTACTTGTCAGGTTTTTGTCACCCACAAACTTCTTTTGGATGGTGTCCAATCCTTGCCGGCACAGGAATAAGAGAACAAATGGTTTCCCAAATTTCCTTACTATTCCCACGTTTTCTCTGCTTTCATCACTGCTTGCCTGCAGCCTGCTTTACAAATTCAACCATTAGGTGGGGCGTTTCTACTGTCATCAACCCAGAGATTTCGTCTGTGGCCTCTCAGTCCTGGTGGGATGCTGAACAGTCCCTGTGTGCTGGGATATGAGGTCTTTTCTGTTATCTTTAGTGCTTTCTTCTATTACCAACTCCACTGGCATCCGAAAGAGTACAACAGGGAAAACCTGAGTCAAATTGTACAACTTAAGGTCTTGATCTCTGTCTTTTTTGTCATGCATAATGTGTAAAAGGTTATCCAAGTGAAAAGATGCTAATAAATTACTAAGTTATTTCACAGTTCAGAGCCAAATGTGTGCATTCACTGATTTTTTTTCATTTCATTTGAACAATTTGGAATCAAAACCACTACTGGGACAACTGTTTTCTCACAGTTTTCAGGTCTGGAGGAAAGTAGTGACACATTTCCTAACTTTGCAGTGGGACACTTGTGTCTTGCGGTACAGCACTGGCCTCAGTTCTTTCACAGGCTAAACCTTCCCATTGTTTGGGATTCTTTTCCTGGGAATAGCTATGCTTTATGTGCCCTCCTTTAATTTGGAAAAAAAAAAAAAATCAAGGAGAAGCTCATTGTTACATGGAGACAATGCTCATCCAGCACAGCTTAGCAGCCCTTTCTGAGCTGGGGGCAGATAGGGAGCTCTCCCAGGGTCCCTCTGACCACTCCTAACATGAGAAGCCCCAGAATTATAGGCATCACATTTGCTTCATGAAACATATGGAGAAAGTGGTGGTCTCTTTGCAAACTGGCATTCTGGGGCCTGGGTCTGTCCCACTCAGCCCCAAACACCTTAGTCAAGGACTGCATTTCTGTAGGAGATGGAGAGAGAGCAACACACATTGAGAGGGCAGTTGACTTAGTTCTGAGTTTGGGGACCAAAGGCAGGGGTTAGTCCTTCAGTCAGAAATGTGGGAGGATGAGTGGGGCTGCTGGAGATGATGAGGACTTGTTCAACACTGTGAAAGGGACTGTACTATCACACTGATGTGCCAGTAGGTCCAAACTTGACTATCCAAATCACCCCAAACTAATCCTTTTGTGATTTCCATATTTCTAAGCCCATCTGAGAGCTGTCCTGCCCGTGTGAAGTGCTAGGGGGTATTTAACTATGGCCTAATTAGAGAGGACATAAAAGGTCTGAAGGACTTTACTGATGGCTGCTACTGGAAACCTGCTGGGCTTCTCTGTTGCCCCAGCCTCTACCCCACCACTAACCACTGAGCGCCCCTCAGACCTGCTCCTTCAGGTGGGAACCTCCAGGTGCCCCAGTTCCAGCTCAGCATCTGGACTCCTCTTAAACACCTCTTTTATTCAGGCTTTCAAAAACTGGAAAGCTGCATTTTGGAGACTCCAAAGCAATGGACTATGCCTGAGGCAATAACATTGTCATTAATTTTGCACAGTCCCCTTAAATAAAATCTCTCTCCATGAGTGTCTAATTCCATAAACGTGAAATTTCAAAATATGTCACCACAAGGGGGAACCTTGAAAAACTTTGTTTACCTGGGCTTTGTTTTTCTTTATTTTCCCTGTGCCTGGCCTGGTTTTGATTGTCTGTCTGTATCTATAGCTAAGCCAGAGCTTTAAGAAATAATTAATAAAACTGGAAAAAAAAATCCTGCCACATTTAGTGCATGCTAAGGATTTAATCCCTTCAGTGACCTTGACAAATATGTATTAGTAAAGCAGAGGGCTGTAGTATGGAGAAGGAACAGAACTGTACACAATTACACCCATTGCTCAAACCCACAAAAGCCAAGAGATGTGCTGGCAGAAGCATCAGAATTATCTGTTATTACATCAGACAAATTGAAATGCAGCTGGGAGGGCTCCCTTCACTGCCTCTTCTGTGATAGCCTGAGAGATGTGCCTAAAGGATAGCAGAAGCACAAAGCCTCTGCACCTGGGAGGGAAAAGATCTGTGAAGAACTACTGGAGCTTGGGAATGAAATTGTTTTCTGTTGTGTGTCTCACTTGGAAAGGGTCTTATTAAATTTGAGCCTGGCCATTTGCACAGCTGACATAGATGAACTCTTTTTCTTTCTGAAATACTAATTTCTGGCATTTCTTTGCTTATCACCAGTGCTAAACTTCCTGCCCACATGGTCTGGAGTGGCTTGTTAACAGCAAAGCACACCAGTGTTCTAGCCATCACCACTGGACTTTGTATAGCCTTGTTCTCTTCTTTCCTGGAATGTGTTAACTCCTGAAATGAAGTGATATCCTTACGTGTACCATTACTCTTAAGGATGCATTGAATGCAAATCTCTGACATATTTTAAGTGCACTTTTGGGAGGGTCTGTTGACTTGGATGGATATTTTATTTTACCAGCAGAGGTTAAGGCATGCAGCAACCTAAAAGTTAACCCCCACAAGATGACTCTGCCTGACTTGTCCTGAACACAGGATGCTGCATCTTAGTCTCCTAATGTTGCATCTCTGTTGAGAAAAACAAACACGGCAGCTGTAAATTGGAAGACTTAATGACCTCCTGGTGCCCAAGACTTAGCTCTGTTGGGAGGCACCTGCCTAACGTTTGGCTAACTTTCTGGCAGAGACAATAACTCCTTTAATTTGTTAGAGGGTGGTAATCTTTCTAGGTGTGAATAAGGGACAACCTCCCCACCATTTCTTTTAAAAAATTAGCAAAAGAACAACCAAAGTGGCTTCTAGTAAGAATAATTAAATTCTAGTAAGAATGATTAAAACTTCTTCTATGATAAGGTGGCCTGTTTAGTGAATGGGGGAAAGGCTGTGGTTGTGGTCTAACTAAACTTTATTAAAGCTTTTGACACCATTTCTCACACACTGTCCTGGAGGAACTGATTGCTCATGGCTTGGACAGGCTCAGTGTTTGCTGGGTAAAACAATGGCTGGATGGGTGACCCCAGAGGGTAGGGATGGATGGAATTACATCCAGCTGGTGGCTGGTCACTAGTGGTGTTCCCCAGGCCTCAGCAGTGGGTCTGGTCCTGTTGAATACCTTTAGCAGTGATATGGACAAGGGGACTTAGCCCACCCTCAGCCAGCTTGGAGATGACACCAAGCTGGGCAGGAATGTTGATCTGCTGGAGGGTAGGAAGGCTCTGCAGAGGGATCTGGACAGGCTGGATCAATGAACTGAGGCCAATTGTATGAGGTTCAACAGGCAAAGTTTCAGGTCCTACACTTGGGTCCCAACAACCCCATGCAGTGCTGCAGGTGGGGGGAAGAGAGGCTGGAAATCTGCCCAGTGGAAGAGAACCCTGTGTGTGCTGATCAGCAGCAGCTGAACACGAGCCAGCGTGTGCCCAGATGGCCCAAGCAAGCCAATGGCATCCTGGCTTATATCAGCAATAATAGCCAGCGGGACCAGGGCAGTGACTGTCCCCTTGTGACCAGCACTTGTGAGACTGCACAGTTCAGTTTTGGGCCCCTCACAAGAAGGACATTCAGGTGCTGGAGTGAGTCCAGAGAAGGGCAACAGGGATGGTGAAGGGTCTGGAGCACAAGTCTCACAAGGAGTGGCTGAGGGAGCTGAGGTTATTTAGCCTGGGGAACAAATGCCTGGGGAGGGACCTTAGTGCTCTCTACAACTGTCTGAAAGGAGGTTGTAGGCAGGTGGGAGATGGTCTTTTTCCCAAGTAACAAGCAATAGGATGAGAGGAAATGGCCTCAAGTTCTGTCAGGTGAGGTTTAGAGTGGCTATTAGGAAAAACTTCCTCACCAAAATGAGTGTCAGGCACTGGGACAGGCTGCCTAGGGAAATGGTGGAGTCACCACCCCTGGAAATGCTCAAAAACATGTAGACGTGATGCTTAGTGACATGGTTTAGTGGTGGACTTGGCAGTGCTGGGTTAATGGTTGGACACGGTCTTAGAAATCTTTTCCAACCACAACAATACTATGATCCTCCTGTGCTGGCAGGAGGAGCCAGCTAATAGAGAATTTATTATTCAAGTCTGGTGCAAATACTTTATGCTGTAAGGACTTTTCTCAAATGGGAAATGAAATCATGGACAATAAAAAGTAAATTATGGTTTAGGTTTAGTACAAGGTGGCCATTATGGTTGCCAGCCCATAAAAGCTTGGTGGGTGAAATACACCTCTGTGTGGAAGGGCTGTCTTGTATCTTCAATAAAATCCATTTTAGTTTTTGAGCACTGGTGTGATGTACAAATGCAATTTTCATTTTTTGACCCTTCAGATGCCAGAAAACCTAATTCTTGGCATGTTGTGAAGGAAAAAGAAGTCGAAGTTTAATGGTCAGGAGACATGATGTTCATGTCCCCACATCATCCCAGCAGTGTCCCCAACCAGGCCAGCCCCTTTGTCACGTATGTGACTCATGTGCATTGTGCTGGCAAGCAGGTTTGATCTTAGCTTGCTGCCAGTTCTTGTTCTCATTCTCTTGCTGGCAGTGGGCTGGGGCATTCTGCCAGCCTGGGCTGGAGGAACAGCCAGCCCTCAGCTGCACAGAGTGTGGTCATGGAGAGCATCTTAAAAACTGAAGGGAAGTCACTGCCATGGGGAAGTAGGACCCTGTTTGCATAAACCTTCTCTCTGGATTTCTCTGCGACTTCTGGAAGGTCAATCCTGAGGATATTCCTTGAGGGTTCCTCCATGTTAACTTTTAATGTGAATGCGTGGTTACAATGCTAAGCTAAATTTGTGTATGGGAGAGTTGATGGTGTAAGACATTCTATCTGTCACAGCTTTACTAAGACACCCAAGGCAGAAACCCTGCCCTCACTTTTCCAAAATAAAGTTCATCACACACAAATTTTGTGCAGACGATGCTATTACTGTAAACATGAAAAATCATACCTCATTAGTAGGATTCAGTGACACTGGCTGCGTCTTACTGCTCTGTTCCACATTGTGTTGTAAAATGAATACTTCCTAAGACGTCTACTGTGAACTGAGGCACCTGCCTCATGTCTGTGTGCCCCAGGATTTGGAGTGGGACAGATGTCCCAGGAGGAGCTGAATTGCCATGACAAAGTGTTGAGCCTCTCTGGCTTACCTTGTCCTCATGGCCTTTCAGCCTTGAGCTTTTTTTGAGCTCTTACACTTGTTGCATATTCATCTGCAGTAATTAAGAACCCCTTGAAATGGTGTGCCTTTACAACAATAACACATGCAGTGTATGGCTGAAGTGCAAATAGCTTCGGAGGAGGTTAAATCACTCTTTTTCCAATATTAATATTAATGAGGCTGAACGTTCGCATTTGCGGTAAATCCCCTTGTAGCATCAATGTCCTTTGTGGATTTTTATGCAGATAAATGAAGCATTCCCCTCCTTCCCTCACTACTTCTGCTAACAGCATTACTTAGTGCAGCAACAGATCAACAGTTCCTTCTAATCTGTGAAAAGGCAGAGCTTAGAAAAAGCACTATTGGATATAATTAAAGCTACACTGCCTACCACTATTCCTGGAAAAAGTACCAGTGGAGTTTCATTGGAACAAGTAAATACAAATAGAGTTCAGCCTGAACAGTTGTCTTTCTTACAAACAAAGCCCATTAGTTAGCAAGGAGAGTCTGGGGCAGGGCTGAATTCACACTGATCTCAAAGCCCTCCTCATATTTAATTTATAAACTGATGATTAATTCAGTGATTAGCTAATTCACTTGCAGTGATTAATTTAATTCATGTCTTCAGGCTAATGTTTAAGAAAGGAAAAAAGCCCAGCTCAGATAGATGCAGTTCAATGTCCTTGTGATTAAAAAATGATAATATAATGCCCTGGAGAAAAAGAGGAGAAAAGAAAGATCAAGAGAATCGGTGGCATGATGAGTTGTAAGTTCTTGCCTAAGCTGTAGCTGTAATTTTTAGCTGTGATGTTTAAATGTGTCAGTTGCTCTAATGATCAATGGTTTGAAAGCTGAATCTAAGGGTCCTTCACTGTAGCTTTCCACTGTGTATTTTGAGAATGGTGTTGCTTTAGAGCAGTCCTCCAGCTCTGCTTTTTTCTCACTTGTTTTGCCAGCTGCCTGCCAGCTCCCTTCCCTTTCAGCAGCATTTTTTTCTTGCCTCACCAAAGTTTTTGATGAGAGTGCTCTGTATTTCTTAAATCCAGGCTGTTTACTTCCAGCAGGATTTTCTTCATCTTTTGATGCAACATGAAATGATGATGATGATGATTTGGTGGATTTTCCTGTAGTAGACAAACTGGTCTGTTTTTGGACAGTGCTACTTTTACAATTTCTGCTATTCCTTGGCAATGGAGCTTGATAACTCATGAAATCACCTACAGGGCCCTCCTCTCCTGAGCCATCATTGCTGGGATTTTCTGATTGAGCTGAAGAGACCAACTGGTATTTCTTTCGTCTCTCAGATTCAGTCTTCTCTTCAGGACTACCAGTTTTATACAGTGGTTTTTCATCATGTGGTGGTGCTGATTGCTCCTTTTTGGCTGTGGCATTATTCTCTTGAGGCTTCACCAGCAAATTTGAGTATGAGGACTGGCGTGTCCCAGAACTTGGACCTTTGCTTTTATCTTTTATGGCATTTGCATCAGGCTTTGTAAAACCTTCAGATACAGCTTCTGATTTTTCTTCTCCTTGAATATTTTTCTCAGGCTTTGATAATTTACTTGAAGGAGGTACCTCATAGTTCCCAGAACACTGATATTTATCATCCTCTTTTACAGCCTTTTCTTCACGTGACCTGGTGTCCTCTGCTGCTGGTGTCTTATGCTTTCTCTCTCCTGAAGAGCTCTTCTCTTGAGGCCTCAGCACTTTCTTTGAAGAAGGTGCCTTCTCAGAATTTGGATCTCCACCTTTTCCTTTTACAGCATCAGTACCAGGCTTCTTAAAACCTGAAGAAACTGATGTTTGTTCTTTTTGTTCTGGAGTACTTTTTTCTTGAGGCTTAACCAATGTTTCTGATGGTAGTGGTCGATACTTCCTGGAACCTGGAACTTTTTCCTTCTGTTTCACAGTATTTGTATCAGGTGTTGGAAAATCTTCAAATCTCTTTTGCTGTTTATCTACTCCTGGAGTACTTTCCTCATGCATGTCTGATTTTCTTGACAGAGGCACCTGGTGCTTGTGATCCTCTTTTACTACCTTTCTTTCAGGTGATCTGGTATCTTCTGCTGCTGGTATCTTTTGCATCCTTTCTCTTGAAGAACTCATGTCTTGACAATTTGGCACTTTGTATGAGGAAGGTGACGGGAGCTTCTCAGAGCTATGTTTAGTCTCTTTTTTGTCCAGTTTAGTTTCATGCTTTACAAAGTCACCTTGTGACATCTCTTTTTCTCTCTCTAGGGGGGTATTGTCCTCATCAGTGGTCTTATTGTCCTGCCTTGATGTATTTCTTGGTGGCACTGAGTAATTGTTGAAGTTTGACTTGATGTTTTTTAGCCCTGCACTGTCATTTGTGAGGTTCATTGGTTCATCTGATGAGGCCAGGTGGCTTTTCCCATTATTGCAATAGATGTTGTCATCTCCTGTCATATCATATTCATGTTTCACAAAATCTCTTGAAGGTGCTGGATGCTCCAAACTCTGTTCACTTTTTTTCACTTCTTGAACGTTGTTATCATGCTCTGATGAAGGTAACTGGGATGTTTGAGGTCTATGAGCATTATTCTCCTTTGAAGAGTCATTTTCATGATCAGGAGTAACATTTGGTGTGAATACTTGTTCCTGCTCTAATTTATGCAAGACATTTCTCTCTTCTTTCTCCTCTGTCTCCATCCTATCACTCTCATGCTTCATGTCATCGTCTGATGAGAAGAGCTTATCCTTTGTATGTTCAGATATCTTATTTCTACTTTTGGCATGCTTCTTTAGGTCTGAGACCAATTCTTCTGATGGAAGAATTGGGTTCTCTTCCAGCATGTCACATCCTTGCTTTTTGGTATCATCTAAGGATAGTGTTTGATTCTTCTCCAAGGGTAATAGGGGCTCTCTTGCTAGCGTGGTTTTATTTTCATGTTTTCCTGGCTTCTTGGTTGAAAGTGAAAGACAGTTCTCAAATCTTTGAAATATATTTGTCTCTTTGTCTGTAGAGTTTTCATTTTCTGTTGCATGATTTAGGGACAGTGTGTGGTTCTTAAAATCACATGTAGCTTTCTTCTCCACTGTTGTGTCATTCCCATGGTTTGTCAGCTCGTCTGAAGGGGGTGGTGAATGCTTCTCACAGTCATGGCTGACATGCTCATGTCCCACATCACCAGCTCCCTGTTTCACCAGATGAATACGTGGAAGTTCTGAAGGATTTTGAAGAGTGTGATGGATACTTTGCCCTGCAATCCCACTCGTTGATGTTGGTAAAGGGGTTGACAAGGATGACTGCCATGCCTCAGGGTCAGCCCAGGGCATCTCATCTGCAGTGGCTTCTTCATGCTCAATAAAAGATTCAGATGGCATGTGACAGGTCTCCACGTCAGTCAAGGTACTCCTGTGCAGGGCTTGATTGTCTGCATGAGTCGTCATTTCACTTGTTGAAGATAATTTGTCCTTCCCAAAACCTTCTTCTGCAATATAGAAACTGTGATTCACAAGATCATCTGGCAAAGGACTTTGTGTCTTTTCCAAAGGAGGAGAGGTGTAATCTTCTTCTGCAGCACCAGGCTTCGGCACCTGGTTCTCGTTTGAGGAGAGCGTGGGTCTGTTCTGATTTGCATCTGGATTTGGTATGTTTGCACTGGAATTATCAAAGTGATTTTGTGGGCTAAAAGTTATTTGAGGAGGCTGTGTCTGCATGGCTTTGGATTCATTTTGCATTTGGCTGTTGAGTGTTTTATTCTCCTCTTCCCCTATATTTGGGGCATTGCTATCATTTTTGCTAGAAGTAGAAGACATTTTGTCTTCACTGTGAAATTTTCCTCCCTCTTTGGCTTCCTCAGAACACTTTTCTCTTAAATCCAGTGCCTCTTTTTGGACTATTGGTGGCTTTTTGCCAGAAACTGGTATTAGGACAGTTAGATGTTGATGATCCATTGGAGACTCAACTTCACAAGATGCTTGAACTCCTGGAGAGTGAAATGGCAGGATGTTTTCTAGTGCTTTCTGCTCTGGAAAACATTTTTGTCCTGCAAAGAAAGGATCCTTTTCTGGCTCTTTGAGCTCTGTGTCATCTTCCTCTGAACTGTATACATACATAGTTATTTCAGGAATCTCTTCTGGTTTAGTATCCTGAGAACTTTGTTCATGGGACCCTTCAGCTGTGCTAAAGTAAGGCAAGTCAGAAGGTGGGCTGTCTTCCTTGACATGTTGCAGAGCATTGGTAATCCCTGATAGTGAAGATGTGTCAGGACCAGCTGGCATGTTATTCCTGTCACAGTCTAGGCTGCATTCAGATAAGGGAGGAACGCAGTCTGGAAGAGCTTTATTTTTCTGAGTAGTAGAATAGTTATCTAGAACAGGAGGAAAGCTGGATCCCTGTTTTGCAGAATCTATTTTAGTTTCAGCACAGTCCTTTGCATTTGACCTGGCCTCTAGTGCCACCAGTAACTCTTCTTTGTCTTCCCTGTCCTGTGCTGCATTTGCCAGTGTTTTGTTCTCATCATGGTCTCTGCTGGACTCCTCCTTTTCCTTCAGCAGTGTGTCATGACCAAAAGGCTGCTTTGAGGCATTATTTTTTGACCAGCTCCAAGGATGGTTAATTTTGGTAGCCATACTGAGTCTGGGCACTGGGACCATGGAGCACACTAAATTTTGGGACTCTGGACTTTTTATACCTGTGGCTGTCATTGCTGCCATGCGCAGCACTCTGACCTCAGGCTTATGAATAGTTTTTCTGCTTTGGAAGTTTTTAGTCTTTTTCTCACCTTTGCGCAGCAGTGATGCTTTCACCTCTGCAGCCGAGCAGAGGGTGCTTTGTTCAAACTGCTCCTTCAGTTTGGACAGGACTGAACTCCTGTTGACTATTTTTGGCAGACCACTGTTTGCCCCCTTCCTTTTCCAGCTAGAAGACTTCTCCTTGGCTTCTTTTTCTTCAGCGGCTAAAAATTTCTTTATTATGTTCTTCACTGTGTTTTTTCCAGTCATGGGGCTCCACCTGGCCCTCTCGCTGGGTGCTGTGTCTGCATCCTCCTCTGCTGCTTTTCCATCTCCCCTCCCGTCTCTGCTTCTATCCAGCTTGTTACCAGCCCTGCCTGCCCACAGTTTTTCTTTAATGACCAGTTTGCCGACTTCTCTTCTCTTCTTGGTGTATGGCTCACGAGTGTTGTTCAGAAACCTGGACCGCAAGAGCTGAAATCTGGTTGGATAATGAGTCCCGATTGGATCTGGACATGGTTGGTTACAACTCACCTTGTTTTCTTTACCTTCTGCCCATTTTGTCCTCTTGTTGCTGATCTGCAGATCGCCGGCTGCAAGCTCGGTGACGTACAGCAGCAAGCTGCTGAGGACAGCAAAGGCCCCTTCCTCTGTTGCCATCCTATTGAGCTTCTTCTTCAGCACCAAAGGGTCTGTGAGCATCTTGTCATCTCCACACAAGTGTGTGCTTTTGGTGCTGTGCAAGAGAAAACATGAATGTCTTTTCAAGTCATCAACATTGTCACTACCTTCTTACTTTGCTTTAATGGCATGCTGCCACGCATGAAATGGAAAAAAAAAAACACTTTAATTTAGAACTTCTTAGGAGAGTTCATGTTAGTTGCCTGTTAAAAAGCATGCAAAGTGCTTGACAAGCTTCCTGAGGCACGGTGTAGCGGGAGTGTCAGGACTTCACACTATCCCACACGGCACTGTCAGCTCTTTTTTCTGTGTTTTGTGGGCAGCAGAAGCACTTAGGGGAGCAAGCAATGCTAGTCGGGGTCACTGCATCTCCTCTGTGACACTCCTCACTCATTTGGTATTACTGTGTCCTAAAGCAAGGACAACATCAAAGATGTTTTCCTACTCTGCTAGGTAAAGAGTAGGTGAAGATAAACATGATGAGAATGCGGTTAGCAGGAAACCATGGTTCTGTCTCTGATTTATAAAAATAGACTTCAACCATTAAAACAAAATATCAAGACAGAGAGGCACAAAGGTGCCACTGATGGTTTTTGCTATTGGTACAGGTTAGAAGTCAGTAGGTACCTCTCCTGAATTAAAAAAATGCCACAGGGTTTGTGTCGTTTGCTTTTTGATAGCATTCAAATCCCACAACAGGACTATGTTCTTGTGTCTGCTTTGTGAAGGGTATCACCACAACAACCCTGGCAATGTCCCTTCACTACAACACCCTTTAATCTGGAGGAAGAAGGATGGTATGTTGGACCTTTGCTTGAGTTTGAAGAATCAGGCCCTTGGACAGCTGGGGATTTAGTCAATGCTTTAATTGGTGTGGATCAGTTACTAAATAAAATACTGAACTCAGCGTAAAAGCTGGAGCTTGAAGTCAATAACAATAGATGGGTCTAGGAGGGAAAAATCAAGAGGTGTCAGCTTTCTGACACCACGAAAAGCTGGAAGGTTACTTCACCATGCAGTGAAATAGCTTCATGCACAGAATGCAGCCTACATACCAGGAGGGGATTAATTTTTATGAGCAGAAGTGGAAGAAAAAATTGTTTAAATTAAGCCCACATGTAAAAAATGAAAAAGTGCTGCAAAGAGGTTCATCCTTCAGGGAGTGTCAGCCTCAAAAGGTTGGAGAAGACCCAGCAGCTGGTACCCCATGGAGTCTGAAAGAAATTGGACCTGGCCCCCCACTGCAACATTATGGAGGCTGTTTGTGAAGTGTGGGGCTGGTTGGGTTGTGGCATTTGGATTCCACTTGGCTGCATTTCAAATTCACATATTGAAAATTACATCCCTCAGCAGAGGGATGAAGTTGCCATCTTGAATGGAAGAAGGTCTATTTATAATGACTTTGTAGGTATTTTTAAAGGCCAGTAAAAGAAAAAAAGTGTGACAACTGGTCCATGTCTAATGTGACAAACAATACCTCGTAGGTTTTGACTGGGAATAAACACATTTCAGCAAAGCACAGGTGGTATCAGCCACCCTTTCCGTTACTGAATTGACCTCAGACAAGGAGGCCAGGCTTCTATACTACAGCAAGATTTCCATTTGTTACAGCTATGGGAATTTTCAGAATAAACAAAGAAACAGAATTCAGACTATAAATGGCTAAAAAAATATCCTGGTTCATTCTTCCTCATACAGCCAGTCTGCTGATATTTTAACTGCAAACTTGCCATGACAAAAGACCACCCATCTCCTCCCTAACTAGTGTCTAATGTGTTCAGAAAAACATGTGGGGCCATCAACCAGTGTGCTTTAGGGTCACCTCTGATGTCTCAGAACAGAATGGAACTAGATCCCCTGCTTACCCTTCCATTCTGGGCTACTTTGGATACTATAAATGGCCACAGTGAAATGTGGACTAGTCCTGCTTTCAGTGAGGTCAGCATAGCCAAACTACTATTGATTGTGAAGGGAAGAAGATCAGACCCTCTCTGCTAGGAATAGTCACAGTAATTAATCACATATGAGCTATGAAATTCAAACAGCTTCATTAAAAATACTACTAGTGAGTTCTCTTCAGGGTCCTTTTCCATGTTAGATTGTTATTACAGGATGCCATCTGAAATGTAGCATATGTGGGAATACTGCATTGCCTTAAGTACCAAGACATGTTGCATGGGTTGAGTGTTTGATCCATATTCACCAGCCAGCAGCAGAAAGTGAACAAACAGCTATGGCACCTATTTAGGGCATCTGCAGTTCTTCCAAGATGACGTCACCTGCAAATGAGCATCGTGACTATGTAAATCTGAAATTCATTCTGTGCAAGGGCAGTGGTACAATGATACTAAATTCTGAGACCACCACAGAAAATGGAGGCAGTGATGAGTCTGCTTTGACCCAGTGTGTGGAAAACACCATGTTCCACCCTTAGGGAAGGAGGGCAAAATCAGAGGTTTCTCATGTTTGTGAGCATGACCACCATTCTCAAGAGGCCAAGTTATAATTTTTAATTTTTCTTCGTCACCTTTTCCCAAGTTGCATCCCAAGTTGCTGTTCCTAAACTAAGCGACCTATCAATGAAATATGGTCACGGCTGCAGTTAGCCCTTTCTAGTCCCAGCTGGGATGACCTGCACAGGAAACCCCCATGCAGAGGGAACCCCACAGCAGCAAAAGTCACTTCCTAGTCGTGTGAGCTATGCCAGATGACAAGTCTGATATTTGGGCTCTTCCCGAATGCTGTGAAATGGCCTGTTATGGATGTCAGCCTTCTTGTCCCTCTTTCCCCCAGAGATGCTGGGTTTCACTGTTTTTAATGTGCATAATGTGCCTCAATGTGCTGCTGGTTTATGGAAGCGCTGCTGTGTGGTTTTCAGTGTCTGGATGACAGATTGCTTGGAACTCCAGAGGGGGCAAGGCCATCTCCAAAATTTTCCTGTCTTCTTGGCCCACAAATAATTAAGATGCATGAGACGGGCTGTTTAGTTATTTATTTATAGGCTCTTTGGGGACACTTATCATGGGCAGCAGAGTGGCAACAGCCTGATATGCTAATGGGCAGCAGTGCAACCCTATCCCGCTGGCTGGCCTGTCCCAGAGAAACCTCTGCAGTGGATACTGCTGTGTTCTGGAGCAGAGAGCTGACATGCCACAGCGAAGGGAGGGAAGCTGGCATCCTCCTCCAGACCTGCCCACACCCTTCAGTGTACAGAGTACACCAGTGTACTCCTGCTATTCCACTCTGTTAGGGGTCCAGAGGCTGCTGAATAGTGGCGGATGGTGGCATTTGCCAAGAACATTCAGCTGTAGGACTTTCTGGTTTACCATCTTTGGTGTGGAGTGGGGAAGGCCCTGTCTCTTGACCCTGAGTTAGGAGTTAAATATCTGATCACCATTTTACACACTCTGGCAGCCTGAAGGACTAGGTGTTGCAGGGACAGTGGCATGGGCAGGAGGAGACAACACTATGGAAACTCTGTCAAAAGACAGGAAAAAGATTGGAAAACACTGTCCAACTTGCAGAAGCTGTCAGAGATTGATGGATTGCTCTGCCTCACTCTGAGTAGGCTCTGGGGAAATGGCCAGGAGCTGGAACGTGCATCCCGTAGGTCCCCTCATCCCTGGGCATCCTGTCACTACCTGGCTCTGCATGGTGCCTGGTCCAATGACCTGCCCCTAGATAAGGAAGGAAATGAGCAGCAGCTTTGCCCTCTCAAACCAATGCAGAGGGCTTTAGAGTGTTTTCAGCGAATTGATGGCCAATGTGCCGCTCCTCTCAACAGCTGCAGCAATGGTGCATATAGGTTCAGTCTTTGGGAACCACCTTCTAAATGCGATTCTCGTATTGATCTCTGAAACACAACTTGGTCCAGCCTAGGTTGCATACAAGGTAAAGTGGGAACAGTTATGAATGCTCTTAATTTTTTTTGGTGTTTATTTTTTTCTAAAGGAAGAAGAAAAGCTGAAGTACTAGGGAAAATCCTACCTTATGGAGGCTATGTTCTTCTCTCTTCTCTATTGCTGAATTTATAACAGGTATGCTAGAAGCATCCTAAGCTAGAAGGAATGTTTTCAGAAAGTCTTGGTATTCTCTTAAGTCAAAAGCTACTGGCACAATTGCTGCTTTTGGTTTAGCGTATCTCCAAAGCAAACAAGAAAGCACCTTGCAAAGCTGCCAAGAGAAAACATGCTAAAACAACAGTGTGAGAAATAGCTCATACAGAAAACCTTTTCTTATGGATATTGTCATGCACAGGGATCACCTGTTCCTGTTTCTGCCACATAATATCCCAGTGACGATTCCAGCAATGGCTTACATGGAAAAAGGCGTAGGAAAGTACTTGTGTATTTTTAGCTATCTTTTTAAAACGCAGTTCAGCAGCTGGAAAAAGATAGGAGAAACCAACACCACGTAGGCAATCACACACAGTGGAAATCAGAAAGTGCCACGTAGACCTCCATTTCTGAACTTCTGAGGTTAAATGTGAGGTTAAACACCAGGAACAAATTCTGAGCTCACTTCTTCTGCGTCATTTCCCTGGAGGAGTCCAGATTTGTTCCCATGCTACTGTGGGGGCATCAGAATCTCCTTCATAAAGGTCTACTGTTTACTTTGTCTGTGGTATGCAAATTTTAACCCGATCACAGTTTGTTGGCTTTCTTAAAAAATGAAAAAATAAAAGAACAAGAAAAAAAGTAGAAGTGAAAAAAAGGAAAAAAAAAAACAGAAGAGGAAAAAAAAGAAAAACGGGAAAGGGAAAGAAAAAGGTATGATAAAGGAAAAGGAAAAAGGATAAAAGAAAAAAGAAGAAAGCAAAAGAAAAAAGAAAGGAGAAAAGGAAAAAGAAAAGTTGAGAAAGAAATTGGTGAAGGGAGGGGAGGTGAGGCAAGGAAAGGGGAAAAAGGATAAAAGGTAATAAAGGAGGAAATAAAAAGGAAAAATGAAAGAAGAAAAAGGGAAATGATAAAGCAGTTGTAACTTTTCTTCTGGGTTTTTTTGTGGTGCTCAGACTTGTGAAATGTATCACAGCCTGACTGTTGACCTATTACAACTGCTTGAAGACCTCAGCCAAAAATTCTGATACTGATACAGCAACATATAATCTGTTCAATCTAAAAATAAAGACTGATACTTAGAAAATAGTGCAAGATTAATTTATTTACAAATATTTCAGCCATTTATATTTTAGGAAAAAAAACCCTTTTGTTTTGAAGAAGAATAAAAGTGTAATTCAGCAATTTTAGAGACACTGGTCAGAAATTTTCAACACACTGATGCTTTGCTGTTCCTTGGAGGTATTTTTAGTGTTGGCTTTTCCTTTTCTGGAAGCTTCTAATGTAACAATACCTTGCACCACAGTGCTGATACAGGGATCAGTGATTCATTAAAAGCTAATCCATGAGACATTAGGTTTACAAGTGTCACAGACACATTAGATTTGAGAACGAGGAGGGACACAGTGGTGAAAGGATTGTCAAATATACAGAGAATATCCCCATAGGTGTATAATACCATTAGTTTTGCAGGAAAGCATTAGTTCTGAAAATTAATTTTGTATGTGTAATTACTGGTCACAGCTCTTTAGAAAGTGGTATTATAGCAAGTTAGACTGAAATCAGTCAAAAGACATTTTATTTACTTTTTGCTATTTGAGAGTTAAGCAGCACTCCTTATATTCAGAAATCCCTATATCTGTAAAAAACCCCAAAATATTGTATATATCTAGCCAGTCTAATAATTCTAATCAGTCTAATAATTCAGTTCTCTTCAGTTGTACCTGTTGTACATAGAGCACTTCAGATTAACTCTCAGCTAATTCCCTCACTATGAATGTCAGTCAGTTATCTACAGTGTTTGATATAGTCTTTAGAGAAAGAGAAAATGGCAGAAGCCTCTTTACTTTTCCTCCATGGATAGTCGGTAAAGATTCTCGCCCAAGTACTCCAGCCTCTCCCTTTGTTCCATGTCCTGGTACAAGCCTTTGGGGACCTTGCTGAGGCCATAAACCAGGCCATACAGGCAGCCAGCGATGGACCCAGTAGCCGCGCTTTCTCCTGCAGGTTTAAGCACAATTGCAATGGTCTCTTGGTGTCACCTTTGCATATACAACCAAAAAAACCGTGGTGCACAGAGGAGGAAATACTCCACGCTGATGGACCATGGTGGGGCATGTTGGGTCAGCCCAAAAAGCTTGCAGCACCCTGTGTGCTGCCTCTGAAAGTACAGGTGGGGGTGCTTAGGGAAGAGAGCAGTGCCAAGGCAAGCATGTGGAGATGCCACTGTGGTGTGCGTGCTTGGGCTGGGAGGTACCTTGCTTTTGGGAAAACCCACCACAAGACAGCAGCTCTCACAAGCAGTTAGGCATTGGTAGCAAAATAGGAGGGAATAGTAGTTGCAGGGGTCTCTGCTATACAACAAAGGTCTTGGACTGGAGAGTGTCCCTTGCCTCCTCACAGCACAGCATGGCACTGCACATGCCTTAAAACACCCAGCTTTGGTGGGGAGCACTGCTGCTCCGTGCTTGTGGTGCCCACGGGTTTGTGCCACGCTCCGGAGTGAGGGACTGTGAGCTCTCAGCACACACAGCCCCTGCAAAGGGCCCACGCCAGCCAGGGAGGCAGTGAGTGATTCAGGGCTGGGGTCCTGCCCCCCAGCTGTGCTGGCCCTCCTGAAAGCCCAGTAAGATGCATCTGCTGTGAGAAAGTTCTCTCTTGCAAAGCTGTAGAAGTACTAAACTGTGTGCCACTAGGTGCTGGATTTTACCTACTTGGCACTTGTTTGGCTGCTATATTATTTTTCTCCCTTTCTTGGTTTTACCAGATACAGCTAAAAGGTTGCTTTGCCAAAGGTGCTTGTGTTTTGGCAGGGTAAGATGTCAGTGCTTTAGAAAGCCATACTGGATTTACTCCTCATGAGATGTAGATGGAGCAACATTTGAAAAGTGCCATAAAGAGCTTGTATGGCAGCCGCTGCACAAGAATGGGGTTTGGAGGGTAAAACCAGAGGTGAGAATATAACAGACAACAAGGCAGATTGGCCAAGAGAGGCACCGACAGCCAGGAGGGCTTCATCCTGCCCCTGGCGAGGCAGCAGGGTGTGGGGGCACAGGGGACCCTCACCTCCGTGGAACATGGAGCGGTTGCAGAGCTCTGTCCAGTCCCCGCCGCAGCCCAGCAGGGCATCGTATGCGATCATGGGGGCGTCGTGGCCTCGCCGTCCCCCCCGGCCTTCCGAGCTCCACCGCCGGTACGTCTGCGGGACACACAGCACTGTCAGGACAGGGCTCTGGACATGGGCATGGGGGGCACTCGGCCACACCACGGTGGTGTCTGCCCCGCTAGGTGGGAATAGGGCGGGGGAAGGATGATGAGCAGCTGTGCCGTGGGTACCACTGCTCGCAGCATGGCATGAGCCGGCAGCTGCTGCAGTCTTGGTGATGCCCGAGGTGCAGGTATGAGCCTGCACTCCGGCTCAATGCACAGAGCTCCTGGCAGGCCCAGAAGCTGGGTTGATTTGAGCAAGGCAAGAATACCAAAAGGCAGATCAAGATAGATTTCAGGTTCACATCCTAGAAATTCCTTATCATTTAAAAAATTATGGTAGGTAAGTATTTCCTTTGTCAGACCTCTTCCTGCTGCGGGGAAATAACTCCCCTTGTTCCACATTTGCAAGTGTTTCAATTAGCTAAGTTTTCGTGGGAGGTGAAAAAGTTCTGATTCAGTAATTTCTTTAGGGGCTTAATTTCAGACTATGTTAATACAAGCCCCCTTCTCTGTCTTTTTCTTGCCAAGCCTTTTCTCTCCTCGTCTACAAGCATTTGTTGAACAAAAGGGAAAATGATTTGCAAATGTAAGAAACATTTCTTCTCCAGAAGAAGAAAGAAGAAAAAAGAGCTGTAAACCCACAGTGAGGTTTGCAAAGGAAAATTGGATTTTCTCTAGGAGAGGTATCTCCACGACTCACTTTTTCCTGCCCCAAATCACCAAATTAACTCAACACTGATGAATTAATGGTTAAAAAATACCTTCCTATTATGAAATGGGCAGCTTTATTTCCTGAAGTTTAAGTTATGTTATGGCAAGTGGAATTGTTACTGCTTGGCTGGCTCTCGGCTTCTGCAATAGGTATGAAAGGTTTGCATTTCATTCTGTTCACTTTCATCTCAGCCATTTCATACTTGGTTGTGGTTTATCTGCACATACATCCAACACGGCAGAGTTAGACTACAGCTGCACTCTGCTGCTTTCTTTTTCTTTTACAATTTAGAGAATGTTTATTCCTTTATGCTGTTCTCTGCTACGTGGCAATTTCCAGCCCTATTGATGCAGTTTGGATGCAGCTGGAGCAGCACTGGCACACGTGCAATACTACCAAAGGCAAGGGGGCTCAGAGTGGAGGTGCTATTCTGGGTGCACAGCCAGGCGGCTCAAGTGTCGCTCCATTTAGTCCTGCAGATTGCTGGAGCCCTGCACTCATCTGATGTCATCTTGCCTTGCTCAAACAACTCCACGTTAGGGATAACTGTCCTCAGGACGCAGCCTGGGGGCTCTTAACTGCACCAAGGCAGCACTTCTCAAACTTTTTCCTCCTTCTGTCAACTCCAGCATCTTTGTGCAGCCCTGTGCTGCGCTGTGGCACCAGCCCAGCTTCCCTCAGGTGGGCCGGCAAGGACCTAGTGCTTGGCTGGGGCGTCAACACGCACTCCCTCATGCTGAAGGCACTGAGCTGCTGCCAAGCCCGGGAGGTAATTCACACATCCCCTTCTCGCTGTCAACCTCTGCTGCCAGTAATTACAGCTGCCTCTGACTTTCTCACCTTTCAGGACCTGACCTACTGCTGGCTAGCACTGCCTTCCCATTCCTGGTTTTTCCCCTTTCTGGGTCCCCTCACAGTGCTGGTTTATGCAACTCTGCCTTAAGGGAATGGGGTCCTCAAAGTCTAACTGGCCTGGATGACTTCAGTTTGGTTCCTCCCTTCTTTTGTCTCATATTGTGTCCAGGACAGGAAGCGAGCCAGAAGGATGTTTTGTTTGCAGAAGCAAGGCTGATCACAAGTGTGGAGCAATGTCTGTCTACTCACTGTGTATCTAACATCTTCCAAATGCACATCTGTGAAAAATTATTTATTCTACATTGGCCTATCAAGAAGAGCTAATTTGTCTTTCATCCTCACTTCTGTTGTTATCTCTACATTTAAGCTGTATACCAGCTTATATAGAATACGGTCTTTGCTGCCAAGCATTTTGAGGTGTTCCTTCTTTTAGGGAGGGAAATTGCCTTTGCAGCACACCCAGATCAATCCAAGCTACATTTGAGGGCTTCACTTTTGCATGCATCTGGCAATGTGCCTCCAGAAAGGTGCACCTGGCCAAGCAGGAACATGCACACCTGTTGGCAAGAGTGGTGCCAGATATTAATTCTTTATTCATTACACGTGGAAGGGCAACAGGCTATACTCCCAGACACAAGGGGACAGTTTGTTTGGAGGGAATGCAAAGGAGAGCCCTCCTGAGGAAAAAGCAGGCAAAATGGTTACCTTCTCCTCATTTATTCTTTCCATAGCTATTAACACACAAATGAAGAGTCTCAACTTCTGACATCCTGTGATCTCCAGCTCTCGGTGGAGTTTGAGGGTCAAGCAACATTTTTGCTTTCTTGTTCATCATCATAAATAGCTAAATAGGCTGAAATAATTGGGCTAGAGTAATGAAGGTAAATTTTGTTTCTGCATTAGGAATTCATGCAGTTCTCTCTTGAAATGATCATGGAGAAATACTGCTTGGTTTAATCTTTTCTAGAGCTCTGCTAAGGCTCCAGTAGTACTGAAGAAATAAAAAACTAGTAGCAAATATGTGGCATTGAATTAGTAAAATAAACCTGGAAGGGAATCTGCTCGTTATGCTTAGAGTGAGCAATTTCTTATCCACAGTCAATCTGACTTCCACTGACACCTTTCACTGCATAGAGAATCACCTGAAAGTACACAAAGTGACTTCTCAGAATAGAACTATGCTTTGATAGTCTGGAAAAAAAGGATTGATTTATGGGAAAAGGTGACAAGAACCACATACTTATTGCTTAGCTGCTAAGTGGAGAGCTTTGGGAGGTGCCAGCACATATCAGATAGCTGTAAACACCAGGGAAGAAGACACATTATTTCTATCAAGTTAAGAAGATATAACCAGAAGTCATGAGGCAAAGGAAAGATTATGTACACTATAAAATAGTATCTCATGGGGTGTGATGAAGCACCATCTCTCAAGACACTTAAAACTAGCTTGGGCACAGCCTATGCTGGTGGGGAATCACTTAGGATGACTGCCTTCTCCTCAAAGGAATCACAGAATCATAGAATGGTTTGGATTGGAAGGGACCTTCAAGACTATTGAGTTCCAATCCCCTGTCATTGGCAGGGACAGCCTCCACTAGACATGACCAAATCCAGCTTCTCATACCTGGGGGAATTTCTGTGGGACTGGCCACAGTTCCATTAGGCTTTAATGAGAGCCCCAGGCCTTTTCCACCTTCACATAGCTATGGCTTATGTTTTGTACGTACTCTGGGCACACCATCAAGTCTGCCTCCTTGCACTGTTTTCTCTCATTGCAGCAACCTCAGGACTGGTGGGAACTGCTTTTTTTCTTTTTTTTTTTTTTTTTAACACTAACACTAACACATACCTGAGCCAAGGATAGGAGTTGTTTTTAATGTCTTGACATTTCAGGAAAAAAGACTTCCTGACTACTCTGGCACTGGAATCAGTTGAAAAATAGCAGTGTGTCTCTTTGAAAACACCCTTCTTGGTTCAGAACCTTCCCAAGAGCATTTGGAAGTTGCAATTACCTTTTCTCTCTCCTCTGCATCATAGTTGTCTGGAAAGACAGGTTGATTCTGATTTTCCTCATTGATTTCTCTCTCCTCCAAATAAAACTGCCACTTGGCTTCAAAGTAAAACCAGTGCTCCTGATACTCTGAAGAAAAAGAAATTAATGATGCAGTATTTCATCTTGACAACATTTTCAGTTCTACTTTAATAAATATTAAGGGAAATGACAGTATTGACTGATACGAAAACCCAGGTATTTTACAGTAACATTCTGCATATGTATTAAGTATGCATTTTAATATGGAGTGGGACACCTAATTGGAAACAGAGGATGTGAGTGAAGAACATATTTTCAGAATTTTGTGTTATTTTAATGGTGTATTAAAATTCCCTTAAGATATATCAAGATGAATTTTTAAGAGAATTTACTGAAAAGCACTCCAAGGAAAAGATAAGAGAGAAAAAAATCAATTCTACGCCAATGTTTTTATTCCTTTATTATGATCAAAGAATATTTAAAAACGCTTCCATATACTAAACACAAATTGCCATCTACCTCAGTTATCAGTTTTTAATCACATAAATTCTCCAGTATTCCTGTTCTATTTTCACAGTATTTCTTGTGTGATCTTTCAGGAAAAGGCAGAGAGGAAAGGCCAAATTTTCCATTTGTATATATTATAATGCATATCAAATGCAGTAAAAGGAATAAATAGCACACACATCTGCTATCTGTGCCCACAGAAATAAGCCTTTTTTAATAACGATAGGTCTTTCTCCTTTTTCCCTGTCATTTTGGGAAGTGATCTTTAATCACACTTAACGTTCCATATGTAAATAATCTTATTAAATTTAGTTCATTTTCAAGCCAGTGCTCTGGCTCGCCCTTTGTATAAAGGCTCAAAAAGGCTCTTAATTCGGTCACACTGAACTGTTAAGCACATGCACCTGCCTGCAGAATTGAGGCTTGTGGGAAACCCTGCCTGGCAAGCTGATGGGGGTAAGCAGTTAGAAAACAGTGAGATGGACCAGATGGCTAAGGATGGCAAGGCAAACTAGGAGTTTGGTATGGGACTATTGAAGTAAAATAAAATTGACCATTCCCACTTTGTCTCTCTCCTGCTTGGCCACTCAGTGGTGTGCTGCAAGTGGCTGAGGAACACACACACAACCAAACCATTACTCTGAAGGATGTAATCCGATTTTGATTCTTTTTCTAAAATGCCATACATGTGACCCTCTGTGGAAATTAAGATCTTTAAAGTAGCAGGTTTTTGCAAAAAAAAAAACCAAGCTGTTTTGTAGGACCTGATACTTTCACAAGGCTGCCAATGCCCCAGCCCCAGGGAGTGATGAGCCTTCAACCATGTTCTTGATATGCCTGGGAATGCCCAACTGCCTTGTTTTAAAGTCCATGACACAGTTTGGCCTGATTACCGCGAAACCATTCACCAGAACCTAAAAAAGGGGAGGTATTTAGAAAAACAGAGTGAAAGTGCACTCAGAGCCATCAGGCCAAGGACAGCATCCAGAGCATCTAGATGTATTTACATCATCTAGTGGAAGATAAAGCAAATGTTATTAGTTGAAGTAAACTATTGACGCCCACTCCAGCAGCTGGTTATGGCTGCTTGTAGAAGTGCAGGTGACCTGACAGGTTTCTTTCCTTTTTTTTTTTGATTTCCTTCCCCGCTTCAACTTCCCCCATAACCATAAACCATAAATGCCTCAAAAGTGAATGTTTTCTATGCAGCACATTAACAAGCAAGGAAGTGTGATTATTCCACAGGCTTAGAAACAGAGGTCTTGAGCAGTTGCAGGAGATTTTGGCTATGGGGACCATGGTCAGAAATCCCACGCCACCAACCCTAGCAAGGCTCTGCACCATCCGTTGAGCCCAGCCAAGGTGACAGTCACATTCAGGTCCATGGAACTATCTGGCAAGTAATTGCAACTGGATATCAGAGAGGAGTGTTGAGTCAAACCCTCTGCGACATGGATAACAAACATATGTTTGTTATCCATGGGGGATAATACAGCTAAAATAGTGTTTTCTAAAACTGGAGGGCTGTGTTTGGCAGGATTTCTTTGCAGCACATCTCAGCAGCCAAGGAGCTTAACTTTAATGCAGGACACTTTTCCCTATACCAAAATAGGATGAAGCTCAACAATACGGGCACTAGCTGGAGAACATGCCTCAGGAGTCCAACACGCATACCTCCACACCGAGGGGTCCTGCTCGGGTGGAGTGACAGGGGCCTGCTGCAAAGCCACTCACATTAATCCTGCACCTGCTCCTCATAGGTCTCTGCTAAAAAAACCCTGGTGTGCAATGAGGCACAGACCAAAATGCAGGGTCTTTCAGGAAGGCTTCCTTGTGCTCCTTTCAGACTTTCAAGCAGCAGCTTTCCTTCATGGGTAAATTTTAATTTTTGAGTGATCTTGAATAAAGTTTACCATTGAACTCAATCTTTCTCAATAGCTGTCCCTTAATGAATTTCCTTGATGTTTTAGTGTAATGATACTCATCTATCCATGGCAGGTCTCACCATTACAAACACATCACTTCTTGGCAAGACTGGACTAAAATATCTTTGCCCGAAAAGACCACATATATTTGTAGCAACAATAAAGTAGTAATATCAAATTCAGTAGTTATGTGACACTCAGTTGTTTTAAAACAAGGATACAACAGGTTGTATCTTAAATAGTTGTTCAGGAAAGCAACAAGTCAAATCTGAATTTGCGGTCAAAAGCTAACTCTTGATCAGGAGGCATCTGCAGGTGAAATTCTCTTGGCAGGATGGGGAGAGTCAGTGGTTTTTCTTACGGAAAATAATGGATTGTATTAAGTGATGAAAGGGATCTGAATAATTCATACCTCAACAGTCAGTTTGCCTAATTACTTGCTGAACATAATTTCCTAGCTCCTCCCTGCCCAGCAGTTTCTGAAGACTTTGATGCCTAAGGATTTTTATGTATTTTTATGTATTTTTGGTGTGTATTTTATGGATCTTTATAGCTTTAGAAGTA
>JAWWEW010000001.1:91573882-91616836 GCA_035583185.1 Anabacerthia variegaticeps | reverse complement strand
CCTTCGTGCTCAGAGGATCAGAGGGGATCCGGACCACAATGAAGGTATTTTCTATCTTATCTCCATTAACCTTGTGCAGAGTGTCTGTTTTGCAGACACTCTGAAAATAAAACTGTACAATAGGGCATAGTCACTGCTATTTCTCTTCGTATTTTTGCCACCAAAATACCAGGCAGAAGAAGGTGGCATAACCTGTGAAAAGCCTAGTTCTCTGAGCAGAGAAAGCAGGAGGACAACCTGTGGAGAAAGGAGAGTGGGGAAAGCAGTAAGATGGAGAGACTAGGGAGTGACATTTCTTCAGTGCCTTTCTAGCTGAACACAGTCTTAAGAAAACAAACTTTTTTGACTCAGACTCCTTACCTGCCATGTGACGAATGGTCTTCTTGCAGTATTCTTCAGCCATTGGCACAACCTTCATCATCTCCCTTCCCCACTGCACAAGGGGCTTCCCTTGTATTGCGTACGCCACAAAGAGAGCTGTGCATAAGGACCCAAGAAAACCTGGAATTCACAAATAACAAGGATTACCAATGTGCAGTCTGTGCTGGTACCATCCTTACCTTGTTCCTCGTAAAATCATCAGTGGAATGCCTCATGGCTGTCAGGCAGATGCACAAATGTACATAACTGATCCCTGCCTGTTTGCAGGCTGGCTCGTGGCATGTTGAGATTATTGGCTAACACGTGGTGCCCATTGGTTTAAGACTCATTTTGAGTCTTAAGAAGCTTGTGTTCTCAGCGGTGTAACATGACAGAAGTTGAGGTAGGGGTCAAAAATAAACATCACCCACCAATGTGATACTCCAGTGTGATACACCAATGTGATATGTGATTTTCATCTTCTAATTGAAGTCACATGAAAGAATTGACTTGCACAAAGTGATACCATTACAAGCTGTGTCATCTGGCTTAAAGAAACATCCAGCCTAAGGGCAGTGGTTGTTAGATCTAACACTATTTCTGGCTCATTTTACTCTAAGGGAACAAGCCCATGTCTCCTTAGAGGAAAGAAGCAATTGTGCAAGAAAGACAAGCTGCCTGCCTCCTAAGTTAGGTCTTCTACTTTGGTTACAAACATTTTAATATTGTAAATATTACAAAAATTTTAACTGTTGATGAGCACTCATGACACACTTCATGACATCAGAAACAGAGGGGCTCGTTTCCTGTATTTGCTTGTGCTCTTGGCATTCTGTCAAAGGCAACAAAACCAACCCAGTGCAGCATGCAAAAAAAGTTGCAGAAAACAACTCAGCCATTTAAACAAACCCCAGGTGAGAAAAGCATTGATGGGTGTTCTTCTATCAGGATATGGTTCCAAAAGCATTCGCTCATGCATAGAGGTAAGCATGAACTTTGTGTGTTTTGCTGAAGGTAAACCCACATTCTTTTAGGAGGTTACAAGTCCAGATTACTAATTCTGTCTCTGCCACAAGACCCGAAATACTGGGTCAGACCCAAGACACATCTAACTAGAATCCAACAGATGCTTTCATAAAGAATAAAAGCCTGGATAGAGCCAGTTCAAAGAGCCCTACTCAGGCAGACATCATCTAGTCCAGATGCCAAAAAGATCCTTGAGTGCCACATTCACCATGAAGGTGGCAACAGAGAGTTTAGAGGATGAATCAAAGGGCTAGGAGGGGCAGTGGGACAAGTCAGTGCAGAGGGCAGTAGAGGCTGGGGTGTGCTCTGAAGATTTTCAGGGGGCTGTCAGTCTCCTCTTGCCTGCTTCCCAGGCTGCCCGCCCCCCTGCTGCTGTTGCCCTGCTCCCCCAATTCATGGCAGCCCTCACACAGGCTGCTGCCCCTCACCGGGGAAGAAAGCAAGCCCTGGCCAAGGTTTCTGGCTGTGCAAGAAATGGCAGCATGGAGTGAGCCTAACTGGTTTGGCTTCTCCATTCCTGAGAGCTTCTAGGCTAGCTTAGGGGCAATTTTAACTATGCAGCTTGATTGCTTTCGACAGTGGCAGTCCTTCTCCTCCACTTGGCCTGGTCCCCTTTGAACCCAAGCATATCTGTGGATTTTGCAGCTGCCTGCAGCAGCGAGGTCTGAGACTTGACTATGCACAACATTGGGAAGTATTTCCTTTGTTTGCTTGTTTCAGTCCCGACTGATGCATCAGTTGGGTTTTCTCAGTCTTTGAGTTACAAGAATCACAAATGACATTTCACTGGCACTTTTCAGGGTCATAGTGAGGTGCCTGGTGGCCCTTCCACCCATCTTCTCCCTGCCTCCCTGCCGTGTGACTTGTCTCTTTTCCCAGCTGAAGACTCCTTCTGGATGCAATTTCTCCTTGTACAGAAAGTGTCTGACTTCATGCTGCCTTTTTCTGGGTCTCATAAGCCCTTTCTAAGGTGAGAGACCCAGACTGCAAGTAATCTTACTGCTGCTAATGCACCGTGGGCTTTACATACTGGCTTAATAATATTTTCTGATTTGTTTTGAATCCTTCTCATCTAATTTTATGCTATCCTGATGGCTTTTCTTACTGTTTCATAACACTGTTGAACATGTCACTGTTCATTGTGGTTTTATTTATTGTTCTTTAAAGCTGATAAAATGAATACACAGTCACATAGGATAAAGTTATCAAAATGACAGACCTGAATATTCAAAACAACATTAAGTTTTGTTTAGAAAATGTTTCAGATTGTATCCCAAAATACACGGAGTTAAATTTTTTTGACTTACTACATTTACCTACAGTGATTAGATATGACAAAACCTGCCAAGAGAAAAATGTTATTATCCCCTGAACCATAAACTTGCATGATAACAGTGAATCATCTAGATACACATGAACCCTAAAATTTGATCAGGGCAAGCAACGTGAATATGCTTTAGACAAGGCAGGTTGTGTTCAGTTATTGGGATTTTAGGAGAGAAAACAACTATGCCTGAGAATGCTGTCTGCATAATACAAGCAAATATATAAGCCTAGATAAGTAATATATACATGTATGTATTATCCAAGCAAAATTAAAAACAAGGCATTGGAGTCTGCAAAGCAGAAGTGGTTTAACCAGGTGAATTCACAGGAGCCACATTAGTCTCTGCAGAAGTGGAAAGCCACCTCAGGGATGTCAGCATGCTGATAGGTCAGTGGGCATTACCTGTGGGATGGTTATGAGTCATGCGTCCACATTCAATGCTCACTTCAATAAGTGATTCCAGCCTTTCTGGCTTCCAGTATCGCATCCCTAAACACATGGCTTTTGTGGATGCTCCAAATCCAGAACCTAAAGTAAGAAGATAATGCAAAGCATTTAAAAGGAGATTGATGTCACACAAATGTGTTAAAAGGTGAAACAAGCACACTTTATTAATTCAACTCATGTGTGGGAAGGGAACTCCTTAGGGAATGGGAAATTAACATGTAAAACGAGTTACAAGTTTTTAAAATTTCTTGTGAGGAATTTTGCTCCTACATGGTCATTCAGGTTTTACAGGTGTCTTCCAATACTCTCAAGTGCTACAAAGGGCATAGTGGATTCAGAAAGCAGCATATTTTCTTGTTCACAGCACCTGTTTGATTCAAACTCTCATCTCATCTTTCCTCATTCTTAGTTGATATTCCTGTTTTGCTTGCTCCAAGTGCCAGCAGTAGAAACAGAAGTTTGAGAAACAGATACATTTTCCCTACACCTTTAGTAGCTGTAAGCACCCGATTAAAACCCTTTATATGAGCATCAGAGTTCATCTTAATTTTAATGCATGTTTCATCCCAGAGAGCCTCACCAGTTTCTGCTACATACAAAAATAATGTGTCCAAAAAGAAACTAAAGGCTACAAAGCCAAATCCTACAAAGCTAGGCAATTTCAGAACTGAAGTTTCCTATGCGACCTGAAATTAGTGCTTTTATGCACACTCATTACACTACAACCTGCACTTACTGAGCTTGGGAATAGTCTTACTGGTCTTGGGAATGTCCACTCTGTGCAGCACAGAATTTATTTTATGAATAACTAATTCAGAATGTCTTTTAATCCTCAGCACTGATCCCAGGTGCTCACCTTTTAAATGCTTCATTGAATGGAGAGTTAAATTTACTAATGAGTTTCTCTGCAGTACTTATCACAGTCATATCAGGATCCCACAGAAGTTTTAATGAGCTTATCTTCACAAGGCACCAGTGAGGTGATTATCTCCTCTTTGCAGCTGGTAAGCCAATGCCCAAAAAAGCATTAACTCATTGCAGGCACCTCCCCTGAGATGGATAGGCTTCGATTTTTCAAAGTACTTGGCATTTTTCAGCACTGTCTTTGCTCAATCACACTTCCCAGTGACCTTGGGAATAACTGAGAGCAATCAGCATTTCTCTACTTGGTCCCTGGAAGATAAGGGGCCACCTAATTTTAGCCTATGCAGAACCTGCATTAGAAGCACAGTCTCCCTGTCTTTCCCAGACAGGCAGCACAGAGAAAGGCTGTATGTCCATTGGTGTGTACAGTGGCACAGTCGGAGCAACTCAAGGGCCAGAGTAAATTGAAGGAGCAGATGCCAAGGAGCCAGGATCAGGGCTTTCAGTCATTTATCTGGAGAAGAGCCCTCAGCTGCTCCCCTGGGCTGTGCCTGCTGTGGGTGCAGAGTACCAGGGCCTCTCTTGGAATACCATTTGCCCTTTAGTCTCATCACAAGTGGCTCCATCTCCAGTGTCCTAAGATCATGAGTGTGATCCAAGTGTCATAGTGGGGGTGGCAGGAAGATCTACTTCAAGACAAACCGAAGCCTGAGCCAAATGGATATAAGCCACCCACTGGCATTTTCAGGTGCAATATCTGAATTTCCCTCTTAAGAAAAAAGCTCTTCTTCTCCTCTGAGAGCACCTATCCTGAGTGAGCGCCCTGGCTAGGTGATCGAACTGGAGTAGCTGAAGAAAGCTCTTCCCTTCCTCCTCAGAGTCTAATGTGCAAATTCTGTGTGCAGTAACTCTTCCAAAGAAGGTCTAACACCTGATAAATGTGACATGAAAGGTTTTGTAGAATTTGTATTCTCTGCAGGCTCAGAGCCTGCTTTTTTATCCCTGCTAACCTTTCTGGTAGTGAAAGGGACTCTCTCCAGAACACCTTTGGCCACGGCTCCTGGTGAAAAGTCTGGATACTTGTCCTGAAAATGCTGTGTATGTTGCTCCTGATCCTCACATATACTGCAGCTTTAGTGCCTGGTTATTAAGGAGCCAGGAGCAAATAAAACTGTCTGCCTATCTCACAGATCACGTATCGAAAGCACAAGGAAGAGTCGGGAAAGAAACCCAGTCTTCCAGAGTACCAGTCATCTTAACTGGGAGAAAATATCTTCTCCCGCTTGCAAGACCAAACCCTTAATTAAATCATCTGCTGCCACAGAGCAGCGGGTGAGAGTCTGTTTCACTACACAAACCTGATTCCTCCAAAAGACACAATCCATGCTGTTTATCCAAGAAACAGGGGTCTTGCAATATACAAAGCTGCTAATTAAATAACATCTCTCAGTATATCCAAAGTGGAGGATGTACTACAGTAATCTGACTGCTAGTGTGAAGGAACTTGTCTTTTCAACTTCATTGTGTTTCTCCAGTCTAGGAAGTTACATTAAAATCTTCTGCAGAATTAGACAAGCAAACTCAGTAACCAAAAATGCTGTCCCGCACAGTAACAGTAAACCCAGACAGGGCTTTGGGTGATGAGCAGCTGTTAGGTCCCATGTCTTAGTATTTACCAATTAAATCAAAGACGTAAGGGACTTCAAGACTAGTCCAAGCAACAGGAGAGACATGTAAGAATACAAGGACTGTCCTTCATGGTCAGATCAAAGGTCAACCCAACTTATCATGTCTGACAGTGGTCAGTGAAGAGGATACTTAAGAAAAAGTATGATGACCCTTTGTACTAACTAAGCTGCTGACAACTTTCTCCCTGATCTAGAAGGCAGCTGAATATTCATTTTTCTGCTTAATAACCCTTGAAGGATTTCCCCTGGGTGAACTTGACCAGCTCTTTTTTGAACTCATGTGAACTGTAGCATCTGCAAATTGGAACTGGAAAATAGTTATGCAGCCTAATTAAGTGTTGTGTGACAAAGTCCTTCCTTTTGCTTGCTGTGAGCTCATGACCTGCTAGTTTCATTTGAAGTCCCTAGCTGCTGTCCTGGAGGAGACAGTGAGTTTTTGCTGTCCCTATTCATGTTTTCCAGGTCTTTATGACTTGACAGCTCTCTCTTCTAATATCTCAGACATCACAGCCCTTGGAACCAGTTTTTTACTGATCCAACCATCCTTCCTCATATCCTTTCTAGTTGTCTTTCATCTTTGTGGCAGGAGGGAGGGGCCAGATCACATACAGTAATCAAGGAACAGGGCCTAGAGATTTATACAGTGGTGCAAACACATTTTGTGTTTTGTTGGCTGTTCCTTTCATGGTCATTTCTAATAGTCTAATTGCTCTCTGGCTCTTATGCGGCACTGAAATGATATTCTTGTAGAACTATTATAGTTCCGTGATCCCTTCCCTGAGTGGTATCTGAATAAGCAACTGCATCTATGTATATTAAATTAGGATTTCCCATTCTCCTATGTGTCTTCTCACTTTTCTTCATTGTATTTAGTTCTGCTGCTGTGCCACACAGTTATGCCTCACCGTGGGCATCCTTTACAGCTCTGCATCATATTATCTTTGATTTTGTTCACCTACTGTGCACTTGCATTTCCAGATAGTTTGTAGACATGTTGAACCACAGAGGTGACAAAAACTACGTCGACACCTCCTATTACTTCATTTTCATTCATGCAGTACATTATTCTCTTTTAGTATGTAATACCTCTCTGTGCTTTTCTTCACTCTGCATCTGTAGAATAACAAAGATTAGGATAATGGCTGCTAAGCCCTAAAGATGATGTGTCTTTTGTGACTACAGACCATTCTGCATGAGAACTTAGAGCCTGGTACCTTTATCTGCCGTGCATCTGCAGCTTGTCCTTCTCTTAATTTGTTTCCCTTTACCTTTCTGCATTTAACTCACACTTTTCCTTCATGCTCCTCTGCCAATGTCAACAGCAAAAGGACACTGTTCTCAAGTACTTCTAGGAAGCCCAGCAGTTGCTTTCATAGCTGCAAATAAAGGCCTGCTTGAATGCTGCATCTTCAGCCTGAAATTCAGGATACAGGTAGAGCCAAGCTATTTGACCTGCCATTTGACTGGCTTTTTGCAGTGGCTCCAAAATCTCTGGCTCAAGGGGTAATACCTTACTCAGATTTCGGTTCCATCTCTACAATGTCAACAATTCTCTTCTGAACAATTTGAGGTATTGGCAAGAGATCACATCATTTTTACCAAGTGTCAGAAACAACAGACTCATCTGCATCAAAACCTTAAAGACTGACAGACAAACAGAGGCAAATACTTAATGGGAGAATTTTAGCCTTGCACTTATCAGTGTTGCAAATTGTAAAAAAAGAAGGTATTAGACAGTATTGGCAGGTCTTCTGGTGGTCACAGCAATCTCTCCAGCCTGTAGCATTATCCAGGTACCTCTGCAACAAGTGTGGCAATGAGCAGGACATGAAGGAGCAAAGAGGCACACAGGGCAGTTTGACTTAGGAATTCAGTTTGCTGAGTACACACACAAGAATTTGAACAGAGAAGCATCATACAAGCAATGCAAAATTACCTAAGGTAAGATTGCACTGGTCCATGAAGACTGGCACATGAATTATTGCTAGAAGCAAGATAAGACAGAATGACTACAGCAAATCAGCCTTTTGGTTCCAGTTCATTCAAACTATAATCTGCCTGCTGGGCATTCAATGCTAGGCATTCAATGCCTGTGGCACGTTTTTGCCTCAAGAAGAATTTTGCAAAAATTCAATTAAAAGTTAATTATGTCCATAGCAGTGTCAGGTCCCATAGTAGACAGGACATCTCCACCTCAGGTCACTAGTTCTTTTTCTCTCAGGGTGAAGAAAAAAAAGACTTATTGAGATGTTTAGGATGCTTATTTTTTTTTGGACTAGATGGAGAAGGTGGCCTTTGGCTGTCAAGTCTCACAGCAGGAATTAATTTTAGGTAGTTCTAGCTCAGAGTACCCCCAAAGCAGACAGTTCATCATGGACAGCTGGGAAGGAGAAAGACTGAAAGAAGGAATGTAGCTCCAATGGAGCAATGGCCAGGGAACAGCCGTGCTCATCTGTGTGTTGAGAAATGTTGAGAACTGCTTGGGGCCAATGGCAACTCCTACAATTATTTTGATGAAATTTTATCCACTGTCAATCAGAAAACATGTGACAAGTCCCAAAGGAGCACTTTCTCAAATCTGACCGGCTGGTAGCAGGGTGGGCAGAATACACCCATTTCTCTCCCAGCAGCTGTTGTAAGGAGTAGGGGATGAGTGAGAGATGGTTTTTGTGTCAGAGAAAACTGACTGCAGAGACCCAGAAATAGCCATGGCACTGTGCCACCGGATCTTTGCCTTGATGTTGCAACAATATGCAGTTATGTTGGGCAATGCTGATACGCAGTGCAGTGGCAGAGCATCACACCAACACAGCACCACATCTGTGTGAGCTGCCATTGTTTCATGGCTGCCAGGGTCTACCTCCTCTGACGATGTGGTGTCTCTACAGGCTTTCAAGATTAATTGCACCGGATGCATATGTGTTGCACATACAACTGCACAGAGATTATTTAACTTGAAATGACAATTCTGTTCATTGTAAAAGTAAATGATTGTAAAGAGAGAGAAAGAGAGGGTCAGAGGTAGTTAAACCAGGCTAGGAATATTAGGGATTATTGGCAAAACAGCCATAGTTGTTAGGAGGGCATCCAAATGGAGAAAAGTCTCTGCTTTTCCTCCAGGAAACATGTTGGTGCTTAGAGAAATTTACAGGCTTGGCATTTTGTTTCAGATCTGGTGTCGCTGAAAAGATCCAGGTCTAGAAATATTTAAATGAAAAATGGCAGAAAATATGTCTTAAAATAACTATTAAACTCAAGGACAAAGATCTGGGTCCTGAGGCACAGAGCCAAGGACAAAGTCTCTTTAAATAGATGTTAAAGAGGGAGGGGTTCATTTATGAGAGGACACGGTGCCCTACAGAAGGAATTCTTGGCAGATCTCTTGCCATCCTCAGGCAAACATGGAAACGTTTCAGGGGTAGCGGCCTTTGATGTTGGGGGGAAAAGGAAACAATTTCCACATAGTCACAAACACCGAGAGCATGCATTATTCTAGCCAGAACCTATAAAAGGAAAGAGGTACCGTACCCTTTTCATTGAAGGGCGTGTGCCAAGCGAGAAGGTAGTTGTCTGGTTTTAACTCCCTGCAGCCTTCGATGGTAGCAGGGTCTGGCCGCCTGCCCGAGAGCTTGTCAATCGCATCCACGTACCGTTTCACCAGCTCCCGGTACAGGTCTTCCAAACACCAGTAATCTGCCCAGAGCAGGGAAGAGAAGGGTGTTGTGTGAAAGCAGAAGAGCAAGAGAGCATGGAAAACATGCTAGTAAGCTCACTACGTGTTTACGAAATATTCCTGTTTCCACTTCCAATACACCTAATCATGTTTCTGGTGCCACTGTCAACACATTGTTACACACCACGAGAGTGGGACAGAGGGAGAATGGTCTTGACTCTTAGTTCTCATCTTTCCATCAGTTCCTTTCCACTTTAATTCCTTTAAATGGAAAGATGAAGGCATTCTCTCAATCAACAGTAGCTGCTTAGGACCTATAATTGAGCTCTTTGGTGCAAAGTAATTAGAGAGGTGTCCAGCTGCCAGGTGAGAGCGTGGCTGCCATGGGGACTGGGAGAAGCCAGATGTGCCTGGCTTGGGCCCTGCCTTTGCACGTGTTAATCCAATTGAAAAATGAAAGCCTAGCTTTTTTTAAATTACCACATTACAGAATTACTTTAAGAGGTAGTATAACTAAACACAAAAGCAAATTAGTGACCTCCTTTTTAAATATGTATTTTGTCTAAAATTTTCATGAAGGGATCCCAATATCTTATGTTAGTACAGTACCAAGAACAATGGGTTTTATAAAAAATATTACAAAGACCAGTATGAGTAGTAAATCCCTACAATCTGTAGCATTTCCAGCATATAAATTTCTCTCTGTAATAAGTTCACTAACAATATTTGTCCACAGATTATTTTTACCAAATCCTACAGTTTTGCCTAGGGAGGAACATTCTCCCTGTTAAACATACATTGTTTCTTCAGTATAGCTGCTTCTCTTGGCTGGTGTTGTTGGGCTTGAAGAGTCCTGCCTTTGACTCTTGTCAAAGAAAACCTTCCACTGGCATCTATTACCGCTGTTTAATCAGTGGGAACAGAGGAGACCAAAGGGATTATTTATCCACTTATGTATTTTCTATGCACTTAGAGAAACTCCATTTAATACCTGATTTGATGAATAGATTGAATAATACAGCAGGGGAAGTTCCTCTAAAAATATCTTTGTTTTGTCAGAGATGGTGAATTCTTTAAATCCACAGAAGCACTTTAATTTAAGAGAAAGTTTGGAGTCCCAGAAGCCAGAGACACTCTGAAGTACCAGTTATGCAGGCAGGCAAATAAAGAAAATGAAGGGAAGAACAAAGATTCCCCTCCTTTCACATAAAGTAATGCCCTACCAGTTACACTGGCCATCCCACACACAACCCTAAAGAAACAAGATACTTTCAAGCTGCCAGCTCTTTCCAGATTTAGGAGTCAGATGTCACAGTTTATCCAGATGGGAGCCAGGAGCAGGATTTACTGCCTGGCGGCTCCTACAGAAACCTTGTCCCCAGAGCCACAGTCCCTGTGGTCCAGCACCTTCGGGCTGCTCAAGCCCACCGTGATTTCCACACCTGGAGCCAGGATGCTGTCTCAGCTGTCAGGAGGACAGATCCTTTCTTGAGAAATGAACTCTTATTTCTTTATAACCTGTGTGTAAGTCAGAGAGGAAAAGACTTTCCTTGCTGCAGGGATAGTTCTCCTGGGTTTGATGATGCTGTTCTTGTTCTTCCCTTATGGGACAGATTCTTGCCGGAAGCCGATGTTTCATTTATCCTTCATTGTCAGATCAGCCTTTTAGTCTGTGCACAGGGTGGATTTGGGGAGCCCCAGCTCAGTCTGCAGCAGAACCTACAGTCCCAGCTGCTTCTGATCATGACCCTTCTGGGACATCCTCCTTGCAGCCAGCAAGGCACTGGCCAAAATCCTTTCTCCAGGTGACAACTGCCTTTTTCCTTAACATGAACTTCCACCTCACACTTGGCTGCTGCCACAGCCTCAGGCTGGGAGCTCCCCTGAGAGCAGTGCCTCAGTGGTGGGATAACATGGCAAGCCTAAGCCTTGGGCACCTTTGTCCCAGCCTGCAAGCATCCTGCAATTGCCTGCAGGTCTGCATCCAGGGGATGCTGTGGACATACAGGGAGCAGGGCAGTGAGTGACAGGGATATTTTTACTGCTTCTTTTTTTGTTAATGTTCCAGACACCCAATATAATCTTTAAAATCTCAGTCTCCATGGCAGTGAGGGCTGACTCCCCACTGGATGAGGAATGCAGGTCCCCAGGGCTGGTGGCAGCTGCCTTCAGCCTCATGGACCCACGTTCACCTTCTTTAGCTTCACTCTGTTGACGTGATTGATTTGGCACACAGGCTAGGCCATGAGCAAGTCCTGGAGCCTTTTTGCGTTCCCCCTGCCAGGAGGAGACACTGCTGCAGGCAGGAGCAGATTTTGTTTCCCTTGTGGGAAGCAGAGAGAAGGATTCGTTTTCTCCTGTTCATCAATGTTACTGTAAAATACATATTTCTTACTAAAATTTCCCACTTCACCTCGCTGTTTTCTCTCCAGACTGTGAAAGAACCTTTTAAAAATGCTTGATCAGGCCAAAGAAATGAGAGTGTAAGATAAACCTAGCCAACGGATATTATAGCTGAAAGTTTATTTTAGAGCCATGGTTGTTCTGCTGTATTTAATTTTAAAAAATATTTATTATTTTACTGTTAGTCTAACTGGCTTGATTACCCAGAAGTTATGGTTTTAGAGAGTTCAATAAGCAAGAAACATATGATATGTATTTAATCATAGCCTATATTCAGAAATATGCTAGTCATCTTTTTTCTTGATAGGCTGACATCTTGCCCTTATCTTTAGTGTATTAGCTACCCCTTAAACCATTGGTTAGCTAATAGCCAAGTATGAAGTGCCCAACACACTCTTCAACTGATCTCTATGTACTAAATTTAGAGCACACTGGAAGCAGGCAGATAAAGCAGTGAAACAGGAGTACCAGGGAAATTTCATTGATGTGAGGAATACTTATCTACATTGTGAGTGTCTGTTACTGGTATTTATGCAGTGTTATGAGTTTTAAGAAAAATTAGGAACGTTTTAACAGAGATTAAAAAAATTAATTCTGAAGAGGCAAAATACTGCTAAGAGGTCACCGTCTTCCGGTGTGCTTTCTATAATATTGACAGACTCAGAAAGCTCTAGTTTGATGGATAATGTGTCAATACAAATACTGTCATATCTTAAACAGACTATCCCTATCTTAAGAAAAAAACAATGTTCTCTCTCAAACCATTGTGATTTTAGAAGGCATAGCTTAATAACTTCCACTATTCTAACAGACCTTATTATAAGCATAGTATGTTAGAATACTTTTTGATCTAAAGACACGGACCTCTTCTTATAAAGCAAATAATACTTTTTCTGGTGCAACCCTTTGTCTGAGGGGCAGCAGAGAGGAGACAGCACTACTGTTTTTAGCCTGAAAGAGATACTAAGGTAACTCTAGTCCAGCCTGGAGTTCTGGACACAGACATGTTAAAAATGCACTTAGAAGAGTTCTTATCTTTTACAGAAGAATCTCTAGTGGCTATATTACTCCCGGATGTATTCCAGCATACAGATTATATACTTAGCAATTATTTTTGTTATGCTGGACATGCAGTATTTTAGTCTTTAAGCTTTAACTTACTGTATATACCTGTTGGGAGAGCACCTTCACTCCAGAAATCAAGACTCGCCCATTTGTGTGATGGCCACAGGATTGTACTCATGGAGGAGCCAAACTAATGCATATTAACATTCACATAAGCAGCATTTCTGACATGCTTTCTCATGACTTCCCCAGCAATCAGGCTTATTCTAAGAATCGCAACACCTCGACAGTTCTGTTCCTCCGCAGACTGCCTTTGCTAGTCCCGTCGTACCTACCTGTGATGACAGCCTCAGCTGTAGCCATGTGCATGAGCGTGTTGTCACTTACTGGCCACTTGTCAGAAGAGAGCACCAGGTTCTCAAGCCCTCCAATTTCCTTCAGCTCCTGCTGGATTTTTGCACCTAAGGCATTGTTTTCTCGGGAGAAATTGCGATAACCAAGAGCATCCCCTACCCCGGCCAGCACGAGCGCAGCCTTAAATTTATCCATCCCTGAGAAGCTTTCCACTTTCCTTTTGGCCAAGGCAGCCACCGAATCGTGATCTTCCTTTGTTCCTTTGCCTTCGACTCAGTTCCCCTGACACTTTATATCAGCCATTGTGTCACACCGAGAGCACTCTCTATAAGGCAAGGACTTCCTTTTCTGGCTCTGCAGATGCCATCTCTTGTCCGGGACCCAACAGAGAGGAAATATTTCATAACCCAGGGATTTTGCAGGGGCTTTGTTTAATGAAACTGTAAGAGCAGACCTGCAAAAGCCTTGATTCTGCAACCCAGCTTAAAGCAAGCCAGGAGATCTTTAGCCCTACCCAGCATAAGTAACTCTATACCCAGAAAAACAGATGCCTCCACAGGGGTGCTTATTTATTCAATAACATGTAAATTAATATTTTTTCTCCTGCCTGGTTCTGATATGCAGAAATCAGCCTCTCTCTCAGGGACCAGACAGAAGGGACCAGCCTGTTATAAAAGCAGTTTTTCAGACTCTCTACACACTACAACGAGGGATTAAGCAGTAAGAAATATAGTCAAATGCAGGTGGTCTCTCCCATGTCTAATTACGCTCCGTGATGATACTTTGTTAACAACTTTTTTGATCTGTTCCACCTAGCACAAGAATGTTCTGCTAATTCACTGCACCCCCTGGACAAACACTGACCAAAACACCAACTTCATTCCATGCCTTGCTCCCTGGCAAAGAGTAACTTTTTCCTAAAGCTGAGCTCAGATGCAGCACACGCTTGGACTCAGGAAGGAAACTATTTTGAAAGATGTATTTAAATGGCATCCTGTGAGCCTAAGACAGTCCTAAAGACTCACACATTACTACTACTTTACAGATAGAAATACAAATGTAAATAAAAACTTAGGTAAACAAACAGCTTTGATTGACTTGACTGTAATTTTGATAAAGGATACCTGGAGAAAGGTCTGTGCTTTTTTTTTGATCTTTTTCCGAGAGCAATAATGATTGCTATTTAGATGGAAAAGGCTAGCAGCATAAAGCATGCATCCTCCTAGCACCAAAAGCAATAAGCATTTAGTCACAGTTTGGGTTATTGGCATGTGTAGAAATATCATTTTACTTACTGCAGTTTCAGGACACAGAGAAGCATCGCCGTGCCTGTTCTACATTATAAGAAATAAGTAGCCCTAGTGGTGAAATAGCCTCTGTTAGTACACACCTATTTTAAAGATTGGGACTTGGTTAACAAGAAGCTCTGAGTATTAAGAAAAGAACACTGAGAGTGTTTTCATTGCTAGAAGGCAACATCTCTGACATGAAAAAGTGGAATAAAAAAAAAAAGAGCAATTATACCTTAGTATGCCAGAGGCATCATGCAGGGACTAGAGGATACGCAGGGCCAAGTGTCCTACAGTGGGTCCATAACCAGTCTGCTCTAGAGCTTGCTTGCCATGAGCAGGGAGGATGCCAGCCCCCCTGCCCTGCATGGCTGTGGGAATAAGCATCATATCCCACAACTGGGGCATTTATGCAACTTGGAGGTAATCTTAGAGTCCCCTCTGCACTGCGAGTTATCTCAGGTTCGACATGTCTGAAAGCAAACACTCAAGATAGAAAACCAAGGCCAGGACGGCTTACAAAACCACACCAGGCCGAAGCACTGGCATTGATGTCTCTGTTACAGGTCCATCCACCCTTCTGTGGCACCCACCTGTTCTCTATTCCTGCATAGCATCACGATTTGGAGGCACGTGGGAATTTGAACTTGCAAAGCAAGGTCGGGAGAAATCACCTGCTGAGGCACTGTGGTTAGCTAGTAAGAGCCTCATCAGATGGAAGGTTCCTTCCTGAAAATGGGCAAAGCTATTATTAGTTTTCCATTTATCTTTTCCTCCTGAATGTGGCTGGCAGTTGCACTGCCCTTTTGCCTCCCGTGGACTTTACCCTGTTGCGCACACACTTGGTTGCTCATAACACAGCCCAAATCAGGAATAAAGTCTTTGGCTTTAGAAATATCGGTATAAAAAAGTCCCAGAGAAGTTCTGTTTTTCAACTCTGCAAAACAGAACATGTGACAATAATTTTTGTATTTAATTTGTTAATTACATATGATCTTCTCTTTATGTGGTACTTCCAGCTACTGTGAGCTTTCTGGGCAGAGGTAGGCTAGGCACTGATAACTGTCCCTACTCCCCACAAAGGAGACAATTATTTGTAAAATATCATACTTACATGTCTTAAACAGAGACCAAAAAAAAGAAGTATTCACAATAGGAAAAAAAAATCCAAACAAGCAGGGCTGGTAAAAATGCTTGGTAAACTATATAAAAAGGCAGGCTTTGATGTCCTTCCATTAGTGTACATATGACTGCTGTCAGATGGGGATAATCCAGAAAAAAAGGAATGGGGAGGCTGGGCAGAGAAAAGGCTTGCTCAGGTTGGTGGCATTGTGCTGTTTAAGTGTTTTGAAACACGAGAAAATGAAAGCACACCTTTGGCAGATGTGGCTGCTCCTGCCTCCTCCGCATGAGGGGCTCTGCATCCACGATCTCCCATGCACAGGAGAGCGCTCACGTGCTGTACAGGCTCTGAGGTCTTCTGTGAATAAATGAACTGGCAAATGGAGCATGGGCTGAGAATATTGTGTCTGCACACGCCCTTTTTTAAGTTAAAAGAAGACAACTACATCCCAAATGCTTCTCCCATGAGTGAATGATGCTTCTGCCATTCAAAGACACTCAGCAGAGAAATGCTCCTGATTCCAAGTCCACCCATCCAAAGAACACAGAGCCATATCCTGGAAAAATAGGGTTGATACCAGATGGGTGTCAGACTTCTGTTAGAGCTGCCATCTTTACAACTATTGAAGGATTTTACTTTATCAGCAGGATCATTCCTTTAAAACATACTGAGATCCAGGAAAAAATAGACTGGTTTTACTCAATTCTTTAATAATGGAGATGAATCATTTTCATACAGCTTTACACCACTGCCTTAAAGGAAAAAGCATCCTTTAACACCACAGCATGGACTTCTTTCTTCTTTGAAGTCCTGAGAGAAAGCTGTAGGCAAGACATGAAGCCTACAGAGTATGTCACTGCTTGAAAAAGGAGGCATAAGAAAAAACACAGGAATTTGTCAAGTATATGCACCAACAAGAGGAAGTATCCCAACACTCAATCAAAATTTGAATGCCCCTGAGCTTCCCCAGCCTTTCTCATTAAGAGGTGAACTTTGCACCCATCTGTCTGAAATACGGATCTTTTGTGCATGTGGTTGTAGAGGCAGCTGTGGTTGCAGACCCCTCTATCAACAGCTTAGAACCAAAGAGTTCATTTTAGAGGTGTGTCATCCTCACCTAATTCTACCCAGCATACTGTACATACTGAAAAGATGGTGAAATGTTTTGCTGGACATGTTCATGGCTGTAAAAACATCAAAACATCACACTTTTTCTCATTCAGAAGGGACTTGTGCCTTTTGGTGAGACAGGTGCTGGTTGGCATCAGCTGAGGGAATCTACTTGTGCTAACACCTGAAAGGAGAAGAGCTTGCTGCAGTTCAAGTGTCAGCATCAGCAGTTTCACTGTTACAGCAAAAGGATGACAAGACTTGTGACAGCAAAGCAGCCAGTGGTTGGTGAAAGCACCAGAGAGGGATGGCAGCTGCGAGAGGATGGAGGACAACTTAGTTATTTTGATTTAAACTTTCAGAAGAGAACTAATGACAGGTGAATACACACCTCTGAAGGTCTTTGAGTAGACTTCTGAGCACGCTGCTTCTCTTACAGAGCTGAGAGCCAGGACTGAGCAACGCTTCCCCTGCAAGTACACCTCTCATTGCCAGTCCAAAATAATGACATAAATTGCAGTTTGGTCATTAGCAGATTCATACAGTGAATACAGCACTGCAGCTAAACACATCAAGCTTCTTAAAAGCTTAAAGGTGGCAGAGATTAGGAAACCAAACATTTATTACAGCTATTAAAAAAATTAACGAGTTACATCCTTGCCCTCTTCTGGCTAATGGTATAATAATGCAAGAATCTAATAAATGAACCAGATAACAAAAAACACACTGGCCTTTGCAGGACTTCCAAAGCAGAAAGCTGACAAAAACCATACAGACGTCTCACATGACTGATTTCAATCCTTTATGTTGACAGTCCATTTATTCCTTTTTCCATTGCCACAAAATTTACACACGTACAGCTTACTCAGCAGCAAATCTCCCAGGTGCATTGAATGAGCAGATGCCTGCAGGTTTGCTCTCCTTGGCATGACACACATGATAAATTACATTTAAATTTAGAATTGGCAAGCACAAATCCTATGGCTCAGTTTCAAACACTCTAGGATATAAAACCAAACAACTTGGCACCATGTTTAAAAATACATACAGCATATCTGTGAAGTAATACTGTATGCACTGAACAACTTGAAGACATCTGTACCATTTATGATTATAAACTGATCAGCCTAGGTGTTACCACTGTATCAGCTTACTTAAAAAGCGAGTCAGAGTTTCCTGTAAAGTGGAACTGTGGACAGCAGATAATTATTAAAGTACATAAGAAACTCATAATTTGAAAGTAATTTATTTGTATTTTCTAATGTTCAAGTGTGAAGGTGTTACTCCATGCTATTATGTATGGGAATGTAAAAAGCATACATGGTTTGAAATGGATAGAAGACCAGGAAGAACAAAAAAAGAGCTACACCACAGAAGCTAGCTGATCAGGAACAACTCCTATCTTCAGATATTTTACCCACTCTTCATTGGTTGGAAGGTGTCTCTCATGAAAGATCCTCACAGGAATGAGGCTTAAGAGTGAGTAAAAGTATATATATAGAAACTGATTATTGTGCTAAGCACCTTCCCTCTTACTCAGATTAACAAGGCAAAAAAACCTCAATCCCCATGCATTTTTTATGCTCTATTTATTTTAAAAGGTAGAAGGTTCATCTCAGCACGAGCAAATGTTTCACAGGCTCTAGCACTACCAAACTTCAGTTACATCACATACTGATAGATTAAACTACTTCTGCGCAGTTATATTATAGCTATATATTTTAAGTGGTAACTGTGAATAACAAGCATTCCACCACTTTTGGCTAGGTAAATGCACTTGATGCTATGTTACACATTCGCCAAAGCCTATGGGACCGATATAGGAATTGCTTATTTTGGGGTGGAAACATAGATCAATCAAATTCATTAAAAAGAGGGTAATACTACTTTTTGATCCCCGTTGACTTCTGTAGAAGTTATGAACAAATGCCCTTCTAAAAAGATGCAGTCAGAAAATAATAATTTGGCTTAGGTTTCCTGGCTAACTCCACACAGAAGCAGGAGGCAGCTGCTGGCTGGGACGCTGACACCTGGCGGCTGCCCTGAAAGGGCAAAAAAAATACTAATAATAACAATAAATCACTCACAGGGCATTCATGACTTGCTTGCTATACTCTTACTAAGAGAAAACTTGTTAATTTGTTCAAATTTGCCCTAATCCTGCTTTTTAAACATCATGCACAACTGAAATCCTCTCAAGTGGAAGAATGAAGGCAATCTCTCTGTATGCAACATGTACATTTGTCCTTGCAGGTTACACTGACATAAATGAAAGCTGATTGTAGAAAACTCTAAATATTAGAGTCTAAGAGAATATTGCAAGCTTTTATACCCTTGCAGCTACAAAAGAGTAGTATGCTGCCATGCAATACTTAAGTGATCCAAACAGATATCATTTATATAACTTAAGGTACTATTTTCTCCAAAATTCTTTCATCTATTCAGCTCTGATTAAAGAAAATATATTGACCATAGCTGTACACACTCCTTAGCAACTCTTCATTTTAACAAACTTTTACAGTGGCTATGACAAACTTGGATGAGGTAGCATTTAAAAGAGCCCTGTGCGAAGACGTGCTGAATAGTTTCTGATAAAACTTCTTTGTGCTTAGACAGTGGAAGACACTTTTGATGAAGAGGAGACTGACTGTATACTTTATAATCAATGGCTGGCACAAGGGGAGAAACAAATGACTCAACAAATTCAGATTTTGTGAAAACTGGTCCAATTCCACCAGTATTGAAACTGCATCCATTTCCTCCCCTTAAATAATCAAATGCACAATACATGCAGAAGCATGAATACTTAGAATCATTAATATAAAGTCTCCTTATCCCTAGCTCTTTCTCCAACATGGAAGTCAACTAGTTAACTCTTTGGGCTTACTCACATACATTTTCCATGAGAAGTGCCAGGAATTGCATTTTTAACTATGTTGCATTTAGCTAGAATTTATGGTATGTTTCATGGTACAAATAAAATCCATGTTCCACCAGTTCCTTACTAAAAATAAATAAAACACATAACTGAAGACTAACTGAATTCTGATATTCAGACATGAATTATAGAAGTATCTTTGGTTGTTTAATGTCTACTTTAAAATGGCTAAGAAAAGAAGGTGGAGTTGCAACACAGCACAGAGCAGCAGCCTGGCCTGTCCTCAGCAACGCTACCGCTACATGTCCAAGCACTTCAAGAAGAATAAAGAGCAAGTTAGTCTCACCGGGACAAAACAAAAGAAAGGATATAATCAATCTATACATCTAGGACTTAGAAGTACAAATTCAAAATTTTGGCAGCAAGTAAAAGAAAAAAAAAAAGGCAAAAATTTTTCTCTGTTTTTGTTTTGTTACAATTCTATACTAGGACAGATCCATGGAACTAACTTTTATAAAAATACAACATACTGCATAAATTTTATTTAGGGATTTAATTTATATACCACAAATACTGCTTTTAATATAAGTACAATATAATACAATTTTATTTATGTAACTGCTGGTGTTCACTTTGGATCATAAACTGAATGGCATGCTGTGCTGTCAAAACTTTAATAAAATGGCCTCTAGTTAAACTTCTCCAAAGTATAAAATCATGCAAAATCTACATCCTATATGATACAACCAGTACAATAATTGAAGCCAATAGCCTACAAACAGCCTGGACTATCTTCTGAGTTTGTTCTTGAAGTGTCCACAAATCAGTCATCATTTTCTTTAGGCAGAAAGGAAGAATTTCAGTTTTGTCTGCAGAATGTCATCATGACCACTGAAACCAGCAACAATGTGCACAGTTTTCAGTTAACAAATCTTCATCACCCAATGCAGTTCAGAGAGCATGTTTAGTCCATATTGACAAGTCTGGGGTTAGGAAGTTTTACGTTTTCCTCCTGTGACTATTGGTCGTGCATATTCCACAAAATCATCTATTAGAACAGGCCACGCTCCTAAAGAGAAATCAAGCAATTCAGAAATTAATCTGTTATTATCAGCAATAAATTGGTGTAGTCTTTAAATACAAAGGATCAGAAGCTCACCTTGACATTTCTGGCCTAGCCTAGCTTTAACACGCATGAGATGATAGAATATTTGAAAAAAGCACCTAACTAATAAATTGAACATTTGAATAATTTCTTGCAGCAATAGTTCTTAAGACACACAAAATGTATTTAAAGCATAAAAATCCACACTACAAATACAAACATCAGTTGATAGTAAAACCATGGCATTCTGATTAGAGCCATTCACATCTTAGGACGTATTTCTGTACACATTCCAAAACAGAATCAGTAACAGAGCGTAAACTGCTTTTACATTAGCAAAAATTTTGTACAAAACCTTCAGTTTCACTGAGGGATTTGTAGCATAACATGTTCAAATAAAGTGCTATATCATGGTGTGACACTATCTTTTACTTCTATTTACTGTAAACCTTATCATTACTGTTTTGGCAACAAGCACAACACTGTAATTGCAGCTAAAACTATTAAGGATAAACAAATTAAGATGGGAGGTACCAATATGTTCTTGTGTTCATTTAATATTTGTTGCAATATTTTAATTCTGCTGTACCACTTTAAGATATTCAGGTACTGCTTACCTTCTTCATCATAGTTGGACATGTCATCTGCAATCATATTTCCAAAGTCTAACAAAAGATTCCAAGTATCTTTCGGAATTGATCTTTTATGATGTTCCTATAATGGAGGAAAAACGGTACTGTTCAATCCAAACTACTTTCAAATTCACAGTAGTATTTTATATTGACATAAACAGAAAAACACATTTTACAAACATCTCTTCATCTTCTTTATCTTAACTAATAAACAATAACCCAGAGAACACCCAAAAGAGTCCTCGTTTGCTTCTTTCTTAGGTAGAAATCTCTTAATTTAAACATTTCTTCTGAAGTAAACATTCAGGTGAAATATTCCTTCTGAAGTAACACACTTTATACTAGGTCATTTAGATTATTACTTGAGAGAGATCAACAGAACTGTCTGTTGTACCAAACTTGATCACAGCAAAGTGGCAAAAAACTTGCTGATCTTTCTTCAGTTACATCTATAGATCTGAATTTGGATGTGTTGAGTGTATTAAGGCAGTTAAAACATGAAATGTTTTCCCAAATTCTCTTGAAACTGGTCCGTTATTCAGTGATTCAAATAAATATACTGTCCAAAAATTTAGAAAAAAATTCAGGAAAATATTTCAAAATGTATACACTTCCCCTACTAAGCACTGGGGGACAAAATGCAGAAAGACTTCTTATCTCTCCTAAACTACAAATGAAAAAAAATAAATTGAAATTAAAAAACTTGAAATAAATTATACATTATGTAATTTTTTTTTGTAATTACATAGAAATGCAAATGTAGAAACATGGATGAGCAAAATAGATCTTTTATAAGAATATTTTTCAACTTCTAAGGTTTAATTTATGCATCTTTACTCCACTGCCCACAGAACTGTACTAGTAATAAGAAAACTGTCAAGATCAGTTCACATCTATTAGCTAAAAAATTAGTCAATTACTCAGGCAAGAACTTTTTCCTTAAAATTAAAAGTCTCTAAAGTTCAGTACCAATTCTGTTATGACTGACTTAAAAAGACTATGTTTATGCATTAATACTACACCAGTCAGAGCATGGTAAAATACATGGTTGACAATAATCACAGCTGTCTTGAGAATAAAGACAGCATCAGCTGAGTCTACAATCACAGCCTCCTTTCATGCAGAAACTTTCCTAAGTAGGAGGATACAGGATCAAGCAAGCTGAATACTCTGTTGCTTTGCTACATTTTTTGCATTCTTCTCAATTAGAAAATTACATAGAGAAGATTTAATTTAGCTTGATTTAAGACTACTTTATACCAGTTTTCAAAAAGGAAAAAGTATGAAGGAAATATTCAGATATCCTTTTTTTTTTTTTTTTCCTTTTTGGAAACACACAGCCTAAACAGCCAGAACACTATAGACTAAGACAGGCAGTAAGGAATACAGTACATACTTACCAACAAAAATTTATTCCAAAGATCTAGAAATTTAAACCTTCCTGACAAGACTAAATTCCAATATGCAATTGCCATTTCTAGATCTGTAAGAGATAAAGCAAACATTACAGCCCATTATAAGCAATAAAACCCTTATGGTTAAACTATTAATGCTACATCCAGTATATTACGATACAAATGAATAACATTCTTTTAAGATCACTAAAAAAATTATAGGGAATTGTTTCCTACTGTCACTGACCCAAAGGGTTGAAGACAAGCAGTAACAGTATAAACTGTGTATTGAACATTAAAGTCATTAAGACTGAAACATTTTCGTCACTATTCATCAGTGCCAGATTATGCTACTTTCAATCTACAGAAACAGAACAAAATAGCTATTGCTAACTCTGCAATTCAAAAAATAAAAAGTATATACACAGGTGCTCAAACACAGAAAATATTGATAAAAACAGAAACATTTAAAGCCACAAGTATCAATTCCTCTTAATTTATCACATTTTAGACACACTTGACTTTGAAGGGAATTTAAGGACACAAGGGGATTAAAAAAAAAAAAATCATTTGTGTGTGGCATTATGATTCTAGAGAACCCCCTACAGCAGTAATTCTCTTCTTCTAGAATCATTCACAGATAAACACCAAGACACAATACTGAAAACCTAAGTCCAAGAAAGCAGCCCTTATTCTGCATCATGACCAGTGATCTGAGAGCAGAGTTCGAGGAGGGAGCAGCACTGCCACATATCCCAGCAGAAAAGCAGGAGCACTAACAGATGCAGCTTAAGGGTAGAAAGGATGTTTCCTTGAAGGCCTGCTTTCATCTTCAGCAACTCACAATACCTAATGGCTTCTGTGTTTGCTCCCGCAGGTAACAGCACCAAGTGTATGCTTACTGCTGTGCAACCACAAAATAAAGCCTTTCTTAAACCACAAAAATATTTCAGCTTGTGCTTTCAGTGGAAAGGAAGTGTAAACAGAATATAAAGCTCAACAGAAAGTACTCCCATAGAAGATTAGGACAGAAGCTCAATCTTCACCTGCAAGAAAGAAGCATGGGTTTTGAAACTGTACCTATCACACTACAATCAAAGCACACTCTTGTCACCTGAAATCAAGTTTCAAGTCTGAAAGAGATGTTCCAGACCTTAACACAGCCATGTCCCTAGAGTACCTGTATCGTACAGGGCTGGGGCCCAGATAAAGTGCAATAGTTAAGATGCAGAGAAATGCAATATGCCTCTACCCAGTCATATAGACACAGTGCTGCCAGTGTTTGTCCTACTATGATCAGAGTGCTCTTCAGTACAGAACTTGAACTACGCCCTGATAAACCTCTTTCAGTTCTGTCTTTGCCACCATGCTCACTTGTCACAAAAAAATAAGCAGAAGAGAGTAATTAATAGCATTTACTTGCTGCTTAGATATGCAGATTAATTATTCTTACCTGTTATCCCAAATGATAAGGGAAAAAAATGAAAAGAGAGAAATTTGAATAATCTTAAGAGCTTATAAACTTCACTGTGAAGTGACTGGCTTTGATCTCATTCACTGGACTTCTTTTTGAACATTTCCACCACTACAAGCAAAGCTTGCAGATCACGTGACAACATTAAGCAAAATGCACTTTCAAGAAGTAACACCTGAAGAATTGTTATACTTCTGATGGAAATATTCCTCGGAAAAAGAAGAAAGTACAGGAAGGGAAACAAAGACAGCCAAAGATACCACAAAAGAAGAGTTAGAAGGGAAAGAAGAGATCATGCTTCCTTGGTTTATTTGTGCGTTTGTGTCAAATTCAGTACTAAGGTGAACTTGATTATTGCAAAATTGTGAAAACACATGTGAAATACTATCTTAAGTTGATACTTGAAGGGCACAGTTTATGTGTGTGGCAATGGATTCTCCTGCACAAAGATACAAGAACTGTTTGCTATAATGTACAACAAATGCATACCCTGCTGGGGATGCTGCTCTGTAGTGGCTGAAACTGGTCCACACTGGAGCTGCTCTCCCCATTAAGCACAAGGAGGAAAGTTCTGATCTTGGTAAAATTTGATCAAGGTAAAAATAAAATTAAATTAAATTTTAAAAAAAAGGTCAATCTCCCACATCTGGTTCACTGTAATCCCAGAAACCAATGAACTAACACAAGAGTTATTTGAGCAAAACGACTAGATAGGACTATCACTTTTGGTAGTGCCAGATTATGCAGTCTTACAGTACAGTACGTGAGAAAATTAGGCCTTCAGGTGTGCCACATTGTCAGGGGCTATGGCTACACTTCTGTTTGAAGACAATTCCCTACCTAGGTTGAAAAACTTCACACTGGAGGACAAAAAAAAAAGGATCTTTCTGCTTTAAAGGGAAGACCTAGTTACAGAGTTCCAATTCTACATTAGGATGCTGACAGTAGTATCAATAAACAGCAATGCTGTGTAGACTGTGTATCTGCTACAATTAGTGCTGCACTAATAGATACTAAAAAAAATTTAAAAGGCCTTAGCCTTATGCCATCCAAGTTCTGCATGCCCACAGGAAGATGCTTTTGCGAGACAAGAATTTCTTAGGTAGTCTCAGGAATATCCTTTTCACTGCTGCATAGATAGGAAGGCATCATTAAAAAAAAAAAAAATCAAACTACAATTATAAAATATGCTGGTTTTGTACCAAAAAATACGCTTCCCACATTATAGACTAATAATGCAAGTTTTATAAATGGAAAGAAACAGACAGATGCATGAACCTCTGAAAACATGTAGGCAAGGACCAGTTTAGAAGAGATTTCATTGCTAACACCCGTGTTCATATCCAAAACCAAAAATAGCTAAATGGTTAGTTTTCAAGAACATCAAAAATACCACATCATATACTGTACATTATATAATTGAGCTTTCCTTTCAAAGCACTTTCAGTGTCAATATCTAGCAAGTTGTATGTCATGCACCACCTTAAAAAATCAGCTTTTCACAATCAGAAATACAGTATTTTTCATGCAGCACAATCTATTCTGAAACATTAAAATCTCATTCTAAAATTGCTTTTCTACCCTGAGCAGAAAACTTGAAGTGATAACAAATAACATAATTAATGTGTAAGGAGAAATACAATACCAGTTAAACAGCCTGTGTCTACTTTCAAGATTTGACCAAATGCTTATCTTGTTAACAAAGAAAAAGCCCATTATTAGATTGCTGCACAAATAATATAAGAATCAAGTTCCTCATGCCTTTACTATGATTTTGGACAAGGGCAATGAAGTCACGGCATGCAAGAAATCAAGGAAGTGCAAAAACAAAAAGAGAAATCAACAGAGAGCAAGGGATTGGCTGGAGAGCAGGATTTGTGAGGAACATGAAATGCAGTTCATTTAGACCTGCTATGCCAAAACCGCACTCTGGGATTGCAGTACTCACTCATCATCCTCTGCCAAACAGAGCTCTCCAGCTCTCAGTCTGCCCTACCAGCAAGAGCTGTTCCTGCAGTCATGGAATATTATCATTAATTCACCTAAATTACTGATATAACTTTTTGACATTGTGTCAAAATTGATGCAGATATGGGAACAGTGGAAACTACTGTCAATCTGTCTCAACACATGGACTATCACACTGCCTGACCAATAAACATCCAATGAATACTTGCAAGAATCAGTGAGTTAAACAAATCCTTGTTTCCTCACCTCTGAATGACTGCCTCCAAATTAAGAACGTGGACACAGGAATTAGTTTATTCTTTCCTAATCAGCAAAGTAACAAGAAAGTCTCATCAAGACTCAACCTAAAAATGCTCCATCGAATTCCTCTAAGCTTAGAGAAAAATAGCCTTTAACTGCAACTGGAAGTTCCCTCATAGAAGGAAGAGAGAAGGGAAAAAAAAACCCCAACTAGGCAAGGGGTATGATATTAATAAAGATCATGGCTAAACTCAGGATCCCCCCGGGCTGGATCCACTCATCCCTGCAAAGACATAAACAAAGAGCTTCCCAATGCTCTGCGTTAGAGGATGTATAATGCACAGTGTCAGATTAAGTGCCTGCAGTGGACAGGGAAGAACAGTAATGCACAGCCACATGGATTTCAAAGGAGCGCTGCCAGAATTGAGCAGGGTCTGACTGTGCTCATTAGCTCTATCTCAGCATCTGCCATGCTGAAACAGGCTGACCCCACGCAGAACTTTTCATGTTTATTATCTTAAGAATCAACTGCACAAAAGCAGAAACTGAACTGCTTTGGAATGCAAGCTAGACTTAGAAGATGGCTATCTAAACATCAACTTGAGTGCAGCCTAACGAACCTGACTGTAGCCAGTTCTAAAATGCTTTTGCCTCTGCAAGTCTCTCCATGTATAATTCAGATAAACTACAACAGATTCCTTAAAGTTGACTGGATATATATTTTCCAATTAAGATTGAAACATGAATAAAAGAACCAATAAAGCACTACTAAACTGGAAGTTATGCCACACTTTTTTCTGATCAGAGCATCTTATCTATACCAAGTTTCTCTTAAACTGCTGATACTTTCAGCAAGTAAAATGTGAACAAAAATAAAGCATCATACACACAGACCAAGGCCATTGGAACACCTAAAATACAGCGTTCACAGACCTCTTTCAAAAGAAACATGAACATTTATTAAATTCCTTCAATGTCTTCTATCCACTCACTCCTACAAATAGCCTACAAATGGATCAGTCTAATTCTTCACTGAAAGGGGAGGAAATTTTGATAACTAGGTGGGGGTAGGGGGAAAGAAAAACAAAATAGAAAAAAAAATCCTTTCCTAATTTCTAAGGGTCTCTTCAAAGAATCTCGAGATACTGCTATGATAAAAGCCAAAGCTGATGTTGCTTCTATTAAAAAGAGCACATTATACTCATCTGCTCATAGAAGATGAAACCTCCTTGAAGTCCACATACCGGATGCAAAGATAGTCAGTCTTCTGGTCTTGAAGTAATATTTGATTCAAGTCTGAATGCCCTCCTCATCTTTCATCTCTTGCTTGATCCCAGGCAACTGGCAGAGAGAAGGAAGCACAACCTTTTGAGCCAGCAAGCAGGCGAAGGGATCACAAAGAAGTGATGAAGGATCAAATCAGCTTTTTGTTTCCATGTTGAAAGATGAAGACCATGAAAGAATGCATTAAGCTCCTCCCTGGTGCTGAAACAAACTGTAATAAATTCCTGAGCACATCTTGTTGGAGGTCAAAGGGAGACCCCATTAAGAGAATCACAGCAAGTATCAAGTTAAAAAAGAAAAAAAAAAAAAAAAGATGAAGCTAAGACCTTGCTTTGAGCTTGAACAGTGGCCTTAAAAATCTGAACTGCTCTGTATGCAACACGGCAAAAGACCTACAATCCTGTTCTTTAGTACACTTATCAATCAAGAGCTAGGACACAAAATTTCATTCTGACTGCAGTAGAAACCTAAAACTTGGGAGCAGAAGGTGAGATAAACTACTCCAAATCTGCAACATGCAAAACTTAAAGATTTATTGCACCATATACAGTAGCGACAACATGAGAGAGCAGATTAAACAGAGAGAATCACAGTTATCCATAATAATTCTCTTTAAAGTCTCCTGGAAAACCAGACCTTAATAAACTTCCCCTATTACAACTCAAAATACATAGAAAACATGCAGATGAAGTTTAATATATCTAAATAGTGTCTGCCAGATCCAACATTCGGCCATCGAGATGGCACTGCTGTGTTGAAACCCAGCCATGTGTTTTTTCCTGAATTCTGTCCAACACTTGGAGAGCCAGTTATAAGAGTTACAAGCACCCATCATGCTCTTCAATACAGATCAAATCTATTCAGATTTGTTTGAAAGACACTTGACAGTTGGGTGCTGAGTAACATTAATCAGAACATCATTTTCTGCTTAAAGCAAATTCCTGGTAGGTCTTATGCACTGTGCTTTTGCCCCCTGCATCTCACTGCTTACACAAGCTCTCACCTTGGGGGGGGACTGCTACTACGTTCACTTATTTAAACAGCATGCGTCCAGAATGAAGTACACTACTTGATAATAAAGGTAATAAAAGTGGAAAAATTCAAGTTGGACGAAACCACAGAGACAGAAGTCCCATAGATATAAAGAGAAATAACAATTCCCTACTATCACCACACAAACCGTGGAAAAAAAGATTCCTATAAAAGGCTGTCCTATTTCTAGGAGCGAGTACTGGTGTACTGAACTCTGTGCCTATTTTTGGGAATGACAGACCAGATGCAACTTAATTTATTGGAGAGAATTATTCCCATCTAATTACATAAAGGCAAAATTTCTTCCATTGCTTTTGAGGGGAACCGCAGAAGAAGAAGAAATAAAAAAGCAATGGAAGACAGGCTGTTCTAAAAATAAATAAAACACAAAACTACACACACACCTCTCCCACTCAAGACTGCTTTCCTGGAGCAAAATCCACACTGCATTATGAAGAAAACTGTGTCAGGTAACACCAAAATTCCATCACAAAAAAACTCCTAAGAGGGGGTTTCTGTGCCGTCCCACTCCAGCCTTACAAATAGCAGCAGTGTGAAAAAAGATACTATCTGTCCTGCCCATAAGCCCTGCAAGAAAAAAGTCTGGGAAACACAGATTCCTTCTCCTCAAGATGTGCTCCAGGCAAAAAGATTCAATGAAAACTGATAGTTATTTCAGAAACAACTTTTAGAAATTCAGTCCTAAAGCACCGCTGCCCAAAGCAAAGCCAGATATGATGAAATCCATCTCAATATGCTGAAGCAATCTCAAACTGCTAACATCTTTGAAACTTCATAAAGGTCAAAGGTGTACTAGAAGAACTTCTGTTGTTCTCTGATGAACTGGGAGAAAGTAACTCATCCATTGAGTATCCGACACTTCCCAATACTTAAGTAACTCAGATGGTACATTTGCAACTTACACAAAATCTGAAAAAAGTGCAGTGTGGGAGAAGACAGGATTAGAATTCAGTATTATTTGGACAAATTGAAAAAACACTTGGAAGTAAATAAGGAAGATTTCACTAAAGAGAAGTGCAAAGCCATATAGCTAGTGGGAATAATCAACTGCAGAAATCCAAAGTTAACTGGGTACACTGCAGTACTGCAGAAATCCAACAGTAAAACAGACTGCAAACAGCATCAAACAAAACAAACTTAATGGGATGCAAAACAAGGAGCAAAATATCTAAAGCACGTGGAAGATATCTGGTTTGTTTGGGTACTACAAGACAAGAGAAAGACAGACAACTGAATAGCAAAGGAAAAAAAAGAGCTGGAAGACAAAATATCAGTATGAGAGAGCCAGAAGATAAATTTTATCATGGTAGTTGGTTTTACTTAGTCTAGAGACTAAGGGAAGACACAAACATAATTGCCAAATATGTAAAAAGTTGTTACTCACTCTATGGAAACATGTACTCTGCATATTTACTTAGGTAAGAAGTGAACTGGAAAATTCAGGAACAGAGATTTAAGTTATATGCTAGGAAAAGAAAATAAACAAAAATCTAACAATATGTTTAAGCAAGCATGGACATAGATGTATGAGACCTGCCATCAAAAATTTAAAATTATATTATGTCAAGGCCGTGCCTCCCACGCTTTTTCAGCCAGAAGACCCCTGCCAATGAGATGTCAAATCTTGCTGGTAATTACTGAAACTGAAAAGGCAAGTTAGCATATACTGCTAGCACCACCACTGAACATTTGGTTAGTGCAAAGAATGGTTTTAGTAGACATTAATCCTGTTTGGTAAAAGAGAAGACACTATAGAAGTGTTTCTCTGTCTCTTAAATTTAAAGGCCACTAGGCATATTGAAAAGGAACCAATGAATCACTGTATTTCCTGATGTTTATCAGGAGAGATGGGAAAAAACCCAAAGTAATAAGTGCTGCTTATCACATCTTAAAACAGCAGAAACAGACTTCAAAAAAAGGAATCTGAAATGTATTAAAATACTGATGGAGCAAGGAACATGACTCATAACCAAAGCATTGCTTTTGAACATTTTAGAGATATTCTAATAATTTCTTATGGTTTCAGTATGTTAATATAATAAACATGAAAAATAATTAAGTCAGCCTGCCCATCCCAGATGTATTTCTGGTAAGCTTTATTCTCAAGAGTTAATTCTGTTTAAAAAAAAAAAAAAAAATTTAAAAAAAAAAATGCACTAGCACTTAGCCTGAAGGACCCAACAGAAGGATTTTAATTGTCTTTTTTTATAAAAAGTTTCTATTAACCATCTGCTAAGAATAAGAATTTCCCATTTGCCCCTGACACTATGTCACACTTGCTTAGTTTTCAAATAGACACATTTATAGGCCACGTGTACATGCAAGAATCAAGCAACATTCTTTTAGCCTACAGATCACTCCCCTAAACAATGAGTACAATTACCAGACTTGGTGATTTAAGCTCCCGAAATAATTTTTAAAAAAGCACTGAATACTTTAGACCCCAGAAAAATCACATTAGAATATTTTACAATTGAAACTTAGGAAAGAATTCCTAGATTATTTCCGCTTCATTAATTAAAACCATTAACTTTTATTCCTTACTTGACATAAATTCACTGACCTTTTAGTCTTCAAGTTACAATTCCAATGTGAAGGTAGTGTTTGCCTACTCATTCCTCTATCAGAAAGTCACCAGAAAGACTTTAAGGCAGGTAGCTGGGCAGGAGCTAAGCAGCATCCTGTACTCAGATAGCACTGAATGTCACCTAACGTGCATGCAGGGAAGAATTACGGAATATCCTGAGTTGGAAGGGACCCACAAAGGTCATCGAGTCCAACTCCTGGCCCTGCACAGGACCATCCTCAAGAGACACACCATTTATCCAACAGTATCATCCAAATGCCTCAAACTCTGTCAGGCTTGGTGCTGTGACCACTTCCCTGGGGAGCCTGTTCCAGTGCCCCACCACCCTGTGGGTGAAGAACCTCTTCCTAATATCCAGCCTAAAGTTCCCCTGACACATCTTCAGGCCATTCCTTCAGGTCCTGTCACGGGTCACCACAGAGCAGAGATCAGTGCCTGCCCCTTCTCTTCCCCTCCCAAGGAAGTTGTAGCTGCAGTGAGGTCTCCACTCAGTCTTCTCCAGGCTGAACAGACCTAGTACCCTCAGCCACTCCTCATACAGCTGCCCCTCAAGAAGAAGAGGTCAATACCTAAGACAGCTTAGGCACAGCTAGACTTGTACCAGCTCATTTGGTAAAAAACCTAATTATACATTCTGTTTAACTATCTGGACTGAATTCATGCAAGTATCCTGAGTCAAGACTCCAAACAGTAAGAAACAGACTTCGTACATGGATGATGTCAATTCCCACATCTCCTTGAGAATACAGCACACAGTCGTTGGGCCACAAATACCAAACACTCCTGGAGAGAGGGAGCAAAGATGGACAGTTTTGCCTTCTAGGACGAGACACATAGTGTATACAGAGAAGAGGATGTAAAATAGAAAAAAAAGCACCTAAACCTACATTAAATGTAACTGAAGCAACTAGAATTCACAGCTCATACACTCCAGTAAGATTGATTTATCCTTGCTTACAACATACTGCTTCCTTCTGTGATTACTGTAAACTTTTTCCCTCCATCTCTTTGTTCAACTGATTGTAATGGCATTCCCTGAAAAGATTCCAACTCCAAACCTATACAATGTTAGTTTTTATTTGGATAAGCTATCACTGCCCTCAATCACTCAAAAATGTCACAGCAGTCAGTGTCCGCTCAGTACTCTCCTTCTACTCAGCTACGGTGATCCAAACTCACATCAGACAGAAATATGGTGTATCACCTCTGAAGTAAGAACAGTGGCATCTGTTTATATTTCTTTCCCATCTAAAATTATCTTAGCAAAACCAGAAAAAGTCTGACAAAAAAAGTCACGAAGATACCGTCATGTAAGAACTAAGCACTCTTGAAATCAAGAAACAATAGATATTACCAGAATTATTAAAATTCCTGAAAACTTAAATCAGCAACAGTTCCAATCAACTCATTCTACAGTTTAAGCTTTACTTAAATTTTTGCACTTACTTTCTCCTGCTAATACCTCAACTCTCAGTGCAAGAAGGAAGTCAGGTGTTTTATTGCCAAAAAGTATCATTCTTACACAACAGAGAAGACAAACTTAAAAATGAAAGGGCCTCCAATACCGAATACACAGAAGTAATGGAAAACAAGTAAGTTTCCTCCTGAAGTCAAATACATAGCACACTCAGTTCCATAACCTGGGTTGGGCTGCCTTCCCTCCTCCTTCATACAGGCTTAGGTGAAAAGCTTTGAAAACATATTTCCCAAGTTTCACATTGGAACTGATCCAATTAAAACAGGAATCTATTTGTAATATTTCTTTAGGTGTCACACAAATTCCAGCCTCAGCTGTAACTGAGTTAACTTCTCTGCAATTTGAAAGTACTAAGTTTTGTTAATGAAGAGTAGGTAAGGGACTAGAATTCCAACCAGCCTCACAGAAACACTACAAAATCATTTCATTTTTGTGTCAGGAAAAGTGGTATGTGGGTCATGAGAAAGTGACACATATAATGAAAAATGAAACTGCTGCAAAAAATGAAGAAAAATATAAACTGGGGAAAAGTTGCCCATAGTCTACAAAAAAGACAAGAGAGATTATTCAAAGTAGTTCCCCAGAAAGTAGAACAGACGCTCCTGGTTGATGTCTAAAGTAATATTCTGCTTCTCCACTCCACAACTCTTTCAACAGCTCTTGAGAAAAATATATTTAAAAACTTGCCAAGTAAGGTAGACACAGATTTTAGGTGGCTATGCTAAAAACAAACACAACTCCCCCCTCCCAACAACTTTCTCTCACCCACAGCACAGAGAACAGTGATGATGGTACACTACTATTTGACATGCAAAACAGTTTCATTCCTTCCTACACACTGTCTTTCAAAAGTGGACATAAATATGATGAGATAGTGAATTTCATCTTGCCATTTTTTCCATCTATTCACAAACTAGATTTGAAGAGATTAAAACATATGAATTTAAATGTTTTACTCCAGCAAAACAAGGCATGGACTGCGACAAATCTCAAACTTTATAAAATATTTTAATGCTTTATAAACAGTATGCCTATTTTTAGTTTTATTTATTAGTTTTGAACCATGTCCATAATATTATTTTTCTAAAATTTGTACAAGAACTGTGAGCTAAATCTAAAAATTTTTAGAAGAACAGTAACTTTCACCCAGAGTTTTTTTTTCCTCTTCCTGAGCTGATATGAACATCTTGTTTCAGCAGTTCTGAACAAAATGGAAACACAAAGATCTCACTAGTTCAGTATTCAAAACAAACAAAAAAACAAACCACCAAACAAACAAACAAACACAACCCAACAAAAAAACCCTGACAGACCTCTAAGAACTGCAGGAACTTTTTTTGACAAGAGGTGAGAGAATGTCCATACTAGCAGAAAAACCCATTAAATTATCTGTACCAAGAGGATATTAGAGAAGACGTTAATTGAAAGAAGATGGGAAAGAGGAAAAGTCAGTGTAAGAAATCAATAATGAATTTACTATACAATCACCAATGAGAATACTGTAGTACTGGACGCATTTGGAATTGACCAACTGTAGACATTTTCTCAATTTTTTTCTACTTACCTAGACCTTTTTGTCCAGGATTTTTAGCAAAGTTAAAAGTAAACTGATAAAAATCTTTGAATTTTGTTGGATCCTTCAGCTCTTGTTCCAGTCTTGGTAATAGAGCTTTTAGTTTTTCTGTGGTGTCACACCTGTTCAAAAGAGGTTACATTATTTGCAAATATCGAAGATTTCTTTACACCTTCCCCCCTCCTTTTTATGGTTTAGTTTCAGAGCAAAACAAAACAGTAGTTAAGATAAAAAGAGTATCTTTGTGGATAGGATTCTTAAAAATCTAAACACTCATATGCCTTTACTAAGGAATTTTAAGGGGAACACTGTATACTTGCACACATTAAGTATACAACCCAAACAGGATTCAGTGATTTAACTTCTGTCTCCATGAATTTATGAACAGATGCTATTCTGTTCTTAAGGAACATATAAGCCCCATTGAAATCTGCTATCCTTTCCCCTTAGACACCTCTTGTAACACAAGGGGTTTGCTTTATTCTAGATAGCCATTCCTTATTCACTGCTCTCCTAGATGAAGAGCTGAACACTATGTTTAGAGTTAATCTTAGCATTAGAAGACTTTCCACCAAAATGGATTATTACTTGCAGTCAGTCTCTGCAAATATAACACTTATATATAGTCCCTGCTATATAACAGTTGAGGATAAAACCTAGGGAAAAAAAGAGCCTTTGATGACAATTTGAAGGCCAATAAACGATTCAACAGCCTGGCACAGGTAAGCTAAGACAGAATCAAGTTACTGAGAGTCTACCAGAAACACATCCCTGAATAACAATGACTGCAGCATTTTCACTGAAAGCATCAGAGCTGAGAAGACACAACTTTGAAAGAACAAGAGTTTCCCTCACCCCAAGGCATTGAATATCACTGAATACCAATCAATTGAATACCAATATCTTGAATTGTACCTAGAAACTCAAAGTGAAGCAAAGAGGTTTCAAAAGCAGCAGCTACCATAACTCACATTATGCATTTGAAAGTTCTCTGTAGCTAAATGTTTGTATTTTTTCTAAAGACTCAAGAAAAATTCTATTAAAGTAAGGGTAACTAACAAAATCCATAAAATGCAAATGCAATTTTAAGTGTCTTGCATGGTATAGATAAAAGTAAGTACCTTCCTGGCCTACAGCAGTATCTGGTGGAGAGAAGATAAAGAATTCTGCCAACAGTATTCAACTCAGAACTTCAGTTTCACTGGGACTTGATCTAGTTAACAGATATACCTTCCCATATGCATCCTGAAGATGCCATAGGATCTAAGTCTCAGGGAATTTCTTTTCATTCAAATGTTCACTTATGTTCGTTGCTAAAAACTGCAGACACTGCACCTCCAAGTATGCAACAAAACCATCTCAAATTCTCAGTAAGTGTTATACCAGTGGCAAGCAAGCTTGATCACATCATGCCCCCACAAACAATTTAATGTGTGCTGTGAAATAAAAATCACAGACCTCTACGAACTGTGTTAGAGATAGAAGGACATAGCAGCAAGGTGACAATAAAGTTACAAAACAAAATGCAAGCCAGAAGTCACAGGTGATTTAGCAAAACCTTTTAAATCAGTTATATTAAAAAAAAAGGCAACCTTTAATGTAAGGGCATGAGCAGTTGATTGCTGTCCATGGCTAGAAAATCATAATTATTCTTGTAATTTCTACTCAAAGCTACCCAAGGAGACAATATAATGCAGTTGACTTCAGATGACATAAGAAATTATTTCATCACAATTTATCAGTATCCTTACCTAAAAAAGGCAAGTTTAAAAACAAGACAATAACTGATGAGGTCAGTAACAACAGATTGGTAGGACCCCTGCTCAAGAAACAATCACATTTGCTATGAGTGGGTCTGTTGTAGAAAGGTATCAATAAGGTGCCACTCTAAGATCAAATGAAATTGTTTAACTACAGAAAACATGCATGAGTAATAAACTGTAATTATCCATTTATTTAAAGCAATCTGTTAAAATAGAAATAATTTTGACATCTCTATATATTAGAAATATTGTACCTCTTACAAGGAAAGGTAATACACACAGTATTATTTTATGATGATAAATGCTTGACTTCATTGCTAAACAGAGGCAGTGTTTAACCTCCAGGTCTATTATCCAGAACTGCTCCATAATCCAGGAAGGAAATTTTTTTTCATCAGTTACATCACAGTCAGACCAAATAACCTTTCCTACTATCAATGCCCTCATTTTTATTTCTATTTCTCATAGATATTCTCTAAAAATGAAGTAACTAGTATAAAAGGGAATATCAGAAAAGCATGGGTGGTAAAAAGGGAAAAAAGCATAAAAAGGTAAAGGGGAAGAAATTAAGGTTCTTTTCTGTTTTCCTGTATCTTTTCTGCTTCAACACTGATTTTTCCCCCCTTCATACACCTCCAGTGACTTTCAGTTTTTAACAGCACATGATCCAACTCAAATCCTTAACACAATCATGCACATTTATTACGAATTACGTAAGAAGGTATGTGTATCTACCTGCATCCGTTGCTGCACAGGTGGAAACTGCTTTGCCCCCTACTGTGGTCATTCTTAAGGTTTTGTAGTAATGCAGCAATTTAAGGAAGACAAGACACTACAGGCATTTAGCACTTATTAAGCTTGGCACCAGCCTCACCAGGTTTCTAAAGCTTCACACAACTTAATTGAAAATGTTTTAAACAGAAACCAAGCTTGGGTCTTATATTATGAACTATGAAGAAATGGATACTTACCCCAACTCTGTCATACCATCAACAAACTCCTTTTTACTGAATTCACATTGAGTAGCTGCCCTGAATTTCCATGCTACAACCAGGACACTGATACTGGCTGGGTCCAGGCTTAAATCATCACAAAACTGCTGAATCCCATCAATGCCAATTTTATTTTCATCTTGGGGGTCTGCAGTCCAAAATACAAAGAGGAAAATTTTAATTATTTACAAAAATACTTACAAATAATCATCTCACTACTCTGATGTGCTGCATAACACAGGCCTTCACTTTTTCATAACATTCACAGAAGTTTTCACTTGAAATCTAGTTAATTTTAGAAGTACCTCAAAGAGAATCAGCAAATTGATTAAGTATTCTGCAAACTTATCTAGAAACTGGTTTGCAACTTTTTCCTAACCTTACCAGCTAATGCCAACAGAACAGTTTTGCTTTCTCTCCATAATGCCCTATAAAATATTTGGAAAAAAAATCAATGCAAAATCAAGCCCAACAAAAACATACCTATCACATGAGCCCACAGATTCTTTTTCCTGATAGGGACATAGGAGTATCCACGATGTTTAAACATCTAAACATTTTTGGGTTTTAATTATAAGTAATTGTTCGAACAATGCCTTAGCATAATAGAAACTTTAGCTAAACAATACAACTTCGGAAACTCTATGTTTCAGTAGTACTAAGCAGTACTTTTCTGAATGTCAGAACCACACTTCCTAACTACCTACATCAGGGTATATGTCTTTTAATAATTCTGTATCAAAATTTGCCCTCAACCTCTCTCACCCCCAACCAACTCCCCCTGCATGTAAACTTAAATTTAATTGGAGAGGGGAAAAAACCAAACCAAATGACAAAAAAGAAAATAAAACTACACCTCTCATTTTTAAAGCCTGGCAGTTCACAAAACACGAAACTGTCTTTCCCAGCTTTTAACAGGAAGATATTTCAGTATTGTAAGTTGGGCTTGTAGAAAAACATCCCTCAAGGAAATTTAAGACTAACTCCTTAAAATGGTTAAGATTTTCAATCATGCTATTTTTAAGCCCTGATCCAATCAGTTGATTAAAAGAAAAATAAAATTCATGTACAAATAAAACTTTAACTTTTTTTTTTTTTTTTGAATTCTGAAGCTAAGATCTCTTCTACTTTTTCAGCCAATACTACAGTGAAAGAAATGGTAAATTCCAGAGAGGAACTTAATTTAGCAAACAAAGAATTACACCCATGCTGTAATTCAGGGACCTTTGATCCTGAATAAGAAGTAAACTTATCTATCCAACTAGTTCTAACTAGTTCTACATTTCTTGTATGTTTGGGGAGTAATTGAAGAACTGAAGGTGAGAAGGGCACTGAGTTGCAATCAGTGGAAAAAATTCAGATGGATTTCAACAAGGACTGTTTCATCCCTATCATGTTTCATGTTATCCAGGTAACTACAAACAAAAATGAAATGGTTGTTTTGACAGAGTTGCTGGATAAAACAGGTAAGAAAACTAACAAAAAGACAGCACAGAAGATGCAAGACATTTCATCTCAGACTTCAAGTATAGTGCAGTATTCTATAGGCCATGTAGAACAAAGGAATTCCTTGCTGCTGTGGGGCCAATGACTCAGGTTTAAGTCAGATATGAAAAAAGGAAAACTTTTACTGTCTTCTATCAAAACTTGTAAAGGTTTTTTCAAGTTTACAACTTTACTTAAGTGTTGAAGTGCCAGAACTGCAAAGGTGCGCTGCAAACTTAAACACTGACATAAAACTGACTAGACTTCCTTTCACAGAAATCAAATGGTATAGTCTGCCACTGCTAGAAAATGATGAGTAATAAATAACACTTGTGATAATTTTTTTTACATTTTAGATATTCTTAGCAGCATTTAAGAATTTGAATGTGTGTTTTTTGACTCAGCAATCTCCAAGACTGACATGCAAGGAGCAAGCAAAGGATTTAGATATGTGTATATACGTTATATATATGTAAATATATATGTATATATAAAAGTAACAAAAAAGGTTCTCTAGGGTTTTTTGTCTTTGTTTTCACAAAGGAAATGCTATAGCCTTGTTGGCTCTTTGTCCCTAAACAATTCATTATCACATAATAATGAAATATTAAAGAATGCCTATACTTAAAGTAGAACAGATTATGTAGAAGAACCAAAACCAGAATAAAGTGTATACAAAGCATGCCACTATTTACTATTTCATGTATAAAGTACATAAAATCATAGCTGGGAAGTGGTTAAGAGTTCATGTTTTAAAACATGAGATGTATGGATCTCCTGAGGGGCTGGCAATGATTCCAACATGTAATAACGATGTGTACACTGATGTCATATGGCCACAGTTCAGCAAGCACTGTTACCTGGATCATGTACAATCTTATATTTACATGGCTATATTTTCCCTACATTTTTTTTCTGTTCTTTTTAACAATGCTGTAAAATAAAACATGAAAAAGGAGCTACTCTGCCTTTAATCCACTTTCCTGTGACTTTCCTTCTAAGAACACACATCACTTTTGCTGTAATATGTCAGCACGAAGAATAAAATAAGGACAGAGATTTTGAGTTTTCTCACTTTACTGTTTTGTCAGACTAGCTGTAACGTTACCTGAAACATTATTGATTTTAATGTATAGAAATACTACTGTCTCTGAACAGAATTAACTCCCTCAAGTATCAGTATAAGAACAATATGGAGTATTTTGCCATGGCAAGTTACATGGTGCACACACTTAATAGCAGCCACTGGCAATAAATCAAATGAGTTATGTAATAAACTTTGCTGCCATATGTAGCTGACACTTTTTCCTCACGATAGGTTTGATTTTCTACTTTTGAACTCTACAGGAATCTCTACAGAAGTTGTGTACTGACCATTACGACCACTTAAAACCTTTTCCATCCATTATCACAAACCGTACACAGAGGAAAGCAAAAGCTAGCAAGCTTTACTTAGAACTCCTTAAGAAGGGCAGAGGGAAAAGCTAAAAACCGACCCAAATAAAATTAGGAAAAAATACCCGCAAAAAACCCGCAAGCCTTACCTTTGTATCGATTATACAATTGTTCTAATTTCTTCCTGTCTACTGAATTTTTCATGGATTCTTTGTAGTACAAGTCTGGATTCTGGAAGTAGTTGTCTGTTGCCACTTCTAGTTTCCATTCATTCTGCATTAAGCAGTATATAGCAGTCCTTTCACCGGCCTGGGTAAAGGCCATAAACTGGCGGACCTTGTCCTTCTGAGACGATTTAAGTTTATGCTTTGGGATGCAAAAGAAGTAGGAAAGCTAATGAAGCTAATCCAGAAGTTTGTTTCAACATTCTACTACCAATGTCTATCTTTAAAAGGTTTTAGTTTTCCTGTTGATGACAACTTTCACTTCAGAATTACAGGAAAACAAAGCTTTGTTCTTCTGCAGTAAAAAAGACACCATTTTCTTCTGAAAATTGAAATGACAGCATCTATAGATACATTTTTAGTAGCACATACTCTGTCAGTAACAAACTTGTATTTCTGCTTTATTGCTCATACATGTAGAAGTTTTTCTGTCCTGTAACAGCAGTAAACACAAGTTTCATCATATAAGAACATGGTTATCTTCTGAAAGGTATGCCTAGTGGTTATAAAAACAAGAAATTAAAGAGGCACACCTTACAGATTCTCAGATTCTGTGTAAGTCCTTCATACAAGCAGAAAAAAATACTGTTTTCCTAATATTTTCCTAGCAACAATGAACAATGCAAAGTTTAATCATTTTAAGTCATCAGCTGAAAAAGGCAGAAGAATTTCTCACATAATTATATTAGAAAACATTTCCAACAGAGTACACATGACAAAAAGAAACAGATGAAGTGGACATGTCAGAGCCTGCTGAATGTGACAATGAGACCATAAAATTGCTGTAAATGTGATCTAAAACTTTAATTCAACTCTAAAAAATGCGTTTGCACTATTAATACATTAAACAACAAAACAGCCTATTACAGTGGTATACAGGAACTATTATGATGTTTCTCTCAATGCAGCAACCACATTGACATCACATCCCTAAATTTCCGGAATGTCCAAGAAGTAGAAATGGGGATTTTATAGCGGCCAAAGTTGCAAGTAACATAGTTCAACACTGTTTTCTATGTGAAGCTGGAAGAAGAAGGAGATACTATAAAAAATAGAGTTTGATTTAAGCTATTCTGTATGTTCCAATTTTGTTAAGCCGCACTTAACATATGGTCTGGGCCAACAGTAAGATGAGAAAATTTACTGGTCTCTTATTAAATACCAAGGACAACTGATCCTGTTTCAGTGAGCAGTAAGCAGCAAACAACTAAACTGGAGGATGGCTCTGCACTATCTCTTGTACGCATATGGATGGTGACATCTCAACTACAGATAGTGCTGAGATAAGACACATATCACGTAAACAAGATAGGGACTTCGGTCTTTCCTACAAGATTTTTCAATTTAATACAGTAAGAAACATATAGAGTTTCTTCTGATGTAAGAAACATGCACAGCGGGGGGAAAAAAAGCTGCAAGAAATAACTACACTGTATTTGGTAAGAGGATAATCAATAATCCTTTGCCTTCAAGCTCTGTGTAACCAGGACCCTGCCTCCAAATTTTCACTCAGGTCTAGCTATGGGCGCCTCTGCACCAAGATCTTCCTCAGGCACCCAAATTTATTTTGAGCGACCAACTTAGTGACGATCCCTTCCGAACAGGTCTGTGCCCACACCTGCACAGCAACCCCCCGCCCTCCTCCTCCACGCCAGGCCAGCCGCCCCGGGGTATTTTCTAGCCGCGAACCGACTCGCTGCGTTATTTGAAGCCGCCACGGGCGAGGGGCTCGCTGGTCCCTCCGACCCCCGGGTGCCCCCCGTGCGGCCCCTTCCCCGCCCGCCCTGCCGGGGACCCGCGCACGGCTGCGCCCCCCGATCCCGATCCCGCCCCAGCCCCTCCAGGGGCCCTCCCGGCACAGCGGGGACACCGCTCGCCCCGGCACAGCCCACCGGGAGAGCCTTCCTCCCCAGGACACCCCCAGAACCCCCCAGCCTAGCCCGGCCCGGCCCGGCCCGGCCCGGCGCGGGGACCCGCACCTTCCCCACCTCCTGCAGCTGCACCTGCCGCGGCCCGGCGGGGAGGGGGCGGTGGGGCCGAGGGACGGCGCTCCGGGACCTGCCCCGCCACCCGCGATCCCAAAAAAGGCAAAGGTACGCGCCGCGCCGCCTGCCGCGCTCGAAATACCCGCGGCGTGCCCGGCCCCCTCCCTGCCCTGCCCGCCCTGCCCCGCGCCCCCGGTGACCTTCCCCGCTCCCGGCCCGGCCGCGGCGGGGGCGGGAGGGGACTCCGCACGGGTTGTGTATGTGTGTGTGTATGTATGTGTGTGTATGTATGTGTGTGTCCCCGTGTCCCCCGCCGTGCCCCCGCCCCGGGCAGGGCAGCAGGACGCGGGGCTCGGCGGGGCCGTGCGGGTGCCCGGGGCAGTCCGGGGGTGCCCGGGGCTCCCCCGCTCCCGGACCCGCCGCCGCCTCCCCTCCCCCCGCCCGCACTACCTACCATTTTATTACCGGCGCTCCCACCAACTTCGCCGCCCGGCGCCGCCTCCCGCGCAGGCGCGCTCTGCCCCGCACCGCCCCGCACCGCTCGGCTCCCGCGGGCAGCGCTCCGTGCCGCGGCACAGGGGGCAGCCCGCACCCCGCACCGGGCCCCGAAGCGCTGCCGAGGGAGCGGCGGCGGCCCCCGCGCTGCGGGCCCGGGCTGCGCTCCGGTCGGCGGGCCCGACTACAACTCCCGGCGTGCGGCAGGGGCCGCGGTGACG
>JAWWEW010000001.1:91562033-91573684 GCA_035583185.1 Anabacerthia variegaticeps | reverse complement strand
CAGGGGCGGCCGCCGGCGCGGCGCTGCTCAGGCGCCCTTCGCTGCGGCCGCCGCCCCGCCATCCGCCCTGCCCCGCCGCCGCCGCCCCGCCGTCCCTCAGGTGAGCGCTGCCGCCTCTCCCCGCCCCTCCGCCGCCATGAGCCGGCCGGAGACGGGCCGGCCGCGCCCTGCCCTGCCCTGCTCCTCTCCTCCTGCCCTCCTGCCCCTGCCCGGCCCGGGAGCGGCGACGGGAGCTGCGGCCGCGCTGAGGGGGGCGGGCCGAGGCGGCGGGCGGGCACGGCCGCGCTGCCCGGCGGCTCCGGGACGGGCCCCGCTGCCCTGAGGGCCGGGACGGGCCGCGGTGCCGCAGGACGGGCAGGGGCGGAGGGAGCCGCGGGCGCTCGGGGAGAGAGAGCGGGCCGTGAGTTGGAGGCACGGTCCGGGATGGGCAGTCCGGCACTGCAGGGGTCAGGAAGGAAGGAAGGGGAAACGGGGAGGATGAGCTGCATCGGGAAGCAAATCGTGCTCAAATAAGGACTCCAAGCGACAGTAGTTCCCTCTGATTTGATACTTACTGACGAATGGAGAAGGGTATTTGTTTCTGTAGGGTTTTTAAATTTATTTATTTTATTTTATTTGCACTCTGCATCAACTCATTTACTTTGGCAGGTGAGAGCTTTTGAGCACTGCCCCAGGTGCCAGTTTTCTAGACAGTTTCTGCTAGCCAAGTGAAAAACACCGAAACAAACCTGTCCTGTGTCTGACCCACAGTTTGCACAGCACAACAGTGAGCGAACTTGGGTGGTATAAATCTCTGCTTGGAATTTAGTTATGTGGTTTGACGTACCATGTAAGACTTGCAATAGACTCTTTTACTCACCTCCCTGAAGCTTGGATATACACAGTGTTTTCTTCTTCCTCTTTCATGCAGGAATAGGTTGTAATATATTTAGCAAAGTCTCTTCCCTAAGCCTAATAAACAGGAAGAGAATTAATTTGTATACATGAAGAAATATTTCTTTAAATTTCACTCTAGAACTTTGCCAGGTAGTGGGAACTGTTATTTTCCTGATTTCCTAATACTACTAAACCTGCACAGCTTTATCAAAGCTCTGAAATATTTCTACTTTATTATTTCACTGGTAGTAGACTGATGTCATATGCTTTTGTTTCTTTGACTGCACTTTCAGTTCTTAATTTTAAATGTTTTAGCTCTTCATGTTGTTAAACCCTAGCCCACAGTCAACTATTGTTAGCTAAATACTTTGACTTCCATTTCATGCATTGAAAAAGACAACCCACACATAGGTTTTCTCAGTTGTCTCTGAAACAGAGGGCATTTTAAAAATTAAGGTAGTGCATGGCTGTGCTTGCTGTCTTCCCTTCCCATAAAGTCATAGAATGGCCTGGGGTTGGCCTTAAAGACCATTTAGTTTCAGCCCCTTTGCCGTGGGCAAGGACACCTTACCCAAGACCAGTTGCTCAGAGCTCATTCTGTATATTGAGGATGGTTGGCTTGGATGCTTGGGATTGTGACTGCTACTGCCTGATAGGAAAGGAAGATTCTTTCTCAGGCGTACTGCTCCTAGATGACCATGAACCTTGTTGGTTCCTGATTGAGACTGTTGGCCTGGGGATCGAGACTGTAGCCTGAGTTTTAGGGAAATACCTGCTGTATTGATGGTCTATTAACATGCTGTGTGTGTTGTGCATTTTTAGAACGCCATGCTTCAGTGTTAAATGTATATTTTCTACAGACATTGTTACATATAGCTTTGTGATGGGGGGTGGTTTAAAGGTATTTATGTTTCTCTGGGTTTTTTTAAAAGACGTAACTCTGTTATTTTACAATAAGAATGGATTGATTTAATAGTTTTAAAACTACTTTTAAATCACGAGGATCAATAATAAGCTTTGAAGTAAAGTACTCCAAGGCCCTTCAGCCTTTAAGGTGAAGAAGGTCTTTGATCCAAACTAGTAGTACCCAGAAGTCCGGGAAATTTTGCTGTTTTTTCTTTGACAATTATGATTTATAATGTAATGTGTTTCACTTAGGCTTTTTTTCATTATATTTTGTTGAGTGTGTTAATGCTTCTGAGACTTTATAAGTAACAAATGATTATTATACCATTTTTTTAGGATAGGTTTGAGAAAATGCAGGAGACTTACTGACAGATAAGAATAAGGAGTTCTAGGTTGAAGTGCAGCCTATGACATCATGGCCTGATATTTTTAAAGGTTTTCTTTCATGTAAGAAGTGCAGATGAGTACCACGTGAAGTGGCTAAGCTTTCCAGTCACTGTTTTTAAAACAAGATTGTTATCTAGGATACAGTCAAGGGAAAACCAAAAATTTCTCAGTAACCTTGGGCTGTTGCTTGGTTTTGATGTATGTTGACTGAAGGAGACCATATGTGTTTTGTTAAAGATCATGGTGCAGGATGCAGTCTTGGGTTTATTTTCTATGTTTGACCTTGTGGCCCAATGTTACCATATTTGATAACTGATTGGTACTATCTTGCAGGCTAGTGTGTGTACTGGAGATGCAGAAACCACTGATCAGTTGTGGATTATCAGTTTCTCCCAAGAGCAATATAAAGTGAAGAATGAAGGTGACTGGATTTATTTCCCTGTGGACGTTGGTTTTGCTGCCTTGTGGCCAGTTAGCAAATCCTGCAGAACATGAAGATGTAGTAAAGCATGCAATAAAGCTGCACCGTGGGAAAGGAGCTGTTATCACTCAGAGAAAGCAATGGGTGTTGGAGAGTTGCAGGAAACTGTCTGGTCTTCTTCGCCAAAAGAACGTTGTTCTCAACAAACTAAAAAATGCCATAAGAGCAGTTGAGAAGGATGCAGGACTGTCTGATGAAGAGAAACTTTTTCAGGTGCACACCTTTGAAATTTTCCAAAAGGAGCTAAACGAAAGTGAAAACTCGGTCTTTCAGGCAATCCACGGCCTCCAGAGAGCTCTACAGGGTGATTACAAAGATGTTGTAAATATGAAAGAAAGCAGTAGGCAGAGACTGGAAGCCTTGAGAGAAGCTGCAATTAAGGTTAGTTTCCCCATGTTTATTACTAGAGTATTCATATTCTACTTGTTATTTTAATTTTATTGTGGCACAGTTTCATTTGTATTAATAAAAAAGAGTATTTATATAAAACGTGCAATGTTTACTGTTTAAAATGGATTTTGAATGAAGTATTTGTTCTCATTAGTAAATGTGCAAGTAATTCTGGTGTAGAACTTAAAACGTATTAGCAGTCAATAGTTCATATCTCAAAACAAAGCTAAGCATAATCATAAGACCTATGGCAAATATTAAAGGGAAGGGAGTACAAGCAGTGAGTCAGTGCACATAGCACAGTCACAGTAGACATACCAGGAGGATTATCAGAGAAATAATGCCATAAATTGGCAGAATACTAACTGCTTTTTCCACTTTAAATGAGAATTGCTCAGCTGAAGTCTAGAATTTAAACAGCATGACTTACTGCCTTTCGTTTCCGTGTTTGTATAGATAGGGGTAAGATGGACATGCAAAATAGCAGATTATTAAATTTCTAAACTCAGTTTAGTACTCCTAGCCTATGAAGTCCAGGTTTGAAAAGCAGTGCTTCCAAGAAAGAGCCAACTGAGAAAAAACACAGATGAGTAAGTTGACCACAAGTGAGGAAAATTTGAGTTCCCATGTCAATGCAGACCTCTTAGGTTGTGCACAGTCTTCCACTGTCTGCTGGACTTGGTAGTGCTCTGAAAGTCTCCCATTGAAAGAAAATTTCATTTCATTTATTTGATACTTAAATTGCTCTTTGCCTTGCTCTACCTCTCAACCACTGGAGGAACGTTTTAAGAATTTTCTTTTTTTTCCATCTTCTAAAAGAAGAGGCTGTCCTTGCACAGGGAAGTGAGAGGAGAACAAAAACGTAATTGGGATCTACAATCTGAGTTGTGAGAACCTCTACAGGGCATTTGTGTTTAGAGGTGTGCAGATCTTTACAGGTTGAGATTGAAATAGATTATGTTCAGGAAAGTTGTGCAGTGAATTGTGGCAAGGAAGGCTGGTGGAAGTAGACGTTAGGATGCAGACTTGGAAAACTGGAGTAATTCTGTGCAATGGAAATGAAGACTGAATGACAACAAATTTGAATATGGAGTAGTTTATATCTAGTTGTGTTCCAATGAAGTGCTTGATCCGACTTGGATAGCGATACTGAATGGTAGTGCCAGTCTCTCCTGCATAGAAATTGTAGCAATTGTCATGAGCATTACCTGATTTTCCACCTTTTTTCTTTGTCAGAGCTCCTAAAACAGCAGCAGTGAAGCTGTCGAGAATTTCTTTCTCAGTTACCTAATTCTTGGTAATGTTACTGTAAGGTACTGAAGTAATCTGTCCTTCATTGTTTTTCTCCTAAAAGGAGACCTTTGTGTATAATGATGTGTTTTAGAGGTGTGTCCTATCAAGAGTTTACTTTTGCAGATGTGGATTGTGTAGGCTTTTTTATTATGGTGTCAAGATGTTTACTTGAGTGAGCAATCATTTGCACCCTTCCTTCTTAAGCCATGCACATGATTCTTAAAAGAGAATATCTGTTGTTCTAACCCTTTAGTTGTTCTATAAAAGGAAACAAAGGATGTGGAGACATGCAGGCCAAAAAGATGAAAATTGCATGGGATACATTTTTTTGGACTTGTTCTTACTTCAGAAGGCACACATTCGGTCCACTTTTTGTTCCAGTTTCATTTAACTGTAATGATTACTTTGTTGGTATACTCTTAAAAAATCCTTTCTGTTTTTTAAACAGTGAATGGAAAATACATAGGATTGTGGAGGGTGCTGGACTATTCCCTTCATTTTATTTCTGTTGAGTTGAAGTACTTGGAAATCTTTAATGCTGGGATATATATGTACATCTGATGCATTTGTTGCTGGTTTTGCTGCTGAGAAAAGGTTTAGTGGAATTATTCACAGTGGGGTGGGAAGCAATGAAGAAGTGGGGGGAGTAAGGAAGAAGTGCTGAAGATAATTTCTGCCTTCTACTGCTCCAGGAGCACCTCCTGTGCGGAGGTTCAGGAAAAAGCAACAAAATCTTACCTATTTATCAGCTTCTGATTTCTTGGGAGCCTAGAAATCAGACATTGATGGAAAAAAATCACTTGCAAGTAGTGCAGAGATGCAACCTCTTCTGAATGTGCTTTTGTCATCTCCAATTAAACAGTAGAGTGACAGCAACACTGCATTCCTAATCAGCATTGCCCCAAAGTCTTACTTAGTCTTATATTATTTTGTTCGTGTGTTTCTAGGTGTTCCTGTTAAGTGTACAATCCTTATCTGTCTTACTTTGCTTAAGAGGTTGTTTGGTATGTACCTCATGATCGGGCGTCTCCAATCCCAGCAGTTGCAGAACAGTGTTTTTATTGTGATGAATTTCTGCTTAGCATATGGCAGATTGTTTGAGATAACTTATCCTTTTTATGGGCACCATTCCTTGTGGTTGTCCCATTGTTCTGCTGTCACGCTGGTCTGTAAGTGGAAACAGAGATGCCTCTTTAATAGACTACAAAAAACTTCATTAATTGAAGGAACTTGCAGTTATACTCTGATGTTTCAAAGCTTTTCTACATTCCTATTCATGGAAAATTAACTCCTTTGAAATTAGAGAATTATTTCTTTTTCTGCAGTTTACCTCTAGCACTGTTCAGCCTGTTTGTCTCAGCCAACACAAAGGACTGAAATTGGCTCCCTCCATCCAAAATCTCTTCAGTTTTTGAGGAGAAAGAATCTAACCATTATCAATTCCATCTCATGTTCTAAGTTGTTGCAGAATGAGCAGAGAATCTGCACCTCATATGGGGGCTGTTTTTTATACCTTTCAAGTAATGTCTGCTAGCAGAGAGCAACAGACAGGAAATGTTTCTCCTTGAGGCAGTATGAGAGTGACTGTGTCTCCTACTTACGTGTTGCATAAGAACTAATTGTTGACATTGGCCCAAACACATTAATAGTTACTTTTTTCCCAACTCCAGTTATTTTTGGGATCTGGGTAACTTTCATCACGCCAGTGTAACTATGGTAATTCTAAACACCAACAGACAGCAATTCTGTGGTTTCATCACAATCAGAGACATTCATGGGATTTTTGGGATTTTAAAAGAGTTAAGCTACAGTTACTATTTGTACTGAATGTACTTGTCTTGGTGTCAAGAAATCAATTAAATTACATGCATGTTCTTGCAGGTTTCAGGTGGAAAAATGTCCACTTGCAAATGTGTGGAGGAGGGGACACTCCAGTTATTTAAGCATAGGTGTTTAGGACCATTTTATATGCCCACATTATTGAAGGTATCTATGGAGGTAAAACAACCTAAGGGAGACTTACATTCTCTGATTTCTAACTGGGTATGGCAGGGCATCTGAAGTGCAGACAGAAACTTACGTTTTCTGGGAACTGAGTCAGACCTAGAGATTGCTTGCATTTTTTGTCCCCTTTTTTTCCCTTGGTAATAGTAATGGCTCTGTTAAAGAGCAGAAGTAGGGTCTATCTCATCTAAGTATTCTCAGCATCCTGAACCTAACTGAAAGGAAGAAGTGCTGCCATTGCATATGTTTCTGTACTCATAGCTGTTCTCTCGACCAGTGCTTCTTTAAAAAAATGTAGGCATGTAAAGGAAAGAATCTTTTTTTCCAAAACCTCAAATTGCTCTCTGTCAACACACAAAGTATTCTGTTTGGTTACTGTCACAGTAACTGTGCAGAAGGTGCAGTGTTAAGTCCAATCTTGATCAGTAAATTAAGCTATTTAGTTCTCTTTTTGAACCTGAAACATCCAAAGAGAAATGACTTTATCAGGGAACCTACTGAAATATTTTCATATCATATCAAACCATATTGCCATTTTTTCTTCTCTTACTTCTGAAGCCTAGAAATGGATTTCAGAAGTTAACAGTGCAAGTTTATGAGGCCCAAACTGAAATGGGGGAAAAAGTCAAGTATTGTACTGATAGGAAAGTGCTTCTTGGGAAACATAAACAGGAAACTTGGCTGGAATGATTGGCTGCTCATCTCTACTCTCTCCCAACTTTTTTTTTTTTCTTCCCCCCTTTTTTTTTATGGCTGTTTCTACATATACGGTAATTTTTGGAAACTGTTAGCAGACTTCTTCTATGTTTATAAAAGGGCTTATAAAGTTAAGATTCATTGTGTTTTCCATCCAGTTTGTTTGTTTGTTGTAGATAGTATAGCTATGCTTTCAAGGTATTGTGCTTCCCTGCTAAAGCACTGAGTGCTAAACTCTACTTGGCTCTGAAATGTTTCCTAGAATTTCTCAAAGTAAGCCCTTTCTTGTATTTTCTGGATCATAACCTTGAGGCAGTTCTACCTTTTAATGGATTAGAAGATGGAATTGGATATTTTGTTTGGTGGTTGTTTTTCTTGTCCACTTACCCCAGTGAAAATTGGCACAAGAGAAAGCAATCCTCAGATAACCATCATGAAGTCTATGTGGCTTTTGCAATTCCACTGATAAGATGTTTTGTGTCAAAAGAAGCATACATTTATGTCAGGTGTTTTCTGCTCAAAGGCCTGTCCAGCATTTTATCTGTGTATTGCAAAATTCAACAGGAAGAAATGGAATACGTTGAACTCTTAGCAGCAGAAAAACACCAGGTTGAAGCCCTTAAGAACATACAGCACCAAAACAAAAGCCTGTCAATGCTTGATGAAATTTTGGAAGATGTCAGGAAGGCAGCTGATAGATTGGAAGAGGAAATAGAAGAGCATGCCTTTGATGACAACAAATCTGTAAGTGATGTTTTCAGTCTTTTCATTGATATGCATTTATTTATAGTTAGTATTTGCACTGTAGGCATGTTTCTCATCTGTTATATAGTTGTTAGGATTTTAGTGACTTAAAAAAAGAAGAGTGTGCATCATGAATAATTGCTCCTTTTTGCCAGTGATTTCTTCTGTGTTTTTGATTTGAAAATCCTCCCTTCAGCTGCCTCTTTGCCAGTGACAAATGTAGCCCATCTCACTGATACAGCCCACAAGAGATATGACATCTCAGCATTGGTGGGGACTGTGATGGTTGGACTTTGCAGGATTGAAGGTGCAGGTGTTTAACTGCGCGCACACCTGGTGCGATGGGCTGTGCCCCGTGCGGAGCCCACCTGGCGGCGCCGGGCCGGCTGCGGGAGCGCCCTCTCCTGTCCCGCCGGGGAATAGCGGCCCCTCCCGGGCGCTGGGACCGCGCCCATCACAGCTTCTCCTCCGGGGCATCCCTTGGGTTTCTGCCTCTGTCTCCACCCGTGAAACAAAACGAATCATGAAATGCAGCCTGGAGGTCTACTTGCATCTCCGTCTTTGCAAGGAATGTTTAAGCAAGAACACTGGAATTTTAGAACAAAGAAGGTCTAAGAGAGTAATCAGTAGTCTGATATTAAAGTATTCTTCTGTTAAAATAGAAGCAAATAAAGAAGTGAGTAAAAATAGAGTAGTAGGTAAAAATAAATAAAAAAAAATCTGAGCTACAACCTGCTTTCAAGAATTGCTGTTTTGGGAAGTAAAGTCTTGAAAATAACTAGGTCATCATCATGGCTAGGCTTCGCAAAAGAAGATTTGCAAGGGCACTACCCACGCTTGCTACAAGCACACTGGTGGCTTAAAAGGCCAATGTGAGATAGGCAAGTCTGATTGCAAAAGGCACAGTGGAAAGTCTCCATCGGCACTACTGGTGAAGAACAGTTCTTCCTGCAGTGCCTTTTTTCCTCCAGACTGATTCTGCGTGTGTTCTCAAAGGAAGCAGCAGTGTTATGAATGGCGTGTCTCCAAAATAACTAGGTAGAAACAGTTCTTATAGCCTTTCCCTCAAATTTACAGGACAATGATCTTTTCTTGACTAGGAATGCAGTCTTTAATTCAGATTTTTGTGAACTGAATATCACTTTGTAATCTCCAATTGTTTTTGTTTGAGGTAATAAAATGTTACATTTCAAGACATCCAAGTTTTAATAAAGAAATTAAAGGCTTCTTAGAAAAAAAAAAACCCAGCAGTATTTTTAGTCAGTGTCAACAAGTTCCATAGAAACTTCAAGTACAGCTAATAATCTTTCCTTTTTTTATGATATGCTTAATTGGCTCTCTCTTTTTTGTTTATTTGGGTTTTTTTTCTCACAGGTTAGAGGCGTAAACTTTGAAGCAGTTTTAAGGGTGGAAGAAGATGAAGCCAACTCCAAAAGAAATGCTTCAAAAAGAGAAGTAGAGGATGACTTAGGTCTTAGTATGCTTATTGATTCCCAGAACAATCAGTATATCCTTACCAAACCCAGAGATTCAACCATTCCTCGTGCTGATCATCATTTCATAAAGGTGATAATTTTAGACACATTCTTGTCATTGCTTTGGGTAAGATTTAGTCGCACTAGTTTGCATGTCAGTACTACTTGGTTGCTTGGTTGGATTGAATATAGTTTCAGCATAGATCCCTCTTAAAGTTACCTCAGCATTCATGACTCCCCTATCCACGGTGATTTGGCCATGTGTTCCCTACTCTCAGGATAGTCTTTACAAGGCTAATCATGATGCCACATGAATCCTCTCTGGTTTTATTTGATTTATCTTGTTGTACCTTCAGGGCACCATCCCTTCTCTTGGACTGCATAGTGTTAATGCAAGCTACTGCTGGTCTGATAAGCCTCTGGCATGTTGTCAGTAGAGAAAATTTGTTTGTGTCTTGGGCTGAAAAAAGGGATGTTAGAAAATACAGATGTGATGGGGTTTTTATTTTGTTCATGCTTCATATAGAATAAGTGGATTGGGATTTTTTTTTAATTTTAGAGACCAAAACCAGATCTGTTTGACCATCTTGTTTTATTGCAAAGTGTCATTGCACCCAGGAAACTGCCTACTTTCTATATTGTATTTAAAATATTTATTAAATTGATCAAAAGTCCCCCACCTTATCTGCTTCATCTGCAAAACGACCATTCTTACACCTGTAACAGCATTGAGATTACTGAAGTTTTGTTTTCTTTTCACAGGCAATATTTTACATTTAATTTTACAGTGCTATTTATTTTTTGTCAGATAATAGTCTTTAATTTCATCCCAAAATTGCGTGTCCTTTATATTGAGGCATTTGTAAATCTTATATTTAGGATATTGTGACAATAGGAATGTTGTCTTTGCCATGTGGCTGGCTGTGCACAACAATAGGATTGCCGACCATGTTTGGATATATCATCTGTGGAGTGCTCTTAGGACCCTCAGGACTAAATAGTATCAAGGTAAGCATGCATATTACTTCTTGACTGATTTAATTTGTTGAAATCTTTAAAGGAGTTTTAAAATAATACGGTAGTGCCAACCTCAAATGTATTAAAAACCAGCAAAAAAGGAATGCACAGTAGAGGAAGTGTTTAAAAACAAGTAGTTTCCCAACTAGCATAGCTTGGCTTTCTAGAGAGTTATTTTGCATCTCTGCAGCTCATTCATTCATCCAAGTCACCCTGTTTCTTTCCCAGTACCCGGCCCACATTCCTGAAGTCTCTTGAACCTTTTTAGCTCCATCACATGCACCCTGATTACTAGCTCATGTGAAACCATGGGCTGTGGTTGGCTAGGCATGTTTTGATTAGTGGTCTGGTGTGCATTAACAGATTGTTTAGCCAGCAGGCAAAACAGAACACATGTTAAGGCTGCACCTTAACATCCGCTTGAGTTATACGTGTCTGTTGGATTGATATCCATGTAACCACTTGGAACTTACTGTCTTTGCAACATTTGCTCTTACACGGGCTTTTGTTGAAAGTGACTGTTGGGCTCAAAACTAAGCAGAGATGAGTAGAAATTGACAAAATCTTATGATTTTGTATTGGAAGAGAAGGGTCCACATACTACACTTTCGAAATTTTGTGTTCTAAAATTGAGATTAAATAATAATAAATAATTAAATAAATTAAATAAATAATGTGTTGTACGTAATTTCTAGATTGAGAAGGTCTGGAAAGTTTGACCATTTAAACTGAGAAACAAGTCTGTAAGCTTGGCGTTAGGAACAGATTCAACAAGGAATTTCAGGGACTTAAGTTGAGGAAGATGATGTGGTCAGAACACATGAGAAATGTTTCTTTAAGACAGTTTAAGTGACTTGCGAGTTTGTTGTGGAGCTGTGATTAAATGTTATTCATCTGGGTAATGTTCATATTGACTGGGTCTCTTGTGTATGTTTTTTTCTGTATTTCTTAAAAAAGTCAAATATTAGAAGGACTGAGGACACAGGGAAGATAATTTCCATCTCCACTTCTCTGTGATTGATGATAGACTCTTTTCTCTTCTGCTCTGGCCTGTAAATGCATAGAAATATTAGGTTTTTGGACTAGATTACTTCAGCTAACTGCCTGACCACTTCAGGGCTGACCAAAAGTTAAAACGTTGTCAAGGGCATTGTCCAAATGCCTCTTGAACACTGATAGATTGAGGGCATTAATCAGCTCATTCAGAAGCCTGTTCCAGGGCTTGACCACCGTCTCAGTAAAGAGATGGTTCCTAGGGCTTTCCTGATGCAGCCTTTGAACCATTACCACTCATCCTGCTACTGAACCCCAAGGAGATGATATCACCACCTCCCTCTCCACTTCCCCTCCTCAGGAAGCTGTAGAGAGCAATGAGGTTGCCC
>JAWWEW010000001.1:91535601-91561760 GCA_035583185.1 Anabacerthia variegaticeps | reverse complement strand
CCAGATACCTTTCTGCAGAGCTGCTCTCCAGCCACTCCTCTCCCAGTTTATTCTTGTGCCTGGCCTTACTCTGTCCTAGGAATATAATCCAGCATTTTGCTTTGTTAAATTTCTTCCCATTAATCATTGCCCAGCACTCTGGTGTATCTAGATCCCTCTGCAAGGCATCTTTTCCCTAAAGAGAGTCAACAGCACCTCCCAGTCTGGTATCATCAGCAGATTTGCTAATGATGCATTCAGCTCCTGCATTGAGATGATATATATATATATATATATATATGTATATAACAGAGTTGGCCCTACAGCTGAACCCTGAGGGTACACCACTCGTGACCAGTTGCCAGCAGAAGCATCCCCATTTCTCTGTTGTGATGAAGAAGACAACCACTTTTCCTGCTGTTGCACCCTTCTCTCTGAAGCAGAAAGGCTGGTAGTTCTATGGTCTGAGAGATGAATGTGTGCAGTCTATAAGACAGTGAGCAGAACAGCAACTACACTCTAGCAGAAAGATTATACCAATAGACCAATAAAATAACTAGCAAGAAGTAACTTCTGGAACACAAGCATTGGGGATTTAATAGTACATGCATAAAACATAACCTATTCATTTTCATCTAGCAAGCAAGCTTACCTAGATCAGTGCATGTGTGCATTTTGTGTGACCAGCCCTATCCAACCAAATTATCATCTAGTATCAGCCAGGTGATGGGAAAAATGTTTGAACCCTAAGGACACTATAGGAACTTCTGATGTCATATGAAAGCAAGTGAACTACCTATGGAAACATAATAAAAACCAATTTGTTTTGTAGTGGACTTAAAATTTGTATTATAAGTAAACTGCTGTGCACTGATTTTTTTTTTTTTTTATTTTATTTTAAGTCTATTGTACAGGTGGAGACATTAGGAGAGTTTGGTGTATTCTTCACCCTCTTTCTAGTTGGTCTGGAATTCTCTCCTGAACGATTAAGAAAGGTATTTTTGTATAATAGCTCTACATTAAAGGATTTAACTGCTAACGTTCCATTTATCAGTTATATTTCAAATTTTTATAGTCTTCCTATAATATATTGGTGTAACTTTGTACATTTTTGAAAAAGACAAATATGACATTTGCTTCTGTGCTTTAATTTCTTGGAAAGAACAGAATGCATTATTTATTCAGTGTCTCAAAAAATCTTACATTTGCTATTCCTCTTCATTTTAGTAAAACAGTTTGATTACTAGAAAAATCTCTCACGCTTTATGACAATACATGCCTGCTTTATTTTGACGTGCAGTAAGGTGCAGTTGCTGTTACAGTGTCCAGTGATGTTTGCCAGTCCTGTTATAAAAAAATCAGTTTAAGTACTGCATACTGAATTGATGATACGTGCTCTACTGGCTAATAAACTGATTCAGCAAGTATGTTAGCACAATCTGGAATATTACATGATGTGGCAATAAGGACTAAGCAAAAAGCTACAAATTCTTTTTGGTCTTAATTTAAAAAAAAAAGTTACTGCATAAACTAGCTAGAATTTTAATAGTGGGAAATACTGTTGCTAAATATGTGCAGATTGTACGTAAAGAATTGCATTGTGTGATTTGTTCCTAAGCTAATGGTTGTGAGTTCATGATACTATAAAAGCTTTAATTGAAAAGTGCTGAAATTTATGATCATTCAGCTTAATCTATCTCTAGTCCATCTAAAGTCAAAAATCAGTAATTCAAGAGTTCCTAAACTGTAATAGGTAAATTGCTGCTTCAGAATTGTGTGTGCATGAGTGTGGAGCAGTTTGCTGATATTGGTGACTGCCTTTGCCATTCCTCATTTTTTTCCCCAATCCTAGAATCACATAAAATAACTGGTTTTCCTTTTGATAATTTCTAATATATTTCAACCCATACTGGATATTGGCCCCTAATCTGTCTGTGGGTTCTGGGGAATTTACGTAATTTCTGCTAACAAGTCTTCCAGCATAGAATATCTCATAGGCATAATAACTTTAGAGTTTTAGGCTGTATAAGGTGACTGCCCATTACTTCTGTGGCCCAGAACTACAGCCTTAAATCACACATCTTTAACTGCTTCTTTGTGATAAAAGCTTCTTTGTGATAAAAAATCATTGTAACTTTGCAGTGAGAAAAGTGTCATCAGACTTTATCATTAAAACTTTTTTTCTCCCAAGGTATGGAAAATATCTTTGCAAGGACCTTGCTACATGACCGTTCTGATGATTGCCTTTGGTTTACTGTGGGGCCACTTGCTCCAAATTAGACCAACACAGAGCGTTTTCATTTCTACTTGTTTATCTTTATCAAGCACACCACTGGTGTCAAGATTCCTTGCAGGTAGTGTTCGAGGAGATAAAGAAGGTATGTTTCACTTTAAATATGGACTCCTGTAGTGTCCGCAGTAAAATTTGAAAGAAGTTGACTTTGTAATATTATGAGAGAAACTAGTTAAAAAAGCAAAATAAACCCCACTGTTAAGTCTTGTTTGCAAGTGACCATCCTCCAGGTGATCATCATCCATATACACAAACTGGCCAGTGTTGCGTATATTCTTGTTAGGAAGTGTTCTTGCTTTTTACATAGCCAATCCTCTTTGGAGAAAGACAGTGTAGCCCCACCAGTGTTCTCCATGTTAAGAACTGATTTTAATGAAGGTCTGGAATCTTTTTTAAGAAGTTACCAGACTATACCATTGCTACCAGTTTGCCATCAGGGCAGAAAGGCATATTTAAGTAATTCACAGGCTTCTTCAGCAAACAGAGACCAGTTCAGGAGGTCTTTCATATCTAACAGCTTCAAATAACTCCTTCAAGGTTCATATTGCTGTCCTCTTAAATACTTCTACATGTTTCCTTTTGAATGTTTTGACATCCTGCTTTCTCCCACATAAACCTCCCTCATAAAAACTGCTTTAAAGTATTCCCCACCCTTGAGAATATTCACTCTAATATCAGAATTCAGTTTTACACATGCTGGCTTTTACATATGTCTCTTATTCTAAAGACTGTATGCTCTCAGTAAAGGAGTTCCTCTAAATTCATAACTAGTGCTTAACTACTAAGCAAAGTCTATGTTTTTATTGTGTAACAGAAGTCTAATATGAATATTTTACTTGTACTTTAATGTCTTTATATACATATATGTATTTTTTAATTTATCTGCTAGTGGGGCGAAAAAACCTTAGACTGCATTGAATGGCCTCCATTTGATTAAGGCTTTTCTAGATTTCTGAGCATTGCAAGGATTCATAGCTTCTGATGACTGTTTCCATGACTGCTTTGCTGGTGTACAGGGGATATTGACTACAGCAGTGTACTACTTGGCATGCTGGTGATGCAGGACGTGCAGCTTGGTTTATTTATAGCTGTCATGCCTACACTTATTCAAGCAGGAATGAGCACATATTCCAGGTAAAAAAAATTATATTATGGATCTTCCCCCCCACCCCTTGCAATTAGTATGTAGATTGCTAATGTGAATGTGTGAGCACTGCAGTTCATGTCAGTTCCACTAAAGACAGACACTGCTCAGTGAGCTTCCTTTACTGTTTTCAAGCTGTCATGTTGTATGAAAATACTCTTTTTTGCTCTAGCTGCCTTAGTCCTGTGTGTTAATTACAATTTCTATTGAAAAGTTTGTTATTGTAAAAAAAAAAAAAAAAAAGTTAATTTCTTCAGTTACTGTATGCCCTCAGGACGTGTTTTTGTCAAAGAGTATGCAATAGTGTTATTGAGTCTGATGGCTTAGGTTGGAGATCAGTCAACAAAAATCTTTTTGAGTCAACATGGAAGTAAATTCTAGACTGTAAAAGAGGTTACAGGGCACTCAGGAGATTTAGTCTTAGTCTTGTTTACAAATATATCTAAATATCTTCCTGCAGCTACTCTGTTTTGAACATTTATGGAATTAGATCTTTTCATTTAAGGGGAACTGGTTGGGAAGTATGAGAGCACTTGAAAGAAACTTTGTTTGTTCTTGTCTTCCAGCATTTTCAAGGAAATACTGAGAATACTGATACTGATTGGCCAAATCCTCTTTTCTTTGGCTGCTGTTTTTCTTCTGTGTCTTGTTATAAAGACTTATCTCATAGGACCGTATTGTCGCAAGTTGCATGCAGAAAGCAAAGGGAATAAAGAAATCCTCATTCTAGGAATAACTGCATTCACCTTCCTTATGTTAACGGTAATATTTTAAATTAATAAAATGTCTTTATACATGTGGTAGTTTACTGCATCAGTATCACAGAAGCCATTGCACTGACTCTTACTGCATATACGTGTACCTCTGTAATTAATTATTTGGCTTTAAAGTGTTTTAAAACAGCCCCCAAATGCACAGATGATTCATGCATTCCAGCACAGATGAGTAAGAAGAGATAAAATTTGAATGTCAATCAGCTGAACTTCTGCAGTTAGCTTTTAATACAGCCAATTTAAGAATCATCATCCAAGTTTTAATTTTGGGCTACTTCATGCATTTGAAATTAATTTAGGATGGGTTTTGAGATAGTGATAATGCCTTATTGTGACATTTGCTCACAAGTTTCTTAATAGCAAATTCTCAACATGTTTTTAATTATAAAATAATTTTCTTTTTGTGTGGGAGACACAGTTTGGGCTGAAGTTAAGAAAGTAGAGAAATGCTTTAAGGTTTATAGATTTTAATAACCTTAATGAGTTTGTTTAATTTTCCTCTGGATTTTCCTTCCATTTGTTTCTGTTTCACATTTCAGCCCTCTGAAAAACTATACTGCTGGAGAACAGAATATGACAGTTGCTGATAAAGTTGTGGGTTTGAAACTCCCATTATCCTGAGTGTGCAGATTGTTATGTCCTCTGAGAATAATTAAGCCTGAAAATGCCTGTGTGTTTTTTCTAGGGGTATTTGCTTAGTTACTACAGTCCCGCAGAGAAAGCTGACCTCTTCAGGAAGAAGGTCTAAAAGAAGTCAGTGAGAGCGTAGCTTTACAGTTGTTGACTTCTGTTGTATAGCTTAAAAATGACATTGCTCTGAACAGCTATTTATATTCAGAGTATATCATCTCATAAGAGAAGGAACAAAAACTAGTTTTTCCGTTTTACTTTCTAACATGCAGACATTATATTTGTAGAACAACTTCAGTAAAAACCAGCAACCAAACCACAAAAGTTGCATTAAATATGATGGTACCTAGAGGCAGTTTTACTTTCATTAAAAACATGACATGACCTACATAGTCTGATGATTGAATTGGGCGTCTTGTACCCAAAGCATCTGTCAAATGCACAAGGAGCTTGTCTGTGTGACTTTACATAATACATGTGTGTAAACAAACCTGGAGGGAGAACATGTTTGAGTGTGTTGGATTTATACTGCAAAACCAGAGCACTTCTTTGGCATTTTCAATAATTTTCCTTTTAGACTTGATAAATAATGTATCAAAGGGAACACTACAAAGGATACTGCAGGTAACCTCAGTAAACCAGTTGACATGCTTGATATTCACTAACACAGATACATTCGTTATAGTAATGCTACAAGTTGAGGTTTAAATACACAAACTGCAAAAAAAAGTATTTGGTTGTCCAGTTAAACAGATCAACAAACAAATCTTCTGGAAAACAAATCTTTATTGGTGTAGATGCCATACTATGTCAGGAATAAAAAAAGAATGGGGGATGGTAGTCTAATTTGAAAAAATGTTGCGTGTCTTTGGAAAGGATAAATTAAATTTTTTGAGTGCCAGGTAGGAAAACAATTAAACTGTAGTAGTTCCTGCAAGGATCTTTTTCCTGGGAAAACCAAGCCTAAATATTGAGGGAGCTGGTATAATTAATCTGTAAACACAGAATTTTCTACACTGCTGTAATTCTAAAAAAGCTTTTGAATTTGTAGAGGAGAAATAAGAGATTGCATATTTTGGTGACTTTAACCAAAGATGACTCTGTGGTTCCATTTAGAAAATTTGAGTGGCGTTTTTAAATAAAATATTTTAACGTGCTATCTAGCATTCAGGTTACTCTGCAGGCCACATGCTTTCCAATACATGATAAATAGGGTAGAAATGATAGGGTATTCCTGCTTCATGCATACAGTCACTTAATATGTGCTTCAGTGTTGACTGGAATTCTGGGTCCACCAAATTTTACTCTGTATTTGGATTAATCTGTAACACTAGCACATGTAATGCACCTTATATATAAACTTATTTTATTTTACTTGTTTCCTGTGTTTGAAAAATCTCAGATGACTAATTAAACAAGAATTGCCATTTCCCTACCAATAAAGGCAAATTCGGTATTGGGAAAACGAGGGAAGATAGTACAGAAGAGGTCCCTATACTGCAGTGTGAGTAAGCAGTTTTGATGTAAGGATTATCCTATCAGTCGAGGAGCTTCCTCTGTGGTAGTGACTTGGATAACATTGCAACTCATTACAGCTGAAACAGGGTCTTAAATACGTTGCTTGGTAAACTAAGTTAAAGAAATGCATTACACATACGAGATATTTTGCTAAGACTTGGAACTGAAGATACCTCTTTCTCTTCCCAGTATTCTCAGAAATAATTGGAATTCCCCTCCCTTTTGTCTGTCAACCGGTTAGGCAGATCAGGTGTGGGGAGAGTTTGTGTCAAGTGCCAATTCTATAAAATTACAGCTGGCACTGAGACACAGTTGTGCATCTTTGAATTGTGTGCCTTGTCATCAGTAACAAAGGTTTAGTAGATCATTATTACACTTTCAGCACCTCCTTTTGAAGTTATGCAGAGAGTGCTTGGTTTGTTTTAACTGGGAAACTGTTTTCCTGAATCACAGCATAAAGAGCAAATCTTGCTTATGGTTTTAAGTACAACCATTCAGGATTCATGGCCAAACTGGTACTTTTAGGTTGAGATATATATCATAATGAGCTGAAGAAAATGTCACCCAGAGCATTAACTGATGTAACATTGCTTTTTCATGTTCTGTATACAGAGAAACATTACAAGGAAAATTGTGCAAATGGAGGGAAATTGCCAGCTTGCTTTATATACAAAAAGATGAAAATATAGCTATGTTATTACAGTACTTTATGAAAATTTACATATTTTTTCCTGCAGTGTCTTAGGAATATCATCATTAATATTGGGACTATCATATCTTGCTTGCCTGGAGTACTTCTCAATGGCTCATAACCTGCTTATGAACTCCTTTCTATCAAAAGGAGAAGATTAAGGAAGAACTTTTTAATCTCAAATATTCTCAAATATTATTCACAAATAATCTCACATATAGTTGGGATGGACTTTTTACAAGGTTCACTAAAAATTATTTCCATTTCTATTGCAGCTTTACTTCCTTAAAATGCAAGCTTAGAATTCACCCTTCACTCTTGAGCAGATTTAAGTTACTGAAGCCTGAAATTCTAATACCTTTATTTCCATCAAGATTTTCTTTAATTTTACTGGCTTACCATATTCATTAAGCTTCTCTGATGATTAAAGAGCTGCAATAAGATAGACACTGTAAGAGCATATGAGCAAAACAACTGCTGAACAGATGGCTGAGATTCAACTGGAACATGTTATAGCAGTAATGTTTATTTCTTTCTTTATTGCTGTGATAGAACATTTGAACATAAAAATCTAATATTCTAGTGAAAGCAAAGCAATCCTTTCTGAATTGGAGTAAAATGGGACTATTGAAAACAACTGAAAACTAAGTTGTACTAGGAAAAACATGGAAATTGACACAGCTTTAAATGTAATTTTGATTGAAAAAGCTTTCTGTAATGTAAGAGTTGAGAAAAGGCCAGCCAGTGCAAAGCCCAGGGATTAGTAATTGATAGAGCCCTGTTTGGTAAAGGCAAAACATTAGAAGTGATGCAAGCACAGACGGACTACTGAATTGAATTACTTTCCAAGTTTTGCTTATGTAAGACACTCTCTGAGAATGCCTTCCTGCTAGTAAAACAAACCCTCTCCAGTATGTGTGTGCACATGTGCCCATACATTATACATAATAAACCCTGATGCTACAGTTTTAGCTGAGGAAATGTGTCTACTTATTAGTAATATTACTGGCCAACTAGAGAGCAAGATGGGAATTGTAAACAGAGTCTCTGTATTAAGCCGCATATAAATCTGAAGAACAGACTGAAGGACGGGAGATAGGGTTAAGAAAATTACAAAATTGTTGGGTCTTCTCTTGCTCTCTCATCCACTTCATGCTTTTTGGTGTCTAGAGTGATCTGTAGATTTTGTAGAGCTGAAGTTGTGTAGTACCGAGGGACTAGACAAGAAAGAGCAAAATTTACCTATTTTTCTACCAGGCCCTTGAGCTCATACTTGATTTACCACAGAGTGAAGAAATGTAATTCAGATTTTATGCTGTGGGAGCAAACTCCCAGATAGACATACGGTTTGCTCCAGTTATGTCTAATGCTTTCTGAACAAACATGTTTCTTTCACACTCAGATTGCTCCTTGCTTGAAGAGTGATTCTCATGGCAGTGCACTGTCATGCAATTCCGGTACAAGAGATGCTAGATCTCTTCTTACATGGTACGGTAATCATGTACATGGGAATACTTAAAATATTAGCTATAAAAGTTTTGATGTGGAGCTCTGTTACAGCTGGTAACTCTTAAGTGTGGGAGGATTATAGCTGAATAATAAAAATAATTCCAACTTTATTTGAATATGCTATGTTGGGTCTTAATCACACTCAAGAGGTTGTGCTTTTTAAAACAATTAACATATCATTGAGGAGAACTGAAGTGTTTCCTATTCATAACAGTTTCCTTTATCTTACTCATCTCTTGGTGATTTTAAAGCCTTCTTCCCTTTTACAATTTCAAATTGTTGTGAAAAGCACTGAAATTCCTTTTGTTTTAAAATAAGAGTAACACGATTATGTTATTTTGTTGGTTTTGCCTGATCAGCAACGATTGGTATTAGTTGACAGAACCAGTTTGTTACCTTAAATGTCTTGCAATAAATTACAGACTGTTATCAGAAATGCATTTATGTGATGATTATTCAGACATTAATACTTCAATACACAAAAGTCTGGGGATTCATTTTAGGTGGCATTTTATGCACAGCTCGGAGACGTATTTATTGTGTCTTGCTCTTTTCCATTAATTTCAAGTCACTTGAGTTTTAGTTTTGTAATTACCATTCAAGTTATGATGAATGGTATCCATAAATGTACTATAGTGTACATTTAATCTAAATTAGTATGAAAATAAGTCTTCTGTTTTAAATGTTCCATTAATATTAATAGCATTGTACTTTCTCAGCAAGATGACCATCTGAAGCAGCATGGTTTTAAAGTATTTATTTTAAAACATGCTTTATATCCACCAGAAGTGCTGCTTGCCTTTTTTTTTCTAACGTTCTGAGCATTGCCTTAAGCAGTTGCTTTGTTTTTAATTTAGTCTTTTATATGTGTTTCATCTCTTCCTTCTAGTACTGCATTAAAATATTAAAAAAGAATGAAGCGGTCTGAATTCTTTCAAGTAGATATTGTATTTCATTTCAGCAGTTCGCTTCACACACTGAAAGAAATCCCTATTCAGTAAAGCACACAGGCACACTTAAGCCAAATTTACAAGAATAAAATGTAATTTATGCCTCGGACTTCTGCTAAATTGAGACTATTCTTCCAAATATAAGCTTTGGTTTTCATTTTCCCCCCCTTATTTGACAGCTGGAAAATATCCTGTTCTTACTGCTTTATTTCACAGCCTCAATGTATTATGTAATCCTGGATCCAAAGCTGTTACAGTCTCTCCTGGAGTTGTGAAATCAGATGGTGTCCTTAAAGAGTGACACAAAACGAAATCCAAATGTAGATTAATGGATTTTTTTTTTTTTTTTGTGGAGAAGGAGGTAACATGGAGGGGGAAACTGGTTTTGTGACCCTTCTATATAAATACAATACTGCAGACCACCGAAACAAATACATGAAGTTATACTTGTTGTTGAACTTGCATAAAGACATAGTAATTTCCTACATTCAGTATCATGTGCAGTTTTATAATTTCACTGTGAAACGGTATATAAAGTTACTCAGTGAGTCAGCAATATATTCTCTGGTTTTCCTTGACAGATCACAGAGCTGTTGGATGTTTCAATGGAGCTGGGATGCTTCTTAGCCGGAGCTCTGATCTCTTCTCAGGGTCACATGGTTACTGAGGAGATTATGTGCTGTATTGAACCAATACGTGACTTTCTTGCCATCATTTTCTTTGCATCTATAGGTAACTTCCAAGAAAACTTACTTGAAAATATTTTATATATATTAAATAATATTATGTCTGCAATATACAAAATATATATAAGACACAAAAATGTTTACAAATGGGGGAGAAGAAAAAATGGTGTCTACAATGTGAGGGGGGAAGATAGATTTTCTTTTGTTAAAATACTAAACTGTTAACTGAGCACAATATTGGTTTGCCTTTGTTACTAATTTTAAATGTAATATTCAGTTTCAGAAGCCATTTCCATTTTGCATTCTCATGTAATGTTTTAATGTCAGCTTTTCATTGTTAATTCAGAATTCATACTATTTAAAACATGTAACTGAAAATTTTAAGGGAGAAAAGTCTTGGTTTGGGTGTTGGCTTTTTTGAACATTCTTCTGTCTTCCCAGCAGCTATATTTGTAATTTATACTAAAATTGCATTACTATTTTGAGTCAATTGGTAGAGTAGTTTTCAGGTTCTTGTGGCTTGATTTTCTCTAGAAGCAGGATATGATAATGGAAACAGGTTTTTTTATAGCTTCTTGTTGCTTTCGTTAGGAAGATTATGACCTGTGTTCTCAACATGGGGAAAAAATAATTGAACAAGACATATCTCAGAGACTACTTGAACGCCAACTGAAATGCAGCATTGGTGCCTAAGACCAGGAAAGTAGCTCATTGTGCTTGTTGCCCAAAACAGGTTAACCCTTGAGAGGATTTACAGTCAATCAGTAGCTTCATTTTGAACTGCTACATTCTCTAGCTGTCCATGCATGCCCCAATATGGTTTCTCTAAAGGAAACTGGAACACGATACTGAAGCGCTCAGGTACGGTGAATGAGGAGACAGGCCCTGTGAAAGCACTTCCCTCTCCCTGTGGATTGTATAGGAGATGCATGCCCTATGCTTGGGAGCATTGCACAGTCTAAGATAGGGGGTTTGGATGTGGCCCATCGCACAAATCCAATCTCCTTCAACCCATGCTTACTCAGAAATTCCTGGGGTTTGGTTTTAGTTTATTTTTTTCAAGACCACCCTTGGTTTTTCTTCTGGTTTTAAGTTTTCTATTGTTCTTTTTATCTCCATGTATTTATTCAGCTAATAGTTAAGTCCCATCATCAGCGTAATTTGAATTCTGTTCCTTATATACCTGTTTGATACTCAATGTTTCATAACAGAAACTAAAACTGTTGGTGTCTGGCAAAATAAAAAGGAAATAGTTATGCTTGCCAGACTTGATGTTTTTGTGGGGGTTTTTTTGTTTGTTTTTTTTTACCCAGCCCATGATAACTTCTGATGGTCAGTCAGATTACTTACTAAGAGATATGTTTATTTGAATAACTTTAATAATGGGAGAAAAGTGGTGAGCTCTGGTAAAACTCTTGGGCCCATATAACTGCCAGGCTTGGATGAGTAATTTCTAAATGCTCAGAGATGTAAGTTGTTTATGTGTTTCATTGAAGATGGTGATAAGTGGATGGTGTTATCAGGGATACAAAGCATGACAAGTAATTATAAGCCCTAAGTTAATTTTACAAGGGACTGAACAAAAATACTGTCCTACACTCTTGTAGCTGCATAAATTAGTACAGGAAAATAGCAAGACCTGTTGGCATGCTAGCAGCACTCCATTTAGCCTTCATTGTACTCTAAGAATATTATTTAGTTGTCCTGTTACAAAATTTTAAAGAAACTGTAACTGTTGTTACCATTATAATTGGAAGAAGGGAAAGAAAATTGCCAAACAAATTTGTATGATTTTACAGAAAAGGGTGTTATTCCTGCCTCAGAAGAAAATCAGCTAAAAAATCAGGAAAATGAGCTGTTAGAGGCCTCTGACAAAATATGACAATGCTTGTTTGTTAAAAAAAATCAACCAAACAAAAAACCCCACCACAAAATAACAAAAAAAGAAAAGCCAAAACCCCAAACAATATCCCCCTCCTCCCCAAATAAAAGTGAGCCCACCATTTCCCCTTTACTTTTGGTTACTTTTAAATTTTTTTCTGAACAGGAAGTTCTGTGGAGTGGCAAGGAGGTAGGTTTTAAAAGGAGTGATAGGATGTTGCAAAGAAAACCTGAGTAGAATAAAATGTATTCCTTAAACTTTTTCCTTACTAGATTTCTTTTTAAGGACTTCTTGCTTGCTTTCTACTTATATATGTACACATGCGAATGATATGTATCTATAAAGATATAGAGATTTACTCTGTAAAATTATGTACAGGTCACAGAGAAAGATCCTTCCCCCCTGCCTAAAGAGAAGGTTCATTGCTATATGCAGCAACCACCCTCTTCTAGAGAGTGGAAACACCTGAGATCCTGAGGTGGGGTGGTACACCACTGCAGTAATGTAATTTCTGGTCCTTCTAGAATAAAGACACAAAGAGAAAAATTTAACTTCATTGAAAAGCGACTGTAAACATGTCATTTGGAAAAGTGCATTCCTATTTTGCATGTCTTAAATGCCTGCTTTTCTGTTTGCACTACAGAAATCCTTCTGGTGTCTAACAGATGAGATGAATAGTACTTGTTCGTGTGATATCTGTAACAGTGGACCTGCCCTTAGCTTGACCTCTGTAATGGTACTGCTTTCAAATTTGCGCTTGGGTGCATTTGTAGGAATAATACACCTTTGCTGTTAGGCATTAACAGCTGCACTTTGAGCTACTCTCTATCTGTACATTCATTTAGGCCTTGGTGTGTTCTTCAAGGTTTCTGGTGCTCTTTATGCTGTCTGCTGAGGCTGGAAAGTTCCTGTTAGTCTCTGTCCTCCCTGACAGTTTTGAGGGAAGATTTGGACCAATCTGCTAGAGCCACATCTTGAGAACTTTCTTTCTCATTTCTGTTTTGGTAAATAGCACTCAGATCTTTCCCCCTACAAAATTTGATTTTTAGAAAAGTAGAAGGCATCTTTTTGTAGACACAGACTTTTTTTAAAAAGCTCCAATATCCTATTTTTTTTGTTAGTCTACGAGGCATATGGATTTTGAAATTGGGAATCAGGATCCTCTCTGCCACTGGTGAGGAGGCACATTACTTCCACTGGCTGACAAAAGTCGTGTGTTCCCAATGTGCTGTGCAGATGTACTCCCTCACCAGGCTCCCTGTTTCCCTTCTGGGTAAATCTTGTGGTCAGCTTTGGATCCTGACTGCAAGGTGCTGAAAACCCTTTAACAGCAGTCTTTTTCTTCAGAAGACAGCTGATGCTGACACTGTCAGCACCACCACTGTCCAGAACAGATACGCACACAAAGATTCTCTGATGAGCCTCTTAATGTTTCTGTTGAATTTGAGAGAAATCAAAGGAAGATCCTGACTGGAATTCATCAGGTGGGGTGCACTGCCTTCTCCTTATCCATCCAGCTCTACTGCTTTGTTTTCCTGCATAGAATGCAACAAAATTTGGAGGTTTCAGGTTCTCAGAACTGACATTAGTACAAAAGATTTTCCCCTCTGCAGAAAGATGAATGTTGGCTTTCCCCTCTGCTACTTAATGATCTAGCCAGGGCTGTAGCATTTATTGCATTTGCTAGCTATGATCTTAGGTTTCTTAAGACTCTCAGTATAGATACAGCATCCCAATGCATTGCTAACATGATTTTTCTGCATGATATCCTGTCTTGAGGATGTTTCAGAATTAATTCTACTGGCTCCAGTTTGACGCACAGAGTTCTGTTTTTTGTAATTTTGTTTGTCATCAAGGATCTTCAAGATGCCTTTTCTTGATGTTGGATCTACCTGGATGTGGTCAAGATGTTTGGATGTTCACATGTTGTTTAGCAGCCATCCAGCAGATTGGTAGAATCTGTCTAATCAGAGAAAGAGGGAGTTTACTTGTTAAGAAAAAAAAATACTTATAAAAAGAATGTGCAAAATCTTGCCCATGATTGTCCACAGAAGAGCATGTACCAACTTACATGAGTGCACTGTGCTTTCTGGCTTCACACTGATGCAGGATCATGCCAAGGCCTCTGTTCCAGCTATTTCAGAACACTGCTTAGAATGAAAGTCCAGAAGCCTATGGCCAGCTCTGTAAAGGTGTACCTAAGTGTTACCCTAGCTATTGACTGCTGACCACTCTGCCATGTGCTACCCAGTGACACTGTGGAAGTTTTTGAATTATTTGAAGCATTTCTTCCATTTTAGAGAGTGAGTCCAAAGTGCCTCTTGAACTTAGTCAGAAAATCTCATGAAAACCATTGCAATAAATGCTCATATTCATGCACCTTCTGCCTGTGAAGTTAGTCTTTCGGCTGACATTTATGTTGTCAGGAAGGCTTCATGTGCTTCTATAGGAGTCCGATATGACTTCCAGCCTTATCCTCAGTTTTCATCTAGGACTGGAGCAAAGGTCTGTAATGACCATAAAAATGCCCTATGATGGGATTTATATCCTACCAAAAAAATATCTGTTTGCTGGGATGATGATTTGTCGGCTCAGAATAGTGTATGTAACAGGTTTAGGCTTGCTTTACCTTGCAGACACTTCCCTCCGCAGGATTGGTATAGAAATCTGCCATAGTTTGTGCCTCAGCTCTTTGGAATATGGCAGTAATCTCCATGTTGGGCAGGAGTTCAAATGGACTTCAGACTGCCTGTCTGCTCCAGAACTGAACAGGTAGTTCCACCAGTAGTGATGAGAGCTATATTTACAGCCTTCCTCAGAAACCTTCAGTTCTGGATGTGGCACAGTTGGCCCTCTTATCAAACATGCCATTGCTACAGGCTGTATTTCTCTAATTGCTTTTCATGTGTTTTTTGAGGTCAGCCTAAAGGTGAATGAGCACTGTGCACGTGATGCACAGTGAACACAGAGGAGCTACTTGCCCCTCCATGTGCATCTGTGCATACATGCAGACTTCTTTTGGTGTGGTGCTCATCCCTTGTCATCTCTCCTCTTACTTTCATAGTCTTTTGCATTTGCGCTTCAGTAGTTGGAAGGCAATTAAGAAATAAAACAGGGTGTGTACATTCTGACTGGGTGGTACTTGTAAAAAGATCTCTGATGCACTTGAAGAACATTTCCATCCACAATGAAATGAGCATATGGACAAAACATTGTGAAGTTTCTGTAAGTAACTTTCTTCCACAGTCTGGAAGAGATGACAGCTCTTGGTTCTCTACAGTTCTTCTGGCTCTGCAGTGTGACAGGGCAGGGAAAATTAGTGAAACCTTGTCTTGCATTAAAATAAGGAGTTACAGCATTGATTTACATGCCATATGCTTTAGAAAGCTAAATTTTTTTCCTTCACCAGAAATAATTGGATTGGAGAACTGCCAACTATTATGGATTTATCAGGAACACCACCATTTTGCTTTCTCTTTTTAGAAGCTTTTGTTAAAAAAGGAATGAGCTTCCAAAGATGCACAGTTATGTTTGCCTGCACAAGTTCCTCATACTCTATGAGGAAAAAATGGGTTTAGTCAGCTGTTAAGATTCTTCCTCAGTGACTCTAGGACTTCTACAAATACTTCTTTTTCTTTTGTTTAATCTATCAATATTTATTTTTAAATTTCTGTGTTCTTTGTTGGTCTTGTTATCTTGCCTTACTGAACTAAAATTGAAAATAAAGAAAAAGGCAAAAAAAAATAAAAAACACATCCCACCCCCTCAAAATACCCAACAACATCATAGCAATGGGTTTTTATATAATTCTGTAATTGTTAGACCATGCTCAGCGATTTATGGCTTTACCTTATTCCAGTCCAAGAGACTTTTCCAGTTCAGGTGACTTTCAGTGTTTGAAAGTGAGGGTCATGGAATCAAAACTGGTTTCACTTTCTGTTGTACCTATGGCTGTGCAAATACTGAGTATCACATTCCTCCCATGGTGATAGGCCATTACTATATCATACAAAAAGGCTAAATGACTAGCAAAACGTTACAATGACTATGCAGAACAATGGAATTGTTTTCCTGCAGGATTTTTATAACTTCCAGTGGAGATGAGTTTCAGTTCAGATTCTGTATTGAGTGGTGTGGAAGGCAGAAAACTTTATAAATGAAAGTGTTGGTGCATCAGTCATATGCAACTTAACTGGGAATATTGCTTGTGCTAAACCCCTCCAAAGGAAAAATGGCTGGATAACGCAAGAAGCTTTTTCATGATAAAGTACGTAGTTAGGGCTTTAGTGAACAAGTAGTTGGAAGATATGTGAAGGCTTTTTGGTTGGTTGGTTTTGAGAGTACAGTCTTGCAATTAAATAATTATTAACCCAGAAAATTATGATTTTAAGATATTGGCCTCAAATTTCGAAATATTGTTTTCTTTCCTTCTAGGACTTCATGTTTTCCCCACATTTGTAATATATGAACTCACAGTCTTGCTATTCCTTACGTTGTCTGTGGTCATAATGAAGGTAATTTATTTTACTCTTTTTTAAAATCTTTTTAATCTAAATAATCTTTGTGCTGCATGCCCTAAAGAAAATTCTCTGCAAGACCTGCACATCTGATATAACAGTATTACTGTAAATCTGTGTTTGGAGGAATCTTTCTGATTAGAATACAGTTTGATACAATATTCTTAGGTATTAAAAAAAAGTACTGTGTTTAATGTTAAAAGTGAGTGATGATGGTGAGTCATCTGTTTATCTAGCTTGGGATTTGTGACACTTCTCAAGTGTTTTTATTATAATAAATAAGATAATACTCTTTACTGTTCAATGTACATTTGTCTCTTTTGACATAAAGAAGACACAATTAGAAGTCTATTATTTTACGTTATGTCCAGCATTACTGTATTTGATGCTATATGTCTTACAAAGTTTGTACCGTTTTATCTATTGCACCTTTTTTTATTTAAACAAACAAAACAAAACCCCCAAGAACTATAAAACCCCCTGTTTTTAAAGTTTGTCTTGGCAGTGCTTGTCCTTTCTCTGATTCTTCCAAAGACCAGCCAGTATATCAAGTGGATTGTCTCGGCAGGACTGGCACAAGTCAGTGAATTCTCTTTTGTTCTGGGAAGTAGAGCACGCAGAGCTGGGATCATATCTCGAGAGGTAAGCTATTCTATAGTTATTAACTTAATTTTTTGCACCTGAATAACTTACACTGTAATACAAAATCCCAGTATTTGAAATATCAATACACCATCTCTCAACTGTTAACAAATAGAATCAATCCATACAAGGGGATACTTGGATGTCCCTGACAGGATTCTTAGTGCTGTTTTTCATTTGTTTCATATTGTACTTTAATATTTTAAATAGCTTAGTTATAAATGCTTTACCTTAAATGCTCTCACTTACAACTTCTTTATTACCTGAGCAGTGTATTGTAAGATAGCACCTGAGTCACTAAGACTGAGAAGCCTTTGCTTTTAAATCTCAATATAGCTATAGAACAACGTATAGGAGTATAGGATATCTAGAGAGTATAAGATTTTAAGAAGGACATAACCAGCAAATAAGAACTAGAGAGCAGATATCATGTGGAAATTGCCTTAACATTTAAACAAGCAAATAGTTTTACCTGCAAAGCTTGTTCATTTTAGATCCTCTGTAGAAGAAACAACCAGTGTTTTCAGTAGTCATTAAAAGAATCCCCAGGACAGAAGCCTTAAACTTAGTTCTGTATTGAAGCTGTGAGAATGTTATTTTGTTTTGAAGTCTGCTTTGTGAAATTAGTAAATTATGGCTACAGAGATACAACAACTGACCTCACTTTCTAGTGTTAGCTGCTTTGTCTTCCGTGCTTCTGCTCACAAAAAATACTCTGCTGGCGCTCCAAGCTTTTCATTGTGTGAGCAAGTGGGCTGTATAATGCTGGAACCAATTGCAAATAAAGTATGTGTGAAAAACTTATACAGTTCACTTATACTGTTCACGTGTAGGTAAAGGTGATTCATTTTTGTGTTCACTCCTGCATATAATTAGGAGTTATAAATATTGCATGTTTGCATAGAGTTTCAAGATCTCTGTATGTGATCACAGAACCAGTTTAGGGGCCCACCCACTGAGCTTGAAGGCTTTTAGGCTTTCATTTTTTTCTGCTCTCGCGTGATTATCTACTGTATAGGTTTATATAGCTCTGAAATTTCCTAAAGTAATTCTTCTGCTTGAGACCTCAAAACTACTTCCTGACACTGTTTTTAAAGGCTCATTCAAACTATATAGTTAAGATTTATTTTTTTTTTCAGAAGATGTGCAGTATGACTTAAGGGGATTTTTGTTTGCTCTTTTCAGTGTAGAATAGTAGTGAACTTTGCCATTGTATCACTAAACTAGAAGTTTGGGTAGTGGTGTCTTTTTGTTGTGGTGGTTTTTTTGGTTTTTTTTTTTTTAAATTAGGTGGTATTTGGCCTTCATTTTTTCAGCAAATATTGAGCTTTCAAAACTGATCTCAAGTATAGCTATGAACCATTGCTTTTCTGTAAGTCATAGTGGCGTTTTTGTAATTGTATGTTCAAACCAGGTAAACAGGTAATTAAGATGATTTGAGCATGCACTTGTTTGCTTTTGTAGCAATATGCAAAGTTGTTCAGGAACACAGGTGGAGTCTGTTGAAAATACTTTCTAGTATTGAGTCTGATCTCCTCAGACTTTTAGTCACTTCTTAGTACTACTATGTAACCAAGAGAAGTAATGGCTTTTATTTGCCTTTTGCAGGTCTATCTGCTTATTCTGAGCGTGACTACTCTAAGCCTTTTACTGGCCCCTGCCCTGTGGAGAGCTGCGATTATGAAATGTGTTCCGAGACCTGAAAGACGCTCAAGTACTTGATCAGGATTTGCACATATAGAAGAATGTCTTCTTTCAAGAATATCTTTGTTGCTCATTGTATTTCTATGCACTTGGAAAACTAGACATTTTGAGTAGTCAGTTCTCTTAGCAAGCACTTGGTCATGAGCCTTAAACTGACCTTCAAACAAAACAAAATTCAACACTAAAAAAATAATTGTCATTTGAATTGCACACCTTTTACAAAATTTACTTCTCTCTGACAGATTGAAATCCGCCAGAATATTTGTTTCTGATCCAATCTATTATTCAGATCATAAATTACTTTTTCTAAATATAACATCATGCAAACTGTGTTGATTATTTTTTTGCCCGAATGTGCCTTTTAATTTTCATCCTATTAATGCTGGTTCATCACCAGATTTTGTTTAAAAAGAAAAAAAAATATATATTATGGTGCCTATGGTATCTTCTTTTACTAAATGACTTGAGTCATTTTCATGTTTAGGAGTTTAATATAGCAGCATAAAATTAATTACAAAACAAATTTCTAATGGTGAGTAAAAGAGTAGTCATCTACATAAAGAAAAGGTTTAACTGTTTAGCTTCAGTTCCAAGCAGTCAATTACGTATTACAAATGATGCAGCCAGTACTGTACGATATTTTACTCCAAATTTCGGCATATAATGTATTTTCTTACAGTGGTAAATTTTGTGTTAGCTCTTGTATTTATTTACATACTTGAACTAAAAGTTGACAGTAAGAAAGGGCATCACTTATGTTTGCAGACTGACAGTTGTCACCCATTCTTGTTGCTAACTTCTATTACGGTAATGGTTTACAGGGTTTTTTTCTGTTGTTTTAATTTAAAAATAAATGTAGTAAAATCTGGGAAGTCTAATTTTAAGTGGATGTGGAAAATCTCACTTTTGTAACTTTGGAGGTTGGATGTTATTTGACACTTGACTAGGTCTGAAATTAAGTAAATTAATTTACAGAAAATTAGAAATGGCAGGCAAGATGTGTATTTGCAACTCCACAACTTTGTAAGTTGCATTTACATTGAATAAATTGTTAGTCTTTTTAAAATACCACAATATTTTAGAAAACAGTGTTTTGAATGTGATCTTAAATGTAAGTGGTTTTTCTTTAAAACCTTGTATGTAGTAACAAGCCTTGTAAAAGCCCATTCTTTAAGTGTCATAGAGAAAGCTTACTCACAGGCTATGGTCTACTCTGACAAATCATTTAAGAATCATCTTGAGGTTTATCTGCTAAAACTAATACTATTTTAAGATGCATTAACACTTTACATGAGTATTGTAGTGTCACCTGAAATAACTTTGATACGTGCAAAATGGTTAGAAAAGTGCATGTTCCATAGGTTTAAATTGCCAATTAAAATGAAAACTGTCCTCCAAGGCGCAAAACAAAGCTTTGGATGGATTTGTGTGCTTTGCATCTCATTCCTCTACCTGACAGCAGCCTCATTTTCCTCCTGTGTCTTCTGCTAGACTTGTCAAAATGCAGCTTGGACTAGACTGGAGCATGTACAAGCTAGAAGGACACAGCAGAGTTCATCATATTTGAGTTCTTGCTCACTGTATTTAGAGCTTTCTCTCCAGGCACTGATGTTTCACAAAGTATGGGCATTCCACCTCTTCTTGAATGGTTTCAAAAGTTACTGCAGTTACAACAGTGCAAATGCAGAGGAGAGGCTGCCCTATAAACAAAATAGGTGTTTCTCATAAAATGAATTCGTAACAGAAAAGAAACCTGATTGATTTGTTGGTGTATTTCAATATTTCGGAGAACAAATTCAAAACCGTCTACATTTATTCAGCCTACACTTTTTCAGGTGCCTCACTAACATAATTTGTTTCTTAACTGTTCTAGGGAGAGAAATCTCACTCTGCTGACCTAGCTCATAATTTCTGTTTGAAATACAAGCATCTCTCCTGAATGCTTCATTTTGGCTTTGAAAGATGCCTATTTCACATGTAGTTTACCACCTGTTTCAGGGGGGAAAGAAGTATCTATGGTAAGTCATAGTAGAGACCTCCATTTTGTCACTTAGTTAGCCTTTGGCATGATTATACAAAGTATTACAAATTTGATGAGTAAACCTTTTCTCTAAATAAATTGCTCTGGGTAGTTGTAATTCTCTAGAAAACTCCAGTTAGGAGACCAGGAGATACTGATTTGTGTCTCTTAAAAGAAAGAAAATCTTCTCCTGATTACCTTTTAAAATAGTTGGGTGAAGAGTCCATGTCCAAAAGGAAAGTGACCATCTAGATACCTTACTGGTTGCTTCATCTCTCAGTTCTTTCACAAATAATTGTTGATTCAGTCATGACTTGGCTAGGCCTTAGGAGAACTGGGGAAAGAGAAACAGGAGCCTCATCTGAGTATCAGTGTTCTGTGCCTTTTTGTTGACATAGACTTGGATTGCGTGGTTGAATATTAGATGCAAGTGAAAATTGCTGATCTTAATGGATATATGTTAAGTTTGTTTACAATCAGATGTTTGAGATTGTCTTATGAAAATCTGGAGGTATATTGAGAATATAAATGTTTCCTGAAATGCAGATAATGGCTCCATGTCCAAATGGGGTAGTCTTACAATACAATCTTAGGACAGAAGCAACAGACCTTATTCCTAAACGATTACTTATGCCTGTATGGAAAATGAGGAGAATATTAGATAACTGGCCCACTTAATATAACTGCAGCTTTTCGGAAACCTTAAGCTTGTACTGTGGTATATTCTCTTTCTGTGTCAAGTAGATAAAGTGGAGATCCAGAAGCCCTGAAAGGAAAAGCTATGGATTTCATGAAAGTTTCTTGAAGAACAGGAGGTCTTTTCTTGAAATTTTTGTTTCCGTTTGTTGGACTGTGATTCTGTCTTATTTAGCTAATGATCAACATCCTTTGAACACAGAAAAGCTGATGCAGAGAAGAAACGTCGTAAGTGATGAGAGGTTATTTCTATGGCAAAGCTGAGCTTAAGGGAGTGAAAAAGAAGGGTCTTCTTTGTGCTTGACTTGCAACTAGTTCATCTTATTTTGTTTTTTGTTTTGTTGACTTGTTTTGGATGCAGATGTAACTGTTTGCTTGTTTTGCATGGGTTTTGGAAAATTTGAGTTCTTGTGTGTTATCCCTTAACTGCTACCCTTGGCCATTGTTCCCTGTGAAGAGAAAGGAACAAAAGCTGTTTTAAAGCTGTGCTTATATTGTCAGCCATTTCCCTGTTTCTGGGGTCAGATTGGTATATATGGACTTACACTGAAGTTGTGTCAGGGAATGTTTAGGTCAGGGATTAGAAAAAGGTTCTTCACTCTGCCTGACAGAGTTCAAGAAGCGTTTGGACAATACTCTCAGGTATGTGGTGTGACTGTTGGGGATGGTCCTGTGCGGGGCCAGGAGTTGGACTCAATGATCTTCGTGGGTCCCTTCCAACTTGGCATATTCTATATAGAGCAGGTGGCTTCCATTCTTCAGTAGGAAGGTATCTCATGGGAGCTGTGAGGTGGGTTCTTGCAACTGTGACTGACATGGGTCTAGGATGGCTCAAGGAATGTGTTCATAGTGGCCTAGTACATGGGGCTACATAGCCTTTAAAAAGCCTAAGAATTCATATTTGCTGTAATTCTCAAATATGATGAGAAAGCATTCTCACAATGCCGTGTATTTCACTTGTTTTACAGTTAGACATCCTCAGCTTTGCGGGCTGAGAGGCGTGGAGGGTGCCTGGCGTGAGAGAATAGTGCTGTATGGTGATGTTCAATGGAGGGGGTGAGAATCCTAGTGTGGTCTTGCTGCCTGTTGGAATGAACCCAGGAATAATCTAACCACAAAAGCACTCATGGGGTTTGTCTAGGGAAGGAATCTGTAGTTCTGCTCTGTAACCAATCATGGCAGTGTTCCAGCATGTGATTGGTGCCAAAGGTGGAGGAAATGGGATCCCCGAGTGACAGGAGGCAAAGCTACCCTAAGAGCATTACTATTTTGTGGGAAACACAATAGCTTGTAAGGAGCAGCAAGTACCAGACATCCGCTGTTGATGACAACGGGGGAGCCAACAAAACTAGTGAAGGAAGAAGGAAGAGCAGCAAGATGTCCTCAGGGCTGGGAGATGTGTGGCCCACCCCACCCCAAAGGAAACAAAAGGCATGCCTCTACCAGCTTCACCGTGGGGGGGCAGGTAGCCCGAGAGGTGTGCTACTTGGGTTCTCCCACTGCCTCTGTTGAGTAATTATCACTGCTGGGTGGGACTTAGTGACAGTTTAAGGACAGTGGAGACTAGGAAAATGTCCCGATTGCTGGAGAAAACAAACTGTACAATGGTGTGACCAGAGTGGCTTAGGGACAATTGATTCTGCCTTCTGGGACTAAACCTAGATCAGGCAATGGTAACACTTTCGAAATCATGGTACCAAGCTGTATTTTTTATTTCCTAAAATAGAGCAGAAATTTGAGAATTGGGAGATGCTACCTCCCAACGAGGCCAGATGCTGACAAGCTTGTCAGCTGGTACTAGGTCTTTAATTAAGTCGAGAGCTTGCACAGATCGTTCTGTTCAGGTTGCAAGGCTTCCAGTTCTGAGGCATGAAGGTCAGAATATGTTCATGTGCATGTCCTCTGGCATCTGTTGCAGGTTTCTGTCTGTAGACTAGGTGACCTCTTGAAACAATTTCCTTGTGCCTATCATGCAGTTCTGCCACACTGATGCTGTTTAAGGTTATGATCTGTTCTCCTTTTGAAGCACACTTAAAAGGGGGAGGCACCCTACAGAAAGCAGTTGTGAACTGGAATAGCCTTCCACCACTACAAACACAAAAGAAGCACTAAAGCTCCAAAACGCCTGAGGAAGGTGTGCTTGGAGATAAGAGAAATGCTTAAGGTTTTCCCACTGGTACAAATACTTCATATCAGTTGTGAACAACTCACTGCTAAAGAAAAAAACACTACCTGGGAGCTGGGCATGCTTGGGCAGTTAGTAATGTATCAAAATAAATGCTAGCAAACCAGGACAGCCCCCCCTTGTTTATGCTTGTTCAGTTGTCTTTCAAGTTTTTTCCTGTAAGAATTAATGTAAAAAAGGGGGGAGGGTGTTCAGAACTGGAGACATATATAAAGTTTAAATCCACAGTATATATGACCTGGATAGTGGAGAACAGCACTATCAGATACTGGAGATGTCTCTTAGGGAGCATTTTTTTCTGCAGCTGGCTTAGGGTGCTTCGTGTTTTTTTGTGTATGAAAGTTCTTGCTGCTTTCTGAAAAGTTATAAACAGTTACTTACACATTATCACCTGTCTTCGGTGTCCACTGCTGTCAAGCTTAGTCAAGAGGAATGAAGAAATGGGGTAATGAACCCTTTAGCAGCAAGTGGGGGCTACTGTTAATGAAAAACTTCAAAGATTGACATTTATCAAGAAATGAACGTAGTGTTTCGTTATTATTGTAAAACATAGCTATTAAATGTCTTTTGAAAAAAGAGTGAGGTATAAAAGGAACTGTGAATCTTGTCAGCTGATGAAATGCATCTTCTCAAGCATTTGTGCTAGATTGGTCTGCTGTTTCTGTGCTGTGTTCGTTGTGTTTTCTATCCCCAACTAGTTGTCTTTCCCAGGAAGCAGCGTAATTTTAAAGAAAGAACGGGCTTGTTACTTCCTGCTCCCTCATTGCATTACGAGCAGCCTCGTGCCGTGCAGGCTCGGGATTGCGTGCAGGAGCCTGCACAGCTCCCTCCCCATCCAGCAGCCTTGCATCCACCCTGCAAGCAACGCGGCTTTTGAGCTTTCTTGGCTTTCCCACACTTTTCACCACTATAGCCCTGCCTTTGTAGCCCCCCGCTAGGCATGCTGCAGGCTTTCCTTGCCAAAACTTACAGGGGAGTGATGTAATTACATCACACAACCCTTGCTAACATGCCCTGCTCCTGCGGCTGTCACTGCACACGCAGGCTGCACAGCCCGGAGGTGCCTCAGTCTTAGTTCAAGGCTGACACCGTGTAGCCGCCCGAAGGAAAGCCTTCGCACGACCGGCCACGGAATCCCCAATGTTAGCAGCGACCGCTGTGAGCGAAACTTCGCTCAAGTAACGGCCGAGCAAGGGCGCGGTGAGGAAGCACCGGCGGCGGCAGCAGGATGTTGTGGCAACCGGCCGCGCTGCCCTGCCCTGCCCTGCGCCGTGCCCAGCCCAGCCGAGCCGTGCCCAGTCGATCAGAGCCCAGTCGATCCGATCCGATCCGCTGGGCCCCGTCCCCCTGCGGCCTCCGCTGCGCAGCGGCCGCTCCCGCGGGCACCGCGCGGCACCGCGGGGCGGGCGCGCGGCGGGGAGAAGGCGCGAAAATCCCGCGCATGCTCGGTGCGGCGCTGCCTGCGCGCCTTGGAGCGGCGGGCGGGCGGGCGGGCTCGGCCGCTCCGCGTGTGCCCGTGCGAGGCGCGCCGCGCCCGTGACGTCAGCGCGCAGCGTCAGGGGGACGCACAAAAGTGTAAGTTTCAATTTTTTTTTTTTTTTAATTTTTTAAAAAATTTTATTTACCAGAAAAAAATAATTAATTAATAAAAAAATAAAAAAAAGGAGAGGAAAATGAAAGAGAGCGCGGGCACAGCGGCGAGGAGCGCGGAGGGGCCGCTCCCGCCGTGGCGGAGCCGCTGCCGCGCTCCTTGGGCAGGTGTGCGGGGTGCGGGGTGCGGGGTGCGGGAAGCGGGCAGTGACAGCGGACCCTGCCCCGCACCCCTGCCCGCAGCGCGGGGGCGGTCCCTGCCGGCCCCTCTCCTCCCCCGGCCCTCCCCCGGCCCCGCTGCCGCCGCCGCCGCTGTCCCGCCGCCTCCCCGCCCCTGCCCCCTCCCTCCCGCCGGGCCCGCGCAGCCCCGCCGCACATGTGCAGTCGGCGCCTCCGCAGCGGCAGCGGCGGCAGGAGCGGCAGCGGCGGCGGCAGGAGCAGGAGCGGGCGGGGGGTGCTCCCGCTCCGCGCTCGGGTCCCGCTCTGGGGGCGGCGGCGGGGGATGGAGCCGGCTCTCTCCGCCTTCGGCCGCTCAGGTGCGGGCAGCCCGGCCCGGGGACGGGAGCACCGGGGCGGGGAGTGCGTGGGACGGCGGCGGGACGGGCGGGACGGCGACGGGGACGGGGACCCGCAGCCCGCCCGCCGCCCCTGCCCCCGCCGCAGCCGGCGCGCCCCCCTCGGCCCCGCCGCCGCCGAGGCGATTACCGCGGCCCCCGGGCGGCGGGGGAGCCGGCGCGGCGCTCCCGCTCT
>JAWWEW010000001.1:91516734-91535573 GCA_035583185.1 Anabacerthia variegaticeps | reverse complement strand
GCGGCGCTCCCGCTCTGCCGGCCCGGCCCGGCCCTGCCCGCGCGGGGGGCCCCGGGCCGGGGGCGGCCGCGGCCCGTCCGCCTGCGAGCTGCGGCGGAGCGGGGGGAGAGCGGGGCTGAGGCCCCGGGGGGAGCTGCCCCTCGGGCCTACTTGTGCCTGCTGCTGGAAATGGGGGTGGGGAGGAGGAGGAGGAGGAGGAGGCCGAGGCCGTGATCGCTGCCCGCGCCCGGCGCTGGAAGCGGCGCAGCTGGACAGGGACCGGCCCCGCGTGGGATCGGGATCGGGCACGGGCTGGGGGAAGGGATCCGCCGGGGCACACGTGAGCGTGGGGCTCGGGGGATGGAAAGGTGATGAGGGGGAACTTCTCCCTTTTAAGAAACGTGTGTTTTCAAAAAGAAAAACCTAAATTGCACTTGGTAGTAGTCATTAATTTCAACGGTGAAAACTTTCCCTCTCATTTTTTTACAGCTGGTGCTGTCTCTGCTTGCTTTCTAGAAAATAGCAGCATTGTCCCTGTGTCCTGCCCCCGTCAAGGTTTTAAGAGGACTGGTTTCTAGTCTTTGGTAACATGGCAAAAGATGTAAGTATATTTGTAGCACATCAAGCTCATGGAATGTTTTTATTAACAAAAACCAAAGGGGGTCACGTTTTATAGTAGCTGGCATTAAAGAATATATATCTGTATAGAACTTCATCTGTATTGTACATCAAGCCTAGGGTATGTTTTCATGTAGACATAACAGCATAAACAAGCTTCAGGTCTGCAGCCGTTTATTCAGAGTAATTAATCCTAAGAATTCATTATCCTTATAATAGCACTTGGGCTATTGTCATTGTGTGTATTCGTATTGAATATTAAAACAGTTCGGGCTTGGATTGGATTTAAAAAAAACAGCAAATATTGTTCAGATGACAGGGTTGTCATTGACTACTGTTGTCAACTAGTGTTGCCTTTCTTGTGTTCAAGGAGGCATTTTATGTTCAAGGGAGCGAAGACGGTTCAGTCTCCATGTGTGTTCATTGTTGATCTCTGTTTACCAAAAGATGCTCATAAGCATCTATAGAAACAGGCTTTGGGACCTTTCAGCATAGACTTCCATTCCCATTTGCATTAAGGTTAGTGGCTTTGATTCTGTGGCCTGCCCCTGAAGCATGTTTGCTCTTTACCCATTCCAGTACTTACAAAAAAAAATTACAGTGTGTTCTGCCTTTAAGATGTCAGTCATTGTCAATACCCAATATAATTGGGCTTTCACATTTTCTTCTTGAAAATAAGATACTCCTGTGTGTTCAAATTAGAATATATCTCCCCTTCAAAAAAAACCCAAAAAAACCAAAAACCCACCACCAAAAAAAACCAAAACCATACCAAACAAACCTTAAAACAGCAGCATGCAAGTGAAGAAAAAGTGATACAACTCACTTCTTAAAGAGCAGGTTGCAATCTAATGTAGCTTTCAAACAGCAAGAATTTCCATGAAAGAGGAAGTTTTTTAAAAGTCAATCTTGTAGGGAATTTTAGTAGCTCAACTGAAAAACATCTTAATGTGCAAAGAAGCAACCAGAAATACGTAGTCACTCAAAGCTTGCCTGGAAGAGATAAGGGTGGCCAAGTACATTACAGATAAGAGTTCAGGGAACGATAGGCCATATAAGCGGGAAGAAAATGAAAGAGGAGCGTTAAGACTAGAAGATGAAATTGAAACAGTTCAAAGTAATTGAGATACCAAAGTACGTTAGTTTAATATTAGCTTTTGGGAGAGATACCAACTAAGTGAAGAAGTGCTAGCACCTGGAAATACATGGGAATATCCTAGAAGGTTTAAGAATAAACCTCATTTTTGGAAGATGTAGTGTATTCTAGAAAAGAGAGTAGTTAAAGGAGCAACAACAGAATAACATACACTATAATAAACTGCATAAATTGAAGAAGATGCTACAGATAGGAAAAGAAATTGCTTTCAATATCTTTATTGCAAGAATTAACAAGCTGAATTTGGAAAAATGAAAATCTAGGTCAAGTTTTGGGTAAAATTTTCCATATACCTGAGCCCTGGAACAGCTGAGGTAGCTAGAAAGGCCATGAAATCTTAACTGAATATTGTCTAACCTGTTCTTAAAAACCTCTACATGTACTTAATCCTGCCTCAGGGAAGGAAGATGAACTGCTTACCTTTTTGCAGACTGTTGCATACCCACCATTACATGATGTCTAAAATGTGTAGTGAATGCTGGGAAATTTTAAATTTCCAGGTCTGATTATGGACCCTGTTAGTTTTGGTTTAATATTATAAAATAGATATGCTAATGGGAATAACACTTGTTTTGATTTTCAGGGAGGAAGATAAGTTCTCCTATTTTTTTGTTCAAAATCCAAGTTCTTTTCCAAACAGAATAATGGAATTAAGCACAATAGAGACAGTATCACTAAATTTATGTTCACTGAGCCTTTGAGAACCTGTGTTGCTGTAAATTTAAACATTCTGACATGGAAATATTGCTCTGAATAATCTCTTGTTGTTCTGCCGTGTCACCTATCAAGTGTCTGTGAGATGTAATGGTGAAGAAGATGGCATAGTTGATGAATGTCCCCGCCCCTTCCTTCCCTTTTTCTCAGCACAGCTGAGATGTCTAAACTGTGGGAAGAAGGGCTGTGCTGCTACAGACCTGAGTCTGGGCTTCAAGGTGGCATTTACATGTCCAGGGATGCTTCAGTGTGCTCCAGCCTGGGAGTGCAGGCGTGCTGTGCATCCCACTGCTGTTCTGTGCTGCTGGGGCTGGCGTGTGCTGCAATGACAGCGGAGTGGGGAGCCCTGCAGAAAGGAAAGGTGTGTGGACAGGGCACCATCACACAACATGCTCCTACTTAACCCTTTTTCCTGCCTGCTGTAGGAGAGCACTGTTCTGTTTGATTCTCCCTTCCAGTTCTTCTGAGACCTCTTTATGGAAACTGTATTCTGATACGATCTGTTAGAAAAGTTAAATACTTGTATAAGTTTGCAGACTGAGACTTTACTGGATAATTGAACAAATGGAGAGCACGGTGGAGAGTACCAGCAAACTCAAGGAAATGTTTTCATAAAGGATTAAAAAATTATGAGAGTACTGATCAGAGAAGCTGGCAAAATAATGCTTATGAGCTATTTGACCCAAGTATAAATGCTACAGAGTATTACTTTGAGATGTATCCCTCTAATGCTTTTCAGAGTATGCAATCAGAAAATAAGCAACAAAGGATTAAGGTTTTATTTTTTTTCCCGGAAATATTTCAGTTTCCTTGGCAGTAGTCAGGAAGCTGTGAAGGGGGGCAAAAAAGATAGAAGATAGATTCATAAGTAGCACCTTAATTTAGAGCCTGTGGGTGGAGTTTAAAATCACATGTTATAGCTGGATAAGTTGAAAAATAATACTGGAAAAAGAGAAATACTAAAGTATCTGTGAATGTATCAATTTATGGTTTGGATTGGGGATCTAGAATACAGTAAAGGCAAAGGTGGGGAAAAGAGCAGCACTCATTTTCCAGTGTGATCTGGGAATAACATTGAGCACAGCCATTTTTGAGTTTATGTAAATGAGCACTGTGTGGAGCTGAGAAGCAGTTCTAACAGAATTAGGCAGATGTGGTATATCACATTCAATTCAGGAGATCTTAATTCCTGGAAAGACTTTACTTTTTTTTGCAATTTAAAGAAACAGTGAAAAAAACCCATGTGTGGACAAGAGAACACCAGTTGCTGTATCTCAAGGATTATGTGTATCTTGGGAGTGGGATCATTGCATTTCCTCTTAGAGTCTGATTGACAAGGTGAATCCAGTAGAGTTGGGTATAGATTGACATCTGCCTTTGCACTGTGTGGGAAATTCCTTGGTCGTTGCATACAGGCAACCTTCAGAAACTTAAGCTTAGTCAGAATTCCTTTTTCTGGTTAATCAGTGTCATTGTCTTAAGAATTTTGCTGTATCTACTGTAAACTCTTCCTCTGCTCAGAAACATGGCACCTTCTGGGCAGGATCTGAAAGAGCCAAATGTACATACTGAGGTCCTTGGCTAACTTGAGCTGCTCACTGGACTTTTGGGATTAGTAGTTGGGCAGGGAAAGCAGTTCCCTAGGTGAAATGGTGACCTGTCCATTCTTGGCATGCTTGAAATCAGGCAGGATGTAGTGTCAAATGAAGGAGTAGGAATTACTGTAGCAAGAGAGTAAATTTGATGACTTTTTTTTCCCGAATTCTAGTATAAGACTGAGAACTACCTGTTAGTCACTTTTATTCAGTTATATGTTGAGAATTATCTGTAAATTAAGGTGATAAATTTTAGCATCAATAGTTAATATACCTTCACTACTAAATTAACAGTTTCTATGGCATGGCTGAAGATCCAACCTGTGGTGATCCTGTTTCTCCTCTCAGTTACTTGTGTCACAGATAAACTGTTGATGCCACTCAAGTAGCTGTAAGGAGAGAGAAGCTTGTGGACCTTTTCTTGGAACACCCAGTATTCCATAGGAGAGAGAAGCAGGAGCAGTGGGGTTTATTTTCTGCCAAATTTCCATACCCTTAATGCAACAACTTGCAGGAACTGGATCTCTTACTGGGAGTAGTATAATGCATGGTGTTACAGTGAGTATTGAGGAGAAAGGGGCTGGACAAAAGGAATAAGTATGATTTTTCTGATCTCAAAAATTTTATGTAAATGAAACATTTTTACCTAGTAGCTGCTGTTAGCGATTGTTTCAGTTGCTCACCTTCATTGCATGGACTGTTTCAAGTAATGAAAAAAATAAATTGTACGCAAACAACATGGCATTGAAAACTAATTCCAGAAACTTTTTGAACTGACACACCAATGTTAGCCTTCAGAATTTCTCACAGACTAAAATATCCTTCATGAGACCTGTTCTTGAGTTACTGTTTCATAGGTTGCTGGCAGTGGGGTTGGCTTTGGAACTGCTTGTTCTAAAATTAGAATGTTTAATTTATTTTTAAAATTTATATTGTCATCTTTTGCTTGAATTACTCTATTACTTTTGGGGATTTTTCTCTTGATCCCTAGTTTGCATAAAAGTTATTATATCTCTTTAGTTTTTTATGGTGCTTTTATGAATCTTACTGAGTAGCAGCTATGGCCCATGTATCTAACTTTGCAAAGGAAAACCTGTGCACGTGTGTAAATATGAGGACATGTTATGAGAAATTTTGCCTGGAAGTTCAACACCTGCTCTAACATGGTTAAAGAGCTCTAGAGTTGAGGGATTATCATTGAGGTTTTTTTTAATTGAGAATTCAGAATACATTCAGGCATGTAATTTAATCCAATGAGTTATTTCACAGTATTAATAAATATTTTGGTCAAAGAATATTATAAAAAACCCCACAGCAAACTGATTTCTTAGAATAGCTTTACTGGATAGGTTAGTAGGTCTACTATATTTGTGGAAAGTAGTAGATTTGTGCATCTGTATTACTAATTTCGCCAGAATACCACAAAAGTTGTAGTTTGTTAATAGCCTTCATGGTGTGCTTCTGCATCAATCTTGAGCATGCCTGAAAAGCTTACATTTGGGATGGATTAAGAAAAAAGAACCTAATGAAAGTTGGAAAAATACTTATTTTGGACTTTTTTTGCATGATGCACTTTCAATCCCTAGAAAGTATTGAAAAGTACCTTCAAAACATTTTTCAGACTATTCTTAAAATATCAGCATGCTTTTCTTCTTTTGTGTTTATTTTTGGTTATGTACTGGGAATTTCAGTGAGGGAGACTAGAGAAGTTAAGTCTTTGAGGAAACTCAAGTGGTCGTGTACTTTTCTTGGTATCATTTTATTAGTTCAGTGACTTCTCAGTAGCTTGATCTATTTGCCTGCAGTTCTAACTGTTCAGAAGTTTGCAAACTGAAGATGAAATAATATGAAATTAGGTCATCTAAAAAGGCATCTTGGGGACTTAGAATGTTAATTTTTTTTTTTTATATGCTTGTTCAAAGAAGGCAGAAGGAGAATGATCTTTAAGCTCTCCTTTGTACATTCCAAGTCCACAGTCAGAGCTCCCCTTCTTTTTCCTGTGGTGGTTTGTATTACAAAGTCAGGAAACATCAACTCAGAAGTCTTCTGTCAGTCACCTCACCATTTTTTTGTATAAATAAAACATTTTCTTGTAGCGTTTAAGTGTTAAACTTAATTAATTGTATGTGTCAGTTAATGGCAGTGGATCTATATAGGTACATTCTAGTATTTTACTGAGTAACTATGCTGTGCTGTCAACATGCTTGACAAAAATACAGCTTGTAAAAGTTAAGCTATACTAGGGATCACCTGTTTTAGTGTTTGTATTTGCTTGCCTGGGTATATAATAATGGAGATTTATTATAGCTAATTAGAAGTGGGAGGAAGACTGGGCTGATCTTTGCTGAATGTTCTCTATGTTGAAGTAGTTCTCAGATAGCAGACTGGATTTTAAAGATTGTCAGTGGTCCATATTCCCCAAAAATATTTCTGGCTTGTGTTACATTACATTTGCTAAGGGTTTCAGTATTGCATTAATGGTTACACAGACTTGCTTGAAAATTATGCTGTGGGCCACTAGCCTTTCAATTTACTGATAGGGAGATCAGTGGAAGGGGTCCTGTTTAATGTTATTGGTTTATTTCGGCTGTGGTTCAGACGCTGTTGAACAAGCTGCTGTAAGGCTTTGGTTTGGCTGGAAAAACAGGAGTCTGTTAAGGTCAAATCTAGAACAGTTGCAAGAGCTAGTTGTGGAAGTGGCTCCTGCTGGTACCTCTGCATATGGGTATTCAGTCCAGGAGGACACAAGTGATTTTTATTTTCTGATTAGTGTATGTGGTAGAAGTGATAAACAAGTGCTTTGGTGTCATATTCACCACTAGGAATCTTGTATTCAATTTTGCTTAGTTCTTACAGCTTCACAGTTAGTTTTGGGGACTTCAGCTTTAAATTTTGCAAGGGTTATATCACTTGAGCAGTTGAATTACTGTAAGAAACAACATCGTCTAATGACTGTAAGTCTTGAGGTATTTTTGATCTCTTTACTGCTTAGATAGGACCACTGTTTGACGCATCTTCAAAAATGAGTTCTTCATTTAATTTTTACTGAATTCTAGATGTGTTGCTCTTTTCAGAAAGAACAGCCAAGAAAGCTAATGGTCTTGACTTACTCTGCAATAAAGGAGACCCCAGGTGTCATTTTGTGTGTTGCTCAGTGTCCAACTTAACTGCAGTGTTAGCAGAGCCTATATTCAGACAAAGGTGTAACTGAGCTACTAACCTGTATTTAGCTTTTTACCTTCACAATACTGTGATACCCAGATTTTTATTATCTAGTGCTTAGTTAAGGTGCTAAAAATTCAGATACACTTTTTGGTAAGCTCATTTGTATGGTGTAGCTCATTGCTGAGTGGTTGACAGACACATTGATCTTGAAGATGCTGCCATGAACTGAGGATGTGGTATGGTGAAATCTGTTTCAGAAAAAGGCTTCTGAGACACAGTGAATTAATGCCTCTGTGGATTTTGAAGGATCAGACTCTAACTGCTATAGTTTTTATATTATTCGTACAGTATAGTTCTCACTGACTTAATTTGGAAAATGAAATTCAAATGTTTTCAATTTAAAAACTTTATTTTCCTTTCCTACACAGTCCCCCTCTGCTTGATATCTTGATTGCCTTTTAATTTTTGCAAAAAGTGAATTGGATGTCCCATAAAAATAGTCCTATGCAGATGCATAATAGCTCGTTCCTGGAACATGTTTGCTCTGGTTCTCTGCATGAGATGAGAATCCAATGGGAAAAGTAGTTTATTATCATCTTGTTAAAAATGACATTTGCTTACGGATAGGGGTGAAAGAAGAATAAAGGTTGTTTAAGCAGCCTTAAAATAAGGTTGCTTATTTCTGATTGTGGGCTTTTCACTGCTTTGCAGGCGTGCTAATATTCTTTTGCTTCTTGATACTAAAATAAGGCGAAAAGGAGCCCTGCATTGTCAACGAAATGGCACATAGTAAGATTGTATGGCATAGACCTTTACATTTATTGCCTTTAAAATGTGTAGGGATTGTCCTTCTGTATGGTTCAAGTTTCGTGCAGTTTGCACAAGATGGGTGGTTGTTTGCTAATAGGCTTTGCAAGTGCCTGTAGACGGAGAAGGCATCCTTCTGGTCATAGAATTGTGGAATTATTAAGGTTGGAAAAGACCTCTAAGATCATAAAGTTCAACTGTCAACCCAGGAGCACCAAGTGCCTTTGACAAGCTCTGGCTGGAAATACTTTTCCTTCCCAGTTTCTCCATTTTCTGATTCTGTCTTGACTAGTTATTTCACAATTTATTTTGAACTTTTCAGTCCAAGTCCCAGTTTATTTTCCCTTTCAGTGATCGTTTAGAGTAGGTTGTATTTGTTTTCCCACGTTTCATGATATTCCCTTCTTCTCACAGGATTTGATCTCCTTGTTCTGTTAAAGCTCTCAGGTTCTCAGCAGTTGTATTTCCTGTATATTTTCAGTGTCTTAGTCTCTACCTTAGTTCTTAATTCTGCCATCTTCCATCCAATTTTGTAGCTCACTTTTTTTCTCTTTCCCTGCCAGTCCCACGACTGTTTTTTTGACTGTCCTGCTCTGACTCCCATTCTTTAACCATCATTGTGTATTTGGCACCCACATCTCCTGTCAAACCCAGTTCTGTGCCTCAATCTTCTACCAGTCTTAATCTGGTAGAAGAGGTGTTTCTGTGGCACAAAGTACCCATCTCTTCCCCATGTTTACTTAGAGTAGTGGGGGAGACTTTCCTCTCAGGTTAAATCTGATAAACACAGCACATGTACTTGGTCAGTCTAATCTTTGTCCAAGTTCACCTTGTGTATCTTCTGTTTAGTTTAAAGGTTTACTGAGTAATTTTATACCAATTTTATCAAGAGATTGAGTTGCAAGGCTGGGAAGCTGTGAAAGAAATTGTATTTTTGTTGTATGGGTGTTGATTTTCTAGTGCATAACTTCAGAGACTGTGCAAATATGAGCTTGTTAGTGAGATACTACATTACTCTCTGATAGTCTGTCCTAAGGGATTTTTTTAATAACTGAAATTCTCTGCATTTTTAGCAAATTTTGTTTCAGATTAACTTCAATCCCACCAAAAAAAAAAACTTTCCCAATTTACTGATTTTCAGGCTGAGGACACTTGGGCTTTTCAGCTTTTACTTGTAAACAAAACAAAAATAGACTTCCTTATGACTGCTGATGATCTCATTGCAGGCCAAAGCTAATTTCAGTTGAATTTTTGATTTGTTTAGCCCATCAGTTGATTTCTTTTCCTTAGGCGTTCTGAATGATGTGCTGAGACCAAACCTTGCTGATGGTTGGGATTTCTACTCCAGCATAGCTTCCACAGTTCAAATTACCAGATGTACTAATTTGTCCAATGGACTTTAACCTCCTTTCCTTGATCTGTGGAAAGATCTTAAATTATTACAGTTTAGATGCTATGTTGGATGTCCAAAGGTATTTTTTAAAATCATTGCTGATTTTGGTGTAAAGTAAAAAGGCTAAGGTTGTGTCTGTATCTGTAGCCTGTTTAGGATACTAGAGATTTCATTTCATAGAGACATAACCGATATGTGTCTTGGAAGAGGAAAACTATGCTCAAATTGTGAAGTTGCGAACACTTAGTAAGCTTTCCGAATCAGGTATTAGGAGGGTGATATTATTTCAAGCAGCCCTGGCATCATCATCAAAGGAAGTAACATCTCGAAAATGAGAATCGTGAGAAGATAAGAAAATACGGAATATGAAAAACATTGCAGTGAAAAATAGTAAAAATCAAAATACCTTGTTACAAGTATCTTGATAGGGCCTGAAAACTGCGTTTTCTCATAAAAAAAGTAGAATTCCCTTGGAGTCTAAACCCTTCTTGACAGAAGGTTGCCTTTCAGTTGGAGAAAATGCAATACCTATTGCTGGGTGAGGTTTTCCTAGTGGTGGTTTTTGATTTGGTTTGGGCTCTTTTTGTTTGGTTTTTGGGCGGTTGGGTGGGGCGTTTTTTTGTTGTTTTTTTGTTCAATGTGAAACTGTGACTATAGTATACCTAATGAGAGCTGTAATCCCATTCTCCATTTTCTTTCTTTTGGGCACTGCGCTATGCAGGCTCCAGACAAGTAATCCTGGTGCCTCCTCCAAAATAACCTGGCTTGAAAAATAGGCATTTCCTGAAATACACACTGTCAGATCTTTTTGGCTAGTATTTCCATTTTAGAACAAAGACACCAAAATTTTGTATGGGATGGAAGTTTTGCTTTTCAGTTTTCTCTACCAAAAGCTTGTATGCAGTGTTAAATTTTGATAACCTTAGAACTAAACAGTGTATCCAGGAGTGTGAAGAGCATACTGAGGCTGGAATAACAGGGTTTTTAATAGAGATCAGTTTTTACTGTGAGTAATAGCAGTTGGGGGTGCTATTTGCTGTGGGATTCATCGTATTCTTTCCAAATAGCTTTCTCGGAGTCTTTCCTGGGCATACTCTTACAAATGAGTTTAATATTTACCAGCCATTTTAACTGCTGGAGCTGAGCCTTTAGTGAGACATTGAAGTGGAAAGGTGGTGTAGCTGTAACTGCTGTGCTATTCATCAGTATTGTGGTCTCTGAGTGGATTCTTGTTGTTCAGTGACTGCCATTCTCTGATTTTTCCCAAATTGTATTCTCTTGCTGATTAAATGCCATGTTTCCCCCAAATGTTCTCTGTTTTGTCAGTGACTTGCATGTCAGTCACACAAAAGCGTGGCCCAGGGCATGTAGCACTAACCTGACCATTTGTAATGCTGGATTAGATTATGTTTTTTGGAGTTGCATGTTTTTTTGGGCAATATTTTTTTCACTGTGTGTTTTAATTATGTAGAACAAAACTTGAAACTTATGAGATTATTTGATACAGTAGTGGTTGGCGGAGTACTTAAAGATAAAACAATTGAATAGAAATGGTTATATTGGGGACTTCTTAGTTTTTAAAAAATTAGAAAATGGAAGGGACCACTGATTGCTGAATCACCTAATTTTCTAATTACTGAAATAATTATTTGCATTAATACCTGAATATCACAGCTTAAATATTTGGTTTTGGAGTATCAGTGTAACTGACATGTGAACTCATGCATGTTTGCTTTTGCATATTAGACCAATGAACGGATTTAATAATTCAAAATTATTAAATTCATATGCTTCTTTAAAAAAAGATATTACATATCAAAATAGACATTTTCTTGGTGGTTTGCTGTTCAAAACCAGAATATATTAGATGCTTTGCCTGTCTCATTGATGTCTTTTTTTTTATTGTCATGGAAAAGAGGATTTGCAGGAGTTCTGAGTACAAGCCTCCTCTTTCTGCTGTTGAAGAGAAAATGAAGTACTGCATTTAAAGAAATTATGACAATGAGACTGCACTTGCTGCGTGGTTTAACGCTTTTGTTGCGAAATTTAGATAGAATGGCAGTATAAGGTAATATTTACCCCAAAATCATTCTTCATATATTACATGGGGTTCCAGTGTTTTGGTATGTCATGTCACTATAGAGTTGTAGGTCTAGTAACATTTCTGTACACAATACTGTTGGCATACTGATGAGTATACCTTTTTCTTTGAAAGTGCCTGACGTAGTCTGTTGCCTTTTTGAATTATGTAGTTGTGTAATAAAGAGTTAGGCTTATAAAAAGTTCTGGTGCCTGGGAATAGGGCAGTAGAGCTGTCATTTGTTCAAGTGGACGTTTGAAATCCCTATTTTTGACGAGATGGAGAACAGGCAGTGTTTACGTATAGGAAAGTGCTTGCAGTCTCCTTAAAACTATGCTGTTTTGTTACTTTTGAGGGTGGAAATAGGGGAATGGGAGGACAGAATTGCCACAGGCTCTTCATTCTACTCATCACTTCTACTGTCTCCTTACTTAGGTTTTTATTGTGCCACCAGGTCCTCATTGCTGCCATGCCATTACAGGCCACTGCTCTTTGTGCTTCCCTTAGCAAAATTTCTCTTCTGCTGACTTCCCAGGCTGTCCCCAGCACTCAGTCATGTTATCGCCCCCTTTTCCCCAGCTTCACTGAGGAGTGAAAGTTTCCCGTTTCTTAAAGTTCTCTGTCTTTCATAAAAAATCCTCTGAGTGATACACCTGGATAATAAGCAGCACCACAGCATCCTCTAGTGGCTTCCTTAGCTTGCCAGACTTCTGGCAGATCATAAGTAGGGCTCTTCAGGTACACTTCTAAGGGAGAAGCTTTGCTGCTGACTGGTAGCAGGTCACTTGATTCTTGCTCGAAGATTGTCAGTAGCCTGCACGTACCTGCTATGCACAAAATGCCACTAAGGACTTTTCAGCCTCTTCATACTACATGCTAAACTATGCTTAAGTGTGTGTGTTGACTTTTTTGCTGTTGTTTCTGAATGGAGACTGTGTGTCCTGTGTTCATTAATTTTTTTTCAGGACTCTTTTGTCTGCAGGTACCAAGAAATTGCTGCTCAAGTGTTCTCTATCAAAAAATTAATAGTACTTTAAAAAATAACTTACACTGTGAGCTTTCTCAAAGGGTTATGATGAGCCTATATACTTGTATATCACCGTATATTTCTTTCAGTTAAGCTCTTTATATTCTGATCTTGAAAAAAATAAATAATTGAAAAGCTCAAGGTGTTTCTTCTTAATGACTTTTTCTGATTATAAAGGCCCACTACTGGTTTGGCTATAATGTTGTTACCTTTTGTGGCAGGTAAATAATATCTGCACAGAGAAAGGTGTGGTCGCAGGTGTCAGTGGTTTAGATGACAGGGATGTTCAGCTGTCTGTTAAAACAGTGCATGTACACTCCTTGGGACAAAATAGCAAAGTGGGTGTAAACTGGGTTTGTGCTTGCTTTTAAATAATGGTGTTCATAAAATCAGGTGTTTAAAATTTGACAAATACTATATCACAGTGCCATTACATAGTGGCAGATTTGTGACAAAATACGAGTGGTAGCAATAGAGGCTTCTGCTATGATACCTTTAATTTTTAACAATAGAAGTTTATCTGTTTTTGTAAATGTAATAAAAGTTACTTTCTTTAACAGGCTGGACTAATTGAAGCCAATGGAGAGCTTAAGGTGTTTATAGACCAAAACCTAAGTCCTGGAAAAGGTAAGAACACAATGTTTTAGTAATACTTGCAGTTTCTTGATTTTTAGTTCTTATGCATGTTACTGGCTTTAAACTGCTTTCTTAGCATAGGTTTTGTAAAACTTTACTTGGGTTATATAATTTGCAAGCAAACTGCAGATTTTCTGTGGTTTATAATTGTCTTAAAACTTCATGTGAAGTTCAGTGGGGGTTTGCTATCCCATTTATAATCTTCTTATTAGGGTAGCTTGTGTTTAAGTAAAAGATGAGGATGTTCTAAAACATCTTTTAGGGCACTGTGTTTTAGCCAATGGGAGAAAAAAGTGCTGGGATGTAGAAGTTTAAAATGGATTATTGACAGATTTTATGATAGTGCATCCACACTAGTGCAAGCCTATCTCAAAATATATTGTGAACAGAACTCTCTTGGTCTTGCAGATAATGCCTGTGCATGTATGATAATGTAATGTAATCAAGCAGTTTAATAAAACACAGGGTATAAATTGGAACTTGACTTGGATACATAAGCTCAACAAAAGAGTATCTAAACATTTGGGGAGTTAGAAGCTGCACATTCACAATTAGCAGAGTCTGGGGAAAAAAGAGGTGCCACTGAGTTCCAGTCACCTGCGATTCTGGACAACTGTGTCATATAATCTCTTCTGTAAACTGATCATGCTATATTTGAAGATTAGATTTTTTTTGTCCCCTGTAATCTTACAGAAAGGCTGTTTCCACAGTGAGCCTCTAAAACTGTTCTCTAATTCCAGTTAAGTATATTCTTGCCAGTTGACGCATTTTGCTGGTGACTGTTGTTTTTCAGCTTAATAGTTTTCTCTAGTATGTGTACCTACTCTTTATAAATAACAGTTGTATATCTTATCAGTCCATAGTTTGGCAGGTCAACTAGCCACTGTTTCTTAAATTGCTCATCATATGAACTCTTTGCCCTCTCTATTTTCCTTATTGTCATTCTTTGAGCCTGCTTGATTGCTTTCATCAGCTTTCTTGAATACAAGTGACTGAAACAGTACATGTGACTCCAAGTGAAGTGTCAGTTATTTTTGTGTGGAGGGACCAGTAATTTTTCTGTGTAACATCATGTTTGGTTTACAGGCATGTCACAATGTATTTTGGTGAAATGGCCATTTTCCTTTGTTGTTGCTTCCAAATGATGACAATCTGGTTTACTCTTGTGTGTGACAGATGGTGTCCTTTGATAGGCTGTATGAAGTAGAGTGAAATTTATGTTAGAACAGTCACCTCCTTACTGTCTGATGCTTTCTTAACCTTACTGTTGACGAATGTTAATCATTGTTGGATTATGCTAGTACTCTCAGATGAACCTGTAGTCCTGTTCAGGTGAACTCTGTTAGTATGACTGCTCTAGTATTTTATATACCATTTCAGGAAACCCATTTAGTTCTGTTACCACCACTACATCCATCAGGTATTTTATTGGGTTCTCACTAGAGTCTCTCTCTTTGGCATTCCCTTGTGTAAAATACACATTGCTTTACAAAAGGCAGGTGTCTGACTAATCTGCCCTGTTCTACTTTTCGTGGAGAGGGCTTTAAGGTTGAATAATGATAGGTATTAACTGGTCCAGGTGTGTATTTGTAAACAGTCATGCACTCCTGAGCAATGGAAGTGTGCACGTAGGTACGTGACCCTTAACAACTGTACCATATGCCCTGGTGTTTTTGTCAGGGCAGATACTTAGGAGGATGTGTTTTACACCCACATAGATGTCTGTGTCTAGAGTCAGTGGAGAGCTAGTCAAAACAATGCAGTCTAGACAGCAAGAATTGGAAATGTGACTCTTTAATTATTACATAGCTCTTAAAAGTAGGCAAAATAGAGGCTGTTTTATTGCTTACAGGTTTTTTTAAAATAAATTCAAGTGATCAGATTGTTTATTATAGTCCTGTCCAGTTTGAGAGTCAGGTTCTACTGTCAGTGTATACCACTGAATAATACAGAAAACTAAGCTGTCCTCAGTTAATTTGTGCATCTCACTGGTTTTAGAGGAGTTTGTAAAGTTAATGGACAGCAACTACTCTTAATATTGAGAAGAAACAATTGTTTTTATGGGTTTTGCCTGTAACTTGTCTGTGTTTTTTGTGGAGGCTCTGTAGTCTTAATCGGAGCTTAAAATTGCAAATATTTTGTCACTAAAGTACTCAGATACATATCAGAATTTATTCATTTAAGTAGTACCTTTTTCCTTTGCCACTTTTTATCATTTTTAGTGTTTTTATGTAGTCTTTAAATATCAAATCTTGAAATGTAACTACACAGAAGTACTAGCCCTATCTGTAGGTAGCCGACTTCATTGCATGCCATTGTATCAAAAAGATGCAGTCCTCTGCTATTTTTTAAAATCTGTGCAAAATGTCTCTTAGTTTCACGGCAAAGAAGATTCAGTCCAGAGCAATCGCAGAGAAGGCTTTCCATGGGGCAGCAGAAGTGTATCTGGTGTACTTCTTAGAATGAATTGAAGGGAGTCAGGAAAACGTCTTTGGTGATCATCATTAAGGGTGCTGGGTTGTTTTATGGTTGGGTGTTTGGTTGTTTTTTTGAGTGGTTTGCTTACCTCAGTTTGCTGCCCCCAACAACAGCAGTTGCGCCAACTCTTCAGGGAGAATGGAGGAACCTGGCCACTGTGGGAAGTCATTCTTATGTTCTAAAGCACTCAGTCATTGTATCAATAGTATGGGAGTACATTCTGTCGTTTTTTTGAGAAGTCCAACTTGGTGACTCAGCAAATTAAGAATGAAAACTCAACAAGAAATTTGTTGGTTTTGCTTCAGTTTTTGCTGTGAAAGGAGAGGGAGTTCAGCTATCAGAGGAATAAAAGTTTTAGGGGAATGGTAGAGGACAAAAAAATGGTTTGCATGCTGGGTCATAAGTACATGCTTGCAAGAACACAGTTAAAGAGCAGAATGTTATTGTGAGATAGTTCTGTAACACTTCATCAAAGGTCTCTTAAGGTGAGTATCTGACTAAGTGGTAGGTATATGAATCAACTGAGAGAGATAAAAAAAGGGTGACCTTTTCTGCCAAAACAGGTTGTACTCTCCATTTAGCCCTGAAAAGAACAGTATGATTGTGAAAGGTTTGTTTTAGTTGGTAACCAGAAAGGTGGGTTTCCAACTGGCTACTTCATTTTGAGAGAGGCAGCAAATACATACAGATTGGAAGGAAGAAAGACTTTTTAAGAGGGGCTGGCTGACCTAGTAAAACTTCTTGGCAAGTTTGTGTTTCCTCTTGTTATTTGGCAGTGAAGTTTAGAGAAGGAGAAATTTTCCTCTTCCTCGAGGTTACATTTTAAAGAAAATTGCTACATTCTAGTCCTTGCCATATTGTGGTCGTTGCCACATTCAGACTAGTGCTGCTATTTCGGTATTAAATACTGTTCGCTTCTAATTGTGCCCCTTGCTTGTGAAGAAATTAGGGTGAAAGAACTTACCTGCTTCAGATGACTGCAAGGGGAAAGGTAACCAGTGGTATTTAATATTATATTGAAATTAAAGCTCTTGATTTAAAAGTTATTCAGAAAGAAAATTTGGATCTTCTCTCATGCCAGTAGGTGGCATTATTGGTATGTAGCTGGAAGATACTTGTATATCTCTGGCTCTTTTCACCTCTTATACTTTAAAATAAGTTTTCACATCGTACAGACTACTGATATTTACATTTAAGATTCAGTAATTGAAACAATCAGAGTCAAATAGGTAAAAGTTTGAGGTGTATTTAGACTTGTATTTCAACACTGCCTAACTGTAAGATGGTTTTGGTTTTTATATGACAAAAAACTGCTGCAGTGTAATGTTACTGCTACTTTCACTTGCAAGTTCAAACTCCCTGATTTTTGTCAGTGACTGGAATTGTTCCTCTGGAACAGAACTAGAGATCAATCTCAGAGCCCATGAATTCTGTTTTAGCAAACAGGTATTCTTGAAATCAGTCATAAAATGCCTATGTATTATTGCAGTGAAGTAAATTTGATTATCATTATTTAAAGTCAAACTCAGGAAATAAAACTGTTGCTGGAAACTGAAATGGCATTTTGGAAATACTTTAGAAATCTAAAAGTAGACCACAGTTTATTTGAACACAGACTTGTAAAGACTGGTTTTTAATAGCTGAACTATTACTAGTTATGTCTAAGGATGATAAGAATCGCATAAAAGGCTGAGTTGATGTAAGAAATCAATGAGTACTACACACTGGGGAAGATGGATGTCTGTACAAAAGCACAGAATTGCTGTATAAGCATATTTGTTGTCTTAACAGGATGGTATGACTTGTTCAATAAGTACAGGTGTTTTGACTTGACTTGGCACACAAGTAGAGACAGTCATCTATCTGTGTGTTGTCGTGACCTGTAGAATTCAGTGTTTTCTGAAAATTATCATGTAACTAACTAATAAAATATCTATGATGTTTGTGAGAGAGATGTTAAAAACTGCAGCTTCACAGGAGTGACATCTGAGGAATCAGTCTTTTGCCTTGGTGTTGGAGTTACCTGTGGAAGTTTCTGTGGCAGCAAGAAGCCGAGTAGAAGTGAGCAGCTGAAACTTCCAAGCACATGGGATAAATTGCTCAAAGGCAATTTTTTTGTCAGTTTTTATTGACAGCAGCTTGAACAACTGGATAGAACAGCACTTTTGATTAATGGAAGTTATTTCATAACTAGCTCGTCTTTCTTACCCTTTCCATATTGGAAATAAATCCTTTGCCTTGAACAGAATCCAAAGAAATAGTTAGAAACCTTCTTTAAATCTGCAGTTCTGAATGATATCAAACTGCGCTTTTCCGTTCTGTTAGCAGGCGGTGCAGATGCTTTGCTCTTACGAAGGAGGAAGGTACTCCTGAAAGCATACTGAGATGTCAGCTGAAATAGCCTCATTCAACTTTCTTGAGTGGAGGATAGTGGCAAATAAGAAATAGTGGAAGAATGTATGAAGAGAAGTAGAGGCTATGATTAAAGATCAGTTTGTCTAACGTAAGGTCTTTTAGAATGCTGTAGCAAATTAAGGCCTGTGACCTGCAGAGATCATCAGAGAAATCTGTAACCTGATAACCCAGAACTTTTCAGCTGGAAAAAAGAACCTTTGCAAAAGATTAGATGTACTCAAGCTACTTTACATGTCTGTAAGAGACTCTGCTTACTTCTTGATTCCAAATGTGATGATTTTTCAGACAGTTTTCTAGACACCACCTTGGGATTGGAGGATGGCAGACTGGAAGGGGAGAGGCAGATTGTGAACTTAACTAGTTTGCTATTTATTATTGAGTGTTCTGTTTATTCTAAGCAGTTGTTTTGATGGACAGGTTTGGAGCTGGAATTAGCTTTGTCTGTATTTGTTTTAAAAAAATGATTACAGCGTGGAATTTGTTTGTGATGTTGAAATCAGGTTCCCTCTTCTTCGCCTGTCTCTTCTTTCCCTTTATCTCTTTAGTGATACAGGCATGCTGGCTTTAAGTTTCATTCCTGTGGGCTTTTTTCACATTTCTAAAATAAGGAATGTAATGCTGCAGGTGACACTTGGCCATCTCAGAAGTGACAGTTGCAATGGAATCTTGTGTCTATGTCATTTCCTTAAATCTTGTTCTTGGAAAGTCTTACTGGTCCCTTTTCTTTGGTCTCCCAAAAGAGACCTGTTGGGCTCTTCAACTGATAATCTCTTAGA
>JAWWEW010000001.1:91481470-91516634 GCA_035583185.1 Anabacerthia variegaticeps | reverse complement strand
TGGAAAGTCTTACTGGTCCCTTTTCTTTGGTCTCCCAAAAGAGACCTGTTGGGCTCTTCAACTGATAATCTCTTAGATACCAGTTTTATCATGTTAGTAAAGTTAGGTTTGTGAGAGCATAAGTCATATTTGACCTGTATTGAGGGTGGCTTCATGTTTCTGCCTTCGAGCTGTATAGCTGTCCTTAGGCTAGATTCCAACTCCTCTGTTAAAACCCATCAGTTTCAAAGCTCATTGTTTAATTAAGACAAAAGTTTATCAAGCTTATAAATGTAATTATAAGCAGTTGAGCTCCAAAATGTCACCTGAAAGATTAATTTTTGTTAGGCTTTTCTTAAAATGATCCTTGTCTTAACTCCTAAGTGATCACGTATCTGTTTCCAAACTGGTCTGCTGGACAGAGTTTGGATGAGACTTGCAGCAGGTGGTAGGAATTATTTTTCATTCTGATAAGCTGTTTTTATTCCATACGTTCTTTTTTGGGGTTGTAATAATTCAGGAAGTGCTTGCAAAATTACCTTCTTGCCAAATCAAGTTCTCACATATACCATATATCTTCTCTGCTGGAAGACAGACTGACAAGACTTTGTTAAGACGGCATTGTCAGGAAACTGAGTTGGTTTTCAGTTGGCTGCTCTCACAAGTAAGAAAACATAACGACAGATTACTTAAAATAATGGTACAGCACCTAGAATGGATGGGATTTCTGCTCCTGAGGCAGGGAGTACCTCAGCCCATCCTTGTCAACCTGAACACCAAATTCAGAGTCACTACTGTTTCAGGAACCGGAGCAGTCAACTTTTCGAGAAATCTACTGCGTGGTCTGCAGAGGGCACTCCTTTCTCTGATTTGAGATGTACCGTGTCTTTTTTCTATGGCATCTGAAGTTATCTAAAATGTTCTAATTGACTGTATATTACCAGTCCTTTAAACTGCGGAAGTTCTGCAGGGGATTCTTTCTTTTTGGTAAAACTCTTTGATTTTTTTCTTATATGCAAACAAAGCTCCAGTTCAGGATTTCTCCCCAGTGCAAGCAGTAACCAAAGATTGCCCTTGTTTGTTTTGGAGACAGATAAATAACAGCTTTTGTTAAAGGGTGCTGCTGCTTTTGCTATCCAAGTTTTATATGCCATTACTCTTGATTCCATATGTATCATTATCTTGTTTGGAGCTATTCTGGAACATCTTATGTTTTACTTCCCTCTAGCTTTAATGATTCCTTCTAAGTACTAAGAGTAGTTTTCCAAATGTTGAATTTAAGCAGTAGTTATATCCTTCTGTGTATGTTTTTTTCTGCTTTACATGACCTTTGCCTGTGGTTTTCAAAGTCTTAGAAAAAAAAATGTGTCTGAACTAGCAGTATTAATAATTTTTTTGTTTTGAAAAGGAAGAAGAGTTGGTGTCAGCAAAACTGTTTGCAAACTTGTGGTTTTAATTTCTACATGATGTTATGCACACTGTATGTTGTCCACAAAGTACAGGATTATTTGGATTGCAGAGATTGCTGTTAAGAGTAACAGTAATTAAGAAATTATTGGTAAAATTCCTTTGAGAAGCTGAGCTGTCAGTCACTTACAAAGCCAAGTTAATAAAATTATTTCTGCTTGTGTTCTTCACAAACGAAAATACCACACATTATGAGCGTTTGATGAAAATGCAGATGCGTACAAGAAAAATGTTTTCATGTGAAGCAAATGAGAAAATAATAGGATTTACTTGGGCAGAGACAAATTGAAAATGGGCTTTTTTTAAAAAAGTCAATTTTTTTTTTCTGTGTAGTTGAACAATTATAGTCTTTCATATTTAATCTGATCGCTTTTTAAAGTTGACTTTACTTTGCACTGTGAAATGTGTGTTACTGTCCTAGTTGCATTTACATTTCCTTACTACTCTGTGCTGCACAGACAGACGTATCTGCAGTTTCTGTGTACAGCCAGGTTGCTTCCATTGCATGAATTAATATGGCACAGCACCACAGGACTTGTTAATTAAATAAACAGTGTATACTCTTCGCCTGACACAGATGTTTTAGTTGCAAAGTAGCTGTTTCTGTTCAGAAAATGAAATTAAAAATACTGGGAGGCTGGAGGCCATCTGATCTTAACCTTGACTTCATATCAGGGTCAGCTTTGAAAATGCAGACCCTTCAGTCATTGAATTTTGCTGTGTATCTGTGAGGAACCTTCTATTTAGCTTGTTGCCGTGCATTACCTTTGTAATTGTGAATTTTTTCCTGGTTGGAATTTGCTGTGCAGCACCTTGTGACCATCCCCTCTTTTCCTTTTGTTGTGTCCTCTGTCATCTCTATAACTCTGCATTTAATAGTTGAAGGAAAAGGTTAGATTTCAACAAATAACACCCCTTGCTCCACCTTAACCTTCTTTTCCACGGGCTGCACACACCAAGCTCTCTCAGCTTCTCCTTGTACAGGATATGCTCCAGTGCTTGAGCTGTATTGGTGTCTTCCTGCACTCTCTCCTGTTTGTTAATGCCTCTCTTGCACTGTGGGCCCCAAAACTGAGCAGGGTAATCCAGGGACAGTTTAAAGAGTGCTGAAGTAAAAGTAATCACTGCAGTACTCTTCCAAATGCAGCCCAGAATGTGGTTAAGTCTTTGTTAGCATAAAAGTGTAATAAACAACATGATAGCGTAAAGAATTACTCTATTTTAAACATACCAGATGAACAAAGTCTCGAGTGCATCTGAAGAGTAGAGATGATCAAGATGATTAGGGAGAGTCTCGTAACAGTATTGTTTTTTATGAAGTTCTCCTACTGAAGTAATATTGAGAAGTTGTCTTAGGAAAAAAATCATAATGTGAATTGTTAGGGTTCATTATCAGAGAACTGTCTACCTGTGAATTCTTAAAGGAGCTTGCAATGGTACTTCCATCCTCCTAACTCAGTATATTTATAATTCTTGCAGTAGCAGAAGGAAAGAAAGCCATATAGCAGCACCAATTTCTGAAGGGCTCAGTTAACTGCAGATAAGTCAGTCGGACTTCTGTTTGGCAAGTCGGTTGAGTGCATAACAAAGAAGCAGTAGATGTCCAGACAGATGTGATAATGGGCTTTAACAGGGCTTTTCTAGAAGGTAGTTAGGAAGTTACCTCTTTTCAAAGTCATGCTTTGAAAGAGTCAACAGCTATGTGGGTAAGGATTATCTAATCAGTATGATGTCCTTGAACTTCTTAAAAATAACAAAATTATCAAGGTCCTTAATCAGATTGTTAAAGAAACTAATGTGTGATAGAATAGGATGGTCTCCCTCCTCCGCATATTAACCACTGGGTTAATAATTGGTGAAAACCAAACGAGGTACAATGAGTACCCCAAGTGAGTTATTAGTACGCAAGGGAGGTTTTGAATTAGTGGTAGGTTATATTACAAAAATGTGGTAATGGTGTTTAGAGGGGAACAAGCACGACTTGGAAAGGTACAAGGAATAAAATAGAAAACAAGCTATAGAGTTTTCAGTAATATATAGCTTTCCTTGTTCATGATTATTGCATCCATCCCTGTCCTCTGCAAAAGAAATGGTAGGAGAGCTAGATGGGCAACAAGAACCATCAGAGGTAAGGAAAGGCGATCAGATAGATGAGGTGTCTTAACATTGGAAAGCAGTTACAACTCTTGTTTTATACTGGAAATAAAATTTTCACATTGCATTGTTGTTTTTAAAACAATGAGGAGAAGGTTAAGAATAACCATGTTGACCTCCGCTCCAGGAGGAAGGTACACAAGCACTACTAGCCAGGGTAGTTTATATTGATTTATTGTGTTCTGCAGAGAGGAAGAGCAAACACAGTTCAGGCCATGATAGTGATGAGTGTGCTTGAAGGGACAGGAAAGCATAACAGACTTGTGTTACAAACTAGCTAGCTACTCCCTTTCTGAAAGAGCACTGGAAAGTTGGTTAGTAATGGAAGAAGGACGTGCTGCTGCATCCTATTTGGGGGACTGAGAATAGATTCTAGTGTGAAGCTATCAGTTTGATACAGCAGCTGGGAAATACAAGCCTTCTGGAAAGCAAGGGCTTGAACAAGATTTGAACTGTCCTCAACTTCCTGTAGATTTCCTGAATGGGCAAAGAGGGAAGGCAGGCATCAAGGACCAGTTAGGACCTTTCTGACACAACCCTGATAAAATGCTTGTTTATTGCTTCTGTATTAGATAGTGGGAAAAAGAGGAATGAGAGTTGTACCAAATTCTTCTGACCCCACAATGATCTGAGGGAAACACCTGCTAAAGGTGACAGCCCATTGACAGTTTTTTCAAAACAGCAAAATAAATGTCTCCAGTATTTTAAGATTGTTTTGTCTAATTATTTTCTTTCTATAGTAAGTATTGCTTCTTTTTTCTTTGTTTTGTTGTTGTTTGGGAGTTCTGTTGCATTTGGAGGTTGGTTGTTTTGAGTTGGTTTTGGTTTTGTTTCCTAAACTATGTCATGGAGCATCAGATTGCTAGAAGATATCTGGCTTGGTATTTTTGTAGTTGATTTTTTTTTTTTTACATGGCTTAAGACTTGCTTTATCTACCAGTGTTGATAATGTATGGATTATGAACAGGAAGAGAGCAACCTTTCGTGCAGAGTTGGTCTACTGTGTTGCGTGTATTTTTCTAAAATAATGGATTCTTGAAAATGTTAATTCCCTGCCTTTAGCTGGGAGGGGGCACCTGGTGGAAGGCTGGGAATATTCTCTTGGAAAGGTATGTGCTGGCCAGTGTATGTGCTATGTCATGTTCTAGGGCTTTGGACTTTGTCAGGTGGTGCTGGAAAAGATTTCAATAGCTACAAAGGATAAGGTAGAAGAGGAGAGGATTGTGCTTTTTGTCATACACTCATTGCCTCTGTTACTCTGCTTTGACAGAAAGATTGGAATACAAGAAATTAAAACATGTTCTTACTAGATCACTGACCTGTAAGGTTACATAGGAGAAAGTTTGAGAGAACATAGTGTGAATCTTGATCTTTTGTTTTCCTTCAAATGTGTAAATGCTACATTGATGTTGAGACTCTACATGGTTCAGGGCTAATTTCTATTAATACATGTGGGTATATATTATAGATGAGACTGGAATTGCTAAAATAATATGATGTGGCTGACCTGAACCTATCTACTTATATTTGTTTTAGGAGTTGTTTCTCTATTGGCTGTTCATCCATCTACAGTAAATACGATTGGAAAACAGCTCCTGCCAAAAACATTTGGACAGTCTAATGTCAACATTGCACAACAAGTGGTAAGGAAACTTTGTGGTTTGTTTTTTTATTTTTTTTTAATTGCTTGTACCGTTGTTTACACGTACTGTAAATAGGACATAGCTTGGTAGTCAGTTGTCATGGGCAGATAGTTAAGCTTGTTTCTAATTGTAATTAGTCTTACGTTAAAATGAATGTGCTTTTGCCTAAGGAAATTCAAACATGACTCTCAAATCAACATGCAGATACCTGACTATTCAGGTGGCTTTATCTTTTGCTAGTTCTGCCATTTAAAATCAGTATCTCTTTCAGATTCTGCTTTGAAATCTGGCATAGAGAAATGTAAATGAAGTCCATAAGCCCATTTTTATGGAGATTGAAGTTAGGTGGAACAAAATTGAAGAGAGTGCTACATTTCTTAGTGCTTAATTTAGATATTTTTTTGCTGAAATACCTGTTGTGAGTTTCGTGTGAGGTACATGAAGTTAGAGGTCTCAAAGAATCTAATAAAGCAATAGATAATACATAGGTTATGGTAAGTAATTTTTGTAGTGTTTAAAATTAAAATTGGTGATCTGAATAGAGTTGGTCTTGATCTTCTGGGAAGCAACTGTTTTATCAATAAATTTCCAAATAAATTCAGAGTAGTTAGGCATTCTTTTAATTTAAAATCAGTAATCAGTAGGAGGAGAATGTTTTAATTATAAATCATAGGCCATAATGGCACAGAGGGCCCTTCTGGGCATTATTGTGAGACTAGGTACGTATTTGAGTTAATGTTGAAATCGACGTGTTCTTTCAGGTAGATTAGAAAATCTTTTCCTAAAAGTATCAAAACCAGGGAATAATAATGAAGCTACAAAGCATCTGATGCTTTTTTTAAATTTTCAACAGTGACTAATGGTTTACGTTTTTATGTATATGTGTTTATATATATAATTTATACATTCCTATGTCTTCCATTACAAGTTAAGATGGACAAATCATCAGCTATATTATCTATGGTTAATTTCACATGGTAACATTATTTTAAAAATAATAGCTGCTCTTAATGGTGGTTTTGTTAGTATTATTATGGTGGGAAACCTCCATTTGCAAACATATTTTTTTCAGCACTTTTAAGTCTTGCTCTGGAATTATTAGCATAATTTTTTTTGGTGAAAGAATGGGCCCGTAACAGCATATTACTTGCTGTCAGCAAAAAATTATATGCTTAGTTGTATGTTGTTAAAGAAGAGGTGGTGGGTTTGTGTATATATATAGAGGGAAATTTTGGGTAAGTTTCTGTTGGCATGACGGTTCTGAAGGAGATAACAAGAACTATAAAAAATCTACCTGTAAAACTCTGAAAATTAAGAGGAGATCAATTTTCCGTCAATGGACAAAACATTCTTGGGAGGCAGAGCTGAGGAGTTGTCCTGTGACCCTGCTCAATTTTCTGAGCTTTGAGTGGCAAAGCCAGGCTTTAAATACTAGAGTACTTAATTTTTGAGCTTTTGTTCTTTGTTCAGGTAGTCTTAATACTGTCCTTATTCAAGCTTTTTCTGTTGAGTACAGTGAAGTCTTTGGGCTGTCTTGCTTTTTTTCCTGGTGTTCTGATCTTAGTCATTATTAAGGAGCTAAACTGTAATCTTGTTCTCTTTTGAAATCAGGAAACTTAAGAGAAACAGCAGGCATTTCTTTTTCAACTTTTGCTTCCCCCTCACAGTCCCTCTGTTTTCTCTAGAACCATCCTCTAATTCTATCTATAAGATTTCATTTTAGGATGTTCCCAGTGACTCAGTACTGTTTAACTCTCTTCATTCAAAGTCACTGTTTGTGCACTTCAGAGTAAAATTTAGTGGCATTAACATTTCTATTAAGGAGCTAATAATAATGAGTAATTCCTTAGAAGATTCTGAAACACTGAAGTATAGTCTGCCTTAATAGTGATACATTAAAGCATGTAATTCTGGCTGGTTTGCAGATTTTTTGAGTTAGAATGGAAATGCAGAGTGGGTTTTGAATGTGTTAACCAGACTTCACCGTTCCACTCTAAAATTGAGCCTGTGAATTTGTACACACTTCATTTCTTCCTTTGTACTGTTGAGTATTTCAGGACACTACTGAGCATAGTAGAAATCCAGGGCTTGCTGCTGCCAAATAGTTAGTTTTTCTCCCAGCTGTAATTCCTCTCCCCCTTCCCTGTACTAGTTTGCCTCTCATTTACAAACTGTAGGTGTGGTACCAGGATGATGGTGGGGCTGCTTGTGGAATTAGGATGGTAGGGAATAGAGCAGGACCCTCTAATTTTAGCCTCTGCAAGCAAGGTGTTGAATCTTCTCTTACAGTTTTGTGGCACTGAGTCCTAGGGAATAAAAACTGGCTAACAGCTTTCCTCAGTTCTCCATATAGTCTGCTTTACTTCACCAGCACACAGGTGGTTTTCACAGTATTTTGAGATATTTGGTGAGCTAGACCAGTCCATAGCAGAACTGACAGAATATTTTTTTCATGGGGAGAAAATGAGCAGGTTCATGTGCCCTCTGCCTGTTTGGCAATCCTCACCCTGATTCTGTTTCCTGAAGTCAGAAGTTTTGGTTATGAAGTGTAGCAGAGGAGATTACTTGATGTTCTGTAAGAATTAGAAACAGTTCAAGTACGGATCAAAGCTACTGGAAAGGGGAATACCTAAGATTTTCTAGCTGTCAGAAACAGATGTAACAAATTTGTATGTTAACTACTCGGTGAGGTGGCATAATATAAAGAGACAGTATTTGGGAAAAAGTACAGCTCTTTGACCTTTCAGGCAGCTGAATTCAGGAACATCTGATAGTCACTAGACTACCTTTTGCAGTGTATATTTCAAGGTTATTCAATTTTCTGTTAATTTTTAACTTTGACACATAAAATTTTTCATTTTTAGTTTTTCTAGTTTACTCTTGTTGAGGGTAAGTTACTGAAGCTGGCCTGGGGAAGAAGCTTAAAAGTTTTGCTGCTGAAACAGAATATAACTGCAGGAAAATACAGCAAGCTTGTGGGGGTTATGAGTTTAGGTTTGTTTGATGCTTGTTTCACTTACCTGATGTCAGGGATGTAACCTACTGTTTCCACAGGGAGTTAAATAACACCCCCAAAAAGTAGGCATATCTTTTTACAAAACAGAAGTCTGTATTGTTTTCCTAAATGCATATTCTCTAGAATGTTACATTTCAGAGATAAAAAACATCACCTGCGAAAGTGGGAGTTCTGTTTCAGCTAGTTTCAGAGATGGGAGAGCACAGTTCTGTGTGCTAGGACATGTACTGATGAGCAAAACTGGCACATCTTCAGGACCATTTACCTCTGAGCTGAAGGGCTGTGATTAGCTGAGTGTGTGCTCTTCACAGGTTTGCAATGGAATGATTTTGCCTGTCACTCACTGCAGTGATAAGGAAAATTCGCCCTTAATCTTCCTCATCTCCAACATTGTAGTTTTGACTAGTGATAGAGGCTGACAGCAGGAGAGAATTTGGCCTTTCTTGAAGCACCTCTGCATTTTCTCTCTGCTTTTACTGATTTTCAGATCTTCTTGTTTCCTGTGTTTGTATTTTAGCTGTAATTTACTGCTGCTTCTTCATACATAGGGTTGGGGGTTTTTTTCCCCCTCCTTTTTTCCCCATTTTCCTCAGAGGGATGGAAAGTGTGTGCCTACGTTTATTGATCTTATCTAAATTAGTGTTAAACAGTGTTAAGAAATGCAGCAAGCATGAATAGCTCATTTAAGAAGGGTAAAACAGAAATGTGTATTACTTAGGGAGTGCCCTAACTGTGTAATCTGTAGTCTGAAGGTTTTTATGCTAGTGTGTACAAATTCAATGCACCTAATAGAGGTATGGATAAAATAGCATTCGTGTTTGGATACTGGATCATTTGAATTGTGCCGTTGAGGAGTATCTTGGAATACTTGCCATTTTCCAAATTATTTTGTCTTTACTGTAGGTTATTGGTACACCTCAGAGACCTTCAGCGCAAAATACTATCCTGGTAGGAAGTCCACATACACCTAACACACATTTTGCATCACAGAACCAGACTGGAGATTCTTCACCGTGGTCTGCTGGGTGAGCAAAATAAACTTACAAAGAATTAATAAATTGTTGGAACTTTTGTTTTAGTATTAATTGTGATAGTGTATGTACTCCTCAGGGTAGCAGTGTGAGAGAGACAGTCTGTTTACCCTTTCATCAAGAGCACTTCACCATTAAGCCCTATTTTATTAAAATAGGGAATGGTCACACAAGAATAAGTACTTCCTCATTTGTTGTAAAAGGGTCCAGAATATTTTCTATTAACTCTGACGTATATTCTGACATCACCTACATTTAGAGATTTTAGCTTCTAAAAGGACACAGGAATTCATCTAACTTGATTCTGTGGATTCTATTTTGCTGGTGTATTTTCAGAAAAATACGGTACATTTCTGATTGAACAGGAGTATCAAAGTATCATTTGAAATGAAAATGTAGTCCTTTGGGGGAAAAAGTATTAGATACAAGGAATATTTTTAAGGGTCTGTTGTTAAATGTAGTTGCTTTAAGACTAAATTTATCATCAGTGGCCTGTTACACATAAAGTAGAAATCTATTTGGAATTATGCAATGAAATGAGATATAGAGAATTGTGACATTCCATTGCTGATACTAATTTTGTTGATACTTTATTTTTCCTCAAGTTACAAAGAACTTTTTATTTAAAAAATTGGCAGAAGCAGAAAACTTGTTATATCGCTTGTATCTTGTGACCTTGAAGTTTTAATAGCAACTTCATATACTGTATAACTTAATATCTGTGCTATACTGTAATGTTTAGTGTGTTCAACCAATATCAGACTTCGTCTCTTCAGTCAGTATCAGACTTGTATGGAAAATGCTCAATCATCTATTTTTTGTGGTCAAACTAGATGGGCTGCTTTAAATTAAAAATAAAAATTTTTTAAAAAGGACAAAAAAAGTTCTCTTCCATAATTCAGTTTTCGTATTTTAGTGTTTATCCCCTTACCTGTTCTTGTCTTGACGTTTGGAAGGTTTTCTTTATTGACTTCTTCAAGGAATATCCCTATTTTTAACTTATCTGTTATTGGAGACATTCCAGGCCAGGTTAGATGGGGCTTTGAGCAATCTGATTAAGTTGAAGATGCCCTTGCTCATTGCAGGGAGGTTGGACTTGATGACCTTTAAAGGTCCTTTTCAACCCAAACTATTCTATGATTCTGTGATTCTACTGGATCTAGCAAAGTTTCCAAAAGAATGGATTTGTATTGTGTTTCAACGTCAAGATATTAGAATTGTTAAATATTGTAAATTGTAGGGGAAAAAATGTAGGAGAGAATGTTGGGAAGGGGTGAGACGGAGAACAGAAGGGAAGGCTTGGTTTTTTACAGCAGTGTGCCTGTATTTGAAAAAGAGACATTAAATATTCCAAAGTTCAAATCTTCTTAAAATATATATTATACGTATATTTAGGAAGCGGAACAAAAAAGGCGAGAAGAATGGCAAGGGTTTACGTCATTTCTCTATGAAGGTTTGTGAGAAGGTACAAAGAAAAGGAACCACCTCATACAATGAGGTGGCAGACGAGTTGGTTGCAGAATTCACTACCACTGATAATCACATTTCACCAAATGAATCAGTAAGTATATGGGAGGTCAATTACATGTCAACTGAATGGGGGAAGAGAAATTTCTTTTGAGATTTTTGTATTTTTCCTACTGCTAAATGAAACAGTTCAGACATTACCTGAGTTTACCTATTTACTGTAATATACTATTTTCAAATATTTTTGACACAGGTATATATTTGATTAATATATACTATGTCTACAGCAGGCTTATGACCAGAAGAATATTAGACGACGTGTCTATGATGCCTTAAATGTCCTTATGGCCATGAACATTATCTCTAAGGAGAAGAAGGAAATCAAATGGATTGGTCTACCTACTAACTCGGCTCAGGAATGTCAGAATTTAGAGGTACGTGCATTAGGAAGTTCACAATAGCTTTGTGTTTGAGTAAATGTTTATAGCTTTAGCATGTTCTGATACAATATGTGCATGTAATCTTCTGAGATAGCAAGGTAGAATAGTATCTTTTTTAATTCTGTGTCAAAAGTACAGCTTTGTCACGGCTTTTACTGTATATGTGAAATGGTTCTGAGTGGAAGTTAATAAAACTTACGGGTCAATGTGTGTTTCCAACATTGCCATAGAGGTGTTCAAGAGTTGTGAAGATTTGTTTTCTCCAGCTGCCAAACAAATAATACATTTGTTATAGTAGGTACTGTGTGTAGATCAGTATGTACAGGCAGCTCCATTGCTGCAGGTGTTATATTTTTCTGACAGATGTCTTACATGAACGTGTCAGACTTTCTTATTGCATGTCTTGAGGAAGGAACAAAATGTTTCATACTGAAAGAAATTTGTAAGTTGTGGCAAGATTTTTTTAGTATCCTGAGATTTGCCGGATCATAAGGTTACTGAGACTTTGTATTTATTCTTAATAAGTCTAAATTTCCTTCAGCAGGACTAAAAATCAGTTTAGAAGCAGACAAAGTGAGGGGAAAAGTGGAAGAAAAATGTTTTTGAGTTTTATCTACAAAGGGCTAGTTCTAATTGGGTTTTTTGATACTGGTAATTAATTTTTTCATTTAGTGCTGTAATTGCTATCTGGATGAAGTAAATGCAGGGTATCTAATCATGAATCTGAGATTTATTTAAACATAATCCCAAGTGAAAATTATTAGTTAAGAGAGTGATAATTGGGGCACAATTAGTAGGGTGAGTATGGAAGGGTGACATGGTTCGATGGTGACAATGCTGTGGGCTGAGTAGGGAACCAGCAACCTGGGGGAATTTAAAAGGGTATCTCTTGGATATGTCTAAAAAAGTATGGTATTGCCAGCAATGGTGGACCAAAGAAAAAGAAGTGTGGCTCATTCAGCTGGATTTGATGTCATGTTTGATAATGTCCTAAAGAAGAGTAGGATAATATTAGTACTGAAGTAAGGAAAGCAGTTTAGAATGTAATAATGCACAGTGAAAGTTCTTGCATTTAAGATGGGAACAGTGACAACTTCTGATTAAAAGAAAGTGAGAACTTGTTAATTGGTTGTCAGAAGAGCAGGAAAGAGTTCTGTTAGCCACGGAATAATTGAGCCATGAGTGTATCACAGTCTTGAAAACAGCAGTAGTCCTAAGATGTGTTGTGCTTGAGGAAGTTGCAGGGTTCCTTCCTTCCCTGTTATTGCTTCATTATGAGCGTTCTAGTTCCTGTTCTTCAAGCTCTTTTGACATGTAAATTATTAGTGACACTACCTGACAAGTTTTGCATTAGGATTCTTTTTAATGAATTTTTATAGGCTAATGTTTAATTTGTGAAATAAAGTTCATTTTGCTATTGCATCTGATATTGTTTAGCTTTACCCTTACACTGTTGAAAATCAAGCCAAATAGTTTATAAGGAGTATAAGAATTTGAGGGGTTCCTCATCAAGTATTTATTATTTTGAGTAATTTTAAAAATTGTCCTTTGTGGGTAAATTAGAATATTAGATTCGGTAAAGTATGTGCTGATAATGCAAAGAGAGAGGGCGTGGGGCGATTAATAAGGTCTGTATCTTTAATCTGTAAGGCAGTGTGGTTTATTTATATGTGCTAGGAAAATATCTCAGATGAGTTTTAAACTTTTGGAGGGAGACAGTTATTTGACTTATTTTGTAATGCTGAATGTAAGACTTGGTCATACCTTTTTTTAACATATAATATCTTGCCTTTTTGCATATTTTTGGGTTTTTTTCAACTGTGTACATTTCTGGGTTTTTTTCTTTTCCTTTTTGTTTTTTTCACCGAAAGCAAACAGAAAACTGCATTCATGTGAATTTTTAACTTGAGAGGTTTTCTTGTTAGTTGCACATTCCAATTATCTAAGACAGTAAGTTGATGTTTGGTCCAGCTTTCTGTCTGTCCAATAACTTGCCTGATGGTAGCAGTTACCTAGGAAGGAGGAAGAGAAGGACCCAGGGAACTACAGTCAGCCTCACAATCCCTGGGAAGGTGATGGAATGGTTTGTCCTGGCACACCATCTCTAAATAAGTGGGAGACAAGAAAGTGAGCAGGAGTAGTCAGCGTGGATTCACCGAAGGGAAATTGTGCTTAGCCAAACTGAACACCTTCTGTAATGGGACAACTGATGGATAGATAAGGGGAGAGCTGTGGATGTTGCGTACCTGGACTTCAGCAAGGCTTCTGACACTGTTTCCCATTATATCCTCATAGGCAAGCTCAGGGAATGTGGGCTGGGAATAAACAGTGAGGTGGATTGAGAACTGGGTGGATGGCAAGCTCTCAGAGGACTGATAAGTGGCACATGTTCTTTTAATATTGGATCATTTGGGGCAGTGAATTTCATTAGAAGCTTCTTTTGAAATGCCTTTTGTTTGGTTTTGAACATACTATATTTGGTTGATGTCGTCTGAATATTTTTTTTATTGGAAGTGATGTTGACCTGGTCATTCCTTATTTACTTTTTCCATCCTGTTCATGGTCTTGCAGTGATCTCTCATGTTCTCCACTGTAATTTCATTCTCCTTTCTGTAGAGACCTAATTTATTCATCATTCTCTTGTATGGAATCAGCTTGTACCATTGATGATCGTGATTGCTCTTTTGTATGCTCGCCTTGAAACAGGAACACCAGACCTACAAAATTCAAGATGTAAACATTCTGTTTCTTGGACTGATGTAGTGATAATTTCTGTTTTGTTCTCTGTTCCTTGCCTTATAATTCAAATTTTTGACTACCATGGCATACAGAGTTGATGGATTTTGTAAATACTGCAAATTAAGAATGTGATTTTATTTCTGAAGTATGCATGGATGAGATTGTTTTCTCACACATAGCACATTACATTTACCAGAAATAGCTTAGGTAATGTAATCAATCAGTGGTACAAGGCACATCAACTATGCTTTATGACAAGCTGTCTTTTCACTGTGCCAAGTGACCCAGCATTGTCAGCAGATTCTGTCGCTGTGTTGTTCATCTCCTTAATCTGATTGTCTGTAGTTTGGATAACCGTCTGTAAATTAAATCCTTGTGGGAATATGCTGGTGAGCTTCTTTCACTGAGAAAATTGTGTATTTCCTAGCTTTCTGTCCCTTAATATTTTTTGTTATTATTTAGTATGTACTAAATACTGTGAGCCTTGGGCTCCATAGCAGCTTCTTTTCTTTAAGCATCTTTGATGAATCTTCTCCAATACCTTCAATAACAGCAGATGCTACATCAAGTGGATCCTTCTAGTCTATCTTTGCCTCTTTGAGAGAATTCCAGTAATTCTTGGAGGCATAGCTTCTATTTGCAAATGTTTTTAGCTTCTTCACAGTGTGTTGCACTTTATTCCCCAGTGTTCTAAGTCTGCTTTTTGTTACAGTTTCCATCAGTAGTACCGATGTGAGTCTTGATAGATTGTTCTCTAAATTATCTATAGATCCTTAATGATTGATACCATATCTCCTACCTCCATTTTTCTGGTATTGAAATGATTTTAAAGGGAGAAAATGTTGGTATAAAAAGCTACTTAAAACCAGTAAAACTGATCAATCCTTTTTTTCTGTCTTAAGGTGGAGAAACAGAGAAGAATTGAAAGAATAAAGCAAAAACAGTCTCAACTGCAAGAACTCATTCTACAGGTACAGTCAAGGTACTCTTGTCTATAGGGCAAGGTAACTTATATCTGTATTCCTGTTGTTTTATCCCAAAGGATATGAGGGATGGGAAACTTCTAGGAAGACTAGAGGTAAATTTTGGACTAAGGTGTATGAAGTTTTAATGCAGCACTGTAGTTTAGCTGGGACTGTGCTGTTTGCTATCACTTTTGAGGAAGCCAGCAACCTTCCATGAGTTAAGATGAATTCTTTTGGAGTTTCAAGTATGTTTAAACACAATTTATGCTGGTAGGAGCTGTACTTCATACTGTACACTCTGAATTTACCAGTTGGGTTCTTGTATTTAGAATGTTGTTCTCTGTCAGAGTCCATAGATAAAATTACATCACTGTAGAGGTCATCTGTCATAATGCTCTGCATCCTGACTTTCTGGGGAGTTGCTTATGCTGTTGCGTAAGTGGCTTAACCACTGTGAAAGAGTTGCTGAACTCCTTCCCAGACAATACCCAGTACAATAGGGGAAGCAGTGGTCTATCCCCTAAGTCATGGTGCTCCTGGTTCACTGAAATGTATCCCTTAGTAGCTGCATTACCTAGAGAGTAGGAAAGGAAATCTCTGGGATGCTGAAAGACTCTGTGTTGGGTTTAGTTCCTGCTCATTTAATTTGATTTCATAACCAGAAAAATACTTTTTCTATGTTTGGTGTCTTACTGTAAGATTTATAACTTGAGTTGCAATGGTTAACTTGAGTTTTCAGTTCTTCAAATTGCTAATTTTTAAAATAGGAACAATTACATTAATAACAATTAAAAGCAGTTTTGGTAAGATAAAGTTGTTAATCTTAGCTGGGTAACTCAGAAACCTAATATCAGACATTCAAATCCCAAACATTAACTTTTTTAGCACATAATTTCAGCAAAAATACAGTATTAATCATTCAGGTGTTCTTTTGGGGTGCAGTAGCTAATAAAGAAGCTCAAAGGAGAGGAATTAGGATGCTATATGAAAATTTATTTTTCTTATTGTTGTTATCTATTTATTCTGTCAAAGATCTGTCCAGGGAACTGTCTTGATGTAGTTACTAAAATGGCTAATTTTTTTTTCTCACTTGTTTTTCTGTGTTGTATTTTTCAATGCTATGATTTCTGTCTCTTCTTGCATCTTAACATGCAGGATTGTGGTAAACACTCTCTGTCCTTTTCTGCATTTACTTGAAGCAGCCGTTGCTGGAATTCTGAGAGATTTTTTTGCTAGCATGACCTTAAAAGTTTAATTCATACTTTCGTATCACTATTGCTTTTTCTAGCAAATTGCCTTTAAGAACCTCGTTCAGCGGAACCGTCAAGCAGAACAACAGGCAAATCGACCGCCACCTTCCAATTCTGTCATCCATTTGCCATTCATCATTGTGAACACCAGCAAGAAAACAGTGATTGACTGCAGTATTTCAAATGACAAGTAAGTTAACAAATTTTCTATCTGGCTTTTGGTGCAGCTATGTGTTCATATAAATGTACATGTGGATTTAGTAAGAATGAAATACAAAATAATTTACTGGTGCATTTTGTATATTGAGAACATGCATTTCAGGCAGCTATTTTGTATACCTTTTTAATAGATAGAATAGTTGTTTCACATTTAATAACTTATTTAAGACATACTGTCTAGAGATACTAGAAGCCAAGTAAGGCAGTGCTCTTGAAGTTTTATGTCATGCTTAACCAAGTGATGTTTTCCTTTGGCTTAACACAATAAAATGGACCCAGAAGAATTGAAAATGGATTTTGCTTCCAGGACTGCTGTCTTCCCCTTTTGATTCAGAAAGCTGTGTTTTTCATTTGCTAAATTAAAGCTGAATGGAAGCAGTCACAATCAAATACATAAATCTTGAAAAATTTGATTGTTTAACGTGATGTGTCACTAACACTGTGTGCTAAGCTTTTGAAATGCTGCAATTACTGAAACTGGAAAGATAGCTAAAATCATTGAAGCTAATTGAGACAATTTTTCCTCTCCAGGTTTGAATATCTATTTAATTTTGACAATACTTTTGAAATTCATGATGATATAGAAGTACTAAAACGAATGGGAATGGCTTGTGGGCTAGAATCTGGAAGCTGTTCAGCAGAGGACCTAAAAATTGCCAGGAGTTTGGTTCCTAAAGCTCTGGAACCATATGTGACAGGTTAGTTACTCCAAGAAGAGTCGTTTGTTTTCCTCCTTAATACAGCACTCTAAGAAAAACATGAATGTACCTTAGGTCATTTAATTTCCACGAGTTTGTGGTGAAGATTTCTATCAAGTTCCCTTTATGTCCTTTTCAGTGTACCTTAGGGAACAAACAACACAGCGGCTGAGAGAGAATGGGCTGTTGCTCTTTGCAGACCCTCATTTTGCATTATACCTTTTTGCAGTGTGTAATTCTTTTAAGAGGGCAATATTTATGGTTGATGCACCTGCAAAGACAAAGGGTGTTAAGTGCAAACTTAATACAAAGGGTCATGGCTTCATTTTTTACAATTTCATTTTCATTATATAGGACTACTGAAGACATCTGACTTCCTCACTTCAAAGTAATGTATTTAATGTGTTTTGAAATTTTGCTGTTGCACTAAGCCTTATTTAAAATAATGCTATTTTGGATATAGTATATCAATGCGTTTTGTTATTTAGGTTGCAAGAATCCTTTTATAGGCTTCAAAAGCATTTTCACTGAATTAGATGAGTGTGTTTTGAAGTATTCTTGAAATGTGTATTGTTCATTTTACAGAAATGGCTCAGGGATCAATCAGCAGTGTATATGTCACATCATCAGGTTCTGCATCAAATGGCACAAGATTTTCAGCCAGGTGAGATGAACTTACCAATAAATTTTAAAATCTGTGGTCATCAAATAAACTTAATTAGAGATTAAATGCTTCATGAAACAGGTGCTATTTTGATTAAAGGTGGTGTGGATATGTGCTTTAAGTGTCTTCTGAGATTACTTTTACAGTGGTTCTTACCAGTGTCATTAAGTTTTTTGCTGTATAGTGGAAAAGCATTAGACCGATGTTAATCTTGAATGTATTGTTTGCTTGGTTGGTTGGGATTTTTTTTCCTGTTTTGAGTTTGTGACAAGAAAACAGATACTTCCCTGAAAATACAATATTGGCAAGATTATCCCTTGATCATTAGTGTCTCACTTAAAAGAAGGTTTTGGTCTTTGGGTTTTAAACAGCATCAGAAAGCTGGTAGAGTGATAAACTATAACTAGTATTTAACTTTGTTACTTACTGGTTCTTGCTGTTGCATTCATCAGAAAGATGTCCTGTGTCTTATACATTGTAAAATGTGTCACATATTCAGTGGTTGGACTCTCGTCTTTGAGGTCTTTCCAAATCTAATTTATTCTATGATCACTGAAATGTTTAATATTGTTAACAAATGCTTGAATTAAGTTCAGGGATGTGCAGGACTAGTAACGGTGAGGAACGTGGTTTATGCTCCACCCTCCCTGTTCCTGCTGCAACAAAAAGTGTGCGCAATTCTGCCTGAACTGAAGCTTGAGTGAGAATTCTGCCAAAATACCTTTAGAGAAGCAAAACAGTACATAAAATCCATTGTTTTCACTGAGATTCCTTCTGTGGTAATAAGGATGGTGTGGCAGTAAAGAGCCTATGTATTTTCAAGACTTTGAAATTTGAATAGGCCACTATTTGCCAGAGGCCAGTAGAAAACCATAGGCTTCCTGGGGTTCATTATCTTGGTGAGAGCACAAGCACTTCTACTACTTCCATTTCTAGGAGGTTGCAAAAGGGCAGTGACAAATTATGCTTAATTATAGAACATATATAAATATTCTTGGTAATAGGAAACTACAAGATACGTAACTTTCCTGGTACCAAAAATTGCTACCAGGGCAAATAAAGGCTGAAAATTATTTACCAAGGTCTTTAAAGACAGTCTGCAGAAAACTGAAGATCTGTGTTCAGTTTCTTTGTCTTACTAGAATGCTCAGTTTTTGAAATCCAGTTCTGTTTTTATTAAAAAGAGAGGAGACCGGATTTGGAGTTTGTACTTTCGAAGTTTACACAAGAATAATCTCCTTTCTTTGTTTTTTTTCTCCTTTGTTTTTGAAACTGCTTCTGCAGATAATTATGGAAGACCTGTTAAAAGTCATCTGCCTGCAGCTAGACAGATATCTTAGTATCTTCTTTCTGAATAAGTGTGCAGAACAGTAGAAATTCTTGAAATCCTACTGGATATGCTTCCCTTGTGAGCTGCTTGGGTGTGCCCCTGCAATTTCACTCTGTGATGTGCATTAGCTGGATTAAAAAACTACTAGCAAACATATTTTTGAAAGCAGTTTTTAAAGAGGATTGTCTTCCAAGGGAGATACTATTTCTGTGATTTTTAGAATAATATTTTGTCAAGAATTTGTGTCCAAGTTTAATATTTTATGAAAAACTATTGAGAAAGTAAACAGTGAAATAGATTGGCAAAATAGCAAGTAGTAATGTAGACAGGAATTTTCAGGCTTTATTAAAAAAAAAATACCTGTGGATACATTTAGTTCCTATAGGAACAAGACATTTCAGACTGTATCTATAACAAGTGTGTGTATTTTAGTGAAAAAAGAACACTGATCCAGGAGGTGGAGTCTCAGTTTCAGAGGGATACTCTCACAGAGAGCAAGCTGTAAGATGCCACAAAGAGCTTGTTTGTATTTTCTTTGATTTGAAAATAAAAAAGAAAAGCATAGTGAGAAGAAAATAGTTCAAAATTAAAAATAGAGCACATGACAGTTTGCCTTGTAATATCAGGGTACTAAGGAGAAGCTATTAATTCCTTGATTTTCCAGGTCTTTGAATCAAGATTAGTGGTTCTGAAAGACGTGATTTACTTGTGATGCAAATGACCAGTGCTACATCAAAATACTAAAGGGCTTAGATAGCTCCGTAGCCGTAACGCTAAATGTACTTTAGAAGAAATGAAAAGCCTATTTCAAAGGTGCCTGTGAAAGGGTTTAATCTTTACATTAAACCTAAAGGAAGAAACTTAACAAGAACCATTTCAAAATTACTTCAGATTGTTTCTGCTTTTCTGAGACAACTTGTACATGCATTAAAGACAGTTTATAAAGTTGCAGTGGCAAATTCATTAAGGGAATGGACTAGATGTGATTACGTTTAAGAGCACAGTAAACTGGGAGAAATCATTAAGCAATGCCATCTGGCTTTTTTTGTTTTTTCTAGTGACTTTTCCAATGGTGGAGATGGGATGTTAGCTACAAGTTCCAATGGATCTCAGTACAGTGGCTCCAGAGTTGAAACACCAGTTTCTTATGTTGGGGATGACGATGATGACGACGATGATTTTAATGAAAATGATGATGACGACTGATGCCCTTTGCTTGTAGACTATTTTTTGTTAAAATTCAGCAGGCTTCAGGAATAAATTGTTCTAGGGAGAAGTGTCTCAAATTACTTTGCCCCATCCCCCAAGGAGAATATTGGTAAGCAGTTCTGAGTTTAGAAATTGCACCTCTGATAAGCAAACAAGGATTGTTTTATGTAGGATATTTTTAAATGTGGTGTGGATGTGTGTTTTTGATACCAGTGTGTTAATGCAGAGCCTTTATTTACTCTTGTTTTAGGGGTTTTTGGTTTGTTGGTTGTTTTATGTTTGGGTTTTCTTTTTTACTTGAAGGAAAATGAATTTTGCCCCAAATGTTCTTGCGAAGTTTGCTAAAGAAAATGTAGACACATCATTGAGAAATAAAATACTATCCTTCTGTGGAAAATGAATACACTGAATGGCAATTTATTTGGAGTGTATTTTGATTATGCCACTTTTTGAGGGATAGTGAGCTAATGTAGTAGTGTTTTTTGTTAATCATGCAGTGTCCAAAGAACCAAACAAGAAAGATACGTCCTACTTTTATACATGTTAAATTCCAGGAATGTTGTTGTGAACTTTTTTTCCCTTAAATTATATCTAACAGTATGATTCCATCAAGTTTATATACTTTTCACTGTATGTTGGGACATACGAATTACAAAGTTTTTGGCAAATGTTTACTGCCAGTTGGTGCAGCTATATAAAATGTCTTGAAGGTTTGGAATGATTTATTGCTTATGGTAAAATTTGCCTGATTTCTTACAGGCAGTCTTTGGAAACTTTTTATTATATAGTTGTTTACATACTTATAAGTCTATCATATAAAGACATGTACTGAAACAAATGTTTGTATTTGTTTCATAAGCATCTTCCTGTAATCTATTATAAAGTTGAAATTAAATATAGAGAATGTTTTAAGTTTTTTAACTCAAAATTTGTCAATCATTTTTAATAGTTCATTTTTATAAAAGGAATTTCAGGGCAGGTGGTAGTCTTTTTAAATTTATTCACAAACAATTAACTGCACAAATACTGTCAGCTGCCTATTCTAAGACAGTAGTCTTTTTATTGAAACACAAATAAACTTTTCTGTAATATTTTATGGAATATAAAGAGACTATAATTGTTTGACTTGTTTAACCTTGGCACTGTTAGTTTTTATTAATAAAACGCGCATGGGCATTTTTAACAAGCTCTGTGGTTTTTCTAATTCTAGGGTTCTTTTAGAACATTTCACTTCTCCTCACAAGAGGTAGAATTAGCTGTCTTGGGATACTGTATCTACGCTACAGAGGGCCCACATTTTTTGATATAGTAATTTGTCCTTGGAGCTCTTGATAGCTTATGATGCAAAAAGCAGTAACTTACCAGGTATACTCTCCTCCTTCACACCTCCTTCTTTCAGTCAGGTTGCTCCTCAGTGTGTCAAGTCAATCTTAGTACTCCAATCCAGCTTCTCTCTTTAAAAACCCATGCTTACTGACCCAACTTTTCATCCCATATTTCTCAACCCTAGGTTTCCATCATATATTCCTGTGTCCCCAAAACAGATTTCCATATACTTCGTCCTTAAATCTTTTTGTTAGATCACATCTTCTGCTCTCACCTGAAAGAGCATATTGAAGTGCCTCATTCCCTGCAGGCTATTATCGGAGTCAGGATTTGTTGCTTCCGCAAACTCCAGGGAGTTGCTGCTAAGATCAGTAACAGTTCTGTCTGTGGCCAGGGCTCCTGGATGCACTTAAACCCTGTGGTAAATGTGAAGTGTGTTACATGTGTTTTTTCTCTAAGGGATTATGCCTTGACAAACGTTCTGTGGAAAGGCAGGGGTATGGGTGCTTACCACCGAGCAGTTGATACACACTGAAGGTTTTCTAATTGTTATCAGACCTTGTAAACTTGAGTGAACGAAGCAAATCACTTCAGCAGGCCTGGGAAAACAGCTTTAGGGGAAGGGGGCTAATTGAATGCTTGCCTTCTCACTGAGGATGTCGTTCTCTGCAGTGCTAATGCTAGACACAGTTGGTTCTTGTGGTGGAGTCAGCTGATTCAAATTATCTTTGATGCTGAAAGGCAGTTTTAGCTGCAGAGGAACTTCTGACAGTCCAAGGCAATTATTCCAGTTTTTCACTGCATTCTAAATCTCCGGTGTATGAGCCAAGATTTACCTGCAAAGAGTGAGTAGAGGGATGTTAGGTAAGGAAAGGATGAAAGCACTTGATAAGTTTCTGTTTGGTTCTTATTGGTGAAATAGTCTTCAGATGAGACACGATGAAGGTGGGAGTGAGAATGTGAAAAACATACATTTTCCAGATGTTAATTTTCTTGATTTTGGTTGCTGATGAATCTGTGAAATTAAATTTGGTAGTTTAAACATTGGACTGGTTTGGGGGGAACTTTTTATTTCTGGTTGCACTTGATGATCTTAAAGATTTTTTTTCTAAATGATTCTATGATTCTTTATAACCTTTGTTTCAGGAGAGCTTTCTAGTAGAGGCAACAATCAATAACAAGAAATTCTGTAGACTTCTTAATTACTTGCTTGATTTCAGGCAGTTACCTCATGATAGTGTTCAGGTGAGTGAGGAGGGAAAAAAAAGATGAAACTAATAGTGGAGGAGCAGGAGGTTGAAATGAGATTTGAAGTAGGAGGGAGACAGTAAAAAAGGAACAGATTGTAATTTAAGAGTCTTTAAAGAGGGGCATAAAAAGAGAAGAAGGTATAAGTTGAAAAGAATGAGTAAACAAGAGACTAGTCACCGCAAAAAAGACTAGTAGTAAAACTTGATAAAAAAAGGGTAGAGAAGTGTATGGAACAGATGTAATAATGTCAGGTGTGGCATGAAAAGAACTGGAAAGTGGAAGATAACTTGAACTGTATGGTACTAATCTCTGAAAAGGATGGTTCCATGTGTTGAGATGGAAAGTGAAGATCAAAAGCAGAAACAATATGAGAGGTAACTGTGGACAAGAAATTGCTAAGGAAATCTGCAGAAGCAGAAAACATTGTAAGGAGGTAGAAACTAGAATTCAGTTTAAGAAAGGTTTAATTATGGTAAAGGTGAGGAAAATGGTAATAAGAGCTCAGTTTGGGGTAAAACGTGACAGGAAGGGAAGTACTTTTAATTGCTTTAATTTTCCAGCATTTTTTTGTGATGTAAAGAAGAGGAAAAGTTGCAAAGTATGTATTTATGCCTCTGAAATTGTCCTGCAGATAAATCCTGGGAGCAGTGTGCATCTTTTACTCTCTTTCTAAAGTGCTACTGAGCTTTGAAAGACTGTCTATTTTGACATGTGGAACAAGTACAGAAGGATTTCTTGAACTGTTTCACAAATCAGCTGTTTTGCTTTTCCCTAGGAATTTGCTTTTCTTAACTAAAGAGAAGCAATTATGACTTGGAAACCTTTTTTTTAATCTTCCTTCACTGAGAGGTGGGAACAGTTGAAGAGAAGAAAAAAATGTGGCTGATAGGATGCTGACTCTTGAAGATGACCATTTGTTAAATGATTCATTTAAGGAGGTAACTGTCACAAGATAAATCTCATTTATCAGTGAATACAAAGGTTGCAAAATCCTCATATTAATGAGAAATCTGAAAAGTGGATGCTGCTTTAATATAAAAAGGGCAAAAGTAACAAAACAAAAAACCCATGATGTAATACTACTGTAATGGTCATTGGTAGAAAGGACAGCATACACAGGTTTCTCCCACGTAGTTAATTGTTCATTTTAGGGGTTTCCTTTCTCTTGACTAAGGAGAGGAGTAGTAGACTATTTTCTTTACTACTCCACTGAGTTAACATCTTTTCTCTACTTCTCAGACCTGTCTGCTTCCAGAAAAATGAAGCTATTATCACACACACTTTATTGTTAAAGCTTAATTGTCATTCAGTTGTTGGAAAAGACGAGCCAGCACATTGAGAGCAGCAACTTTTTGTGTCACTATTTTCTAAATTTGGGATTTAAGATTTTTCCAAGGTTTTTCTTGGCCTTTGGCTTCTCCCTGAGCTGTGATGAATTCTGGAGGGGATACCAAGATGCTCAGTGGGCTGGAGCAGGTGCTCTTTGAGGAGAGGCTGAGGGAGAGGAACTTGTTCAGCCTGAAGAGAAGGCAGCCTCCAGAGACTTAATGGCATCCTTCCAGTACTGCAAGAAGATTATTGCAAAGATGGAGTCAGTCCACAGTGGTGCGTGGTGGGAGGATGAGAGGCAACACACAAAAGCTGAAAAGAGAGTTTTCAGCTGGATATAAAGAATAACTTGGGATGATCAGTCTGTGGAGCAGGCTGTCCGGAGAGGTTGTGCTGACTCAAACTTTAGGTTTTCAGGACCAGACATGATAAAAGCCCTGAGCAATGTAGAGTCAGATCTCACAGCATACTTAGAGCAGGTATTGAACTGGAGACAACCTGGGGAGCCTTTCAGCATCGATTACCGTGTAAATCTCAGAGAGGGAAAGAAAACAAAAGCCTATTAGAAAATACCGGTGTTGGGAATAGACTATCAAGTGGGTTATTTGACTTGCCAGGCTCCACAGAAGATGTTTGGAAACTCAGGTCATCTTCAGAAGCTGTCAGAATGTACCAAACTCCTGTGATGTAGAAGGTAATTAGATGAGCAGGTAGAACCGAGGACTGTCTTCCTTTAAGATGAGATGTCTAAGAAGCAGAAATAGATCTGATGCTGAGAGCGCAATGAAGAAGGGCAACAACCAGTGTGTGTGGGTGTTTCCCAGTGCAACATTTGATTAGCCTTGTAATTCTTGTCTGGCATGATGATGGTTATCACCTAGCTACGTCTGTCTCACTCAGTTGGGTAGCTGCCGTCCTCAGGAAGACATTCAAAGTACATCAGCACTAACCAGTAGAACATTAATCAGAGAAAATCATGATGATTATTGATGCACAGCTTTGCTGTGATAAAGACACAATGTTCTGCTGTGGAAGAGAAAAAAGAAGGGAGACTGGTGTTAATCAAAAGTCACCAATGTAATACCATTACAAGTGCTTTTCTTTGTTCTGCTGTGACCTTTTTGTTAATTTTTTGGATGTTCTGAACAGTTTGAAATCCAAACTTAGGCTCAAAGATTTGATCTTCTTTTATCATGTCACTGTGTGTGCATCATGGTACATCGCTGTAAATAGTGCAGTTTCATCAGCCCTAACCTGTCAGGAGAGCTGGTCAGAGCATCTGCATTGTAGCATGTTAAAAATACAGCAGAGCTGCAGACAAGTAAGGTTCATGTTCTTTATTCATTTAAACTTGAGAGAATTAATTAAAAATAAAGCAGAACATTAAGCACACACTTAAAGCTTAACTCTCTTAAACCACGCTACCCCAGTAATTTATGCAATGCAGCATGGATCTCTACACTTCTGGTGCTGATTTTTAATGAACCTTAAAATAGTGAATTCTGACAGACTAAAATAATGCTGGAGTGCCCATTTTCCAAGTGTGAAAAAATAAAGTGTCAAAGATGTGAGGAAGTCCTGTCCAAGTGTGGTTCTAGACAGCTTGAGATCAGCTCTGAACCTTGTATTAGAAAAATTTCCTTTGTTGAAGGAAACAGCTAAAAGAAAATGAGAAGTCTGGAAGGTTAATTATTAAAGACAAAGTACAGAATAGGTCTTACCAAATGAATATGGGAGGAGATAGCATATTTTTAACTGAATGAGGAAATGATGGATGTGTCAGCATCTTTAAGCCTTTTTTATTTAATTGCATTCTGATTTAAATGTGTTTTCCAATATCAACATCTCCAATATCTATGTTAAAGGGTTATGAAGTATTTACTGCTGAAACATGTGGCATTATCACTGACTCACCAGCTGCATCAAGTAAGATTGTACTTCTGTTTAACAATTTCTTCAATAACCAGAAGAAAATAAAAATAAACTTTCAAGTAATACTGGTTAGAAAAGAAGTAAACAATGAAGAGGACAGATTAATATGCATTGCTTGGTGAGCAGGGCATGTCCAAAAAACATTGTGGTTAAACTTCACATCTTTTGAACAAAAAATTCAAGGTACACTTAGAGGAGGAAAGACGATATGCTAAAAATGTAGTATCCTAAAAATCAGGGTGTTGAGGTGGACAATAACTGCATATGTCCCCTACACTGTGTTTTAAGGAACTAGCTAATCTGATTTTGGATGTATAGGTAAAGCTAACAATGGATTGGAAAAGGATTTTATATCTAGAAATGTTCAGTAGAACCAGTAGTGAACAGCCACATTGTTGTTAGCATTAGCATTTAAAAAGAGTGTTGGAAAAATTGGGAAAGAATCAGAAAAAAAAGCCGTTCCTCCAATTATTTGATGCCCAAGGTCACAATCTATTAGTAAGAGACTTAAGGAACTCTATTTTGGTTTATTTAATAAAATGAAAAAAAAAAAAAAGAAATAGCTGAATTTGTGTCAGGTCACACAAAAAGATACTGTTTCAATAGGCTTATCAATATGTGAGAGAAAAGTGGCACAAGTTTTAAGAATTCCCACATTGGTAACAGCAGGACTACACATAAATACATGCATTAATGAAGGTGTTATCCCAAGTGTCTCTCCAGAATTCAGTTCTTTCTCATTTGATACCAAGTGAGAGAGGTGTAATGGGATCCTAAAAAGGGAATTTTCAGCCCATTTTCTGTTCTTAACATAATGAGAAATTCTGTGTTCCATTGTTATCCTTCTGGTACCAAGAAGAAAAATTGTGAGAGAAGTAAAGAATCTCTGTCCCTAGTGAGAGAGTTTTTCCAATTAAATTGAAGAAAAAGATACCTCTTCTGTCATGCACATTTATTTTACATTAAAACATTCTTCTTGAGCTTGAGCCTTTGTTTCTGCAGGAAATTAAGCTTGTAAAGGGAGTTTGTACATATAAATACTTTCTGCAAGCATTATCGATGCAGCTGTTATTCCACATCCAATTACTGAAAGTAGCCCATGGTTAGACAGCTTTATTTGTTGCAGAATCAATCTCTGCCTGACTTTTACTATAGGTAAGCGATTAAAAACAGCTCTATGAAATGAGGAGAGGAATTCCCAAGTGCAACAGCAATGACATCATGTGAGACCATTAAGCAAAGACTCAATTATTAATATAGTACTTGGCAATTGTGAAAGGTAGAGGGCAAAGCTTTGAACTTCCTGTAGTCTCATAGCACAAAATCTTGAAAAGCATGAAGCATGAAGTTTGTATTCATTGTTTTTTCTGCACTCTTAATTTTTATTCGTAATTTTAAATAATAGACATTAGGACTTTACACTTCAATTATTGGCTTTACCAGTCCCATGAGTATTCATAAGAATAGGTGGAGGTGTGGAGAGGAAAGTATATCTCAATGCAGCTGATGTGTTTCTGTTCTCTCTGCACTGATCCTCAAGAGTGGTATTCAGTACCTTTAATGGATAAGTCTGGAAACTAAAATTTATCGGATATAAAAAGCTACAGCGTCAACTATATTGGTTTCATGGCATATTATTGCCCGCCCTGTTGCCTGTTCTCCTGGCTAACCTCACTGTTGAACAGCTGATAGGAAAAAGGGGCAGAGTCTGGCACTGACAGACACCCTGTTGTCTCCTGATAATGCCTGTCTGGCCCCTTCACTGCTCCAGACACACTGACTAACTGTCCATTCCTGTCTGATGTCCTAGCTGATCAACATCTAACTAAACTCAGGAATTTGTTCTTACTTGCATTTTGTTCTTAAATCTTCTGCTTCAGTTTCCCATGTAGCCCAACTCTTTTTCCCATTTATATTGTTTGGTCTAATTTGCTAGTGTCTGGTCTATTGCTGATGTCGCAACTGAATTTATGCATTATCTATTGTATATGAGTACTTCTATGTATATATATCTATATATATGTATATATAGATGTGTTCTTGAGGGTGTGTGTGTCAGGGTGTTGGAGACTTGCAATGGGAATGCTTAAAAGGCTGATACATGTGTCCTGTTTTAAACTTGAAAGCAAAACTGTTGATTTAATTCCTTAACAACATGCTTTGTGCTAAATGGTTAGTTCTTGCATATTAATAATTATTATTGCTATGTATATAGAACTATTAGTCTATAATGTTTGCACACGAAATTAATTGTGACTACACAGTAACTTCCAGCTGCTGTTGTACAGCTGGCACTGATGGCCAAGGTCTTTGTCAGTCTCCAAGGTGAAGGTGGTCAGGCTGGAGAGCTCTTGGACCAGAGGAAATGTGTCTTGGTTTCTTCCCTCTCATTGCTGGTGTTTTCTGCTTCTTGCTCTCCTTCTGAATTCAGCTGCTTTTTAGTTTGTTTTTTGCTCTTGCCAGTCATGCCTCTTGTGCCTTGGGCAAAATGCCCTGCCCATTTTCCTTCCCCTGGGCTTATTTTAGTCTGTATCTTGTAGCTTCTGTCACTTGGATGTCTCCAAAGTGCAGCTGTGCAAGCCTGTCTCTGCTGTTTTGATAATTTCATTACATGACATGCTTCTGCATAGTCTTGGGCTGTGCCATGCAGTATTTAATATTACAAAATATTTGCATTATGGCCATTCTGCTATTTAAATGTGCTTACATTTGGGATTTGGACAAACTAATAACTACATGCAGATTAACACACTTAGGACTTTCCTACTTCAGCTACAATAGCCACAAACCTTGCTCTTTGTTGTTATTATTTCTAGTTCTGGTAAAGAAAGAATAACCACAGATGGTTAAAAGTTCAAGAAACATCTAAGTTCAGGATGACAGTCTTTGTACATAGAGAACCAGATCTGGTGGACCCACATACCCTTTTTTGACCTCAGAATGCATCATCCTTTGGTCAGCACAGGGACGCTTCAGTCTATGTATTTATTCCATCAAAGGTCTTTTTGTGAAGCTGCTCTGGGCTGTCCTTCTGAAGTCCTGTCTTTGCAGGCACACAATCCATGGCAAGTTTGTTCAGCAGCTTCCCGTGCTGTGGTTGTAGGGCTGCCTGGAATCCTGGAATGGGAGCTTGTGCCAGGGCATTGCCAGGCTCAAACATGTGAACTGTAGATGCTAAATAGAGTCAAGCAGAGAATCTGCCTGTATTAGAACACCAAGGGAAGAGTTCTTGGTTTTCTTGGTAGTATTTAAATGGTCTGTTTATAGACGAACTCGCATTAACCTTGAGCATGAGTTACTATTTTGTTATCAAAAGTATTTTATTGTTCTCCATGTTATTTTGGAAAGATGCACAGGGGAAGATTTGTGTTCCAACAAGGATATAAAATTGATTTTCATTGTCTCTTAGGAGAAAGGTGAAGTCCCACTGTAAAAATTGAAACAGGAAAGGCCAGGGGGAAAAAAATTTCCTACATGAGGATGCATTTTCTTACTGGTTTTGAAATGTAGAATCTTTCAAACAAGGCTCAAATACCATTTGTGTTTCTGAATAGGAAATATTCCCCTCCAACCGGATTCTCTCTGCAAGCTGTCTGTCTGTGATCTGTTACGTTTTCTCAAATTCCTAAAATGTCCAGGCAGTGAAGGTGCAAAATGATTTCTTGAATATAATTTTTTTTTCTCTGCTGTGTTTATTCTCTGGCTGAAGCATCCTGGACTTCAGCTAACATAAATACAGCACATAGACACATCAATCTTGCCTCTTTGTATTATAAATGATAAAGTTAGACTTCTCAACTTTAGATTCACTTAAAGAGTTAGTGTTAGTTTAGCATCTTCCAGATTACTGCAAGTAACCCCAAACTCATCAATGCAATATTCCACTGGAGAAAACAAACAAACAAAACCACCACAAAAACAATAAGCACAAAACCAACAGCATAACACCAAACAAACAAAAACACCAACAAATTACAACCTCTAACAGTTAAATGAGCTGTTTCCTGGATGTAACTGGATGTTAGAGTCTTACCAGTCATTTTTATTAAGTTGCATATGCAGAGGTAAATGGTACAATGAAATCTGTACGCTAGAGGACAGATTGAGTTTGCTTCTTCTGCAGTCACTGACTTTTCAACTAAAAAAATCTGACTCAGCTGACTAGTACAAAAAGCCAGTGCATTGGGATACAGATAATTCTAATATACTTTTATACATCCTATACAAGAGAGATTGAAAATTTTATTACTTGTTAGTATTTCAAAGTATTGATTTCTTTTTCTGGCTGGTCTAATTACTTCTCAATATCCAAGATTTACTATTGGGCATCAGTTATTATGGTTTGAGCAGCGATTGAAAATGATTGATTCTGTACTTATTTTCTTTGAAAGCACAGCTGCACACTGTGGGGGAAACTTGTTTTATACAAAGATTTGCATGAAGGCAGCAACATACTGTAGCCATGGAATGTTGTGCTATGTACATCAAGATGATCCTCATCTCTTCCACACACTGAGAGTGGTATCTTGATTTTTAGCCATACAGTCATCTTGCAGTAGAAAATGTCTCTTTGCACTGGAATTTATATGGGAACCATAGTGAGAAAATAAATATGGATGGATGTAATAATAGTTGTTTACTCTAAACACGTTTTCCAGAAGTGTCTCTCTTGCTGCTCAGTCTTCTATTTTCAATTTAAATTCCACTCTTCCTTCATACGGATCATGAACATTATCAAAGGTAATTCCAGCTCCAATGATTCTGCACACTATTTTAAGTTCTACGTTCCTTGTAATGTTGAGAAATTTCACAGCTACCAAAGGATTGCTGTAACTGGGCTAGAAGGGGGGGAAAAAAAATAATTTTACACTACCAATTTAAAAACAAAGTCATAAGAATAGTCTTCTCTTGAGTTCTTGTAGGATTGCAGAGATACTCCATATGTTTCACCTTACACAAAGAGAAAGAAGAAAATTAAATACAAAAGCACCCACCTGAGCCTTTTTCCCGTAGTAGGGGAAGTAGTGCAGGTTGAAGGTACCATTCACAGGGTAGTAGTCCACCTCCAGCGGGCGAGACTCCTCACCCTGTTTGTAAAACAAGAAAGGAAGATGCTCCGTTGGTGAGGAAATTGTCAGCCAGCCCAGGGCAAGCATTTTACTGCTGCTAAGTGTGTATTAAAGCTCAAATTCAGCAGTCTGTTTAGTGCCAGCCTTATTTTTATTTTTCAGTGAAAGTGGGAATCTCCAGCTTTTACTATTGCCAAGAAAAGCAGGCAAGTGTTATTTAACAGCACTTGGGAATTTTGGACCGGATGAAATGTGTGGAGAGCCTGAGGGAGCTGTGCTGAGGCACAGCTGAAAGCAAACAGCAAGTGTTCTCTGCAGCACAGGAGGGCAATTTTTTGGGTGATTTAAAATAAAGCAAACTTTTTTTTTCCTTAGCATGTCTGCTGGTGCAAGAAATTGCACAGAATTAAGAATATTCCTGGTATTTGGGATCTGATTTCCAGCGCTGCAAGGGTAATTTTTCTGGTCACAACTGCACTTCTCCTGCTCTCAGAGCTGCAATGCTTGAAGTTTGTGAGACCTGACCTTCATACCCTTACCACATATGTGCAGTTCACCCTTGGTGCAGTGCCATTGCCAGGGAGAAACTTAATAATCTGAAATAGAAAACACACATTTGGTCATCTTGGAAATTGTTTTGAGATAAGATTGAGCAAACAACATTGAACTGAGCTTCAAAGTATGTTTAATGTGTTCCTGCACAAGGCTCTGTCAAACAGATCATCTCATCTTGTGTACCTGGGTGAAAAACTGTTGTGGCTGGATGTTTAGGAAGCAGGATTTGGTGCTGCTCAGGATGGGCACTGCAGATGGGCTCCAGCCTGGCCAGGGCAGGTAGTGCTGCACCTCCTCCAAGTCCAGCTCATTTACCCACAGGTACCACTTGCCCTCACTGATGTCCAGGCAGCCTGGGGTCTCTTAAAACAACTAAGTATGTGTCAATAAAGGAAAAGCTGAATCTCTGTGCTTTTAACCTTCTTAGAAGACCTTGGGTTTTTTTTCAAAAAAACTCTTTGGGCTGGTTTTATCTTACAAAACTAGTGGGGTCACACCCTCTAGCGGCAAAGGCAAAAGTAGGTGAAACCCCCCGGTCACTATCAATGCATCTTCTCCCTACTGAGGCAGTCTTGCTGAAGGACGCATTTTGGGGAAAAGCCCATGTTTCACCTGCCAAAATTGGGCACAGCTCTCCTCTCACAGGGCTTGTACAGATTCTTGAAGATGTCTAAGGTGCAAGCAAAATGAAAAATCAAGTGGTTTTATCTATCAGGAAGTGGAAGGGAATTTGAGCTCTTCACTTTCTACTGAAACTGAATTAAAAGGCTCACAATTTTACCCCAAAACAAATATAAAGTGTTTATGCCTTTGCTTATGTCCTGAAAAAAAATTAAAAGGATGCATAGAAAATTCCCTTTTTCCTCTCCAAAATACATGTGTTAGTGGTTTTCCCTAGGAAAAATATCCACCAGGTTTGCACTTTGTTTTCATAAGCTCTTTTAAAGATTTTCTTTGCAGCCTGGAAAAATAATGTATCACCTCTGAAACCACTTCAGCTACTGTCACATCCTAATGCCTCAGCTGAAGGACTGTGGTGTTGCAGGAGGAAATTGTTTTGTGTGCTGTTTTGTGGGATGAGAGCCCTAAGGAGACACTAACAAATCTAAATGAAAGCCAAAACTGTAGAGTCAGTTCAGAGATCACTGCCCTCTTTACTTTCCTAGGGTAAGTAGGTGGTGAACAACTCTCAGGATTTCTCTGGTAACTCCAGAGTCCTGTTAGGGAAAGGCACAAGACTTTTGATTCCCAGTACAAAGCAGAGTTCAGAACCTGTGGCAGCAGACAACTCAGCAGCTCCCCAGTGGAGACTCAAGCTCTTCTAGTGAATTCTTTCCTGCTCAGCACCTTGAGCTTGTACTTACCCTGTTCATTTTTACAATAAAACAAGGTTTTCCTTCTGGAAATCCAAAAGTTGGATCTGTGATGCCAGAGCAGTTTTGAAGCATATCTGAGGTAAATTTGCAGGATAGTTTTGTTTTATTCGGGCCATCAAAAGTGTCCTGGATGAAGTAGGTGTTATTGGTACAGTTGATGTTCAGATGCTGAGCAGCTGGCGTATATGCTAGATGTGTGAAGGAAGAAAGAAAAAATCCCCTCTGAAGTTTTTCATATGCAAATTATACATCCCAACATCAGGCTAGAGGTTCTGTCATGGGAGACTCTACTTCAAGTGAAGTTGAGATTAGATGGAATGAGGGAAGTTTAAACTGTTTGGGGTTTTGGTTCAAGTTTTTTTGGTTTTTTTTCTTTTTTAGAATATCCAAGCAAAAGAAGAAAAAAAAAGAGATCAAATTGAGTTACAACTGACAATTTGTGTTGATAGCTCCATAGGAAGTCAGTTTCAAATATAATTTTTTTCACTATGGGCATGGGAAACATGCAGAATTACAATATTAAGGCTCAAAAGGAATATAAATGTGCTAAGATATGAACAGGCAAATGGAGCGCCTAACCTACTTTGACTATACTCTCTGATGACACCATGCAGTGGCTTTACAGACTTATTATGGTACTTTGATGTCTGTAGTCATAGAGAATTTAATTAGATTAATTTAGATGAGACTAGTTTTGAAGACCTTTTGTCCTCCCCCTTCCTCCAAACATTCTATTGGCCTATTTTATTAAGGCCATTTAGGATGAAAAAAGTAGAAGTTCTGAAGCAGGGCTCTAATTTTAATAGACATGTTTACATATTCATATATTTATGGATTCCCCTTCAGAAGATACACTTTCCACTCAAAATCTGTGATTTGAGAAGGACAAATGTAAAATGGAGGCACTGACTTAAGGTTCTCAGACCTAATATGAGAGATGGATCGGCATATTTCTTTGGTATTAAGCAGGAAGCCTCATTTTTACCTTTCAGAAAAGTGTCAAGAGTTGTCACTAAACCTTCCCAGGTTTTGTTGTCGGAGACATTGTAATAAATTTGTAGTCCTCTATCCCCATAAACATCGGGTCGTAATGTTACACCTTCATGGAGGAAGAAAAGGGAAGACGAAGCAGAAGAGAGATGCCAGGCACAGATTAGTTTCTTTAAATTGGCAGTGATGATTATGCTGCATCAAGACTCATCATAAATGTAGTAGATCCTCAGGCCTTGTTGGAGGATTTAACCATTTGCAGAAACCACCTCAGCTGTGAGTTGTCCAACCAAAACTCTTTAGCCTCTTCTGCTGCTGAACTATTCTTTTCACGTGTATCTGTGCTGTTATAAGAACAGCTTGTAAAATCATTCCAGCAAATGCCCTGGATTTCCTCTGGACCTTGTTAATAATAACAGTCACATTGGTTTAAAGATCATACAGCAGCATCAGGAACAGCTTTTGAAAAAGCCACACAATACTTTACAGGAATTATTTTGCTAGCAGACACCAAACCTACTGAGTACTGGGAGAGGAAACTTCAAAATACAATTTTTAGGCCTACAGCTTCTAAAAAGTAGTTTTCTCACTACCGTTATGGAAACAAGCTGTTGGGCTGTGAAGTTTTAGCAGTGTGCACTGATGATCTCTTGCTGATCATCTCCTGTCTCTTTATGTCTCACAAATCTTTATTCCTAATCCCACAAGCCTTTGTCATATTTTTACTTGTGGCACAGTACATTCTGCTGAGACAGCATTTTTGCACTCCCAGGGACGTTCCATGGTGCCAGCAAGCATAGAAATGCCCAGGCTGCTTGCTCCAGCACCTCTCCATCTTGCCAGGCACCCCAAAACCCTCCGTGGTGCTTGTGGGGTTGGAGCAGAACCTAGGGTTTCCCCAAGGACTGACCCCTGCCCGTGGGGAGAGGAGGTGCCCCATAGCCCAGGAAGGGCTTCTCCACTTGCAGGGGACTGCTACAGGCAGGCACTGGTTGTCTCAATAGTGTGATGAAATCTATCTATCTATCTATCTATCTATCTATCTATCTATCTATCTATCTATCT
>JAWWEW010000001.1:91381802-91476373 GCA_035583185.1 Anabacerthia variegaticeps | reverse complement strand
TAATTACTTGTGAAGTATTCAAGTACTTTTGCAAGCTATCTGCAAGCTCTCTCCACAGCCTTGCCTTGCCTTGCCTTCCCCTGCCTTCCCCTGTCTTCATAGGAGAAAAGACGGAGAAAGTTTTCCCCATGATGGTTGTCACTGCAGGAACAGGAGCCCTGAGGGCCCGTGCAGTCTCCATCCTTAAAGACACTAAAACCCCAGCTGGGTGCAACCCTGCCCAGCCTGCTGTACCCTTGGGGCTGGTCCTGCCTTGCCTTGGGAAGGGGTTGGACTGGATGAACTCCAAAAGTCCCTTCCCACGCAGACCATCTTATGCATCTATGATCCTAATCTGTTTTTAATTAGCAGGATGCAAACCAGAAGAGGACACCTCACAGTGAAAATCTGTGATATTGTTATTATATGGCAATACTTTGCATTTCTGTATTTGTCCCTTCCAGATCTGTTGCTGGAATTTGTGAAGCCACTGTGCCATCTTCAGTGTCACAGGAATGACCTGATGTTGGAGAGACTGGTCAGAAAGGATGGAGATGCCCTTCAACAGCCCTGAGCAGTGATGCTTCTCTCCCTGAGAGCTCTTGGTTTGCACCAGCTCAGCACAGCAGCAGCTGTCAAACCCTTGGTGGCTGCTCTGTATCAGGGCCATCAAACCTCAGTGATCATACAAGTCCACCACCAAAACCCACACAGGCATTGTCCTCCTTTCCTTCCTCTGCAGAGCTCCTGGCAGACCATGGAGAAGAATTGGTTCTTCACCCATAGTTTGTGGCCCCTGAGGTCTCTGTACAAACATCTTCCCACCACTTTGGGCAAGACAATTCAGAAAAACAGGCTCCATGCCCATGAGCATCCATTCTCTGCACAAGGGTGAACTCTGCTTAAAAAAATGCCTAGAAAAAGCTAAACCTCTCGGGTTTAGAAGGCAGCATGTGAGGAGTACAACACATTAGTAATGTCCTATAAGTACCACACTGTCAACTGGTAAGTGATGACTTTGCTATTTCTTAATTTTCTGCTGCTGGTCTAAGCTCCCTCTTGCTTTATAATCCACCAGAATTCATCCACTGCCTGCTTTCTTCACTCATATGTACAGGGCTTCCCATTAGCATCTATCACTGCCCTGATGCCCTGGCCTTGTGGCCATTGCAGCCAGACCTGGTCCCATTGCTGTGTCAATCTCTTGACCTGGAACCTTTTGCTGTATTTAATGTACCCAGAGCTGCTCAAAGGGGGACTGATATTTGCTTTCCTTGGCTGGCATTTAATGCCTGCATCGTTGACCTTGGTCTGGCCTCAGAAGAGAAGGACAGCCAAGAGGGAAGGTCGTGCAGGGGTCTGGGGTGTGACACAAGGCTGGAGGCAGTACCATGGTCTGGCCTCCCCTCCTGCACAGCCCAGGCATGGTTGTGAGCAGGGCTAGGCAGACTCATCGCACTTTCCCTCCCTTGCTGACCTAAGTGCCAGCAGGGCAAAGCCTGGCCTCAGGGAGACCCAGACTCTCCAAAAAAGCAATGCAGAATGTGTTTGCCAGAGCCAAACTTCTGTGACTAAAGGCAGCTGATTTATATTGACAAAGAAGGAGGTGAAGCCCCTTCCTCTCCCAGTGGTTTGCACCATTAGCAAGCTTGAGTAATAAGCTTGAAGGCCACCTTTAGAGCACCATGCCTGAAAGGCTGGATCCAGGCTAAGATGCTATTGCTCGGAGATGTTGCACCTTGGCAGGCCAGGCTTGGCTTTACGCTGGGCTCCCGACATGCCATACCAGCTTGACCTGCTTTAAGTTCACCTGGCACTGGCTGGGAACTCGGTGTCAATGTTAATAAAACATTAACTTTATTTACTTGTGATAAGGGCACTGAGTCCTCCCTCTTGTGGAGGTTGTGTAGGAGATGGTGGTGGTGGGGAATACCAGGAGGAACAGGTTGCTGCCTCACTGGAGCAGCACCAGCACCTTGACAGGGGGTCAGCCCGCTGGTTGTGGGTGGCTCCATGATGCTGTCTCTCCAAGCACCATGATTTCAGCCCATCTCCCTGAAGGAGGTGTTCATCTTGTGCTGTCCTGATGCCTTTCCAAAGCACAACACAGACTGTGCCAGCCGGGAGGAGAATCCCTTCTGGGGGAGGGTACAGTGGGCCTGGGGATGGTGTATCTGAGGCTTCCAATGGGGTCCTATGCTAGGGCTGGCATTTGAAGTTCATCTCCTGTGGCAGCAATGAGGTTTTTGCCTTTCTCACTGGCCTATCACTCTCATCTGTATTAAAAATTCAGCAAGTGATTGGATGTGCCAGGCTTGCTCTGCCTTTTTCATGGAGAGGACAAAAAAATTTTCTGAAAATTTCTGAAATACAAAATTTAGAATATAAGAGAACACCAGAGCCTGATGGTGGAGCACAGTGAAGGGAAAAAGATGGTAAAGGGCCTTGAGGGTAAGCCATGTGAGGAGCAACTGAGGTCACTTGGTCTGTTCAGCCTGGAGGAGAGGAGACTGAGGGGAGACCTCACTGCAGTCTAGAGCTTCAACGTGAGGGGAAGCAGAGGGGCAGACATTGATCTCTTCTCTCTGGTGATCAGTTATAGGACCTGAGGGAATGGCTTGAAGTTGTATTGGAGAGATTTAGGGTGGATATTAGAAAAAGGTCATTGAGCCAGAGGGTTGTTGGGCATTGAACAGGCTCCCCAGGGAAGTGGTCACAGCACCAAGCCTGACAGGGTTCCAGAAGTGTTTGGATGATACTCTGGGGCACATGGTGTGACTCTTGGGGATGTGCAGGTCCAGGAGCTGGACATGATGAATCTTGTGCTTGCCTTCCAACTTTACATATTCTGTGATTCTGTGTGATGTTGTTTGAGTCCAGCTTTCTATTTAGTTTCAGAGTTCAGGGTGTGATTTTTTTTTTTAATTTCTTTTTTGTCTTGTGTTGTTTTATTTCTTTGCTGCACTGTGTTTCACTAACAATCCCTCTCATCTGCCTCTCCCCTCTATTTCAGAGTTTGACAAAAGAAAACATGCTAGCATTTTTTCAGGCTTGGGGAGCACAGTCATTCTGTGTTTGAAAATAAAGATATCAGATCTGCAGTCTGAGCAATTCAGGGCAAGAAAACAGTGAAAACAGGCAGTTGTTGTCCCACTCATTCCAGCCTCAGGGAAAGTGATAAGAGCCAGCTAAGGTGCTGGCAAAAGTTAGTGCTGCGTTTATGATAGTACGGCATGATCAGGGCTGTAGAAAATACGAAGCAGCCGCTCTTGAGGGCTTAGCTGGTCTCCACTGTCCTGTCCTGTTCCTGTTTGTCCAAAGGCTGCTGACACCACCAAGAGCCAGCCCTCTACTTCCCCTCTACATCCTGAGCATCTAAAGGAAATTATTGCTGTGAAAAACTGCTAAACTGAATGCAAAAATAAACCTAGAAAACCCAGTGGTGTTTCTTTCAACCAAACTCTGCTGTTTTGGGGGCAACATACTACTTCTTGTGGTGCGTTTCAGATGATGGTGAGTAACACCGGATACATTAAACATCACCTGAAACACCTCCAGTGGTTCTGGCTTCATCAAGTTCCACTGAAGGGGTATCTCCATCTGCACAGGCTATCGCAGGCAGTACTGTTGCAAGGACATAACCCACATGCACAGCTGAATGCCCATCTGCAGAGCTGCACCCTGGCTCTTGTGACTCTCAAAATCTTGTTTATGGACAAAAGGGGTGCTCATCAAGTAAAGACAAGAATTTATCGATAACATAACTGAAATCCTAAGAGTCTAATCATTATTACTCCAAATCTAGCTGTTACATGAAAGAATATTGCAGTTAAAATCATACACACACACTTTTTAGCCTCTGCCCTTTACCTTTGTGTTGGATTCCCCCTTCTTCTGCTTCTTGGGGTCCCGAGGTTGGTGGTGTCTCGCTGGTGGGGCATTGTGGGTGGCAGGGACAGCCAGAGGCATCCCTCAGAAGAAAGGAAGTCCCACCAAATCTAAGTTGGGCAGGGCTCAGCCTTCAAACCTGTCCAGGTGTGCCAGGCTGGGCTTCCCCCAGCCTGACCTCACCATGGGTGTTGTGGCACTGTCACCTTGTGAGATATCGCTCTCTCTGACCTTTCACTTCTTCCTTTTTGCCTCCCCACTTCAAAGACTGTTGAGATATTGCTTAGCCAAGCTATTAATAATTTAATAACTCCTGAGTCTTACTTCATAAGCCTGTTCTCTTTTACTCTGTTACTGCCATTTTCTTTTGAGCTCCTTCCAGCTTGTCAATGTCTAGGGGGTAATAAGGTGTCCAAAAGTGAATGCTGTTCAAGATGTGGCCTCACCAACCACAAATCCTCTAAAATCCATGGCAATATGCCTACTGGCTTAAATTTACTTTGGGATCTGGCCAAAGAGAAGAATACTACTTTTTTCATCTCAATAACATGATGCCTCAGCATGAGCCACTCAAAATTACATGGGGATTTTTTAAAACTCATTTTAACACATTAATTTGCAAATTCATGTGTATTTACTATTTAGCAAATACTCCAAACTGCTTTGAGTGCTGCTGCTTCTTGCACTTCACCTCCCATCAGATTTTAGCCATTCAAATATTTGCTTTATATATTGTACTTTGCCACACTGCAATCCAAGCTATTTTCTGCCCAGGTTTCTAATCCTGCCAGACCTTCCTGTTTCTGCCTGCTGCAGGTGGACTGACCATCAATCTTGCCTCAATAGTTTGCCTCAAAACTCTCAGATTAGTTTTTAACCAAGATGAAGAAGTAACAATGCAAAGTCTTTGTCTTAATATACCTTGCTTAGTTCAGACGTTTGGACTAATGTGGTTCATTTTAAAATGGACCTCATTTTTAAAGGACACCCAATTCAATTCCTGGACCTGGTTTTCAGAAATGAACTCTGCACCCAGCTGCTTCAAAGCATGTCTTCCCAAGACTCAACAGTTTCCTTACACACTAGAGACAAGACATTGGGAAAACTGTGTGCAACAGCACTCAACACATCTGCCACCTGCCATTCACGTCTGCCATCACTACCTTGTGATGCAGCAGGTCTCTATTACAAATGATATCCTTCCAATTCATAAAAGCGTTCTTCAGCTTCTTCTAGGTGATTAATTACAGTACTCAATAAATGCATCACTAACTCAGGTAGTGATGTAATGATAAGGAAGTAATGAAATATCAATTCCTTACTAAACTTATAGTGTAGGGAGAAAGATTCCTTCATTCAAGTGTACTCTCACAGTGTACAGGAAAGCAAGGGTAAGTTGAGATAACTGTTGAAACTTTTTTTTGGGAACAGGTTTTCCAGTGCTTGTGAACTCACCTAATGGCTATTTCACTTAGATCACATTATCAAAGTTTGCTTGGAGAAAAGCTGCATGAAACAATCTAAAAACCTCACTAAACCAAGATATGCCCAATTTAACATGTCCTTCTAAACAAAGTGAGAAATGCTGCTGGTTCAGCATTTTCAGCATGACTTAAATCACCCTATTAACATGTAGATAAACTGATGGTATAATTCCTTTTCGAGCCTCTTCATTTGCACTGGAGTGGGGCTGACTTTTTTCCTTGGGTCCTTCCTTTCTCTCTGTTTTTAAAGTGGTGTGTTTATCTGTCTTTGAACCTTTGGGAGGAAGAATAGATTTTCAAGGATTACTCTGTCTCGTTGCTGAATTCCTCTGCTCTTGGCCATCTGGAAACCACTTGTTTATCAGTATGTTCTTTAACCTGAGCACCCTTTTTTCTGACTTGCAACCAGTCTTGGCTATGTCTGATACTGGAATACAGCTGTCTGCCATTTGCAGCATGAATTTTCCCTGGGTAATGGATGAAGCAAGGAGTGATCTCCCCTTTCCTCTCACTCAGAAGAGGCAAAGAGTGTAATCTGGTGTGAGCCAAGGTGGACATGACTATGACCATGGTGGGGCCCTGCCAGACCCTGGTAATAAGTTAATTGTTTTCTTTGTCACATCTTCAGAACCCAGTCCTCAGCAGGCACTGAAAGTTCCTGCCCTGCCCAGCACCATAGGGAGCCCAGCTAAGGTAGGGAAGCCTGGAGTTGTCAGGGTTTGTCTGCACACAGCATGTTTTCAAAGCCTTTTGCTATGCTGGTTTGGACCTTAACTCTGTGTCAGACTAGGCAGGGAAAGGTCAGCTTCAACTGGGTTAAAAATCAATACTGAGTGGAAAGTGGTGTCTCAAGCTGTGGTGCCACTGGGAAAATACACTTTTACAGATGCCCCTCATCCTCATTGAAAATTCCCTGTAAATATGCATGGCTGGTTCCTCCTTTGATGTCAGTCTGAGTAATAGCATTTTTGCTAAAAATCCCCTTAGGCCTTATTTCCCCTATGGATGACAATCAAATAAATATATTAATATGTATTTCTTAAAAATAATAAATATATAGAGAGATATATAGGGTCTTTTTTTCCCAGGTTAATACAAGGAAACTAGGCCAGCTAGAAAACGTAGAATTATCTTCCAGTAAAATCACAGTGGTTTTTCAGTGGTTAATGAGCTCACATTAGCATGCATACATCCTTTTACACTCCCTGTCTCTCGGGAGCTGATCAGTTGTCCTCCTGGCCTTGTTACAACAACAGACTGATTCCTGCTGCTGCATAAAAAGATACTTGTTTGTGTCAAATGAAGTATTCTGAACTACCAAAAAAGCATGATGTAATGGTGCTATGTTCTAAGGGACCCCAAACTGAGGCCAGTTTTTTCTCAAAGGCTCAACTCTCGCTGCCTCTCGCTACAGTAGGGGTGATGGTGGGGCTGTGTTGCTGCTATCGTGCACCCATGCATGCAGCAGAGTGCTGACATGGGTGGCCACCACAGCATCCCTCCAGGGTGCAGTGCAGGGGGACCAGCCCTGAGAGTCCTCTGTGTGAGCTGCACGTGACTGCACAGCTCTAGAAACCATGACAAATCTTGCTTTGCACAGCTCCTGAACTGTGTGTGCTGAGAGGCATTTTAAAATGGTGCCAAAGTAATTCAGGAAGTGGCAAAAATAATGTATTCAGTCTCTGTCCAGAGGTAGAAATATTTCTCTTCTTTCTGTGAATGTTGGTAAACGGGAAATATGACGAGATTTTTCCTGATAGTGTGACTGGAAGTGCTAAGGAGGGATCCTCAAGAGAAGAGGAGGTGAGAGAAATATGAAGACAAGGGCTGAGTACAAGCAGGTTTTTGTATCAAATTATCTCTGTGTACTTACTGGTGGAGCCCCTAAACCACCAGTCTAAGCTACACTGTCTTCTGACAAAACCTTGCATTTAGCAACCTGGCATTAAAAATGGACATGGCTACAGATGAAACAGTTCTACTTTTGGCTCTTTGGCTACAAGACTTAAAAAACTGAGTCTTTGGAGAGATGAAGTGAACAGTTTTAATGGAGATGCCATTAATACAAATGGATCAATGTTTCAAGGGAACACCAGACTGAGAAAAAATACTGTAAAACTAAGTGTTCCACTAAAACATAGGAGCATTTATGGCACTTTTATGTTTAGCTGTCATCCTGCTGAGATGGGACCATTTCAGAAAATGGCTATGCATCCGAATTTCAGTATCAGTGCATCTTTATTTTGATCTGAGTGCCTGGGATCAGCATCCATAATGGATAATGAAACTTGTGATTCCAAAGCACTCTTATGAAACACCACTATTTAGAATTTACTACTACTGTAAGCAGAAGTTGTGAAGATACTTGTGAATGTCAGGTCTGGCTCTTGAAATATATCCCAGTTGTTAAAAAGAACTTGTTCTGTCCCTAAACTATAAGACTGGCATAAATATGTATTTGTTACATTTATCAGCTGCTGTGAATGTGTAGCTAGATTTATTCCTTCCTAGAAATAAATATTAAGATTGGTGGATTTGGCAGGATCCATGGCAAAGATTGCTGACCGCCTCACAAAACAGTGCACCTGTTTCCCAAATGAAATGTACAGCATTGCCAGAAAGCCAAAATTGTAAAACTGAATCATCAGCTGAAGAGGGAACAACAGATTTGATTCAGCTGTCAATCTACCCCAATGACTTGAAAGACCCTATTGGAAATTCATGACAGAGTTCAGTAAAAATCTTGCTCTCTCCACCACTCACCCCCACTGGGTAGGGGCTCTTCTTGCAAAGGGTATTAAGTGGAGTGAGACACATCTGTATAATGACAGCCCTCAGAAAACTGCTGTTATCAGGGGAAAAACTACAATTAAGAGATACAGGAGGGAAAGTGAGAGATCACAGAATTGCTCATTGGCATCTTTTAATAAAGGAGCTAAATTTGTTTATTTAAAGAAACTGTGCAATCATGTGAAGTTATAAAAAACTGCAGATCAACCAGAGGCACACGAAAACGTGGTCCATACCAGGGTCACAGAGTTTATTTCTGCAAGCCTGGTGTGCTCTGTGCTGCCCTTCTCCTGCTGGACTCCCTCCACCTGGGCATCGTGGGCTGCACTGCCGCCTGTGGCAATGCCAGGCAGGCACCCACAGCACAGCAAAGGTGAGAAGCCTGCATTGGAGTCCTCCTGCAAATGAGGCATTTTGGTGGCCTGAGGAGGGCACCTTGGGGACCTGGTTTGCTTCCTACACAGGAACCCTTGCACAGCACTCACAGCTTTCTTTGCCCAGGGGAGGGAGGCTGGGCTTGCATTTCACAAGTGTTGGATAAACAATGTGCTTACATGTGCGGGGTCACACCATGTCAGCCATTGCTTTTGGTCCCAGGGCAAAGCTCCCCATTGCCCTTGTAAACCTGTGGTGCAGGATTTGGCCTCTGATTAATGAAGCTTTCTAGTTCTAGTGCTCTGTGTACTCTTAATGAATAACAGCACTGCTTCATGTGCAGCAACAGACATCTGGGTCTCCTTACCCGGCACCCTAAAGCATTCTCAAAGTGGGGCCAGCACCCTTATGGCAGGCTTACAGAAGGAGACAGAGAGACCGGGATCATTCACGAAATGTGCCAAAAACATATTTTGGACAGGACCATGTTTGAGAATTGCAGAGAGGCTTTTTCCAGCCCTGAAACACACATGCCCAGAAATAGATTTCATCTAGTATGTTTGTTTTCCTCTCTGGCCAAATTTTCATAATATCCTAAAATTCAATCTCAGTCTCGCTTCTTCAGCTATGACAACAACAGCACCATTCAGTGCACCAGGACAACAGAGCTGAGCAGGCTGTTCCTTCCCATAGCCCCAGGACTGCAGCACCCTCTTAGATGGGGGTGTACAGGGCAGAAGGGCTCACTGATTATCTTTGCTTTCTGCCTGCTTTGTGACTGTGCCCCTCTAAACTGCTGCTTCTCCTTGACTCAGTAAAGTCACTGTAAGTGCCAATACTACAAAATGCAGTTATCAATAAATTAATCGTTAGTGGGAGGCCTTGAGGATTGGTAACACAATATGGAGACTTTCAGTAAGAGGTCACAAGACCTGAGCTGAGGCCAAGGTACTCCTGGGGGCATGTAACACTGTGGTCTGTGTGGTCAGCTGCTGGGTTCCAAAGCTGGGTGTGGGGTGCAGCTGGATGGGTGTAAAGGCTGTCAGCTACTCCTGAAAAGGATGGCTGAAGTCCTTTCTGGAGTCTGAAGCTCTCCAATGTTTTGCTGCTCCACTCCTGTCACACAGAATAACTGCACCTGAGACTGTTCCCAAGCCTTCTTGTGTCCCAGTGACCCAGTTTACCTTTTTTTTCTAACCTTGGATCATTTCCATAGATGTGTTGCTGCTGGCAGACTGGAGGAGGCAGTATCTGGCCATTGCTGAGTAGGTGGACAGTGTTCCCCTGGCCTTTGGGGCAGCAGCCTGGTCTGCAGCCCTGACTGCAGTTTGGGGGCAGTGCTGGGGGCTGCAGCTGCTCTGGGGCCCCTTTCTTTGAGTCTGACAGTATTTACTCACATCACCTTGTCTCTCTCACCTTGTCCTTCGGGCTGTGCAGAGCGACAGGGGCACTTCCCCATGCCCTTTGTAGCAAGAGGCACCCTGGTTACAATGAACACCTACACCCACACAGACAAAAAAATGGGGTAATGTGGGTTATTTCTGATTCCACCACATCCCACCAGCAGAACACACACACATCATCTGGGACTCAGAGTTCTTGTAGTGAGACCTGAATGAAGCAGACAAGCTTTGAGAGAGAAAAGAAAGCTTTGATGTCCCTTAAGGATAGCAAAGAACACAATTTTGCTCCTTTTGAGGTTGCTCACACTTTCTTCTCCCTTCTCTGACTGTTGCTCTGTTTCTCTCCTGTGTTTCACCTTCTACTTATTTGCCTCTCCTCCCTACTTTTCCAGCTGCTCAGAGATCCTGCTGCTCATCCAGTTTTCTCTCCCACGACATATCCCACTGCTCATTGCCTCCCTTCAGTTCTGTCTTGTGCTGCTGCCTATGAGATGCTTCTGGTAGGGGCATCTGGCATTGTTCTTGGACAGAGCAGCTGTCTTCATGCCTAAGAGTGTACTAAATTTGCTGGTTCAGGGGATTTCTGTCTCAATAATATTAACTGCTTGAGGGGGTTGTCAGAGCCCAGACCAAAGTGCAAAGTGCACAGTAGATAGTATTCCCCATAAATTGCCAATCAAAAGCCCTGCAAAGAGGATGTGCTTGTGCTCAGCAAGTGAGCAAATGCTTTCTGGTGATGCATAGACTGAAAATGTTTGCTGTCTACTAAATGCCTGTAAAGTGTGGGCTCAGTAAAACTCTGTCTTATTTAGAAAGTAATACAAAAAATATTTTTATAAGTGTCCAGAGTGTTCCTAGTTGAATATCTATTTACATCTCCAGCAATGCATTGCAGGACTCACTAACAGATACCAACACTCAACAAGAGCTCCCACACCCTGCAGACATACAGGACAGAAGCAGGGTAGCTGTCTGTGTAAGTATACCCCCATTGCTTATTCCTATGTGGTGTTGTTCTGCTGAAATGCCAAAAGTTTGGATCCAGTGTTGCTAGGGGTATGGAAGGATGAGTGTGGATGTAAGCTGACAGCATTTCTCTATTTACGTCCATGAGGAATGCATGTGCAGGTCCTTCCTAAGCATTTCTGCAAATACATTTTTAAATCGATGCAATTTCAACCAGTCAAGGGGATCAATATTCGCTATCACTGAGTGTACTAAACAGCATTGATCCCCCTCGTACCTACACAACAGGAAGTAAAAGCTGAGCATGCGTGGTAGCTGGTAGAAGTTGTCTTTCAAGCTTTATGTTTTAAGGATGCATATGTGAAATTGCACTGATTTGAAGGATTAAGGGCTAATTTGGTGATTATATACCTTCCCCCTAGACAGTGAGAATGGATGAGATAGCAGGCTGCAATCTACTGATCACATGTGTTATCTGGTATGGCATTTTCAGAACAGCAGGCATGGATGCAAAGTTCAGTGTGAAGAACAGCAGATGGAGAAACCTGTTAGGCCATTTTTTCCAACATGTGAGTAACAGCTGCTTTGAGAGCCACTGTGCTGATTCTTTTTGTACCAGCAAAATCAGACCTGCTTCGGGGGGTGAGGACCTGTCCATACAGGTGTCCTCAGCAGCACAGAGTAAGGAGCAGAAACACAGAGCTTTCTGACACTGGTATGTTTGACCCTTAATTATTGGTCACCTTACAGAAAGAACATGATTAATAGAAAAAAAATCTATAGTCTAATTAACATGGTGGAGTTCTTTTTCCATTGAAGCTGCTTTTACTGCTACTTACTGTCTTAAAACTAGGGAAATTAAATTTCTAAGCTAAGGCCGAAGTACTGAGCATCAACATTTTATGTGCTTATATGCCCTCCTTGAGGACTTCATCCACAGGTTTTCTATTCAAAATAGCTTCTGAAACTGCAAGCTATGAGATCTCTGCAGCAAAGACTGGGTAGAGTCTCATGGCATCTGTTGTAGAGCAAGGAGTAGGGGCAATGAGGATGGCTTTCTCTAGCCCCCAAGAGCAGGATGAAGCAGAGGGTAAAAAAGAGTCTTTCAGGGACAGTACTGAAAGTACAGCCCCTCAGCAAACAGCTTTTACAGCATCCCTCCTTTTCAGCTCTAAAGGTCGATCTTGCACAAAGTTTTTGGTTGGCATACCAAACCAATACAATCACTAAATAATGTCAGTCTGACTATTTGAGGAGCCACCTGAGGAGGACATATAAGGTGTCACCAGTGCACGCGTCGGGTGCTGAATGAGCTGAACACAATCATGCATGCTCAAGGCCCCAGGAGGGACAGTCTTTGCAGCACACACACTTTGCATATAGATTACTTTTTGGGGTTTTTTTTAAGTACAAATGGTTTGCAGGAAATCTCAGAACAGCTACAATATGGATTTTTTCCCCAGATCAAGTGGCTGAGCCCTATGGGGCTTCTTGGTCCAACACCCACCAAACAGGGAACTGCTCCACATGCTGAGACCACTCTCCCAGCAAGAAACAAGAGGGGACCCCTCTGGCCTGATCTAGCCCCACTATGCACCACAGAGTTGGAAGCCCTGAACATCCCTATGCTCAAGCTGCCACCACAGGCTGGGCGGGGGGGTGGGAGGCAGCCGTGGGACTCCTGGCAGCCTTCATCTAGCTACCTGCCATCATATCTGGGCATAAGATGCAGACCCAAATGACTTCAAGGGATAAGGGGACACTCCTACCATTTGAACCAGTGGTGATGACTCTTTTCTCAGCAGGTTTGTGTGCTTTCTGAGCCCAGGTAACCTTGTAGCCTACGAACAGAACGTCTCTGCTAAGGCAGCCCATGAATTAGCTGCATATCGTATGCACAGATATTTTTCTGTCCATTGAAACTGCTGTCTGACAGGCTCATCTGCTGCCCTTTGCATCTTGGATTAACAGAGATAGCTGGCAACTGTCCCCTGCTGGCTTTCTTACTGCCATTCGTGGTCTTATTGATCTCCTTCATGTCACCCCTGCTCATCTTCTCTTCAAACAGAAGAGCCCTCCTGGATTTGTTTCTGGTGCAGAGCCCTCTTAGTACCTTTGATTATCTTCACTGATGATACACTGATAGATCAGGAGCATCTTTGCATCTTTTCCTGCTCTGCTGCAGGTTTCTGGATGTGGGGAGAAGCACACAGCATCCAGCTTCAGAAACATCTTCCCCTAAAATCAATGTCTGTTCACCGCAATAATAACGGTGCCTATTGGTCACTTACAGAGCAGAACACAGGATGCATCCAGGAGGGGAAGACAGTTATTCAATTCCATTAAAGACCAATAAATAAATGATAGATTGTGTAGCAGAACAACTTGGACTATCAGATGTCCTTTCATAATAAGGGAATGTAAAGCCTTCTTTCCTGCTAGGAGAAGGTCCCTCTGCAAGGAGCACTAACCTGCCTGGGGAGGTACTACCACCTGCTGAGGGTCACTTTGCTGGGTTCTGATGAAGAACTTTGCCTCTCCCTTTCTATACCTCTAGTCCACAATAATTGCTTCCAATGGGTTCATAATTTTTTCAGGACATTGATGAGATACTGTGACACAAATCAGCATAATTGCTTTCTATTCCAGAAACCACCCATTATGCCACCACTTTTGCTCGACATGACTATGCCAAATGGACTGTGTAAAGAAGAAAAGCCGTCCTCTTCTGTATAATGGGATAGACTAGGAAGCACAATTCATGATAAGAGAGGAAGGAAGCTGACTTATGTTTTACTAGACATCCCTTTTCTGTAAGTGCTTGGTTATAAGACCTCAGCAATTGATTCTTGTAGGGAACTGTGCCAGGGATGCCTCCTGAACACTATTACAGTTGTTCACAGAAGAAGAACAAATCTGATTCCGTAGATAAAAGAAAACTGAGCTGAACTGAACCAGTCCAGTATACCCATCTGTTTATGAATTTATTGGAAAGATGAAAGCTGAACATGAAATTCATCTACGTGCAGCCGTGCACTTGATGTTGCCTGTGTTGATGATCCGTCTGGGTTTTTGAAGCTAACACTCCTCAGGTCTGTGATGAGCAGAGACAGCAGAGACTGTTTCCCATTTTTCTCTCTTCTGTGTTAGTTCTCTGGTCCCTCTCAATGTGGTCGATATCTCCTTGAAACTCTTCTGCAATGAAAGCATTTACTCCCTCTCCCTTCATTATCTGGTTGCCTCTTTACCCAGGTGTGTTGTTCCTGAGAAGTCCGGCCCTCTGCTAAGTGTGGTTACATTTGGCCACTGGGTTCAAATGATATTTCAGGGGATTGATAGGCAGCACAATTGTGTAAGTTCCAGCTTCAGGAGAAACAAGGATAAAAACGTCCCAGGGAGAACAAAAAGGAGAAAAATAACCTCATTTAAGAAATGTCCGTGCATTCATTGGCCTAAAAAACACGGTTTGAGCAGAACTTTACCAGGGAAATTCCACTTAGAGAGGTGGAAGAACATCCCTGCATTGCAGACAGTTATCACACTGGATCTACAGATGTTTTATGAACAGATATGTTATATACGTACCAGCTAGCAATAATGTGCAAAAGAAAAGGGTCTTACAATTATTCATTCCGTAGAGACTCTAGAAAACCACAAATTTGGTGCCTCCAATGTTGATTTTTAGAGAATGAAAGAATGGTAGACACCTCACTTAATGGGACCTCAGTTTCAAAGAGGCCAAAACTCTCCCAGATTTCAACAGGCATACCAGCTGCATGGAGGATTTTTATTTGTAGCTGCACACGCAAACCCTTGTACTTTAGTTACCTCACCTAAGCCAAGCTCACCAGTCCTTGCACTCTGCGTATGTGTGGGTATGCACAAGAAGATGTTGATGGATTGCAAAGTCCTACAACACAGATGTACTTCTGTCAAGTACCAGCTCCTATCAGGGGCATATCCTGTGTCAGGCCTCTTCAGGATGCGTGCATTTGTTTTCTCGGTTCAGTAAATGTCGAACCAGGGTCCAAAAGACCAGAGCATTTCCATAGGTAAGCTCAACTTTTTGTTGACTGACTAGTTGTGAGGTGGGTAACTCTGTTTTCACCCAGAAAAAAGGACAGAAGACCTTAAATTCCTCCTGATACTTTATGAAAACTCATTTTTATCATGCATCAGATTCTTGCTTTGTGGTCTTAGTGCCTCTTTCTGTAGCAGTGCCCTTTGGAGTGTGTAATGTATTAAACTAAGTCTTTCTAAAGGAATGAGATATCACCCCAGATAGTCTTAGACCTCCTTACTGGCAATCTAAGTAACCCAGCATTATTTATAAAGGAAAGCAAAGTAATTGATAGCAGCAATACAGACTCAGTATTCAGTTGCTCTGTCTGAAATTTCTGACATTGCTGTACTCAACACTGCAACTCAGATCTGGCTGCCACTGGGTAGTTAGCAATCTAATAACCAATATTAATTTTATTTTCATTGAGTATTTTCTATCTAATAGTATAGGATACTTGCAGTACTTAGGGATTTGGGATATTTTTGCTCCTCCAGAGAAGACTGGCTCCAGTCAAGGTCTTTCTTGCTTGTTTCAAGCTTCTAGACCAGTTTCTTACATGGCAGGTTCTTGCCAGTTTTTCCCCTTTTATGGTCTGCAATATGAATAGAGGGATTTATTATCTCTTTCATTTATTCCTTTCCTCTGCTCCATCCTCCAGCTGATGGCCTCATCATCTTCCTGGCAAGAAGGGCTGGCGGTCTCCTAGGATTTTAAAAAATAAATATATTTAATTCAATGACTTTGAAGCTATTCCTGTCTGGCTTCATGGAGGGCTGATGTGAGGGTTTTTAGAAGGCAATGACTGAACATATGAAGCATTTCTTAAGAGTGCATTTCTTAACCTGTGGCATGCACTGCTTACACTTTGTCAGAGCCTCTGGAGCATGATACAAAATCATTGCTTCACCTAACATCTGCAGGCTGGCAGCCAGCACCACATTTTATATTTGCCCTGTTTAAGACAGGCGGGGCAGTGTGGTGCCAACTGATTCCCATTTTGTAGCCCACAGTAGCTTTGCTGTTGGGCCTGCCCAGCTATTCAAAGATTGGCACCACATGCAGGTTGTGCTGGTTCAGAAAACTCATCCCCTGAGACAGAGTTCAATTCACCAGTGGCTGTAGGAACTGCTTCTGCTCTTGAACAGACTCAGGTCATAACAAAGTCAGAGCTTCACACAAGATGTGAACCTCACTAAGACAAGTGGAGCCATCAGATTGCCCAAAATAATGTGTTGCACCTGAAAATGATAGGAAATAATTTGGGGCCTTGAGGCAGGTCTGTTGCAATTACAGAGAGGCAATGCAGAAGATGAAAAGCAGATAAGGGAAGAGATGGAGCATGATCAGAAGCAGTGGTTAATAATCAGATAGAAGGTGCAATTAAGAGTGACTGTTCTGTGATGCTGAGTGGATGAGGGGAGATAATCCAATTCCAGGAGCATGGCCAGAGCACCACAATACTCTGCCTACCATTTATTTAGGCAGTGGTAAAGCACTACCAAAGGCACATCATCATTATAGAAAAGAAATGTTGATTTCCGTCTTGTTCGCTGTGCAATTAATTAAAAGTTATCTTTTATTTGTAAAGTCACCATAAGGTTGGGGTCAGTTTATGTCCTGATGAAAGTGTAGTCAATATTTGAGGAGTTAAAATGCTGCAGCATTTATTACGCCTCCCTCCTGTCTCTCTCTAAATCGTTCTTCTGGCATTCTCCTTTCTCTGCCAAGGTCTTACCTTGACCTCTTGTCCCTTGATCCCTCACGACATGTCCGTCTGTGCCTGTCCCTGAGCTTATATACCCTAAACATCTCAGAGGGTGTCCAACCACTTGTGCTGTGTGCTTTGAGCTGAAGTCCAGGTGTGCCCCTTTGGCTGGGGTTCAAAAGTTGTTAGTGAAACACCTCCCAGAAAACACTTGCAGGGAAAGGGGCTACTTCAGCCACATTTGCAGAGCAGAAAATCAATATAAAAACTTCTTGAGTAAGCATCATGTGGCCAATCTCCAATCCAGTGAAGATTGTCATGTCCCATTTCCTTTCTATTCATTTGTATTTCTCCTCAGATTTGGGCTTTCTAAAGCAGACTCTGGTCCTTCTTTTATCCTCGAATGAGAATCCAGTACATGTTGAGTGCTGCATGAAGCATGAGACTAACTCAATGTGCTGTCTTAAAGGTGTCCTTCATCAATATGAAAAGCAGAGAAGTTTCCACAAACAGCTGTCATATATAAATAGACGAGGAGGTAATATTAAGATTAAATATCTGGCATCTTTGCTTGGTAGGCAAAATGTAGTATGCTGTGTAGCAGAACATTTTTAACACAATAAGAACATTGCAGCTTATAAATCAACAAGCAGCTTTTAGTCAAAAAACAAAAGTCTAAGTAAGAAGTAAAAAATTGAACAAAGTGCCCTAGGAAGGAAATGTTTCATATTAAATGCTTCATGTTTATTTATGTGCACTGTAGTTAAAAGGGCAAAAGAAATGGTCGGCACCGATGTCCAAAGCAGAGCTGAACATCCACATGCATGCATGTGAATAGTTTCCTGATCATTAAAAATCTCTCAAGGCTGGGTTAGATTAAGATTTGCTGCCAACAGGTGGCGATAATCTTCCAGACTGATGAAGACAGTTTTGTTCGACTGTGTGGAAGTCCTCTAGATTTCTGAGGATTCTGTAGTAATTAAAATTATTGAATGTTTATGCTAAGAAAGAACAAGCTAAATAAATAAGAAATTAGAATGTTGTGTAATTTTATTTGACTTCTTTCAAAAGTTGCTTGCATTATAGTGGGAATCCTGGTCTCAGCTCTTGTTTTATTCCCGTTGTTCCTATTGCTTTAATATAATTTTTCAAATTGATTTTTTTTTCCCATTTAGATGAAAAGTGGCCTTGTGTTTCTCTTAGATAAAAACCATGCACATGGGCAAGGCAGGAATCTGATAATATAAAATTTAAAATCTAGTTCAAACAATAGTAAAATGGGTGTTTGCCCACGAGCTGAGGATCTCTCAAGTTCTGCCCAAATTGAATTCAGACCTCTGAAACAGAGGCATCCCAGGAATTTTTATGTAGAATATATGGAGTTAGGTCTTCTCACATGGCATCCCAAAAGTTGAGCACAACTGAGGAGGGACCATGAAGAGTGGTTTATAGCAATCTTATACCCTAAGATTTAGATTTAGATTTCTCCTCTCTTATACTACAAATGAACTAAAATGGGGCTGAGTTTCTATCCAGAGATGTTTATGCCAGAAACATATTCCAAAGGTATCCAGGAGAGAGAAGCTCTTGTATTTCTGTATCTCACTATAGTCATGGGCTACTAAGGACCTGGATTAATGGTGTGCCCACTGTTAATGGTGAGTGCAAACCATTGCTCTGTGACACAACTATGTGCTGTTAACAAGGTAAGTATAAGATCTGAGGGAATAATTGCCAGCAGCTTGCAGAGAAGTTTTCCTATATGCTGATATTAAATAACTTTCACATTATTATCACAGTTTCCAAGTTGGTGTTCCAGCTTAGTTAGCTCTGAGTGTGTTCAGAACAGTTTGAACCCTGAACAGCATCAATACCTCCCTTGTTTTGTTCTGATGTGTAAAGTTCTGGTTTCCAAAGCTTTTGGCTTACTTCATTTCACTTTGCTAACCTGAAGTATGCCAAATTCTGACATCATTTATAAAAGTTTCAGTACAGAGGAAGGGCCAGGATCTAAATCTTGAGTTATGCTTGTTGTACTGTCAGACCAGAGAGCCCTTGGATGTGGTGCCACTTCCATCATGCATGCCATCCTGCTTACCAGGAATTCAGATGCAAAGGAAAAGCAAAATAAAAGCAGAGTTGGTTTAGGACATAAAGGCTCTTGAGTCACTAAAAGGTGACATTGGGAACATGCATCTTCGAGCTATGCTCAGGAAGCCCTTCAGGGACAAGAGCCAAGTGGATCAGTAAATTTAGTTATTAAGAAAGGAGTTATGTTGAGAGAAGAACGCCTTTACTTCAAAGGACCTAATCGAAATTTAACAGCCAAATAAGGGTCTTTTTAAAAGTTTTATGAAAGGAGAAAGCAGTAAGTACCTGTAGTACTTGAGATAAATTACTATATACTAGCAGCTATGATCACATTTACTGACTCATTTGGACCTTTGTGTAAGTATTATTTAAAATGAAAGACAAACATAGCATGCGGACAGCTGGTTATTCAAATGCAGAAAGCAGCTATTTTTAACTAGGTCCTCTGTCTGCTTTCTGTCTTATGCAGCCCAGCAGATACAGTGAACCACAAAACTGCACCCTTCCCCAAAGCCAGAGCTCTTTTTTGTGAATATTGATGCAATTTAGTTGGACTCAATGATCTTAGAAGACTTTTCCAACATAAATGATTCTATGATTCTAATTCAGGATTATTGTAAAGTCCCAGTTTCAAGATCTGCTGGTTTGTTGATAACTGCTAAAAGTGCAACTTTTGTTACATGTTGTTCATAACCTTTGTATGGATGAGATTTTTTCCTTTGCAGAGAGGCTCAAAAAATGGCTATTCTCTGTATAAACACATATATTGATGAGCAAACACTAGTATATGGGTATGTCCAATTGTTTGCCTTAGAAGTTTTATTTTCCTAGGCAAGGTGCAGAGGCATGGGGGCACGAGCAGGTATGTTTGTTCAATGGAAGCTGAAACCTTGGGTTTGGGAGCCACCAGATCTCTTTCCAGCATGGCAAGGAAGTCTTATGTCTCCTTGCACCTTGGCAGGCATAACACAAGGCTGAGAGTGTACAGCACCACCCAGGGAGAATTCTGAGAGGAAATCTTTCATTCCTTCCCTCTGAGGCAATTCCATGCTGTGATCATAGGAAAGCCGTGGAGGTAGATGACTGATCACAGACAATAAGAAGAGATAAACAACAAACAGATCAAGTGAATGGCTTATTTCTTGTATTAGTTTGTATCCTTTGGATTAATTATGGTAACAAATATATGTGTAGAGCTCAGCATCAGTTCACAAAGAAAGAGACAAAGTTAATTAAAAGGTTTACAGTTGGGTGCAAAAAGACATATTGGCTCTGAGCCCAACTAAGGACTCCAGGATGGCTGGATCCAACAACTTGTCTTAATGGGACATGTGAGCATGCCTGTATACATATTTAAACAGAAATAGATATGCCTATATAAGGGAGTTATGGCAGTGTGACAGTTTTAGCTGTGTGCAATTACATTTCATTCACCATGCATTTTAAAAGCCTCATCTGCACCCTGTCCCACTCATCGGTGTCCTCTGGGCCCAGTTTGCACACTGTAAATTCCTGATACTTTCAAACTTCTGCCACAGAAGATGAACAAGTGAAGCCCTCCGAATAGCATGAGCTCTCAGCAAATGTTCCCTTTCTGAAAATGGATTTTTCACTGACTCCATCTCCACAATGCTTTTCTGCCTGTCCTCACACCCTTCCCCATCATTGCCAGTGACTCCAGCAGAGAGGCAACCTAGCACCCTTTCCTGAAATAGCCAGGCTTAACACTTGAAATCAACACATGCAACAAAGCGAGGACTGAAGGCTTTGTGCAAACGAAAATGAAGATTCCCACCTTTAAAGGTGATCTTCTGACAGATGGCCCAGCTCCTAACACTGAGGTATTACTGCTCATGGAAAGGCAGTTATAAATATCTGCCAGAGAATTCAGAATCTTACTGGGTAGCTTTTCACTCTCTTTTGAGCCTCGTACGTCTGTAGCAAGGCAGATGCCTCTGCAGGAAGACAGAGAAAACTCTCAGCAGCACAGATTCTTAAGTATCTTTTCAAACAAGTACCTCCAGCAGTTTTTCTGCCACTGCCTGGTACATATCTGTTTAGATACTGCTTGTCTTCCCTAAAATCACAGAAAAATTTGCTGGACAATTTTCGTATAGTTAAGGTAGAGAGCATGTCTTTAATGAAAGCACTTTACAGTGCAAAAAATACATTAGCACACACATAGGACAGCTTTTACAATTTTATAACACTAGTTAGTTATCATATCTAATAGGATACACCCCCATCCTGAAATTTGTCCATCCCCAGGACCTTCCTCAGGGCCGCCCATAGGCTTGCCTTCCTGAATTGGGTAGGTGGACTCTCATGACCCTTCTTTCCTCCCACTCTTCATCTTCCTCAGGCCTTTTGTCCTGCTTGGAGCAAATTCGAGGATTCTGGGCCTTCTGAATAGCTTTGACTAAAGTTATATCAAGGAACATGCTGGATATATCGTCTTCCAGTACACTTCCTTCAGACTAGATATATCTTAGCTTGCTAAAAAATATTTATGTACTGAAATCTTTGGCAAGAAACATACGCAACATTTTGGAATTTGGTACAAAATTTTTTAGATAAAAGCTCTATCCAAAAATTACCAAAGTGCTAAAAGCTGCATGAAAATCTATATACTTATGAACCAACACAGCAGGGCTTTCTTCCAGGGTAGCAGGAAGTTCTGCATGGAGAGCAAGCAAGACTGAAGGGCTCTGATTTTGTCCTACTCCTTCAGTAGCACCCTCTTCACCCCTACACAAAATGCATTTGGGTGACTTAAGGGCTCCATTTGTGGAGACCCACACACTCAAAAGGGAATTACTACTGGGGATGCAGGTCTTGCAAATACTAGTCTGACTCACGGTTGGTTTAATCCAGTCTCAATACCTATTCATGGCTTAAATCCTTTCAGCCTAGGGAGCTTTCTCTTGTGTTCTTGTGGATGTTGTCCTGCACTGTGGAAAATACTGTTCTTGTGGTCTAACCAGATAAGGGACAGGGACTCTGCTGCTTAAGTGACAGCTCTGAGATCAGGAGAAATGTCTATGACCGACACCTGAAGGAAACAAAAACTATGGCCTAGAAGTGATACGTTATTCCTAGACTGAGTTTTTGCTATTATTAGCATCAAAATATGATGATTTCACAGAACACTTCATTTGGACAATGGGGTTGAAAGGAAATAGAGGAAGATATATAACATGTTTCCCTGAACCACTCTGAATATGAGAGCTGCAGAGATGAAAAAAAGAGGGAAGGGAAAGAAAACACTATTGAAAATCTCCAAATGCAGTTTTCTTTCAGGCATTTTTTTCCTTTGTTAAACACTCTGGACTGCAGTGGCTTTGCATCTTTTGCCCTCCTCTTGGATGTCTAAACATGCATGGCAGCAAGCCATAGTCTATCTCCTGGACAGTTAAACCTCCCCAGCAGCAAGTCATGGTCTACCAGCCACTTTTAACTCCTTTTTCTTTATTGACAACTTAGTATTTTACCAAACAAAGTGCCTGGAAGACTCTCAACTGCTGCTGAAAGTGTCTTGCGCCCGAGGGTAGGGAATGCGTTTTAAAACCTGTCATCTTCCTTAATTTCAACCCTTCATCTCCTCTTTATCTCCACAAGCAGCCCATGTCACCATATGCACCATTAATTCTGGTACTTTCAAATCAAGCAGAAGAAATAAACTAGGCTGTAGCCCTTCCTTTGTGCTGCCACAATGAACCAAGCTAGGCATTGGGAAGGCAGAGTGCTGACATTTTAACTTTTAGTTGAAGAATTTCTTCCCCAGAGAGGTATCAACAGGGAATGGAGCACCATCCTCCTTTTTAAAATTGAAGGCCAAGTTCCTCAGCTGTTTTCAAGCTACATGGCTACAGGCACAAGGGGGATGGTGGAAAGGTGACCCTTTCCAGTGCTGAGGGGTGCAGCTGTGCTAAAGCAGTGGCCACTGTAAGTCACTGGGCTGGCTGAGCCACCTTGACTCTGACACCCAAAACCCACTTGCTGTTTGCATATCCTGCACTGTCTCCAGCTAAATGTGATTTGTCCTGTTCACAGCCTTATTCTGCCAAGTAGCCAGGAATCCTCATCTCTCCAACATCACACTATGCTCTGGAGGAGGACCCGGCCTCCAAGTCAGGTTTTACAGCCTTCCTTCTGTTACACCTCCACATCGTTATTAAATTCTAAACACAAGCTTTTAAGAATTGGCAAGCTGCTTCCCTCACATGTGAAAGAAATGCTGCAGTTGTGCTCTTTTCAGTGAATGTGAGTGCTGTGAAAATGTTGAAACACTGGACAACAGTAAGAGCCCACCACCTTAGACCCCTCTAAAAGGCAGGTTGTTCCTAAGGACTTTTTGGGAGGGAGAAGGAGACTCACATTACTGGGATACCTCTCCATAGCTCATAGATTTCCTTGTAGAACGAGCTTCAAAGGCTGACACACCCGTCTCTGCTCAACCTCTCCCTCTTCTCTCTTCACAGATAAGCCACACTACCACATTCTCCAGACTTCACTGTTCTCCTTACAACGGAAGGCATTTTTGATACAGTGAAAACTGCAGTGCCTGTCAGGATATTGCTATAATTTCGTATTTCATTGTCCAGAGTTTATGGAGAGTACGGTGAGTTCTTTAAGTTAAAGGAACACATCAGTAAAACAATTAGGAAATCAGCTTGACAACTGTCGTGGTACAACTTTTGAGGGGTTGTCAGTGAGGAACTTGGCTCTTGACCTTCCTCAATTTCCATTAATCTGTAAAACTGCCTGTCAAGAGAAAGGAGGAGAACTTCGTAACTGAGACTTTAAAATTTAACTGAGCAAAGGTGGTCAGAATATATAGAGGAAATAACCTTTCATGGGATGAGAGAGGTGCAAGGAGCTCTTTTCCCTCACTCATACTGTACTATATATTGTCCTTGACTTTGTGTCACTACAGCAGATAGGAATGAAGGGCACCTGACTAAATTAAGTACCAGCTGATACGAGGAAAGGTACAGGATGTCTCACTTACTTCTGGGCTTTAAAAAACTTAATAATTTAAATGGATAGTATAATTCACTGTGCTACTAAAGGAACTTTTAAAGATGCTTTGAGATGGTAAAAATAATTAATCAAACTTTATGTTAACTATTTAGAAGTGTAATTGAAATTATGCCTGTTATAAAAATTTCATTGCTATATCTGTATCCCAGATTGATTTATTCCTTTGGTGATGGCATAGTTTTGAAATTTAAGATGCATTTTCCTATCCAAAGAAAGCCACTTTTACCTATCAAAAAACTAGTTCAGTTTTCAGGGGGTTTACTTCTGTATTGAGTCAATCCTTTGGAAGGCACTTGAGAGAGAAAATATTCTCTTATTTTACCAAAATCATGTTGACTTCTCCATGAAGTAAGATGAGGTTATAGTGACTTCACTTAGTTTTTACAGATTTATGCAAATTCTAGATATGTTTCATTCCTGTAGTAGCACATTTCATATTTTCAGATGTATGTGTTCTGATATTTCATGTCTTCATAGTGTGTTTATGAGGATATACAATTATTAGGACTCTGAATACATTATATTTGATATCTTTGCATTTTGTTATGCCTGTCCCAAAACTGCTGTGAAAGATCTTCATCTCTGTCTTTTGGTTACTTCTTGTATTTTGTTTTGTATTCCTTTCTTAAACATTTTGAATGAGATTAATTCCCTTATTTCAGTGAGGGATAAGATTTTCCCAAAGACGCAGCATTGTCACTAGCACACCTAAAAGGCAGTTATCAAACTTCAGCAAAGTCAAGTCCATTATAATACTGTTGTCTTGATATGGTTATGAACTACACCACAAGAATGGTTTTCAGTGCATTACCCATATGACTTCTCACTATCTAACTTTATTCAGAAATAAGTAACACAATGAATTTTGAGATCATGTAGCAATTGTTTGTTTTGTTGTTTTGTTTTTTTTTGGTTTTTGTTTTTTTTTTTCTTTTGTAAGGGCAATGTACCTTTCCTCAGGTACATTCTCCAATGACTCTAAATAAACCTGACATTTAACTTGACTTTTATCTTGCTCTTTTCAGTTTGCTTCTTGCTGCCATTGGAATATCCCATGATTTCACACAGCACATGGATATCCATGGAGCTCCTTGTCATAACATGTTGTGAATGCTAAAGTTTATAGAGTTCAAAAACTGACTGTACAAGTTAATGGGGGAAAAAAATCTACTGAAGGCAATTAAAAACTTTAAACCTGCTTTTGACAAACATTTACCATTAGCTCAGTTGCTTAGAGCATAGTGCTAATAATGCCAAGGTGGGGAGTTCAATCCCTCTATGGGCCATTCACTTAAGAGAAGGACTTGATGATCCTTGTGGGTTCCTTCCAACTCAGAATATTCCATGAGTCTTCAACTGAATGAATGTGCCATTCATTTATCTCCAGTGCCTCTGAACAATGCTATGAATAGCTTTACCTTCTCAAATCCCTTTTAAAGATGTAAGAGTCTTTTAAATCTTGCGCTAATAAAACTACACCACACCCTGGAAATTGGCTGGCACCAGGAAGCAGAATTTCTGAAGTGAATTGCCCAGCAATTTCCTTTTAATAGCTATCAGCTATTTTCGTGAAATACTCAGTGGCCATTTACCTCGACCTCAAGATTACTTCCCTTTTTCTTTTCACTTCTAGCATAATTCCCTTATACTGCCCAGCTGAACCAATGTATTCCTCAAGGGATTGTACCAGTAACCATGCCAATAAATACTGTTTATAAATTATGAACAAAGGAAATTTACTTATCTCATTGTCATGACCTGTGTGACTGGGCAAGCTGGTTTATTAATCATTCTGAGTTTAGCCCCAGCAAAGGCTGGCTTACCTTTCTGCTGGGGGTTCAAATAATGGGGGGAGGAGGAGGAGACGGGTCTCAAACGTTTTGAGGAATACAATAATAGTTTGAGTGCTGTGGTGAAGAGCCAAGTGCATTGGGGTCATTTAAGCTGCTTCACACTGATAGTGTCTATGACTGCATCTCTAAGCCTGGGAAACGACTTCCTGCTAAGAGCAGGAGTGATAGAGGAGGCCTAGAAGGAATAGTCTTTTGTTTGAATTTTACTAAAAACAAACAAACTTCCCTCAAAGACAACACCACCACCAAAAGCCCACAGCAGATTTCCAAAAACGGCTGCTGAGAAAATAACTCTTGCAAGAGAATGAACCCAATAAATCAAAACTTAGTATTAGACACTCCTACAGAGAAATAGTGTAAAGGACAATAGTACAGAAGGGATAAAAAAGGGAGCTGATAGGGCACTTTTTAGGTGAGAATGCAAAGATTATCTTGACAAATATGCCACAGACACACACATTAGAAGAACTCTTAACAGCCCTTGTCAGACTAACCTTGGAGTGTGGGGGCTCCTTCTGGGCACAAATCCAGCAAATTATTTAATTTTGACATTTGAACAAGGTACATGAGCCAGGCACCTGAGAAACAAAGACCTTAAAAATACTGATTAAGAAAACTGAGGTCCAAGTTACACATCAAAATGGTGAAAAAAAGCCTTTATGGTTTTGGAGACAACCAGCAATATAATTATAAAATGAAGTTCTACCACACTTTCAATGCATTGAACTAATTAACAAGTATTAAATAATGCATCCCAGAACACACCTGTCTAGCTGTCTTCTCAGTGACATTGTTCAAGCACTCTCAGTGATACATAAATTCCTCCACAATATCACTGAACTGGAGAGACTCCACAATAACAGTAAAAGCTCTCACTGTTAGCTTTTAAGTGTGTAAACTGCTCTTCAGCACATTTCTAACATGCTAGCGTGCTCCTGCTCCCATAGTCCTCAATAAGAGCAATTGTGAGAGCAGTAATAGAATTGTGTCTACTAGCTCTGTGATGGCCACACACTTCATAGCCACACATACCCTCTATAACTCCAGCACCAGTGATCTCACCTCCAGACTGGTCCCCGAGGTGCACCTCAGACAGCTGGCCTCTTTCAGTATCTTGGCTTCCTGTTTGCAATTCCCATACCTGACGCCGGCCCATACTTGCAGCTGTCAGCTCCATGTTAAGTATTTTTCTCTGCAAGACTCTATTAATGTGTAGACATCCAGACAGATTTGTTTCACTGCATTGCTTTTGCCTCCGGAATCACTTACTTTATCAAACATCTCGGTACTCTGACATGATCTAGCTTTGATGAACCACAATGTAGCTGAACCTATTTTTCACTCACTTCTAAGACTTTCCTCAGTCAAATTAACAGGGCTTGGAGTTGCTGCTCCTCTCATTCCCTCTGCCTTTTTAGAAGATGGGTTTCCTGTTCTCCAATAACAGTACTTTATGTCTAATTTAGCTGATTTATCAAAAGTGTTGCTCAGGACTTGAAAAGATAGTTAGTAATACTTTCAGCATTCGGGGTGCAATTCTCCATGGCCTGATACAAGGAACAGCCTAACTTATGCTTCCACTTCACACCTGCTAATGACATCTTTTATGCTATCTTTGCTTATTTTAGGTTCTCTGCCAATACCCTCACATTAATAATTTTTTTCATTGAAAACTGAGGCAATGTCTTCATTCAATATTTGGAGCAGTCTTCATCTCATCCCTGGCATTTAGCCACCATACACCTTCCTTCTTTGAATCACTTTTACTTACATAGTTGAAGAAATCTTTGTTATCTGTTATTCTTTCCTTTGCATCATCTAGCTCAGCAAGATTATTATCCATTCTTTCATTCTGATCCCACAATTTCTAACTCTGCAAACTGTACTACTTCTCCTATTTCCCTTCCTGCAACTTCACTCACTAACAGACTTTTTCAGGTAGTTACTCATCCAGTACCTCTACAGTTGTTCTTGACCTATTCCAATCTCTTTTATAGGATGAAAGTGCTACATGGGATTTTCTATTTTGGGTTTAAAGTAAGTTAATGATTCTTCCATGCTCAAATGCTTGAGGTTTAGGTCCATGCAGCCTCACCAATCATTTTTCCATAGTTTCTTAGTGTTTGTCCTTAGGTATCTAGGACTGGAGGACCAGATCTATTCTTGGTTTTCCTGAAATCTGCAGAAAAAAATGTGAGTCATTCATCAAAGGTTATTTTCTATAATTAAATTATTTTAAAAAGGATTTATAATATCCTTTTATTTTACTGAAAAGAACTGCAGAACAGCTTCCCTTTAGGCATAGTCTGTTCAGGGGCTGCTGGTAAATAAAGTTTATTGCCCATCACACTCAATAATACATGCTACATATGGTCTTTGTTTTCCAAACTGTCTAGGGAATTAAAGTCTTTCCCAACTCTTGCTGTAATTTAGTATTAATAAAAATCTCTATCCATCACTATTGCTGAACCTGAGGGTCTTTGTCAGATTTTGAGGCATTTTGTTTGCTGTTATCCACTATCATTTTGAAATAAATGTTTTATTTGTACCATCATCATCTCTGCCTTCTCAATCTACTACTTCATAAATGTTATTAAAATTAGCAATTAATATCACAAATACTACCTCTGTCTTATTTTTTCTCCTTTCTTCAACCTCTTCAAATTAGAGGATGCAAAGAGAAAAAAGTGGCTTTGTGGTTGGCCTTAGCTGCTGGCTTATTTGGCTTCATAGACTACAGGGGTAGTACCTGAGAAAGTTGTCTCTTTCCACTCAACCAATTCCTGGGGAAATCAGCGAAAGGCTGAAAAACTTAAATACAGGTACACACATACATTTGCAAGTTGGAGCAAAAGAAAAACGAGAACGTTAGGTAAAGTTGCATTTGTTGCAAGTGGGAGAACACACCTTAACGTAAGCAAAGTGCTTGGCAGCCTATCAAAAAAGTCTTCTACAAAAAAATATTACATTCTCTGCTATAGGAAACTCATGCCAAAGGAATAGCAGGCACCAAAACAGCACGGTGTCTTTGGCTGTTTCTTCTCAGTTGTTGTCAGACTCTTTCAGACAGAAGTCACACAACCCTGCCTTCAGTAGCACTACAAGCAGTTCCTGGATACCAGCAGGACAAGAGTCAGAATCTGCAGTGGGAATAAAAACCGAGACACCGAGGTTGAGAAACTGATAAGACACCATGTAAGAAAAAAAACTAGCCCTGCTGAATCTCTTGACTACTGATGTTTTCTGTCTTAGCCTATGCCTGCTTTAACCCATGCCTTGGAGATGCCTGCTTCTGTTATTTGATTAGTGTTTCTGGTTGTTGTGGTATTTTACTTTTGATTTATATTGTTGTCGGGTTTTTTTTTTTTTTAAGAAAGGGGAAAACGAACGCTGCAAGGAAAGTTTGGTAATTCTGATCTCCACCAGCTGACCCAAACCGGCCAAGAACAAACCCAGAAGTGACGCCAAGGCTGGGGCCCGGGTCGAGCTCGCAAGGGATGGAGCGGTGGGTGGCTGCACAAATAAGCACCTGGTCCGTGCTCCAGGGCGGCAGGACCCCCCTCCTGCGGGGGCAGCGCCGCTCGCCCCGCCCCGGCCGGCCGGCCCCGCCGCGCCCCGCACCGCGGGCACAGCGCAGGGAGCGGAGCGGGGACGGAGGGACGGAGGTAGGGAGGGAGAGCCGCACCGGGAGCGATGGTGCCGCCGCCCGCCCCCGCCGTGCCGGGTCCGCTGGCCGTGCTGGACCCCTCAGGTGAGCCCCCCGCCTGCCCCGCCGGGTGCGGGAGCGCTGGGGACACCGCGGCGGGGTGCGGGATGAGGGATCCGGCGGGATGCGGGCTCCCCCGGAGCGCCTCGGCGCTTTGGGTACGGGCTGTGCCCCGCGGGGTCCGGGGTTCTCAGCCCGTGATGCTCATCCTCTCGCCCGCTGAGGTGTTTAAAACCAGCGGTTCTTCTCTGGAGCTTTGAGCCGCGCCCGGTGGATCCCTTTGCTGGAGGTTTAACACTCGAAGGAATAGCTTGGTGCGGGACGCGGATGGGAAATCAGTGTCAGGGCCATCCCGCTGTGCTCGGTGGCCGTGCTGGAGCAGGTGGAGGAGCCCGCAGGTGTGGGGCGCGCTGGGGACAGGTGTTGGGTTAATTTCCCTCCTCCTGTTTCTCCTTATTGAGCGATGCGCTGCCGAAGTGGTGTGCTGCTTGTGTTTACAGTGTACATCCTAAAATACAAACATGCAGGGGAAAGAAAGGTCAAGTATTTAATTGTCCCAGCAGAATTCACTGAAGTCAAGAAAATACAGAACTTATTGCTAGGAATTGCTCCGTGAAGTGTTTGAAAGGATAAGCAGACTTTGCTGTGCGCTCAAGGATCTTAAAAGATGGATAAAAAAATGTATCAGTTCTTAATTTTTGTCTTAAACTTGGAAGAAAAACTGTTGGTGTTGAAAAGGTAGTAGTGGAAGAAGTACTGTAACTTAAAAATGTTTTCAGGTGGTCATTAGAAAAAGAAGTATCTGTATGCTAGCTTTAAATTAGTGATTAGCTGCTCATTAAATTATTTATTGGTGAAACAATTGCTGCCAAAGCAGTGAAGTCATAGTGATACTGCATGGTATCATTTACTGTTGCTATTCTACACCGTATAGCAGGATTTGTGGGATTGCTTTTTTGTTTTGTTTTGTTTGGGGTTTTTTTGTAATAGAATTGTAAACTGTTACTCCTGGTCTTGAATATATAACACAGTGGAATCTTACTCAACATATAAAGGTAAGAGATGGGCCTGATAAAAGCTTCTGTCTTGTGGCTTGAAACGAACACTGTTGCATCTGGTTTAATTAGTTCAGCACTCTGGACAAGTCAAGCATTTAATCAGAAAAGGGAAAGTAATCACCAATAGCAGGTGTGAGTATCTCTTCTAAGTATCTCAATCCATCACATTTAATTTAGGGAGGCAATGTAGGATTAATTCAGTTTCACTGGCATAGAACAGTTTGGAAAATATACACTGAAAACTAGCTGAGAGAGAGATGGCACTGAAGTGAGCACTCCAATAATTAAAAGTTATTAATTTAGCTTCAGAGACCTTCTCTTAAATATTTTCTCAATAGCAGCAAAGCAGCAGATACCTTTGATACTATAGTCTGTCTATGGTGGAGTTCCACTTAAATTACCTTGTTATATATGGTTACTGCCACTCTCCAAAACATGTCACAATTTTTAGTAGTATTTATTACATAATAAAAATGCACCATTTTTTTCTGTAAAAAAGTTCCCTCCTTTTTCTCATGGTAAGATGCTAATGCACATTGGGCCAGGGCATTATTTCAAATAAGTGTTTCCATTTAGATCACCTTAACTAGACCAAAGAAGAAGGTATGAAATTAGGTAGTGCTAATACTCAACAAACGTGATTGTGATCCCAGCAAAGTGCCACATCCTACAGCGATTCTTTCTTGCCAAAAATCATTCCAAACTTTTTAACAGACTTCATGATGTCTGAAGATAGATTTAAAAAGGAGTAGTGGAGTTTGCAAAGTCTAGTTGCCTTAGTCTAAATGTAGACTTTTTTTTTTTCCCCCCAGTTTGGTTGCAGATAGTATGCAAGTTTTCCAACATGGAAAGATGCTGTTTCACTCTATTCTTTCTTTCCCTGGAGCATCAGACACATTCTGTACCATGGGCATGTTTTGTTGTTAATTACTTCATTCTCCTTTTAAACTTGCTCTTTTTTCTTCGTTCAAATCCGTACCCTACCGTTCATCATTAGATCCACCACTATATGATCTGATATATACCCTCCCCACAAACCCATTCATTTTTCCATAGTCTTCCTGCCGATTGAATTTAGCCCCCAGCCCTTGCGAACAGAGTGTTGTAAGTGTAATTTTGTTTTCTGCAGCTGATGAATGGACAGAAGTTTTTTTTCTGAGTGTAGCAGAGCATGTTCTTTACCATGCACGTTTTGGTGTCTGGAGAGTGATCTCTATTTCTGTCCTCATGGGCCTTTCTCTCTCCTAAGGAGGCAGCAGTCTGGTGTCTCTCCTCTTTGTCCTGACAGTGTTCTCTCTCCTTCCATTCCGGTAGCAGGGCTGAATGGCTCAAGCACGTACTCTGCCTGACAAATGTTTCACTAGAAAAGTAGAGAGTGTTTCTGGAACTGTTCCTTTTGGTGCACAATTTAGATCTGTGCCAGACAGAGGACAAGCCAGTGATGTGGAAGCAGTGTTACCTCTCTAATTTATCTGTAGTGCCCATTGCTGCAGTATCAAAATGCAGTTAATACTTTGTTGGCCAAAACTGCTGAAGAATATTGCCAATAGAAGGTATTAACATGTTCACACTCTCTGTGGACCTCAGCCTCAAGCTAATGCTAATAAAGATATCACAAGAAGATTTCTTTCCACAAGCTTGATTTTTGGTATGCTAAATATAAGAATTCTAAGTTATAACTGAATTGCATTAAGGTCCAGACTAAGAGTTTATAATATTCATACTGAATCATTGTTAAAGAAGTTAAAGGTAATAAATGTCCAAATTATTCTGAGAGTAACTTCAGTATTAAAAAATTGGAAAGTGAATAGCCTCCATTAACTGTTTCCTGCACGCCAAGAACATTGGTGTTGGAAGAAAGTTCAGCCTACAAATACTGACAGCAACATTTGCTCTGATCTTTATTTAACTGCTAATGTTATACATGGCCAGCCTTTGGTCCAAGCCTTGCCACAGAGTGTCAGGGAAGAAGGCTGGGCCAGGCACACTGTCTGAGCTGCGGACAGGGCTCCTGATGGAAAAGTCTGGCATTGGCTTTTGGCTGTCAGGTACATTAAAACCAGATCCAAATAAATTGCTTGGCAACTGCTACAAACAGCAGTAAACAAAGACTCAAAAGATCTTGAGAGCCAACATGACTGAAACTGCAGAAGGGATCTAATAGTAGGAACCCTTCGCAGCATTTTTCATCCAAAAATGATATACTGCTCTACAAATATTACATAGGGTTCCAGTATGCATGTAATTACACACATTTTGATAGCTAGAGCAAAGATTTTTATTGTCGTGACTAAGGAAAGCTGAACAGCTAGGGTAGAAACCAATTTAAACCTGAGTTCTTCACATCTTCTATGAGAATATGGAAGTCTTTGAGAACAAGTCCTTGCATGAGCCAGTCTCTGCTTCAGAAGGGGCCCTTTTGTGCTCATTGCCTGGAACTCATCTCTCCTAATGGTGGAGTTCATTGCTAACAACATGCAGTTACCAGAGTTTCCAAACTGGACTAGGAAAAAGAGAAAATCCAATTGGGTATTTGCCTCTGTTTTGAGGTGCAGGTGGTAAAAGATCAATGACTGTGAGGATTGAAGGGTATTACGTGCATAACTGCCTTCTGGCATGGATCAATTTCAAAGTTAAAGTGTAGTTTAGTCCAAGAAATGTCCCTACAAATTATGACATCCTTTTCTGTTCTGTCTCACCAGTTCCACATCCAGTTTACTCCAATCACAAATAAAAGCGTGCTTTTCCTAAGACATTTTCCAGCAAACTCAGTCTGGGCAAACTCATGTCTTTCATTATTGATAACCACAACTCAGGAGGGTAGGTTGGGCTTGTAGTTTATCTCTGTGCAATCCAATCAACCTTTTCCAGTACTGGTGTTACTTTGAGAAAAATGTGGAGGCTTGACTCCTCAGGACTTTTCATAAAACCATTCATTGGTTTCAAAAACACTTGGCCAAGGAGCATCGGCTTCATTGATGTTCAGAAGGTTTGTGCTCCTGTGTCCCTTGAGAGTATGTCTACATTGCAGCTGCACTTTTGTAACAGTGCTACGAGCACACATACCCAACCCACTTTCAGTCTAGCTGTCTTGACTATCATAAATCCACAGAATCACAGAAAAATACAGATGGGAAGGTACCTCAGAAAGTTTCTATTCCAACCTCCTGCTCAGAGCAGAGTTAACTATGAGGTCAGGCTGGATTGCTCAGTCCTTTTTCTGGTTGAATCTTGAAAACCTCCAAAGATGGAGACAGCACAACATTTTTGGGCAGCCCATTCCAATGTTTGACTGACTTAATGTTGATTTTTTTTTTTCCTCCTTATACCCAGTCTGAAACACTTCTTTGTATTTTCATCTTGTCTGCTGTCTTTTCTTCTCCTGCTGTGCACCATTATGAAAAACTTGAGTCTGTTTTCTTGACAACAGCTCATAGGCATTGGAAAACTGCTACTAGCCCTGCCAAAAGTCATCTCATCTCCAGGCTGAGCAAGCCCTGTTCTCAAGCTTCTTCTCATGCTGCAAGTGCACCAGCCCTTGTTTGCAATCCTCTGTTGAATTCATTGCAGTTAATTTATTTATTTCCTGTACTGGAGTCCCAAAAATGAGTGTAATATTATGTGGTCTAAAAAGTGCTGAATAGATAGGTGTAGCAGCTCCTCTGATCTGCAAATGACGCTCCTCTTAATACAGCCCAGGATTCTGTTGCTAGGGCACTCTGCTGGTTAATGTCAGCTCATTGTCTGCCAATACTCCCAGGTCCTTTTCAGCAGAGCAGCTTCCTAGCCTGGCAGTCCCTCACCTGTATCATTGCAAGGCACTCTTCCTTTCTTTGCCCAGAATTTTGCATCTTCTGTCGGATCGGTAAGTTTTCTGCTTAAAGTTTTTCTGCAAGCTGGCCCATTTTTCCATCCTGCCTAGATCCCTTTGAATGGGAATGCTGCCCTCCAGGGTGCTGAGTGGCCCCCAGTTTTGTGTCATCTCCCAGCTTAATGAGTAGGTCTTTCTCTAGGACATTGAATGAATACATTAAACAGGAGAGACCAAGACAGATGCCCAAGGTACTGCATTTGTTACTGGCCTCCAGGTAGAGTACAATTCCTTAACCACCTACTCTGAACCCAGTAATACAGCCAATTTTTTTAGTCATCTACTTATGCACCCATCTAAGCCATGACATCCCAGCTGGGTTATGTGGATCTTGGGGGATAGCATGTTAGAAACCTTGCTAGAATTAAGATAAAAGACATTCATTGTTCCACAAGTCCACTTTTTTTTGCCATAGCAGGCAGCTGGGATGGTCAGACATGACTTGGCTCTGGTAAATCCATGCTGACTGTTGCCAGTCACCTTTTCCTTAAGTGGCCAGAAATCCTCCACAACAAGAGGGTTTACTCCATATTTTTGGTCCCAGCATCCCAGGAACCAAAGTGAGGTTGGTTGGTTTGTAATTCCCTGAATCATCATTTTGGTATTTTTAAATACAGGTGGAGCATTTGCCTTTCTTCAGTTACTGGGGATTCCTCAATCTCCATGACTTTTCAAAGATGATAGAGTATGGCAAGAGCATTCAGATATTATTTACAATCCAGTAGATATATTGAATCAGTTTATGGGAAGGACAGCTGATTTTTTGGAGCTGCACATCTGAAGTCTGCTTTTTCCTCTTGACCCTGTGAACTGTCTTCCTTGAAAGAACTGTCTTCAACTCCAAACACTTGGAGAAGAACTGGTCGCTAATGAAGAACCTCTCCCCTTCCATGTCCCCAGTGACCCTCCATGGGTTAACAGGAAATTGCCAGAGGCAGACAGCAGGGACACAGGCTGGAGAAGAGGTGTTTGGAGAGTCTTAGGAATTATTTCTTGATCTTTAGCAGGAAGACTTTGTACATGCACGGAAAGAGACTTACGTAAGCTCAGTAGATTATATTTGTTGTCAGAAAAGTTGCTTGCATTTCATACTGAAAGACTGGACTCATTTTGGCTGGTTGCTCTACTGGAAAAATGTCAGCAAACAGATTTTTGTTATAGATGCATTTTTTTACTAATTAAAATTATTTGACTTGGTTTGCAGACATGACTAATCTAGTCTGGCTTTTAAACTCTAAACATTTGACAGTGTTACCTGATTTTAAATTGGCCACACAACTCAAGTGACTCATTGCAAATGGCTTCAGCTTGCTTTTTGACTTTCCTGCGTTTTCCCCTACTTTTGCTTACAGCAGCAGCTCCAGAGCCTAACTAACCCATGCAAACTTGCCCTCCCCTCTCACCTGCTCCTTCCTGCTGCCTCCTGTATTCAGTGAATATCACAGCTTCTGCCTTCTCCCAAGACTGGGCATGCAGGAGCTTCATGGCATCATGGAGGGAGAGACATTTGCCCTGTGCTTGGCCAGGCTGTGCTCTCTCAGGAGCTCTGCCTTGCCCAGATGCAGTCGAAGGTGGCATGGCATCACATGGCCCAGTGCTCCAGGGGTACACTCTTGCCTTGCCTTTCAAAGCAAGAACACCAGAAAATGGGGTTCACAGTTTGATTCACTTGGGTGTCTTTTGTTAGTTAGGGTCATGTATCAATGACTTTTTTAAAATCAGCCTTATGTAAGTCTGTGCTATGGGATGGGGCCCTGATGTTAGTAACCTGTGGCTGCAGCTCAGGTATGTAACCACAATAACAAGGCTAAGTGCCTTGAAGCAGGCTGGAAGCTGTAGTTGACTGTGCTGTTTTTCACTTTGGGGTATCTGAATCCAAATCCCAGTGAGACTGAATGTATTTCACTGAGCAGCTACTGTTTGAAAAGTCTCATATATCATTACCTGATCAACTATATTACAGCTTTGCTTCTGGGGTGCAGGTTGCTTACACCAGTAAATATGAAGAGCACATTCATTTTCATGATAGCACACAGAGCTTCTGATAATCTTGTTTAAAATATAAATTTTTTATGTTCTGGTCAGGTAAAATCAAACTGGCACTTCATATAGTAAGTGTTTAAGGCCTGCAGGATCTGACTAACCATGTGAGCAACACTTAATTATAAATGTTACTGAAGACAAGGCTTAATTATCGTTGTCACTGACTTACAGTTCAGCTTAATAAAAACTCATCTTATGCCTGTACCCAATGTGTGTGCATTAAGCTTTGCTGAACTGTAGCAAACTCTGTGGCTTCTAATTCCTTCTGTTGTCTGCCAGCGATTTTCCTTAGTGGGAGAACATCAGTGGGTTAACAACAGAAAAGATTAACAAAAGAAAATCTTCAATTGTTTTGTATTTCTTCTGCCATAATTGCAATGAAAAGCTCTTCTTTTCTTTTTTTCTTTTTTTTTTCTCTCTTTGTTTTTTGCCTCCTCACTCCCTACAGGACAGTTTGCAAAAAGGAAGAAGACTTCGCTTTGGTTCACAGTTGCACTGCTGGTGGTGTCTGTTTTCATACTGACCATAGGTCTGGCAGCTACCACAAGAACAGAAAATGTTACCGTGGGAGGCTACTACCCAGGCATCGTTGTAAGTAAAAAACTTATTTTAGATTATTAGGTACATCCAGATAAATTATTATCAGCTGTAAATGGGAAACTCGAATTGGCTGGGGGAAAAAAAAAAAGTAAATCAGTCCCATTGCACTTCACAGGAGAGAGTTCCTTTGTTGTGATCTAGTTCTAGTGTGTGATAAGGTAGTGGGATAAACTGTTTTTCTGAAGTGTCCCAAAGGGCTGTTAAGGCGCAGAAGGAGGTCAAGGTTGCACTGCACAGTGTGCTGGGCTCAGGGACCTTTGTGTAAACCTGTGTTTGACTTACCACTGGTCTCCATTAAATGTGGGGGTGTGACTGGACAGTAAGCACAGGATAGATTTAAGCAACCTTAAGTTTAGTACTCTGATGGCAGAAAGAGCCACTCCAATTCTTGTGTCCATGTGCCAGGAATCCTACTGGGTCCATTGCAGGGAAAGCCCCATGAATGGGCATGTGGAGGCTTCTCCCTGGAGCCTGCTTGGCATCCTGTTGTGCAGTCCTGCTGCAAGTCCTTTTTTACAAGATCTCGTTTTCAAAATCCTTACTCTTTTTTATGCCTTGGGAACAAAATGCTTTAACAGGTTCCTGCAGTGGGCACAAGGTTTGAGCTCTGCCTGTTTTGCCCTGTGGTGCCTCTGTGACTTCTGGGGAGGAATAGCCCTGATAGACCTTGCTGGTTCTACCCCCATGGCCCTTTCTGATCTCAAAAGAAGGGATCAGTCATATCCAAAAGCATGGAAACCCCTAGGGTAAAAAAAAAAAAAAGTTAAATACCTGAGTTGAGTTTTAAATAAGAGGAGCAGCAAATAGGGAAGGACCCATCTACCTCATTTGGTCTCCCTGAGTCAGCCAAGTGGAGGTAGAGGGTGCACGGTGAAGAAAGAAACTCACTTGCTTAGATGTAGACACCTGCCTAGGTATGTGGCTCCACCACTGCCAAAATATGTTGTAAGATACCCTTATTCTCTGTGGAATTAAATGACCAGAGAAGAGGAATATGTGTCTTTTAATACTGTGCATACATTTTGCATCGCTGTTCACAATCTGTGGGTTAGAATTGCTTCTCCTAAACAGGCCCTGTTACATCTTAGTGTCATGCTGAGAACAGGACTTTCAGAAAGATAATTTTGGGATAATGATCTATAAGAGTAGTGTTTTAAAAATAGAACAAAAAGCAGCTCCAAGAATAAGACCTTAAAAGAATGAATTTCCCTTTCATTAACCTAAAATAGATAGATTAATACTGATAAAGGTCACTTCTTCTTCTTCTGTAATTTGAATTAAATCTTTTAAAAGACCACATTATCTTCATTTATTCCCTAAAAAGAAGTTTCATTTTTAAACTGTTGTCTTTAACAAGTGTAATAAGTAATAAACCCATGGGCACGAAACAGGTTATTTCAGTATTTAGTTTCTTTTAGGGATAATACAATGTCTATTCAGTCATCTGAAAAATGTCATCTACTAAATACTTTTTTCCAAATCTTGGAGTCATTAGTAACCAGATAGAATGGTAAGAATTTATTAGAACACTTTGAAAAGAAAACCTTTTATTAATAATTTTCCATCTCAAAAGATTATTTGAGCTATATAATTTTCATAAAATTCATTACTCTTTTTGTGCACATGCGATGGATTAGTGAAGTATCTGAGAAAGAGTGATGCATAATTTTTAGTGGAAATGTCATCAAGACACCAAATATCACAAACCTTTAGCAAGAGTTAAAGGTGCTATGCAAATCTTACACGATATCTTGCCAAAAGCCAGCCAGAGGTGATTGACTCCAGTGTAGTGTTGGCAGATGTATGGAATCATAGAATGATTTGGGATTGAAAGGACCTTAAAGATCATCTCAACTCCCCTGCCATGGTCAGGGACACTTTCCACTAGACCAGTTTGCTCAAAGCCCCATCCAACCTGGGCTTGAACGTTTCCAGAGATGGGTTATCCACAGCCTCCCTGGGCAACCTGTTCCGGTCCCTCACCATCCTCATAGTAAAGAATTTTTTCCTGGTATCTTACCTAAACCTACCTTGTTCCACTTTGAAGCCATTCCCTCTTGGCCTCTCACTACATGCTTTCTTGTACGACACCTCTAGGAAGGCAGTAATAAGGTCTCCCTGAAGTCTTCTCTTCTCCAGGCTGAACAACCACAAGTATCTCAGCCTGTCTTCATAGGAGAGGTGCCCGAGCCCTACGATCATCTTTGTGGTCATCCTCCATACTCGTTCCAGCAGTTCCATGTCCTTCTTGTGCTGGCGGCCCCACTGAACGCAGTACTCCAAGTGGACTCTCAACAGAGCAGAGAAGAGGGGCAGAATCACCTCCCACCATTACCACGAGATGGTTTCTCCTCCTCTGCACAGAGTCAGGCACCTCTTTCAGAATGAGCTGAATAGCCCTGAAAAGGTGTTTCTCTTGTTTGCCAACGGTAGAGGGAGCTTAGAAAACCAGCATAGCACTGATCCCAAACGTCTAGATGCCTAAAGCCAGGGGAGTGAATTCAACACTACATATTTAACTGCTGTGCTCAGAGGAAAGAAAGAATATGAGGTCAGTGTTAATTTCAATTAAAAATAAAGTCTAATTCTCAAAGAATTCAGTAATAAAATATTAATTTTACAGCTGGTAGATGAGATGTAAATCTCCACTGACCTTAGGTAAGGAATGTTGATCTTAAAAAACATACAGAATTAACCCTACCTTGCAAACATATGAAAATGAATAATACTATCCAGTTGCATAGATTTACTTGTACCTAGAAGTGTTTGCAGAAGAGGGCTTCAGGGTTAGATCTATAATATAATTTGGCTTCTGCCTAGTTCCCACTGGCTTTGAGGAGAGTTAGGTGCCTTAATTTCTCTGCATTTGTCATGTCCTTATCACTTGTCTGGGGAAAATCTTCTTTCTAAATACATCTTTGTAGAGCTAGGTATTATCTGCATTTATGTATGCAAAATAATTGAACATAAAATATTTCTGTGTGTAGATGAGTTAATATAATGTTACACTTTGGAAGGTGTCTGCATTTAGTAGATTACTACTTGATCATCATCAGTTTGGGCTGTCTTGGAATGGTCTGCAAAGACAGTTGGAATTTCTTCAGCCTCGCTTCCATATCAATATTGTTTATGCTTAAATGTTTAATGCCACTTCTCTGTGACTGTTGCCTGTATTGTTTTCTTTTGCTATTTTTATCATCTTTCAACAGGGTCCAATTGTCCCTGTCACCATACTGACCTGGACTCCCAGAGTTCCCAAGTCAAATCACTTGTTGCCTAAACAGACAAAAAAAGCAGTACATATGACCCTCATCCAGTCTCAGGAATCCTGTGGCTTACATCGTGATCTCTATGGTTCTGCTCCTTCTGATTTAATTGCTATTGTTCTGTATTTGTCATTTTATTCTTCATATAGATAATATTACTTCATTTTGCGTCCCCTGCATCAGCTGTAAATGGGGCTTTATGAGTTGTTCCTGTTGGAATGAAAAATGGGGCTGGGAACCAAATGTCATTTTGATGTAGTTATCTCAATTTACAAAGTTTCTGTCTCCTGAACAGGGTGTCCTTGCTCACGGTTCCAGGCCTCTCTACTATTTAGCTGTCAGCATGGGTGAACTTGGGCACACCTTCAAAGTTTCTGTTTTTAGTCCTTGTGCCTCCTTTTCACATAAATCTTCCCAAAGCACTCAAGAGTAAATCTTCTTTCCCTAGATTTGCTTTCTTGAAAGTGAGTGAAGGATTCCTCTTGTGATACTGAGCGAGTAAAATGCTTGCAGGGGATTTGCTTTCTGCTGTGAGCAGTTGTGCAGAACAGCAAGGAATTTACGGACATTGCCCAAGCCCTTGGCTGGGACACACAGTCCTTAAGAACTTAATTTGCTCTTTGAGGAAAGGCTCTGAGGTCAGCTCAGAGACCTTGTTCCAGAGACTGGCTTAGATTCCTGAGCAGAAATGTCTTGCCTCGTCCACGGAGTGGGTTGGGTGGAAGCTGAGGGGGTGACTTGAGGCTTTGTCTGGGCAGGGAGGAATGTCAGCCCTTGTGAAGAGGAGAGCAAAGAGCATGGAAGTGATGTGGAATTGAGTCTGAGCTGACACGGGGCAACGTCCAGCCAGGCAAGGCAAGGAGGGAGCCCTATGGAAAGAGCCTGTTGACACCTGTAGTCTTGCTGTGGCTTCTTCTGAGTCTGTGGCTAGCTATGCTGTGGGTGTCTGGCACCAAGAAGACCCTGTTTCTCCAAGGCAACATAAGCCCAGTGGGAGTCCTGACTCCAGAAAGGTCTGATGAAAGGCCGCTCTCACCTGTTGCTGCTTTACTTCATGTTAACCATGAAAACAAGCTGTGTCTGCTGCTCCAAATCTTCATGGATCCATCATAAGGAAGGGCCTTCTCATACCATCCCAGTGTTGAAGCAAGACTGGTAGGAGCATTAGGGCCAGCTGATTCCAGCGTTCATTCCTACTCTCTCTCTTCCATGGCTGTTGGTGATGCAGCTGACTGGACTGGTCGTCTTAGCATTTTAGCAAGGAGTTTTTCTGGGATGTGTGATAGTGTTTACTCAAGCAAACCTAACTCTAAGGGTTTGAACTTGCATATTTGCATGGCAAGAACACATGAGTTTTTTTGGAGGAAAACTTTGCAGTTGCTTAAAGCTTTGCAATTTCCCAAAATAATGATGTATGGACTAAATGTAAATGTTCTTTTCTCCTACTTCATTTAATTTTTGCTTTACAGTGTATAAAATTATATGTGAAAATGGTAACAGTTGTCAGGTTATAGAAGCGTGTCTATACGGGCTTCTGTTTACTGTGGAAAATTTTGCACTGAAATATCAAAGAGCTGCAGTTCTGGCCATTCCCCATTACATTATATTATTTATATCTAGCAGTAGCTTCCATCCTTTCCCCTGACTCACCTCAGTTAGCCTGTCTCTGTGATGCAGCAGCTCAGATATTGCTGTATGTGTTGGTGTGTTGACCAAATAAGCTGACCTCATGCATTTCTGTTGGTTTTGTTCTTTGCCTTAGCTTGGCTTTGGATCTTTCCTAGGGATTGTTGGCATCTACCTGGTAGAAAACAGAAGACAAATAGTAAGTAACAGCCCTTTTAATTTTTTATTTTTTTTTTTTTTTGTAGCAGAATGTATTAAACATGAAAAGCAGGGATTTCCAGCTTACTTAAAACTGCTGTGTCTGCCTCAAAATGTTAGTCATTTGTTTCACCACTTCTGAGAAGTTTTAGGGAAGTATGAATTGCCAGTGACTTCATTTGTACAAGGCAAGACAAAAGCAGCTTACTTTGTTTTACTGAATTTGCTTTTCTGCTGGTTTAGTGAGTTGAGTTGACCAAGGGCAGGATTAGATGAACTCCAGAGCTGGCCAGGACCATGTAGCTAGGAAAAGGATGGGGAGAGAGCAAAATACCAATTTGAGCAGCAACAAGCTACATGATTGGCTCTATCCTAACATTTAATCTCATCCTGCACAAGAAGTTTAAGTCAGGAACACTTTCCTGAAACTGTATGTTAAATAGGAAAAAAAAAACCCAGAGCTCTTGCTGTCAAGTTTCCTGGGCTATATCAGATAGGATCTGAGATATGTGTGATTTGTTTGTAGATTCAGCTCAGCTTTCCAAGTCCTTTGCTTTTATTTATATGAGGAATTCATAGAAAATCTCTGGGGCATCTGGGTAAAGGAAGGTGTATTAAGAAGAATGAAGGAATTTGTGGATATTCTTAACACTTTCCTTGCCCTTTGCAAAAACATAGCAGTCTTGGTTGAATAATGCAGTGTCCAATGTGCACTTTACAGTAGACTTGTTATAGACAAGCATCATGAAATATGATTAATTTCATAACGCAGAGGTTTCATTGCTATAAATCAAGAGTAGTATTAAGGTCAGAGGAGGAACTGATGGATTTACTTTGTGTTTTAGTAACAAGTAACTCCTTTACTTACAAGTATTTTGTTGTCATTTACTGTCTTGTTCTTCGTAGAATACAGTCATGTTCTCACTATTTGTAGGCAAACTTCTTTCATAATATCACTCTTTTTTTTGCATTGCCTTTAAGTGTCAGTGGTGTATTTACAAGTATTCCTTTGCTTTTAACTTTTGCTTCTAGCTGGATTTCCCAAAGAAATAAGATTTATAAAGTCATAATCTTTGTCTGTGTCTTTCTCTGTTCCCTATTTCATTTTTTTAACGTGTTGACCAATTTCAGTCAAAGTCAGGAGGGAGGTAGAGACTTCAAAGGTGTGCATTTCCCTAATGTTTCATGAAAATTCACAGGTGGGTAGAGGAGACTCTTGATAGTAAAGGCTGCAATGTCAGCTCACCACTTACTAAACAGCAGAGAATCCAAATGGGACATGACCTATAAGACAAAAATCTACAGCAGGTCAGGCCTCATTAGTTTTGCTACTAACAAAACAGTTTATTTAAGAACTATTGCCCCTGATTTGTACATTAGAGGTGAGGATGAACAGCAGGTTCCAAGTTGCAGACTCAGTGGTGGGGAGATGAAAATAGCTTTATCTTCCACAGCCTTCAGGCTGCCTTACTAACAGGCATAACACTTTAGGGTTGTTTTATGTTTCAGTTTTCTTCTAATCTGCCTTGTAGTTTTCTATTGCTTCTGTCCTTGGTAGGAAGTAAAATGTCTGAAAAAGCCAGAAGGTGGTTAAGCAGGGGTTAAACTATGAATTCCTCAGTGTGTTGTGTCATTTAAAAAAGGACTGTGGAAAAATAAGTGTCCTGTATGTTTGGTATTAGTGCCTGTTTGCATTTCCCAGCATGGAACAGGGAAAACTGCCTTCTGTTAATAACACATAGTGATGATTTGGCTGTTGAAAGATTGGATTTCTGGGGAACAGACTAAGAGAATAACTAGAATGTTTAATTATGCTTCTTGCCTTGGGCACCATCCACTGTGGGTCTTTTAACCCTGTCTTTGCTGAGGCTGAGCTGTTTGTTGCAAATGTTGAAGAAATCAGATTGAAAGGGTTTATGTCACAGTACAACAGAGAGTGGTAATTATTCCCTGGCACATAACGGCGTATATTTGATTGAAAGGGTTTAGGGCAGCTTTAACAAATTTTCAGCCATGAGTAAGATTGAAAAGGCTTATTTAAGCACAGAAATGTAGCATAAATGTCATATTCCTGTGAATAAAAAAACTGTGCATTGCTGAAGGACAAAAGGGAGTGGGAAGGAAAAGAAATTGTTTACTCAGTTGCTTCTATTTTAACTAGACTTCCTAAGAGCAGTTGCTACAATATAATTTGAGTTTAACCCAGTGTAGCTCTGACAATTGTCTGGCCCTTGTAATGACTCGATACTTCATTTTTTATTTGTTATTTAAATTGAAAATGAATGCAGATTCAGTGGAACTAGAAAAAAACCTTATTTTAAACTGACCTTTCTACTTAAATTTGTTTCTCTTTTTGTCTTGTAGTTTTATTTCCTTGTGACTTGTCCTCTGCAAGTCCAGGTTTCTTCACGGTTGATGAAATGCTAAATGTAATATAAAATATATAATGATTAGCAAAACTAGTACAGCAAAACCCCAGCACTCAGTAACTGATGAGTGTAGAGTTTCAGAAGGAATGAAAGCACAGTTAGGCAGAATGGACAATGGTTTGTTCTTAAAACATGACATTAATAATGTTGCACCTCTTTGACCTCATTCTTGGCATCCCAGAGCCCACAGTAGGAGTTCAATGTGCTGACCAGGGTATAACCCTTAATTCAAAGGAACTGCTGCTTGCAGAAGCAGGCTCTGCCTCATTGACTAGCACGATTTCACTTCAACTCTTAGCATTTGTGCTTGGCTCTGCTATGCAAAGTTTGGCACCAACAGAACAAAATTTCCCTTTGACTAAAGACTTGCACTGATTTGGGATGTTTCTAACTGGCAAACAGAAGGCATTGAAGAATAATATGTTGCAGCCCCTTTTTGCAAGATCTCTTGTACCCTGAAAAACAGGTTATGGATTGAAGAGCAGCATATAGCTGTATGCTGTTGCATTCCAAAGGCACATTTACTGCAGACAGATCGGTGGAAAATATGATACTGCTCAAATCAAATGGATTTGGTTGTAAGACGTGAAGTGTCCTTGCTTGTTTGCCATCTCCTCACGTTACAGTACAAGGTATTTTCAATTAGGAAATGAGATGCTGAAATTACATACAGAGATGGGGAGGCTGACTGTGCGGGGGGTTCATGGCAGCAGTTGAGCTGGGAGCAGAAATCCATGCTGAGGGAATGCTGTAACAGGTTTCTGCCCAGAAAATATGTGGAGGTGGCATGAGCAAGCACCTAGAAACCAAGCACTTGCTAAATGCGCAATGTCGATATGACACCATGTGTGTAGTTTTAGCTAACCCAATGGATAAACCAAGCACTGGCTCACAGTTTCATTCACATGTCTTTCCAATGCCAGCCTCACCAAGCTGTACTGTTTGCAAGGCTGAAAATGAGCATACTGAAGCTGTGGTGCCTACAAGAGTGGTTGGGAGATGCGAGGGCACCATAATAGCTGTCAGGGTTTTGAATGTCTGCAATACCACAAGGCTGCCTGCAAGAGCCCTCACTAGGGTCGTGAGAGCCACACTGACAGGAGTGCAGCTATGGCAGAGATCAGCATGGGCAGGGAGAGAGTGGGGGGAGGTAGAGGAGCATAAATGACACAGAGAGGATTGGGAGGGGTCATGTAATCACTGAATATGCTGAGTTTGAAGGGCACCCATCAGGATTATCAAGTCCAACTGCTGGCCCTGCGCAGGGCACCCCAAGAGTCACACCATGTGCCTCATAATATTGTCCAAACACTTCTTGAACTCTGTCAGGCTGGGTGCCGTGACCACTTCCCTGGGGAGCCTGTTCCAGTGCCCAACTACCCTCTAGGTCAAAAACCTTTTCCTGCTATCCAACTTACACCTCCCCCAACTTGCAGAATTGACCTCTCACGAGATCTGAGTTAACACAAACCTCAGTACTGAGATACGACTTGGAGGCAATTGTCTGCAGCGGGTCTGAGACCCAAATTCATCCACTCCTAAGTCTTCCTCATGTTTTCTTCATGCTGACAAACATTCCATTTTCTTGCTGACATGTCTAGGACATACTCAGATATAAATCTAATGCTCAGCTGGATCAGCCTGGCCTGTGACTTGTTCAGAGAAATGGAGACATCACTTCTGACAAAAGCAGAATTCAAAAACATGAGAAAGGCTAAAACATGGAGCTCTGCACACAGACAGAAAAGACAAAGCTATTTATTCAGGCTTCTCAAGGGATGCTAAGTTTAGGTGCCTTAATATGCTTGCTTCCCACTTTCTGTGAACAAGAGTGAGATTTCAAATGAAGTATGGAAAGGCAACTATAGCAGAAGTTGGAGAAACAAAACAATAATTTTCTTTTTTTTGTTTTCAGTTGATAGATTTCCCTGACCATACATGCATTTCTACCCTGCACTGACATGTGTGTGAGGTAGTATTTCAATATCATCTCTTGTCACTAGACTTTGCATTTGTTTCAGAATAAAAGTTTTTTGGAAGCAGTTACATGTGTGAACCAATTTTCAGAAGAGACAAACCTCTTTAACTTTTCTAAACCAATATATCTTGTAAATAGTTTATGTTCAGCGGAAAACCTACTGGACATCTTGTGTAAAGGTGGTGGTTATTAACACATACACCAAAAAAAGCCAAAACCCAAACTGCTATGTGTACCTAATCTGCTCTGCTCAAATCTATTCTGTTTCATCAAACATTCTGGAAGAGACTGGCTGTAGATTTTGGTCAAAGATGCTAATTTCTGATAGATTTCATATCACATATTAAGCTAATTAAAGCAGTTTGTTTATGGAAAGAAAGACCACTGAAATTCTGTAGATCTTTTGAGACTGTCTTTGATGTTTCTGTGCAAATAAATGGAAGAAGTCTTTACTGTGGTGCAGGGGAACACAGATAATATAAAGGTAATCTTTGTCATTACCAGGGTAAAATTTCTCTCATGAACTTGAGGTACTGACAAAGTCAACAGCACTTCTTTAATTCAGTGCTGTTTTTTGTGTGGTCATATTTCATATAGTTCAGGGAAAAACAATTAATGCTAATGTAGAAATGATAATAATGGAAGAAGTTGTCAATCCCTTTTCAGTCATAAATGTGTTCTAGGTTTTTGTGGTGTGATCTAACTGCATATTTCAGAAATAGATAAGGAGATTTATATAATGATAATCATTATAGGTTGATGCTGACACTTGCATAAACTGGAGTGGTTCTTCTTTAGGTATCTTTGTTCTTTTCAAAATATGAAAGGATCTTACTAGCTGTGAAGTCCAAGCAGCTTATTCTTTGAGAGCATCTTCCTGCTCTCTCATGCCTGACTCTTCAAACCTCTGTAATGGGGTGCCCTTTGGAGGCATCTCATTCTCTCCTTAGGTTCTGGAAAGAGCCTGGAAGGGTGATTTAGACTAGACTGGAGTATTTGGTAGCTAAAGAGTGGTGAGAAAAAGCCTGTATAAAGTGACAATTATATTTCTCTTCTATAATACTGAGGAGATTACAAAAGATATCATACTGTAACTTTGCCTAGTTTTGAGTTTAGAGCAGAGCATTCTATGTATACAGTTGTCCAGTCTCCTTTAGTGCTACAAACATGGCGCAGTCCTGGGTATTAGCTGCCTTATTTTTCAGGACTCAGCTTTAAGACCCCTTTTTAATCCTTTTTGGAAAGGATTTGGAATGTGGTCTGTCCATGGTAGGTCTGGGAAATCTGTGTTATTCCTTTTAATGCAGAAGAATATTGAGCAAAGTCAGGAGTAGAAGTGAGATGAGTAACTGGAGATGTTTTGAAGGCTCAGTTATATCAGCTGAAGAGAAGGAGGGCAGGTGATGTGTCTTTGGGTATGAAAGCACCATCCAAGGTGAAGATGAGTGAAATTAAAGAAAGAAAATTTTATGGGCTACTAAAATATAAATGGGAGACATTTTGCTGTTTACAGTGTTATATATTCCATGAATAAAGGACTGAGTTAAATATTTTTGCTTTTTTTTTATGCAGTTCTTTGACCTTGTGTGTTTAATGTGAGGATTCCCAATTTGTAATAAATGGAAATATCCACTGACATAGAGAGATCTTCCTTTCTCTCCTTCCTCTCTCTCCTTCCTCTCTCTCCTTCCTTTCTCTCCTTCCTTCCCTCCTTCCCCTATTTTGCAGATTCCTTCTTCCCATCTTCCTTGCTCCAGCCAAAAATAGTTTCCAGCCAAAAATAGTTTCCGCTGGTTAAGTGAGTAAAAATATTCATAGCCAAGGGAGCATGAGACATAGCAAAAGTAACTGGTGGGGCTGCATGCCTGAGAGTAGAGAGGAATATGTGGAAGGACGGAACAACACTTGTCCCTTTTGCTAGGAATAAAGTGTTCTACCAACTCACTGTGCTGTCAAACCATAATCTAAGTGCTGTCAGTGAGTTAAATGCCTGAAGTTAGATAGCGTAAATCTTCCCACAGTTTTTGAGACTTTTGAAGTTCAGGGACTCGGAGACAAGAATAGATGCTCTCACTGTGTGAATTACCAAACGAAGTGTGGGAGATGTTTCAGCTCTTCTCTGGTCTAGTTCCTGATGGATCAGTGTTTCATGTCATGTCTCTACAGGTCTGTGCTTTCAGATTTTAACAGTGCAGATTCATCAGCTTGTCATGCAAATATTTATTTATATGTAAAAATTCTAATATAGAAATTTACTATGACACCATACAGTATATAACCTGTAATATATGTACAAGAATGTATTTACAACTGACATGTGCTGGCAAATACCTGTCATAATGACAAAAAAGTCCACACCACTTTGCTGGCTGACACTGTCTTTATTGTGCAAAATGCTTTTTGCACTCTTCATAGATGTGTCTGCCCAGGTGTTTCAGCTGTAAAGCTGTTATGGGAAGTACAGTCAGGTCTGTATAATCTTTGTGTTCCATCATCAGGGCTGTGTCTGTCCGACATACCTGGAGATGTCAGCCAGTACATCCACCTGCAGCCTAGCCCTGTAGTCCTTTCCCTCTCCCACAACCCTACGCTGGTCCATTGGTTGTACCAGTCCCATGTGGTACCTTTCCAGATTCCTCGGCTTATGACACAACATAGCGTTAGCTCAGTCTCAGATAAAAAACTACCATATTTTTTTGTTATCAATGGTAGAAAGAAATGGAAAATTGATTCCAAAGGGGAACATTTTGGTAAGAGATACTGTTGTTTTTATTCAGAGAGCAATCAGAGCTACTTCAGTTTGCTTCTGGAAGCTTAAATTCAATAGAAACAGAAGGGAGATACATAAATACAGATATAAATATATATATGTATGAAAATATATATGCACCAGCACAGCTTATTTTTGACAGCTCAGTCTTTGAAGGCTGGCACCATTCTTTTAAATCTGAGAGTCAAGCCACCATTTCAGTTTAAGTCCTCTGTCTTATTAAGTGGAAGTCTTTTGGGATATGGCTCCTTTAAGATGTGTGCTTGGAAACAGCACACAGAATTAAGTGCATAATAGGACACTTTTTAACTGCCAGTTTGTTTTCCTGGGCTGTTTATGTAATGAAAGCATTATTGTCACACAGTTGAAAGCAAAAGTAAACTTTATGACCCATGAAATGTTTCTGTGGAACAATAAAGAAGTCACTTACTCTCCCCAGCAAGCAGGAGCACAAGATGGATAGAAAGTCTTGGTACGGAATCTGGGGTAAGTGTGCATGATGGAGAAGGTGAGGTGAGGTGTGTCCTGTGAAAAGGACAGGCAGTTTCTGAGCCTCTTGTTGAAGGATCAGTTCAAATCAAATAGCTGAGCATCTCTGATGGCCAGATACAATCTTCCAGACTCTGCAGGTAGAACTTTACTACGTGAAAGCTTGTAATTGTAATGCATTTCTGGTATGGAGTGTGTATGTCTTGAGAAACCGATGCAGTCACTGTACAGTGAAAGAGGATTTATAAAAACACAGACTTTTCTGTAAAAACACTTCTTGATGATAAAACAGTCAGCTGTAACAGTCTTAATCTATGTCAATTCCACCATTTTCTATGAGGAAGCATAAGCTTTTATGACACATGGTATGCTGTGTGTTTTTGGTTTATTGTTCTCCTACTGCTCTGAAAATCTACGTGTGTTTAAGTGATGAAATGAGCTTTATCTAGTTGAATCAATAAGAGTGTCACATGAAAGGAAGTATGTGATGAATTTCTATAATGCCAGCACTGCTGACCAGTGAATCTAAATTTCTCTCACTTTTGTTCCCTTTCCTTTTAATGTTGTGTTTAATTTTTGCTTCTAGACTGAATTTTATGTCCTTAAAATGTGTAATAATTTTTAACCATTTTTAGATAAGTGCTTTTGTTGATGTTTGCAGGGAGGAATTCTTACCAGTTTGAAGTGCCTACTGGACTAAGGCTTGCTTAGGCTGATTTCAAAACCATTAGCATTTCTCCAGCTGTGAAATCCAGATATTTTTCTTCTCTTTTCTGTATAACATCACTCTGTCTTCTAGGCATCTTTGTCTCCTTACACTTTATTCTCCTCCCTCCCTTTCAAGTCCCAGGCAAATGATTGAAGAAAAGTTCTGAAGTGGAGGAGAAAAAGCACAAATCAGAGCAGCCATTATCAAGGGAATGAAAGAATTATTGTCAAGATATTGATTTTTGGCTGCACAGATGCTTCCTCATCTGGGCATCTGTAGGCAGTGGAAAAAAAGACAGATACCATCAGAAGGTGATTCATCTCCTTTCATAGTAGGTGTAGAAAGTATCTGGAAGTGTCTAGCTCTCCATTGACTACAGAGGAACACAGATAACCACCTGACACAAATATTCTTATTTTAAGTAACTGAAGGTACATATGATGAAGTTTACCACTGAAGAGAATTTTCTTAGCAGCTTCCCCACATATAAAACACTACAAATGGTGCCATTCCGCAGCCTGGATAAGAACTACTGCTTCAATTTGGATGGAGCACTGCAGCATTCCTGTTTCAGAATTACATACTGGGGTTTCATACCCTGTAGTTGTAGGGAGAAGAGCCCAGCTGATTGCCAATACAGCCCCACCTGCTATGTGAAGGCCTGCTGGTCTGGTTTTTGGTGTGCCTCAGCCTATACTTCTATCTGCACAAATGAACCAAGTACCAATTGCACCAATAATTTTGGTCTCAAAAGTAATCTGCTAGAAGGAAAAGAGTAACTGCAGTAATGGTTAGTGGGATATGAACTGCAGTCCTCAGATGCTCTGGGGGCTTAAACAACAGTGATAATAAAACTAACCCAGCCCCAGGGAAAAATTACTTTTTTTAGGTTGTTTCTTGTCTTGGAAAATGTGAAGCAAGCACAGTTCAGTCTTTTTGTATTATTATTATTTTTTAATTGTTTTAGTAGTATCTCCTGGGCTCCAGTGGCTGAAAGCCTAAGACTCTACCAAACTCCCATGAGATCTGATATTGCATCAGCAATGGTGGCATTTCTAACTGATTGGAGACAAGCATTTTACTCATCAGTGAATGGATTATCTTGAATTTAATGTGTGTTCATTTACACATATATTGAATTAATTCTCTGATTGCAATGTAATGGTGACTCCAGTTTCAAAGTCTAAGTGCACAGAAACTGCTTGATATAGGTTATTTTATTCAGTAGATTGGTCATTCTAGTAAAGATTTTCTTGTAAAACGAATTGAAATAATTTCCTAGCTATTCTAGGTCTGGTTTTGTAGCTGATATTAGATTATGAGAGAAGAAAGAATGTATTAATCAGGTAACCTTTTTCAGTAATTTTGTTTCATGTTTCATAATGGCTGTTGATTTAATTCCGACCATTTTTTCATTGCCTGAAGACAGAAATATAAGAAAATTTATCTTTATTTTATATAGCATTTTTCACAGAAACTATCTTTGAATTCTTTATAAGGTTAGAAAAGAAGACAAGATGAATTACAGGAAGAGTAGTGCAAACGGATTGGTATAAATTAAGGATTAAGAAAGCATTTCTAAAAAATGAAATCAACAGAGAGACCTAGACCAGGGAAATACCAGAGATAGCACACAAGGTGTTATTTGAACAATACAATGTAAAGGCAAAATGTTTTCGTGCTACTTTTCTAGGTAAGTGGAATTGCAGAAGACTTAAGCTGCCGTACTCATCACCTGTGAGAATGGCACAGTTGCTGAGAGAGAGCAGGGAAGGAGGACGGAAAGATGCTCAATGGTGGATGGCTGGGAAGGCCTTGTGAGGAGTTTAACAACAAAGGCACTAAGGGACAGTTTTGAACCATGGACTTTCATGCCCTAAAGAGAAATGTCAAGCAAAGATGGCTGTGTGAGTCACCTCCTATTGTGGGACGCAGCACACCCATCACACAACCCTGGGCATGTGTCAGTGCGGTCAGATGCTGAATTCCCCCATCTCTGTAACTAACTTGTCTCAGCAAATGGCACAAGTAAGGTTCCCAGCAGCTCAGGTGCTCTGTTTATCTGACCAGTAAAGATCTCTGTGTGGGCCTGGAGGAGCTAGACTAAGCAGACTCAGAACCTGTGCTCATTTCTTGTCTTACTGGGCTGTGATGCATAAGCCTTCTTGGGCTGAATGAGAGCTGGGACCACTAAGTCACCTTGACGCACATTTCCCATCCACAGGCACTTCTGTGGTCCCTTGCCCTTGTATGTAGCCTAACTGATGACTTATCTGCAAAAGCTGAGCATCAATACCACTGGAAGTGAAAAAGAGAAAGCAATGTGCATTATCATATGGCTACATATGCTAAAAATTTACTCTGAGTACCTAAGGTGTAACAAAAGGTATTGCAAATTCTGCCTTTCACAATTTTGCCCTTCAGGATGTGGGGCAAGAAAAAAAAGATAAATTTTCCAAATAAAAATGCCACCTTGATTTTGAAAGTGGATTTTGATCTTGTTTTTTCTAGTTGGCATAATAATTTATAGCTCTCATGGGGTTTCCGTAGGCTTTCCTATTTGTTTATCTAATTAATTCAACCTTTTTATGTATGTGAGGTTGCTTAAATTTCTCACAGGAACTCTCCCCTGCCTGTGTAACGCCAACTGGCCTTTTCATGTTGCTATTTTTCCTCATTATCTCTGACATGATAGTGGAAAAAAGCAGACTTCTTCACAGGTAGTAAAACAAGTCTTGTCAACCACAGACAACAAAAAAACCCCAGTCCTTATGATTTATTCATTATGGCTAAACCCTAGCTTTTATTTTGATAATCCCTAGGACTGCAAATTACATGGAACAGGTGAAACAACCTATTAGTTGCTGTCAACACTTCTACCTCCTTCTGTTGTGGCTACATGGTCTCACATTCTCATTTGCACAGAGTTTAGTTTTAGGGAACAAGTAGTTTTCTGCCTATTGAGTGAATAGCACTGGCTTGCTTTGCATTTGGGTAAGCACAGGAGTTGGGATGCAGCGATGCAGCCCTTTGGGAGAGAGAGCAGGAGAAAGGACTGGACAACAGGGAATCAAACTAAGGGCTGTAGAGCAAGACACTATTTCAGATGACAGTGAACAGCTGCCTAAGCTCAGGTCTATACCCTGAGGTGCTATTAAACAGCATAGAGAGGGAAGAAAACCCAAATCAAAGATCTGTGTTTTTCCTGATAATATTGAACAGCATATGATGGAACTTGCTGGATTCAGCAGTGATTATGCTGTGGAAAAGCTGTAGTTTTTTAACTTGGTCACTTGATCTAACACAAGACTCGATCTAAATACCTGACAACACAGAATTATAGAATCACAGAATGGCTTGGACTGGGAGGGACCTTAAAGAGAAGAATTGTCTAGTTCCAAACCCACTACCATGGACAGGGACACCTTCTGCTAGACCAGGTTGCTCAAAGCCCCATCCAACCTGGGCTTGAATACTTCCAGGGGTGGGGCATCCACAGCTTCTCTGGGCAACCTGTTCCAGGGCCTCACCACCCTCACTGTAAAGAATTTCTTTCTGTATCTAACCTAAACTTTCCCTCTTTAAGTTAGAAGCCTTTTCCTCTCACTAGATGCCCTTACAAAAAATCCCTCTCCAGCTTTTTTTTCCCCAGTTCCTTTAGGAACTGGAAGGCATAGTTTGGACAGTCATGAAAGTCCTTCATCATTATGAATTTGTGTCAGTGTAACTAGTGCTGACTGGAATTGGCATTAGTGAATAATGAACATGACGTAATCAATCCTATCTCCTGTGGTGTGACAACCCTCCAGCAGGAGCCTCTATTAGAGCAGTGCCATTACTGAAGAACCAACCTTTGGAAAAAGATACCTTGTCAGGCCATAAATTGTGAAGCACATTACCTGGTATAGTGAGAAATCTCCTAATTAGCTCAGATGTGATAACTTACATAGTAGGAGCCTTGCCCAAGCTTAATTTTCATTACAGCAGCAAAACTTCTGTCCCAAGGGCAGGGAAAAGAAGTGGCTGTTATGTGAGAAGGGGCCACACAGGAGAGAGACTTTCCAAACTAAAGAAAATTAACTCACAATTAAAAGCACTTACATACAGTCCCATCTCATGAGACAGGCAGTACGTAGTTGACAGCAGCATCTGAAATGCAATGCAATGAGTTTAATTATCGTAGTTAATTTACAGACCTGCTGAGGTGCCATGGTAACAGATGCAGCTCCTGGTTGAGATTGGTTGTTCCAGCTCCCTGGAAAATCATTTTCTGTATTGTATTTGTGATAAGTTTTTGTAAACTACTGCTCTTACGTCGTCATCCCTATAGTACTGAAAAAGTGAAGCAGATTATTTAAGCATATATTAAATGCTGATCTTGGAAGCACAGGGAAATCAAACCAGTAACAAGGTCCACAGAATTAAACTCTAATTTGGGGAATGCAATATTAGGGCCAGCCTACAACAAACTGCCCCATGCATTTCTTTTCCAAATACTTTTGCTTGAACCTGTGTGAGGATAAAAAGGAGTTTACAAACCTGTGACAGAACATTTACACAGCCTTTTGCAAAGACTTCCCTTTCTAGAGCAAAAAGTATTGGATGACAGTGCTTCTCAGTTTACATTGATGAGTGTAATTTTGATTGTTTCTCTGCATGGAAAAAAATCCCAGAGAGACTTGATAAATGCACAATGCTTGGAGATATTGGAGGCTGTGTAATGCAGAAGAAGCCATTTAGCAAAGTGAGTCTGTTTGATATAATGTAACTTGCTTCCAATATTGAGGTGATTTCATAAACAAAAATCCATACATTTTTCAAAGTCCCGGGTCTACTTAGTCTAAACTGAGCAAATGAGGCATCTCACACAGCATCTGGTGCTAGAAATGACTGTCATTATCTGAAAAGTTGTGCCTTTAGACTGAGGACAAGTGAGGGCTAAATTAGAGCCATAAGGAAAACAGGGATGGGCCAGAGTGGAGACCTGGAGTCTAGCTCCTCTTGCAGTATTTCACAGGAATGCTGTATACATCCAGTGAGGTACCAGCCTGTAGCCAGCATGTGCTTATGCTGGGGAGCAGTGTAATTTTCTCTGTGTCTGCTGGCAAATATTGGTGGCACATCTCTGGGTGTCACACAGCAGGGACAGGAGGACGCAGCACCAGCAGAGTTTGATTCAGCACATGGAGTGCCTGAGGACCTGAGATGCAGTGTTTATGTGAGAGTGTGGCTGCAGCTGGGGTCACCTCAACTTCAGAACCATGACTAGGAATCATTGTGTGAGACTTAGTTGCCAGCTACCTGTGCCAGGTGCATTTCTGGAAGCTGAACAGTCTGTGACCAGTGTCCGTGGCCACTGTGTGTCCCCTGTTGCCTTCACTACTCTCACTTGGGCAGGAGGGTGACAGTGCAGGCAGTGGTGTTATATGCCTGTTAAAAGACAGAAAGTTGTCCAAGACAGGTGAGTTCTGCAATAAAATGCATACCTTTTCTGAAAGAAGGCAGCATGCAAGAATTTAACAGTGCAGCCTTTCACTAATTTTGCATTTTTGAGTGTTTTCATATTTCTGTGACATGTCTGAAGATAGATAACAGCTCTTCAGTTAATACTGCATACAAAAGTCCATGTGTCATTTTGCTCTCCCTTTTGCCAAAACACCTCTGTTAAACAGCTGTCTTTTGGCTTTGATTGTTAGGCCCCCACAATACAGCTTGCAGTATTTAATAACTGGTTTTATTGCTCCCTTGTTAATAATCAAATTATTGTATTTTGTACCAAAACCAGGAGTAAACGTTTTCTGATGGCAACAGCTGCAGAATTGCCTGGCACAGCAATGGAACAGCAAAAGCAAAACTATTTCTTGAATAACTGTTTTTGCTATGAGTAATCAATAGTTTTCCTGACAAAACATACTGCTATTAAAAATGGTGATGAGATGATGTGATGGATCAGTATTTTTTTTTTCAAGTGCTATTTCTTTTACCTGTCAACAAGTGTCTCTGTGTTTAAATGAACTGCACTGCTTTTCTTGCTAGACAGTGCTAGGCTTGTGAACTCACAACTACAGCAGTCACCCTCTACTCAGGAAAATTACCTTCTGAATATACAACAGCTCTTTATTTGGCTGTCTTGTCTGCAGTTTTTAGAAGTAATTAATTTTGTAATTTGTTTACGTGTTTCTCACATTCTCAATAAGCAGTGAGAGATTTAAGAGAATATAAATCTGTAATTTCTTTTTAAGAATTTTTGTGGTGGTATTCTTGTATTATTACGTCTTTTATCATGTGAGTACATATATAAGGCAATTTAAGTCATAAGAACCTCCCAGTGTCAAATTTTGCCTCTTTGGCATTGTAATAAATATTACTTCAGTCAAGAAATGTTCTTGATTTCAAAGGGACTGCTCACTGCAGGGATGAATAAGAACAGCAGACTTCTGGCTGACAACTTTTGACTTGCACACAACCCCTTGAATGGGTCGATGAACCCCAACATGACTGAGGGGTGTAAAGCCAACTCCATACCTCCTGTCTACAATTTACTGTGCACCTTTATATGTGGTCTCCTATAGCTATATGGTGAAACTGAAAGGCCAGCATACTCATTAGGTGATTCAAGCTACTTCTATGAGTGGAAAATGTTGGTTTGGGGGTTGTAGATCATCAATAAGCTGCTCATGTGTGAAATTAAAAGCCACCTTGAGGTCAGCTTCCAGTAAATTCGTCTTGAGCTCAGACAATTTGGAAACACCTGACTAAGCCCACTAATTATTTGATTGGCTGCTATGACTTGAAAAACAAGATAGAGGTATGAGACAATAATGACTTAATCAGAACTTTTAAACACTGCTGCTTTTTCAAATAAAGAGATCAGGATCTGTAGCAAATGCAGCTGCCACAGGGCAGCACAGCCCACTGGTCTGCAGTGATAGGAGCCCACAGCCTTCTTGGTTTGATGAATTGCATGCCAAGATCTTTAGACAACCAAATTCATGAGACATGACCTGCCACACTGGAGAGCAAGGGATAGCAAAGGTTTAAGGGTGATCCAGCCAATAGTGCTTTCCTAGGGTTTCAGCATGATGGAGCAGGGGAAATACAGCAGGTTCCCAAGACAAGCCAGGATTCCAATTCCACAACAATCCCTGTGGCAGTGCCAACTCACCTCTGACTGCATAACACAGGAGCTAATGAGAGATCAAAAGTGTATCAGAAAGCAATGTGATTCTTCTGCTTTTAAGCTGTACTTTTTTCCAGTTCCCCAAGAGCTCTTACCTCCAAGTAGGTGATATTGCTTTGATCTACATGTCCAGTGCTGTGAGCTTATATGGCTGTAATTTCTTACCTGCCCTTTGTAATTTTTTTAATGAAGTCACCAATGCTGTGTCCCCTGTTAACACCATTGACATTGTACTGTTCTTAACCTAAGCTAAAGACTATTTTTCAAGTGGCTTTGTGGTGCCTTACCAATTTTACACTTGTGATAACAGTATTTAGGTAATGCAGATATGGATTTTGTATAGGCAAAAGGGATATTTGAACTATGTGGATGTAATTTTGATAATCTATATGTGGGCATTTCAAGAATACATGTTGTGAAGGAGTAATTAGTGTCTAGTAAATAACAGAAAGGTTTCACATTCCTAACTGAATCCCCTGTCCATGTGATCTATCAATTAAGGATGCTGTTTTGTTAGTTTTCAAGGAAATATTTTAATCTGTTGCAGGTATTAACTATAACTTAATACTGTTGTAAATTAAAATTAACTTACCATATAGGATGTTTCAAAGGGTTCCTCTTGTGACTTTGAGAGAGAAATGCCAGAGGCATCAGAGATGCACATTACCTCACATTAAAAACATAGCCAGAGAGTGCAGGTTAGGTTCACCTTTTACCCTGCAGGTACCCACTCATCCAAACTCAGGGTGCAGAGTCCTCAAAGTCATAAAACTCTAATCTGAGAGAGGAAGGAGTGACAGCATCTCTCCTTCATCTGATGACATTAGGGCTAACAAGCCCAAGGGGAGCACCTTGCCAAGTGTACAGAGTTTGTCTTTCAGGACTCCATCTCACGTTGCTCCCAGCACTGCACCCTTCAGACATGACCTCAAAGCAAGCCACTGTCATCTCAGAAGCGTGTGCTTCACAGCACACTGACTGGTCTCTGATGGAGATGCGTACCACATTGTTTTCAAGTCCTACTGCTCTCTTCAGAGTGAATTGGGCAGTAAACTTGCCATGTCTGGGGTTGTGCCAGCCCTGCAGTTGCTGTTAAGCTGCAACACAGCTAGCAGGGGGCTCAGCATGCCCAGCCTGCACAGCCTTTCCCACCAAGCCCTTTGTACCACCACTGGTTGTGTTAGAGCTGTGCTGTAGCATTGCACCATCCGCAGTCCTATTGATAAAGAATTAATAATGCTTAATGAATGAAGCAGCTTGGGAGAAAGAATGATGTTTGAAGCTATGTCTGGTGGGCTAATAAAGACAGTGTGCTGCCTGTGCTGCATCTGGGACATGCACTGAGCTCTGGTGTGTTCTGTTGTGATCACTCTGAGACTGAGGGGCAGACTGGGAGCCCTAACAAGGGCAAGAGCCAGAGCAACATACCCCAGCCCTTCCAAAGGTATCGGTCCTACAAGTCTCTGATTTAGTTGTGGCATAAGCTCTCATAAGCTATTTGGGATGATAAAAGATTTCTGACCATTCACAGGCCTATTCTATTCTATTCTATTCTATTCTATTCTATTCTATTCTATTCTATTCTATTCTATTCTATTCTATTCTATTTTTATTGCTACAATGTCTTTATCTATTGGTATGAAATGCTACCACTGTAGTAAAGCTCTAAAGATTTATATGAGTCAACAGGAACATGACTTTTTGCCATGCTCCCCATGGAACCACTGCTGTTTTATTAAGTCAGTTGATTTGGAAGAAATCACCATTGAATTTAATAACTCCTATAGCTGACCTAGTTTTCTCTTGAAAGAACTGTGCTTTTCTAGTAGACCTGATGGTTTGTCAAATCAGCATAAAGAATTTCTGCCTTTTTACTAATGCATGACTTTCATCCTGACACACTGACCTAAAGTGAATTACTGCAGGGGGAACCATCACTTAACAATACTAGAGAAAGTAGTGCAATTGTTTTACTTAGAGAATTATATTCAGTCTGTTTTTCTCTTCTCAGTTGGTAGCCTCCATCGTGTTTATCAGCTTTGGTGTGGTAGCAGCATTCTGTTGTGCAGTAGTTGATGGAGTGTTCGCAGCACGACACATAGTAAGTACAGTGATTTTGTCATCTTTCATTTTTGATTGCTTATGTAATTTCTAGCAGAAAAGCATTTTCTTTGGTTTATGTGTAGCAGTATATTAGAGTTTTTGATAGTTCTTGTTGGAGATTCCAAATACAGAGGTGATATGAAATAACATACTGAAAGGCATGCCAAAAGATGTATCTGCTTAGAAAAAGAAGGATACTTCAATCACCATCAGCATTTGTTTCCTATTACACAAAGCCTTTGTGGGCATGGTAAGGACTGGGAATGCCCCCAACAGTTATGAGCACGAGAACACCCCATGGGATTTGAATATGCCAGTTTACATGTTAGAAATATGTTGCTTGCTGTTCTATCTGTAGTGATAAAATGCCTAAAATCCATCTAAATCCAAGCTTTTAATTGACCTTTTTTTGTTTCCTAAAAAAAAAAAAAAATCAGGAAGTAAACAGTGATGTGTTAATAGACATTAAAAGTCAGATGTAGCATGCTGTATAATACAGCAAGTATGATGTATTTGTTTTCCTCACTGCTATGAAATGCCATGGGTCTGTTCATCTTTCTGCTTATGTTCACTGAGGGGCAGTGTAACTCCACTGGCATTGGTAGAACCCTACTTGAATTTTTGGTAGCAAATACATCAGAATAATTAGGCTTTGGATCACTTGGAGCATAAAGTTATAAATGGATTTCTCTTTTACTGTTACTGAGTCAAATGTGAGCTTGAGAACCTCATATGCATTGCACAAGGAAGGAGATATCCATTGGTGTAAACAAATGAAGTGTGCCATGTAAGCATGGATAAACACTCTGGATTGTAATCATGCTTTATGCTATACAGAGCCTGCATGATATTGAAGTGACCTGCTTTTACCTGGATTTGCTCTGTGGTTGCTCTGGATGACACCTGGTGTAACTTGGTTTCTTGTTAGTGTAAGCCCAGGGAGCCTTTCCCTGAGAGCTGCTTAAAAGACGAGGAGAGCAGATTCCTGTATAGGTTTCCCGATCCTGAAAATTCAGTGGTTGTGCCCTGGAAAACCACTGCCACTTATTCAAATATTGGACCTGCCCTGGAGTGGCTGAGGAAACCGGGGTTTTGTAGTCTGGAGAAGAAGGAAACTCATTGCTCTTTACAACTACCTGAAAGGAGGTTGTAATGAGGTGATTGTCAGTGTCTTCTGCTGGGTCCCAAGTGAAAGTTTGAGAGGAAATGGCTCTAAGTTGTGCCAGAGAAGGTTCAGATTGAATATTAGAAAAATAATCTTCATTGAAATAGTGGTTAAGCACTGGAATAAGTTGCCCAAGAAGGTGGTGGAGTCACTCTTTCTCGAGAGTCATCCGGATGTGGTACTTGGGAATATGGTTAAGGGGTGATTATGGTGGTGCTGGATTGATGGTTGGACTAGATCATCTTTTAGGTCTCTTCCAACCTTGGTGATCCTCTGACTCAGTAATTTCCCAGCAACCAGACTTCTTTTTGTCCTGTTTTGATGTGATCATTAGGCAGTGTTCAGATGGCACTTGTGCAGTCTTACACCTTGCAACTGCAGTGCAGCTGTGCAGCCACAGCCCCCCACTGCTGAGGTTAGGCACTCTGTCACCTTCTCTGAGGCAAGTTACTGTATCAGAGGACATGTGTTCTCAGTCTCAGAGAGACTGTCACCTTTCTGGGTGTTTCTTTGGCAGTTTGCACTCTGTTGGCTCTAAGTTCGTTTCACATATGTTACTTAGCTACCCTAGAAGTGACACTGCTTCCTATCTAAATCAAACAACATTATCATCTTAGAATATTATTATACCCTTATATCTGAAGAAACAGCCCTTCATATGCAATACTTAGAGTTTATATTCACCTTCTCTGTATTAGAGTATAATTAGCTGCATGACATTGCTTGCTGTCATGGCATGTCCTTGGTGTGTGTTTATAAATTAAAGGTGATTTGGTTCATTGCAGTGCTCTCTGGGAAGAAAGTGGGTCAGCAAGTTGTAGGAGAACAGCAAGGCACAAAATCATTGCACTCACCCAAGAAAAAAGCATTTTACACTCTGGGGTGCTGTTCTGTGTCTGGTTATATCAGGGTGGGTATAACTGCATCATCTATGCACAGATGGAGGCTGGAAGGGGCTCGTCACTATCCAGCCATTCCCCAGAGTGCTGGAGATGTACAGTCCAATGACATGAACTTGCTTCAGTCATGTAATGACAGGCTTCATGGAAATCCATTTCCTGTTGTTTATATTTGGGCTGAGTTTTGTTTGTCACATCTGTCTCTTCTGGTTTCCTTCGCATATTACAGAACAAAGAAATACTTAATAGTACCTTTTGTTGAAAAACTAATGTGCATCTCAACACAATTATAGTCAATCTCCTTCTCTTCCTCTGTTTAATAAGGAAATTATAAGATTAGGTGAAATAAAGGTGTACATCACCTAGTTTCTCTAACATATCTGGGAAAGTCTGTAGGGGTGGTAGTGTAAATATGCTCCCAAATTAACTTACACTACTGGTGAGGCCTTACCTTATCAAAAGAAGGTGTGCAGTGAAGACTGTGGTGTCATTGCCACTGTGTACCTCTTTGTACCACAGCTCCTTTCCTGCAGGAAGAGCAGTTCCACCACGCTCAGTCCATTCCACGCAGGCTGGTACCAGCCATTTCAGATCTGTGTTGTGCTGTTGCCACTTTGGCCACTGCCTTTGAGGGATAACTTCTGGAGAGTTGGACTAAACTGTCCTCCAGTCAAGGAGAGGACAAACCCTTGGCATGTCAGAGCAGGTGCCTAGGTCTACACTAAAGCCATAAATTTTTTGTGAGGAGAAAGAGGGAAGCATTGACTATTCTGTCTCCAGTATCAGGCTGCTGATACCAAGGCTCCAGGTTCCTTTTCTCCTGGAGGGAGAAGTGCTAGCTGAAACCAAGCAGTCCTCAGACCAAGAACAAATACAACATCCTTCACATCAATTTGGTAAGAAATGTGTCCTGTTTTTAATTTTATTTTTATCTTCATTTGAGCTGGGAAGGATGTGAAGAGGACAAATCACATAATTATAGATTTTTCTTAGTGTGTGCCTGCTGTGGCATGGAGATTATTGTTGTTGCACATTTTCTCCTCCACTTGTAAAACAGTGAACTGAATAATAAAATACTTTCTCTGTTTTATTTTCTTCCCAAGAAGGCATAAAATTGGGAAAAATTCTTTCAGGAAAGAGATGTATTTCAGAAAAGAGATACTTAAATTATTTAAGACTCACTTTGCTTTGCAGAAAGCTCTGAAGCACACCACTTATAAAATTAAGATCACTGAAGGAAAAGGAGCTTGATTTAAAATAGCAATAGCTTATTCAAAAAATAATGCAGATGTAATTCACCTAAAAAAAAAAAAAAGGCCAGAATCAAGTGAAACAAATCAAAGCTGAAATGAATGTGCAGTGATGATATTTCAGAAAAACATGTTGATCACAGGGATTCATTATGTGCATTTATGTCTGCTGGAGACATTTTGTTATTTAGCAGATGAGAATAGCCCAGTTGTGCTAATGGAGATCATTCAACAGCCTCCTCTCACCACACAGAGATCCCCTGTCCCACCTCACGTACACATTCTCTGCAGTACCTACTACCCTCCTATCCATGACTGCAAGCCTTGGCCATTGCCACATGATCCTTCGTTTTGCAGTTATTCTCCAGGAAAAACCTAAAATAGCCAGCAGCAAAAAATCCAGTTATGAAGTGAGGAAATTGCCTGCAAGCGCTTCCTGAGAAGGTTAGGAAAAGGACAGGTAGCAAAAGCATGGGCAGGTATTTTAAGCTGTGGAGACAAATGCTTTGTATCATCTTTTCAAATGCTCAGTTAGGAATAATGGAACACTGGGGCTGACACATGGTCAGTCACATTTTCCTGAAGTATGGAATACCAAGGGACTCAGACATGCCTGAAAGCTCTAGGAGAAACCAAGGGCTCAGGCAGGTAAAGGTTCCCTCTGCTTGATTATAAGAACTACCTTTTGATTATATTGAGTGAAATTCACAGATAACATCCAGGCAGATTGATTTTAATGTGATTGCATATAATACAGAGGAGAGGCTTCTTGGCGCCTTAGGCACAATATCACTCACTTCAAGCAAAGGTTCAGATTCCATCATGTTTAAAAGCAGAGACAACACCTTAGTCTGATTTTCAAGAGCAGATTCTCATAAGCCCTTCTCAACACTTCCGATGTGCAAGAATTGGAACAGATAAGCGTCAAACTCCAATCCTGGGCTTCCATTTTTCACTCTTTCTGACTTAATGTGTCACCTTTACATAAGTGACTGAAGTTACCACAGATCATGGATGTTAGAGGTATAAGGAAAAGCTGAGTGCCGTGGAAGGCAGACTTTTTGTCCATCATGAGATCGAAAATGCACACCAAACCAGGCAGTGCTAAGTTGTCCCTTGGATTCCTCTCCTCTTCTGCAAAGCCACTTCTGTGTAACACTGATTTAATGTCATTTTCAGCTGATCTAGTTTCTTCCTCTTGATAGTGATGTCTTAAGAAATTAATTAAAATAGAACATGTCATCAGGTGCTAAGCCCTGAAAGGAACCTGTAGCTAAACTGGAGGACACTGAACACTCCTAACTTGAGATCTTCACCCATATGATTTAAGAGCAGCTTGTGAACTGCAGAAGTGTGTCTTCTGGTTAATTACCTACTGATTTGGGAGTTTAGAAATGAAACATGAGATATTTGCCTGCTCTTTATGTTAACTCAAAATCCTGTTTAATAAGACAGGCATTATGAAACCTCACTTTCTGGGAAGCATGGAGACAAGGCAATGGCAAAATGGAGTCTTTGATCTGGGGGATACTGGTGGAAATTGAGCTCCGGTTGGTAGAGCTCCAGAGCTGCTGTATTAAATACTATCAAGTTGGCAGCCCCTATCCAGTGAACAAATAACTACATTGTCAATACATTCTGTGTGACAAAGATCTGATGATTCCTGTGGTAAAACAGGACCCCAGGCAGAGACACCCACCCAGCAGTGATCTGCAGGTTCCCAGCTGCTTCCTGAGGTCTGGGGCAGAAGTTGCTGGTGCTGTGTGTGTGTTCCCTCCAGAACTGGTGGCACCAGCCCGTGGCTGCACGTTCAGTGACCAAGGATGTCAGTCCGCTTCCCATCTTTGAGGCTTCTCATGCAGATTACGGACATGTGGGCAAGAACCGCAGCAGGAGTGACCCACAGCTTTGCTAACCACAGCTGCATTTTACTACAGGGTGACTTCACAAAGCCATGGCATGTAACACAGACCACAGTCTTCCACACTACAAGCCAGATGTCCTAAAAAAAACATTTGAAAATGTTCTGAGCAAGCCTATTTGCCTTCCCTTTGAAGAAAAAAACCAAATAGTTGTATTATACATCTAACAAAGTTGTTACTTTGACAACCGGTGGTAGAAAACACAACTCAGAGAATAAGTAATTTCTCATTGGAACGAAGTTAGGTAGGTTCTCTGGAGAACAACACTAAATGCATTTGACTTTTCTCCATGCTGCTACATGAGACAAAATTACAGCTAATTACTTTTAATTCCATTTCCATCCTGTATGACTCATTAATATAATAGCATGGCATAGCATATACCATAAAAAGCATCAAAAGAAGTGTGGCCAGCAGGTCAAGGGGGGTGATTCTGCCTCTCTGCTCTGCCTTTTGGAGACCCAGCCTGGAACACTGCATGCAGATTTGAAGTCCTCAGCACAGGAAGGACATGAACCTGTTGGAGCAAGCCCAGAGTAGGACCACAAAGATGATCAAAGGGATGAAACACCTCTCCCATGAAGACAGGCTGAGAGAGTTGGGATTGTTCAGCCTGGAGAAGAGAAGGCTTCAGAAAAACCTGATCGTGGTTTCTGAGTACCTAAAGGGGGCCTATATGAAAGATGGAGACAAATTTTTTAGCCAGAAAAAGGAGAAATGGTTTTAAACTGAAGGAAGTCAATTTAGATTAGATATAAGGAATTTTTTTACTGTGAGGGTGGTGAAACACTGAAACCGGTTGCCCAGGGAGCTGGTGGATACCCCATGCCTGGAAACATTCAAGGTCAGGTTGGGCGGGGCTCTGGGGAACCTGGTCTAGTTGACGATGTCCCTGTTCATTGCTATTAGATGAGCTCTTCCAACCCACACTATTCTAGGATTCTATGAAAGGTTTTGCAGTTGTACTTTTTTTTAGCAGGGTGAGCACTAAACATTTGTAACTGAAAACTAGCCCTAGTTCAGTAGAGATTTTTATATTGATGGTCCAGTGAGGTGAAAATGTTTTATTCTTCCTAAATACAAAGTGCTTAAGTTTGTGAGTAGTGCATTTTGATGTGCCAATGGCCAACTATCCCACAGTATTAATCAGTATTAGACCTTGCATCTGACACTGGGATGGGAAGCACAGGCTGCATTGTTAAAGGACCAATTATTTACAAGGGAGCATTAATTCTTCTTTATGAACCTAATTTAAGGGTTAGAGCAAAGGAGGACTCTTGCAACCTTCTGTCAAGACTTCTCTTTTGTACTGCAAGATGACCACATTCACACAGCAGTTATGGTCATGCATCGAAATGCAGTTGAGTATACCTTAGATCAAAGAATCAATACTTTTCTTTAAAAAAGAATTTTCCTGGAGGGCCTGAAAAACTTGAAGCCTCTTGTACTATCATTTTTGTTCCTGTTACATATATTTTCCCTGTGAAGTGCATTACAGCTTGGAAGTGCCCAGTCTTGTGAAAGGTGAATTAGCCAGAGGTGCATAAGTCAAAAACCTCACAAAAGAAGTCACAAGCAAATCTAGTAGAATAGAATGTACTGACATTACAGAACAGTTTCAGACCACCCCCACAAGCTATTTTGAAACCAAATCTGAACTAGACGGATAATGCTAAGCTGTGTTGGTGTGAGCAAAATGGTGGGACCATATGGCATTTGGTCTCTGTTTTTAATTTGGCAATATAGGAATATTCTGTGGGACCATTACTAGATTACTAACACCAGCTTTGGTATTTTTTGGTGCCTTTCAAAGGTCCTTATTGACTTGGAAGGAGTTCAGAGAAGAAAAATCCAAAATTTGGAGTGGTATCTTTTAGAAACAGAAGTACTCAGAAGTTTGATTTATTTCATTTAACAAAGGTTGAGAGGTGAATTGATCTTGGCCTCTCTAAGGTATCTGTGTAATCAAAGGTTCCCTGATAGCAGAGGGCTTTTAGTCTCTTGTACAAAACCAAAGTAAGTGCAGTGAGTTGAAGCCAATGCTAAACTGATTCAAACCATGAAACAGACAGTTTTGACAGTATTGAATTATGGAAACAGCTTTGTCAAGGTATGGATAGTTCTCCATCACTGAAATATGTCAATCCCAGTCTTCCTTTTATGTGGTCTTGTGAAGCTTATCTGGAAGTTACGAATTTGATGCATATGTCTTGGGATGAAATTGTTTAGCTTCTGGTATTCAGAAGGTCATTGTAGGGCAGTGTCTTCAAAGAAGGGTCCTGTGAACTATTTCTATAGTCAGGTGGAAGTTCTGTTGCCTCTTGTCTGCAGGTCTGTCTGCGTGGTGCCAAGACCTGTTCCCTACTGGAAAATGTTTAGGGGTTCATAGATTAAAAACCACCGGAAAACCATTTATCAACATTTCTGATCTAGATTTGCTGGTCTTCAATCCAAAGAGGAAATGCAGCCTTTAGCATGAACATAACTGAAAAAATATCTTCACTAAAACCATAATTCCTCACATACTGGATGATGTACGAGACATCCCAGTGAGGAGTATATTGGATGCATCCAAGGACTTGTCAGCAGAACTGTCATCTCATTAATGTTTTCTCATCTAGAATACAGAGACAGGGAAGGGCTTCAGGGTGTTTGCACCCACAAGTCTGCAATCTGATATACAGGTAGGCACAATGCATACAGCCTGAATATATTGACACTACAGAGGAGCTTCTAGTGTGCTTTAGTTTGATTGCCAGATATTTTGCAGTAAGAAAAAGAATGTTAACCCTTTTTCTTGGAGAACCTCTTAATATTCCCCCTCTAGTTTGCAGAGCCTCTCACTCTGGCAGGGACAAAGCCCCCTGGTTATACAGCTCTTATTTTCCCCCTGAAATTCCTTTCAGGTTTAGCCAACTTGCGAATTCTTTAAAATCCCTTTTTTCTTCCCTGCTGTGACTTGTTCTTCTAAGGGAAAAGGGCTGGTATTGTGCCAACCAAACAGAAATGTCTAAACCATTAGGCAGCACAAACACTGTGTTTGGATGCCAAAGAACAATTCACTTGTCAATGAGAAGGAAAAAGAGAGATTCCCAGTTCCTTTTGTATCTGCACCACTGTGTGAGACAAATGCTGGCAAAAACAAGGATTGGTCCAGCATCCCCTAGCCCCCTGACATGAACACTGATCCATTGGCTTCCCTCTGTGAGATGGAATAGACCACACTGAGGACCCTCGTTAATGTCATTACTTTGGTCACTCAAATTGCAGCAATACAGCTTTGAAGGAAGAATCCTGTGAAGATGCAGTAAGAGATACCCTACTACAATTCCATACAACAGGGGGGGAGGAAGAGGACCCTTTTGTTTTAAACTGAGAGTTTGCCACTGTGAGAAAACGTTAAGAGAGTGACCCATGCATTCAAGTATATGAAAGCTAATGGTTAATGCCACTGCCATTTAATTGCATGATCCTGTTGCACAGAGTGCACAATGTCAATGTACAGCAGGGCAGAATTTTTAGGGCATTGGGGCAATAGCAAATCTGGCACTTCCAGTTTCTTTGTCTGTGAACATTATATTATTGCCATTTAGCTTTGCTCCCAGTGTACTTAGATACGTATTTACTCCACTGAGTATAATGTAAATCAACTCCAAACATATGGAGGGAAATTCTACACATTTTACTGATATTAACAATCATATTATTATTGCAAGAAATAATACAATATGTGAGAAATTGAGAAGGATCTGATCGGAGTTTAAAATTACACTGGTATTCTAGTTTGACTAGATTATAGTCTTCTGCATTTGTACATTACATAGATTATAGTTTTCTGCATCTGCGTGGCTTCTGTACATCCAAAAATCAAGCAGGGGGCAGGTATGCCGGAATTTGTTTAGCAATGTAGAATAGCAGCTGGGATCAGGGGAGATTTACTGTCTACTTCCATCTTTTCTTCTCTCTTTATTTTGTTACTTTACAAAGCATAATGCAATTTATGCAAAGCATACAAAGCAAGTTAATTACACTTTAATCCTAAGAAAGGTGGGTGACTGAGACAAGGGCTTGGAGTCTGCTCTGAATAGCATAATCCCTTTCCTCTGATGCTCTGCCAGCAGAAGATGATTTCCCTTATTGTTTCCTATTCTCAGAAATGTTTCTAGACTAACAACAGATGTTTCTGTTCTATAAAAAAAAAAAATCAAAAAATCAAAGCTTCTACACAGATACATAGAGGGAGAGGAAGTAACCACCTGCAGACTCCAGACTACAGAAAAAATACTTGGTGATTTTTTTTTCATCATTTATCAAAGGAAAAACAGTGTTTTGAATTGCCCAGTGCAGAAAATAGTGGAGTAATAAAACAAAAAGGAAAACATGTTGTTTATTCACATGAATCTAAATTAGCAAAGCACATAAAAGTCCTTAAATTCTACTAGAGTTAAAATTAAGGGTGTTTAAGTATGCTGCAATTTGCTCTAGCAAAATTTTTTATTTGCTTCATCTTTAAAAAGAAACCATGACTATTTTGAATAATAATATCATGTAGCAGGAATTTCTCTCTCTGTGGGTGGATGATTATTCAGGTGCATATAATGTCCATGGAAAGATGCGCCCAGGATTCAACAAAGTTTTGACTGGTGATTATTTATGGCTCTATTAAGAGCTTATTGAAATGTGTTGCATCAACATTGATAGATTATGGAAGTTCACACTTGTAATATATTTTAGTCTTTTGTGATAAAATCCAAGAAGGTAACCTAGTTAAGAGATTTTTTTTTTTAACCTAATCTGCCTAGAATTTTCTTGTGTGTATGCCTCACTGTAGTTCTCTCCACATTCTCAGCCACCAGTACATCCAGTGGCATTTTTGCTCTGGAGCACTGAGCACCATGTATTAGAACATCTCTGATCTTCTGAAATGCACGCGAACTTCAAAATGACAAGCCAGTGGAGATGGGGGAAAAGTTGATTGTACCTGAGTGGTCAGGGTATGCATGAACCATTTCACTAATTGTTTAGACTGTCTTAGTTTTATAACTCACGTCTTTCCATTCCTCCTGAGGCATCTCTCATGGACTTCTTACTCTCATATATTTAAGGGCCTAGTCCTGCAGTCCCTTCCATTTGGATGAGCCCTGTCAGCCTGGCCTCTAGTGTGGTCATGTATGTTGGTAGGAGTCTTCCTTTATTGAGATGATAGGGAACTTTGATGGCAAGTTGCTGGGCATAAACACCTGTTTTCTGTCTCTTTTCTACTCAATACCTAACATAAAAATTTCATGCATAAAGGTGTTATTACATTACTTAAATTATAATAGGAATTTTTTGTGCCATGCCCTGAAAATTTAAATCAACACTGCAATATTAATTAAGCATCCAGCATTTTATATGTAGATGTAGATATTCAATATATAGATATCGCTCATCTAGGTGCATTTAGTGCAACCTCTTTTCCTTCTTTTTAATGTAAAACAAATCCAAAAGAGCATTATAAAGGAAACCCTCCTACATTTCAGTCAGCAAGATCTTCAGTATTTCAGATGTCTAAAGGCTAGTGTCTTGCAAAATGACATCTGTTGCAGTAATAGACTTAGAGATCTATATATTTCTTACATATTATGATAGCATTAAGGAAAAAGGGAGGAGATGGAGGAGTTTTTCATGTATTTGAGCTACACTAGCAGAAATGGAATAAACATTTCTTGCATTCTTGTGGAAACGTTAATTAGTCGCATGGCACAACATCATTATAATCAAGACACGGCAATCAGTTCTTATAACAAACCCTATAATCAAAGTAATGTAATCAATGTAAGTAATCAACTATAATAAGCAATTAAATATCTAATTGCATCAAGCAATAACTAAAATTACAGCCTTGAATAATATCAGCTAATTGCATCATTAGAAACTTGTGCAGAAGTCAGTGGTAAATCTAAGTTTTTAACTACACAAAATAGCTGTTGCAGGTATCATGAGAATGTCTACAGCCTCATCCTGAGAGACTTAACTAAAGAAAAGCAGACTTATTGCAGTGCCAGGCTTGGATTTGCCAGAGGTCTGGGGTATTAAAGCAGGAGTAGGCTTCTTCTGTAGAGCCATGTGTGGCCCCTCATCCCCAGTACAGCCAGAGCAGCTCCATCTGATGCCATACAGGTTTGTGGCATGCCAGGCACAGTGTCACTCAGCAGCTCTGCACACACACCTTTTCTTCCTGATGCCACCTGTGGCTGAATCAGCTAAAGGCACTGGAGCTGCTGAACCTCCTTGGGGATGAGCAGGGGAGTCAGCTCCCGTTCCTTCTGCTTGTTCCACTGCCCTCCATCTGCTTGTGAAGGATGATGGGCCTTGCCTCTCACCTTCGTGCCACAGAGAGCGTGGCCAAAAGTCATTGAAAGAAGATGACTTAACCTCTTCTAATAGATCTGCATCCATCTGAGAACAGACCTGTCAGCCCACATCAAGAAGTGACCTGTTTGTGCACATTGTCTAGCAATAAGAGAGCTCCAGCAGCTGAAGGCTTTACATTTGACTGTAGCAGTGCTACCAGACCACAGACTTCACCAAAATAAAGAATAGTGAGACTGGGGCTATCACTACAAAATATTTATATAAAATAAAAATCAGTGAGGAAATACAAAGTGAGACAGATCCATGTATGCTTGTTTTTCAGCCATGACAATATACAGGTATTCTATTAACTGGTTTGAAGGATCTGAAATTAATATCTACTGCTCACAAGCATTAAGAGAAGAGGACTCTGTAGGATTTAGTCTTTCAAATTACACAGAAATCCTAAGAAGAGCTCTTGGAAAGCACAATGTGAAATTAATTTGGTCTGTGAGAGTAAAGTTTTTAAGCCCCACCAGCTGCTGTTCTTATTTTTGGCACTGAAGTTGGGTTATTTCAGCATAGCAGACAAGACAGACAGGGTCCCTAGGCTGGAGTACAGCATTTCTGGAAGATTAGCTCTTGAATTCATGCAAGGCAGATGTAGAAACACAAGAAAGGGCAAGTGTTGACTGCAGTCTAGAGTGAAACTCTCAGCATGGCTCTCATGGCATGACCTCATCCAAAGCATGGAACAAGATATTGTCACGACTGCCTCTTAAGTGTTTAAACAACACTGAAAATGTATTGTTTGCACCAGGGGATCACTAATGCGTTGTAGTTACAGCAGGAGTATGGCATGGACAGAACCATCCTGTCTCTCTGTCTCACTCCGCATGGCTTTGAAGAGTTTGTTCAACTGCATGTTTGGGAACTCTTGACTCTTAAGGCAGGGGCAGTACATGCAGAAATTGAAGCAACACACACTAGCCAAGTCTGCTATGGACATATGAAAACCTAACTGGAGAGCTTATAGTTTCTTAATATAGTTTGCTAATTATTGGCTGAATTTTGAAAAAAAAAAAAGAAAAGGCAAATAAAATTGAAATCATTCTGTTCCTGATTGTTCCAGTTCATTGCAGCTTGGTGACTATGAGGTAAAAGTTGCTAATAATTCTAGAAAAGTCTGTCTTGGTGCGTGGTCAAAATGTGAAGCAGGTAGGAATTGTCATGGAATGACAAGAAACATTGAGGTTGGAAAAGACCTCTAAGGTGATCAAGTTCATCTTGTTCCCTTAAGAGCAGTCCTAGACTTTGAAGGGAGAGAAGCCCACTGAAAATAATGCTGTTACTTACAGAAATAAATGTCAATGGGGCATATGAGGAGTAGCATTTTAATAACTATATGTAAAATGTGTACAAAAATTTAACATCTTATGAATTATGGATAAGGCATTCTGTTGGTCTGCCAGGAGGTTAAAGACTCTTTAACAACACAAGAGAAGATACAGTTCTGTAGAAAACTAGCCTGTTTCACATGGTTATTTTAATTAGTTTGCTTTCCAACAGTTGATGTGGGTTCAATATCTGGAGATATAGACTTGGGGAGTTCAGAGGGTATTATTTCTGGTCTTTTCTTATAATCATGAAATTCTGCAAGACAAATTGTTTTCTGAAAGCCACTTCCATTCCAGAAATTGCAAACTGAGAACTGAATTGTAGGTTTAGCTGCCAATGAATAAAAGCCCAAAACAGTTGTCAAAAAAATCCACCCTTGTTTCTGATTCCAGAAGGTATGATCATGTGCTTTATGTGGAAGTTGCAAGCCTGAGGAGCAAACAGAAATATAAAATGTTTTGTTCTTTAAAGCTCATCCCCTCTCATGCAGTATTGATGACCTTAGACTCAGAAGTTCCTTACTACCAATCTTGTCACAGCCAATACGGAAACTGTTCATAACATTTTAAAAAATGGACACTTTTCATTTGTTTGTGAGTGAAAGCATGAAGATGTTTGAATTAATCATTCCTATAAATCCCTGGGATCTCCTAGCAGTCTTCCTCAGAAGACACCCATCTCACTGAGAGTATTGTTAAAAAAGACTGAGAAAGAGCCTTTGGTTGGAGAGAGACAGGAATTACAAAAGATTTCTAGCATTTCCTCTCATTATTTGTACAGGGTAGGATCCAACCAGCTGTCCCCAGACAGTGATCCATTCTGCCTGCTTTCCCAGGCTCCTAATATGTTGGCACCTTCTCTTATGAGATTCTTTTACCTTTGGTCTGAAAGCTCTTACGTTTGTATGGTCCCATATGCCATGCCACATGCCATGTGCTCTCAGATAGTCAATGTGGGGCAGACACACTACTAGCTAGTTGCTAATAACTTCTATTTGTTCATATTTGCATGCTTGCTTTCAGAAAGTTAGCAGAAACCCTGATCTTGAAGGGAATTATAATCTCCAGAACACCCAACTGTGGGCACAAGGCTGAGCTGGCACTGAAGGGTGATGTTTCAGTTTGCTTTTAGGATTAAACTTGAAAAATCTTGGCGGCTGTACCTCTTCTATTCATTGCTAGCTATGGTGTAGATGAAAAGGAGCTACAAAAATGTTGTAGGAAGAAAACAGAAAATTAAAAACTTGAAGTTAATGAGCCACTAAATCATTAGTCTGGTTTTGGACTCCTCAATTTTATTTATATTTGTCTTTTACATGTGCCCAGGACAGGCCAACTGGCATGGTGAAGCCCACGTCCTTACTCTCTTGGAGTGTAAATGGCAATGTCCAAATTACTTACTGGGAATGGTTCTTGGTCCATGCTAATTTACAAACCATGCCCAGAAATTATTTTGGACGAGTGAAAGTTTGCCCAGGCCAAAGCCATCACTGGCACAGTTCTAACAATTTAATGGGCTGGATGGTCAAGTTTCAGGCTTGGGAACATTCCCTGGCACTGATTAATCTACACCTCTAGAAGCCATGGAATTTAAGACTAAATAAATACTGTAATTGGAAAAAAATAGCCCTCACTATATAATTATTTTTAAAAAATACTATCCATGTTTTGTAAAACATAGCACACACATCAATCAATACACTTTAACCTATATCTCAGTTTTCTGAAAGTGAGCTTACACATAAGGGAGATGGAATTTTCCCTATGTTATCCAAAATATGTCTGTTCTCCAAGGAAACAAAAACTGACATAGAAAAGTCTACTTTCCATACCTCAGTTAAGAGCCCTTCAACCTCCCCACAGACATTGTATCAAATCCACCAAAGATACCATTCGAAGAGTACTTTTCTTACACAAAAAATGTATTGCAATACTTCTGCCATCAAAAAGAATGTGGGTTTTATATTGTATGCTCTTAAAATGAAGAAATCAACCAAACCAAACCCCTATATATTTGGAGCAAGTCGTGGCATAAAGCCTTCCCCCTCTTGTCCATCTGTTTATCACTCTATGTTTTTAATACACATACTAGAAAACTATTGAAATAAAAACTGCAAGGAGACAGAGAGCTACATTTTGCCCTGTAAGGTTCAAGGATGAGATTTGTCTGAAATTCAGGGGAATTAGTGGGTGTCTTTACTTTTTTTCAACAGGTCTGAAAATGTTCTAGACTGATGGCAATCTGACTGTATCTGCCCAGTATACACAAACACATTCATACATAATTAGCCAAGACATCATCTTTTTCCAGTGCCCAGAAGGATTGAATAAAACCTGTGTTTTTCTTTGCATGAGTAAATAAAACCAAGCATACAAATGCATTTTTATACAGAATTCTTCCTCTCTTTGCCAGCCTACATATTTTGCCCTCTGCATATAGCAGCAGAGCTCTAACCAACAGAACTTTCCCACCTGCCCATTTCCAGGTAAAGAAAGCTACTCAAAGAAGAAGAGAAAGGGATTGCATTTATTTATTATATATTAATATTACACATTGGTGGAAGTATGTTTCAATAATTGTAGTTGAGGCAGATCATGGTACCAAAGAATATTAAACTAGTTATTAGATTTTATATACATATACACATATGCACACACTGGTAGAGACACAGCTCTTATATATATATATATAGCATATAAAAGCTCTGTCTCTACCAGTGTTGCTATAAGCAGTAGATTCAAGGAGAATCAAGGACTGGTAGGTGTCCTATATTCATACACCCCTGTTTTAAGCAATGTGAAGTATTTTAAGAGCAGTCTGTCAGGACTACCTTTATAGCTTTAAAGGATGTCTCATTTGCCTTTGGTATTATGAGAGATATTGGAGACTCGAGTGGGTGCTAATGTGCTCTGACATACTGTTGGATAATTTTTAAACATTATTTAATATCTGTGTGGTGCCTTTTTCATATGAACACCTTAGTAGAGAGACAGATCACAGCACCTCTGTGGCATGAAAATGGAAGCTTTTACCATTGCAACCTTTAGGTATCTCCAGTGTACCTCTACTTAAAAGCTTTGTGCTTTAGATGTTAAATTCTATGGGTGTCTGGACAAAGTCAGTGTTGTCTAATCTTTGGTATTTTTGTACACTTGATCATCACTCATTTATTTTGATTGCAGATACAGATGTGTTTAGAAAAACAGACTGAATGCAAAAGGCTGGCTGTACTAGTGCAGCAGGCTTGCTGTTCAAAATTAGGTGCATGAAGAAAGGTTCTGGTTTGCCATGATTGTGCATGCAGATATATTAACTGCATTCACAGTGGTCGCTTCCATGTCACAGCTCTGACCTTTTTGGTGCAGAGCAATATGAAACAATAATAGCTGGTATGGGTTAATCAATCACCTCTCTCCTTAGGGAATAGTGCTGCTTTCAGTCACAAGCACACTTGCATGAAAAGCATGTTTGTCTTCTCCCACAAAGACCAAACCAATAAAAGGACCAATTTCTTTTTTAAGAGGAAGGAGATGTAAAGTGTAGAAAAACTGTATAAGCCAAGTGACAGTCTTTCTGTACTTCATGGAGGTAGATTAGACAGCTCTCTCACTGCCTGTAACAAGATATGGAGGTGTCTGTGGAGAGTATCTTAGCATTCAGGGTCAGACACAGCCTCATGTGATGTGGTGGCATCACTCACCAGCAACCTGTAATAAGGGCAAAGGTAAGGTCAGGGATCATCTGTCTCCAGGTGCTAAGGTATATCTGGTAAAGTCACAACCTGTGATACTTTAAGAGAGCTTGTTAGTGTGTTCATACCCTGAAGTAGACTCTAACTATCTTTACAGAATCACAGTGCTCTTGAGACTGGACAGAATCTCTGGGGGTTTCTAATCCAACCACCTTTGCTCAAAGCAGTGTCAGCTAGCACAGTTTGCTCAGAACTGTGCCCAGTTTGAATATCTCCAAGGATGCAGACTTCACAACTATTCTGGGAAACCTGTTCCAGTGTTTAATTACCTAAATTAATTAGGAAAAGTTTCTTCATATGTTTAAGTGGAATTTGATGTATTTCAGTTTGTGCCCCTTGCCTCTTGTCCTTTTCCTGGGCATTACTGAGAAAAATCTGGCTCAATCTTCTTTACTTCCCCCATCAGGTATTGGTACATATTGATAAGGCACACGGGAGCCTTCTCTTGTCTAGGCTGAACAGTCCCAGCTCTCAGCTCCCTCTCTTATGACAGATGCTCCAGTGTGTTTATTAACAGACAATGTTCATGATGTCTCTTATACTGGGGATACCAGCACTTTAGCCAGCATTCCAGATAGGTCTCACCAGTACTGAGCAGAGAGGAAGGATCACATCCCTGGACCTGCTGGTGATGCTCTTCAAAATGCAGTCAAGGATACTGCTGGCCTTTCTTGTCACGAGGGCACATTGCTGGCTCATGTTTAACCTGCTGCTCACCAGGACACCCAGGTCCTTCTCCGAAAGCTGTTTTCCAGCTGGTCAGGCCCCAGTCTTTTTTGGTACGTGGGATTATTCCTCCCCAGGTGCTGGATTTGACATTTTGCTGTGCTGAACTTTTGGAGGTTCCTGTGAGCCATTTCTCCAGCCCACGTCCTTCTGAACAATAACACAGTCCCCTGGTTTTTCAGCCACTCATCCCAGTTTTGTTTCATCTACTAGCTAGTGGAGGGTGCACTCTACCCGTCATCCAGTCTAGTAATTAAGATGTTACACAATATTGTGCCTAGTATTGACTCCTGAAGTAGACAACTAATGAGTCCCTCCAGCTGGACTTCATGTCACTGATCACAGCACCATGACCCCAGCAGTTCTTCCAACATTCAGTCCATCTCACTGTCCATTTATTTGGCTTATACTTCATCAGCTTGTCTGGGAGAATGAGAGACTGCCAGAAGCATTACTGAAGTGAAGGTAAACAACATCCAGAAGCAGATGAGTGAGAAGCTCCACTCATCCGCCAAGCCAGTCACATCATTGTAGGTTAACAGGTTGGCCAGGCATGTAATTCATGTAAATTCATGTTGAACACTCCCAATCACCTTCCTGTCCTTGAAATGTTTGGAAATGGTTTCCAAGATTATTTGCTCCATCACTCTTCCACCAGTGTGTAGTTCCCTTGATTCTCTTTCTTGCCATTCTTGAAGATAGGATGTATCTTCAGTTTGCTTAAATGCCGCCTAACCTGATCCTCCTTCAACAAGGGTAACTCTTTCTTGCCCCAGATTTTCACACTGGTCTCAACTGAAGACTGAGACAAAGAAGGCATTGAATACCTTGGCCTTTACCATGTCTTTTGTCACAGAGTTGCCAGCCTTATTCAGTAATGTATGCATATTTTTTTGATCTCTCTTTTGCTGCTAATAACACACATAGAAGCCCTTATTTTTGTCCTTTGCAGCCCTTGCAGAATTGAATTCCAGGTGGGCTTGGGCTTTTCTAACCTCATCCCTGCATGCTCATGTAATTTCTTTATTTTCCTCCCTGATGACTTTCCTCTGATTGCACTTCTTGCAGACCTTTTTTCTTGTGTTTGAGTTACATCTGGAGCTCCTAGTTCATCCATGCAGGCCTCATGCTGCGTTTGCTTGATTTCCTGATATTTGGGATGGACTGTTCCTAAATTTGGAGGAGGTGAACCTTGAATCTCTCTCACTGCTTTCCACTGCTGCATCCCATGGGATTCTTCAAAGCAGGTCACTGAATAGGCCAGAAACTTATTTCTTGAAATCCAGGATTGGGATCCTTCCTTTTCCTGCTCTCTCCTCTCCAGATTCTGAACCCCCACTACTTCATTATTAGGGGAAAGGCTGCCCCAACCTTCACATCCCCAACCAGTCCTTCCTTCTTTGTAGGTGTGACATCCAGCAGAGCTCCTCTCCTTGTCAACTCCTTATTCTGGCAGGAAAACTACACCCCTGTTAGACCTCCCAACCAGATCTGTCTCTGGAAGTCATGGCTAAAGGCTAATGCTTTCCCAGGACTATGGAAGAATGTTGACCTACTTCAAGACGTGGCATGCTTTTTGTATGGTATTTGCTTTTCCTCTAGAGAAAAAGAGTTACTGAAGCATTTTTTTCTTACACTTGTGTAATATAAATAAATATTTTTAGATACAAGAAGCTAACCTTTCTCTAACCCTTGGGAGTTGGTGTACAAACTTCATTGGGTTTGCCAGAGTAATCAGAAAGGAAAACAAGCTGATGGAGGAGCTCTATTCATTGATCTGTCTGCATTCCTGCCTAGCTCTGCATTTTAACTAATTATGTATTTCGGGTCAGCAGATTTATACAGTTCACACATCATCATACAACAAGCATAGAACGCTCAAAAGTGATCTGAAGTAGTGCAGATCTTTCTGCAGTTTCTGGGTTATTCCTGGATGGATTTTAACACTTTAAAATGTGGTCAAAACTGATCAGTGCAGATTTCTGCCAACAACTTAAATAGTCCTTTGCTTGTAAGTTAGCATGGAAAGAGGGGATGGCAGGTAGTGGGTTTCCATCTTTTCTCTTGGAAGTGGTCTGACTGGCATACTGGGGAGCACTTGAGTGCTTTTGAAGGCACAGATCAGGACTAGGTAAGTGACAGGAAGTAGAAAAAGTTTTTCATTTTTTTGGGGGGGTTTTAGCCTTTTTATTTGTGTTTTTTTGGGGGTTTTTTTGCAAGCATAAGTAACTCTCACACTGCTTTGTGGTAGACATTGGATCACAGAGGACTCAAGTCGTCAAATCTTCCCAAGGCAAATATGGTCTAATCCTGAAACTGGCTGAGGTATGCACCCTCTAGCCTTCAAAGTGGCCATTTGCCAAGGTTGGAATCACACATCGTCCATCTGGCCAAGGATATTTCATTGTGTTCTTCCTTTATATCCGTCTGTGGGAACCGTTACAAGCAAAATATGAAATATGAGCTGCAAATGCATATTTTGCAATAAGCATAAATGGAAAATAAGGCAAAAACAAACAGTGCAAATTACTTTCTCTTTATGCCCTAATTTCTCCATTATTCTTTGTGTTGCTTTTGGGGTCTGAAGCGTGTGTTTTAAGTGGAATGCTCGAAGTATTACCTATTTTACTTTGTTTTCTTCATGAACAGTGTTGAAATCCTTTAAAAAGGAAGTTCCATATCTTGAAAATAAACAGCAAAATAAATCTTGTTGCTAAGTAAGACACGGTACCAGAAAAACAGAGTGACTGGACCATTCTCATAGAGCAATACTACTTGACATCAAGCATGGAAGTGGTTAAATGCCAGGGGTGATGTCTTCTTAATGGAGAGGACAGTACAGAGAAAAATAAGTGATACTCACATAGCTTAGTGGCAGAGTGAGGAGTGAAAATGTAACCCTGAGGAGAGCCATTGTGGAAAGAAAGCCAACACGGGTGTGTGAACTGCTTACCCAAGTGACTACATTGGCTTTGGCTCCACAGAGCTGTAAGCATCTGGCACGGGGGCATGGGACATGGTACCTTCACATTTCCTCCAAACCAATTACTATCTTGGCTGCTCTTCTCTTTACAGGAACCCAGACCTTTGTATAACAAAAGGTGCCAGTTTTATTCAAGTGGAATAGGATTCCTATACGATGCCTACCAGACAGAGGTAAACAAACTCACCCCATTACGCATTCAATTCTGCTGTGTTTTGAGGGGCTGGGGAGGAGAGAGGTAGATGTTTGAGAGCATGTCTGTGCATGTAAGTCATGAGTAGAGTGGGAGCCTTTCTCCCTGCTTGTCCAAACCTCTGATGATTGCAAATCACTACAATCAGTGAGGTTTTGAGTCATCATTGGTGTTTCCATCCAGGACATTACTCTGTGACTGGAATGATTCCTAGACCATCTATGCTGTATAATAGCTGTCTGGAATGTGTCTGTCACACTGGCATCTTTCTCTAAGGAGATTTTTGTAGACTCAAGTGGAATAGGAAATATCTAAATTAATCCATTTGTATTGTCCAGAAGACTTCAAATCTCTGTATTTATCCACCACAGGCCAAAAACATCAGTGGTTTGAATGCAGCTTTTTTATTATCTCAATGACATCAACATGGTTGGAAAAGTGCCCATATCCAAATGGCTAGCCTCCTGAGAAGTCCAGATTTAGTTCCTTTTCCGATTTTATTATTGCGGTGAATTGGTAGGAGTGAAAAGAAAGGCTAAGCAGGAATAAGAACACCTGAACAGTGGTATAACTTTCAAGAACCCAGATGCCCTTCATCACCATTCCTCCCATGGCTAAAAAAAGGTGTATGGGGAATGTAACCACCAATAATTCTGGAAAGCTTAGCAAAGTATATTACCAGGTTCAATAGTTCCTTCAGTTTTGCTGCTAGGTCAGTCCATTGCTGCTACCAGAAAATGTATGACAAAAAAATTTCAGTGACCTCCTTGACTAAAGACCTGCCCAGACAAACTTATGAAGTGTGACAACACTCTTTCCTGTGTTACTCCATTCTCTTCTAAAGTCTGCATGCACATTCAGACACATAGCCTGAGAAATGCTTCTGATTCCTATAATAAGCATGTGGTTGGCATCATGCTGACCACAACTCCCTGCAAGTGACCCCAGCCTTGAGCTTCTAGCCAGACAGTTTTCCACAGCTCTCCTGTTTCTGGGAATGTCTGAAGTTGGGCCACCCAGAACTCCTTCCTCTATTCTGGCAAAAAAAACCCCACCTGTATCTTTTGAAAGCGTAGGTAGTTTGTAATAACATTCTTGTCTGGTTGTCCACTGATCTACAGTCAACATGTGCTAATTCAGAGCTAAGGATGCATGGCATTTGTACTTGGCTTTTACTTTTCCAAAGTTAGCCAGCTAGTGAGCAGGGGACATGCTCTGCATAGCAGGCAAACATTTAAATAGGAAGGCAGATTGTTTAGTGAGCTCAAGTCTCCTTTTAATTGCCATCTCTCACCTGTAAGTGATCTACAGCTCATTTGGTTTGCCTGTTTCAGTTCTCATTGCTCAAAGCAGAAATAATTTGATTGTCTTGCAAATACTGTGAGATAAGAACACCGTTTCAGTTGATGCTGAGAAGAGAGACTGGTCACAAACATCCACAACATGAAAAACCTAAATGTCTGGTCACTGAAATTAAATAATAGGTCTTGACATGCAGAATACCTACCTTTGCTCACACCACACATTAACTTGTTTATTTTGCTTTATTCACTATTCTCCTATAAAGGAGTGTCTTGTTCTTTGCATGTTTTAAAAATGGTGTGATAAAAATAGACAACTACTGTAGCTGCCATGGCCAATAATCTGTGCCTTGTAGGCTAGGAGCAACTGAAAAAATGTTTAAGATCTTGCTGATCTCCTCCTTTTGTACTTCTAGCTTTTTATATTAAAAGGGGGAGGCTGGCATTATTGCTCAGAGAGGGGAAAACCAAATTTTTTTTTCCTATCTGAAATGGACCTCAAACAATGCATCAGAGCAAACCATGCATCAGAACAAACCACCTTTTAGCAACCCATTTTGTCTTACAAAGCCCTACTATCCCAAATATGCATGTGTATTAGGAAAAGGGTATTTTAACTATGCAGGTCCTAGGCCATTTTCACTGCATACAGGAGGTCAAAACCAAAGTCTTAAGTGCAAAAGCTCTAGAGCATCCCCAAAATGGCTGTGGTAGTGGATGCATTAACACACCGCTCTGGGATCACTTTTCAGACTGCTCTGAGAAGTAGCCAAGTGTGATGTTTCAGTTGCTTCCTTGGCTGAGCTGATATAATCACTGATGGTAGCATGCTCCTTTTCTGCAGTAAATTGCAGTTCAGGTTGAGGACAGCTGCAGCTGAATGTGACTTCAGGCCAACAAAGCCCTTATGTGAAATCCCAGCAAGTTCAGGCACAACAGAGCAAGGGTGGTGAAGCAAGGTCCTGTCACAGGGTGAGATGTTCTTGTAACAAATGGGATGTGTCTGTATCAAGCTTTGAGCTCCATTTCCAGATTACAACCTAGACCGAGACTGTCCTTTTAAAACCTAACTTCCACTTTGCGATAGAAGATCTGATTTGTATGAGACACAAACCACAGGTACAGCCTTGTCCTGGGCAGCAGAGCAATCCCAAGGCATCATTTTAATCTCCTTTCAATGTTAGTTCTGTCACCCATCTTCCACTGCTCACGCAAATCCTGCTAAGGACAAGTGTGGCAAGTTGAGACCATCTGCAAGATTCCCTGGTGCTGAGTGTGTGTTTAATGCTTTCCTTTTTGCCAGGACCAAACATGTGAGGAGTACAGACTCAGCAGCAGTGGCAGTTTTGACAGTAAAAAGGATGCACAGACCCAGACCTCAGGAGCTGAGAAACATCTTGTTTAACATCTCTTGGGGACACTGTCCCACAGAGTAGCACATTCGTGGCTAAGCAGAACTGTTTGACAGAAACTTCTCAAAAGCAGTCATGTATTCCTAAGTGTGCTCCTTGTACTGTTTCATTATGAGGAATTTTCCATCCAACAATATATTTTATTTGTATTTTGTGAACAAAATACTTCTCAGTGGTTACAGTACATTTTTTTCCATCAAAATAAAAGCTACAGAAAGAACATATTTTCTGACCTGCTAGCTTTTAAAACCTGACAGCTCTCCAGGATTTCAAAGTCATTAAGCTAAAAATCTTAGGGAAAAAAAAGCCTTACATATAAAATATCTCAATTTTTCTGTAGTGCCAAAGAGAAGTGATTAATGCTTACCACACTTAAGGAGTCATTAAAATGATTTCTTGTCTGGATGGAGAGTGGCGTAAATGTGCCTGCCTTTATTCTTCTAACATCTGTCCATCCCTGCAATTCTTGCTCACACAAATAAACCTTTCCAGTTTTCTATTCAAGAGTCTGCAGTAAATGGTACCTATTCACTGGAGTGCCTGGATCTTTTTGGAATGGTTTTGTTTGTGAGGTTGGAGATTGTTCTTGCTGGTGTTCCTAATTATTTCCTTCTTTAGGAGGGTTTTACTGAAAGGAGAGAGCTCACATTTATTGGGGCAACTGTTCAGATAAATTGCCTCCTTTGCCCATTTCCCCACTGTAATGGACTGGTATTCTTATCCACTTCAGTGGCTTACTGAAGGCAAGTGTATCTCTCAGGACATGGAGACATGGTCTCTGCATCACAGCCGTAGAGATCCAGGTCTCACGGTGGCAGACTCTGGGTCTCAGCAGAATAGCACCAGGCATTGCAGCAAAGTGCTTGAAAACTCCTGCAGCCCTGGCTGCTGTGTGCTCTGGGCTTCATAGAGCAAATGCCTGCAGACTCAGGGGCTGATGTCCTGGTTGAAACTTCTAGGAGCTCAGGGATGTCCTTTTGGCCTGTGGTTGTAGATTTTGGAATCTCAGGATCTTTCTGCACAACAGGTAATAAAATTTGACATGGCAGAAGCTGCTTTTCTTTTGTGGTCAGTAGGATGATTCACACAACACTAAAACACTGAGAATAAAGGTCAGTCTCTTCTTTTTTGGCAGGTGACATGTCATACCTTAAACAACAAATGCCAGCTGAAAATAAAGAGCAACACGTGCTATTGCTGTGATCTGTACAACTGTGAGAAGTAAGTACCTGTGTACAGTTCATGGCCTCTGAGAAACCCTTAGTTGTTCATCCTTACTTGTAAATGATAGAGCCTGGAAAAGCAATACAAAGAGCTTGTATGTTGAGAAGTCCACTTTCTCTGCTGTTGACATCCTGATGCCAGCAGAGAAAAGGTCAGGAGTTTTTTATTTCAGTTTCTTTTTCTTTAAATACGTCCATAAGCTCTTTGCTGTGTGATCAAAATTGATCATACAGTCACAGCCCTGTTCTGATATACTGTTGGTCTGACAATACAATTTCTCCATTAGATGTAATGAATCTTTTGCCTAACTTACCTTTTGCACACCTCAGTAGGTTGGAAATCACAGAATGACTTGGGTTGGAGGGGACCTTCAAGATCATCTAGTTCCAACTCCCTTGCCATGAGTAGGAACACCTACCAGGTTGTTCAGAGCCTTATCCAACCAGGCCTTGAACACTTCCATAAATGGGGCATCCACAGCTTCTCTGGGCAACGCGTTCCAGTGTCTCACCACCCTCACAATGAGGAATTTCTTCCTAATATCTAATCTAAATCTTCCCTCTTTCAGTTTAAAGTCATCCCCCCTTGTTCTGTCACTACATGCCTTTGTATCATCTTACCAGGCACTTATGCAACCTCTGCAATCCTCTACAGTTCACCCACTGTCACTTTTCCTCTTTTCCTCCTGTGTATTTCTCTTCTTTCTTCCTTCCTACATCTCCTGTTTTATTTTGGTTTTTTGCCTCCTTTTCATATTCTAGTAGCTCTTTATAACCCCAGTCCTCTGTAGCCTTGGACAGCTTGCTGCCAGACATGAACATTTAAGGTATATAAAGAAGGGGGGCACAATCAGGCTTCTATGAAAGGCTTCTGCATAAAAAAGTAACTCTTACCCAGATCCTGACTCAGCTAGAGAAGTGAAAAATTAAATTGGGACTAGAGGAAAGTCATTTATGCATGCATATTTTTCATGCAGATAGGAGACAAAAAGTGAGTGCAGGTCTGTGGAACAGATTAAGATCTATGAATAGCACAATCTTGTGCTTATGTAAGAAATCTTTAATCAGGATATGATGGAGGTATACAAAACAAGTGAAATGGGAAAGGTATAAAATGCACAGCTGTGGTACCTTTGCTATGACAGACAACAAACACAGAAGTCCTCACTTTACCAATCAGGCATCAGGCATTTCTATGACAGACGAATGGTGGAGCACCATATTTGCAATGCATTCCGTATACGTTTGCAAGTATATTCTGAGAAGGCTTCCTTCCATGGTACACAGCTAACTGCTGCATGTTAACACTGACTCAAACAGCACAGTTCAATACAGAAAAGAACAGGGGTGCCAAAGGGGTGCCAGTATGCAGAGTTATCAAAGAAAGGGACTGAAACTCTGTTGCTTAACGCATTAGGTAACAACAAGGAGAGGTCAGGCATATTCTCCCTCCAGATGGAGATCCTTAGTGCCATTTTTATAAGACATTCAGTTTGTCTGAAACACTTGGGACTGATCACTGCTGCAATAGTGTCCAACGATACAACTAAACCTGTGTGTTCTGCTGTTGCCAACAATTCACAGTGGACAACAAGATCTTATGGCACTGGCATTAACAAATCCAGAGTAAATAAGCAGTCATGCTGCTCTAGAGACTTGGCAATTCCACTTCACAGGATGGCTAGAGGGAAGAAGGAGTAGACATAGTCACAGAGAGGGGCTTGTTGTCAGCCATGGAATAGGCTGATATGTAGGCAGGATCACAAGTCAGGTTTCCTCAGCCTCATGGCAGCTGAAGTTATAGGTTCGTTTAGTTAAGATGGGCTCATGATAAGGGCCCAAGTGAACTCAACAGTCATGGTTCTTCAGTGCCAGAACCATGCCCCAAAGCCATTGGTTGGGCATTTCCAGAAGTTATTGTGCCTGGATCGGTTCTTCCCAGAAATAGAGTGTTTCTCCATGCTGCTACCTTCCTCTGCAGAGCTTTCCCAATCCATCATCTCCACTGCTGCCCCATGTGCTGGGGATGCAGGGACAGAAAAGTGAGCACAAACTGCTCACTTCTGGTTTCCACCATAATCTGATGGCAATTTCCTAATAGTGGGAAAACAGGCTTGGCATTTAAAAAATCTTTCCAACTCAAATAGCTGCCCTAGGAGCTCATTAGTGGGCTAGAATTAGGGCAGGTTCTGGAAAGAACTGCAGGAACCTGTGGTTTCAAATTTTGCAGTAGGATATTTCTGGCTTTTGGCAAGACAATGAGGATTAACTTGACAACATGCTTGATTTACAATAATCAATGTGGTGTAGAAATATGAACAAAGATTTCTGGATAGTACAACCCATAGTGTAAAGACACATCTTTATACTGTATTGTGTTGCATTTCTTAATTTGTAACCACAGACACCATAAACAGGTGTAGCCAGCTGGCAAAATCTCCTTTCCTGTGGTTGAATTAATGTTTAAGCAACTTGCCTGCCTCCGTTTCAGAGATGCCAGCAGGTGAGCTGTGAAAAAAAGCAAAGGTAAGCATGCTTTAGCTGGTAGCTAAATGATAAGGAGAGCATTCATATACCAAGCTTATGCCTGTGTTCAGAGACTGAGCAAAAAATAAAAAAAGAGTTCATGCTATTAAACACCACCAATCAGCCAAACTAGAGTAGGTATTAGTTGGGCTACATTTGATGGTAGCCTTAGTAGAACCAGTTTTACAGCAGAGCTTTCTCCAGTTCTTCTGAGCAGTGTTTGGTGGGAGCATGGATGAAGTACTTTGCCAAAGAGGAAAGCAAGCAGGAGGGGTTCAGATCCTCTAGTACTCTATATTATATGCAAAGCCCTTCCCACCGCAGTGACGTTGTCTGCATTCCCTTTCAGTTCAGACCAGTCCTCCAGCTACTATGAATTTCTTGGCGTGAGCAGCTGTCAGGATGTGGTTCACCTGTACAGGCTGCTGTGGTCCTCCACAGTCCTCAACATCATCGGCTTGTTTCTGGGGATTATTACAGCAGCCATTCTTGGGGCTTTTAAGGATATGGTAAGGTTCACAGTCTTTTGCCTTATGTCCAGACTTTTGTGCTTGTTGACATTATGAAATGGGTTAAAACCAAGGAAGCATAAGCGTACAAAGGAGACACTTTAAACATGTTTACTGTGTGCTCTTGGAGTCTGGAGTTACATCTTTAGGCTAAGCTGTTGCCAGCTGCTCACAGCTAAGTGGGTAAGCCTGGTCAAACACATGAGTAGAAGGGAAAAAACAGGTGCCTGTGTGAAAAAATGCTGGCAATTCACTTAGTGGCATCTTTTTCTTACCTTCTAATTCATCACTGTATATGTGGGCCAGCACAGAGTCCAAGGATGCTATTTCATAGCTAACACATAAAACTTAAGTCCTAGGTGTGACTGTTTAACCTTTTGTAGCTCTTTTCCCCAAGAATGGTGATGAATTCTGAAGTTCCATTCAAGTTTTTATACAAACAGTGGTGTACTCAATTCACATTAACATTCTCTTTTCCTTCACTAAGGAGTGTGACATTCTAACTGCTCCCTGTGCTACACCACCCTGCTGTGCTGATGTGCACTACTGTGTTCAGAAGAGGCTGTTTAGTGGGAGGGAGTCTCCAATACAATACTTCATCTGTCTAGATTTTCTTACATGTTAAAAGGGTGAAATTGCTGCTCCTGGGATTATCACTGTCACTGGTCATGTTTGATAAATCAGTGCCTAAAGACCAACAAAGGGGCTCATGATTTACTAGGCTCTCAGAAGAGTTGATGGTCCCAGCCCAAAGAGCTTCCCAAGTAAATGGGCAGAGGTGTAGGGGTGGAGGTGAAATGCAGGAGCCAAAGGGAGGTGTGATAGCAGCACAGGTAATCTTAGATCCATGATGTTTCTGTTGACTATTCCAGAGGTAAAAACTAAATTAAAAGACAGGTAAAACAAGGGAGGGATGGAGCAGGGAAGAGAAAGCAAGAGAGACAGCTGAGAGGTACCTCTGGGCAGGAGGAGGGGCAAACAAGAGGGAAGGTGCTGCTTAGACCTGGCAGCGGGTGAGCCAAGGATCCAGTCAAACTGGAGGCCATCCAGGCCTTGCTCTGACCACCCCGTGTTCCTGAGCAAGCATGCCCAGGCTATCTACAACGTGTTGGGTGCTTAAAACCACATGACAGAGCAGGGCCATGTGAATTATTTGAAATTCACCTCTGTTAAGAGTTGCAAAATTTCCTGGAAACGTTCCCCTCTCTAGCTTAAGGCAAATGAGCACACTGAGCTTTCCCATATAAGAAATGTGCAGCTGAAGGGTCCTTTTAGTGAGGGGACTGTTGCAAGGAGTTGATAACAGATTGCAGCCAGCCAGTAAAGAGTTGCAGCTGCCTAAGAGGAGGGACTGGAAGCAGCTTTCCTATATTAATTCATCCCCTCCCCGTGAGAGAAGCAATGGCAGAAGGGGAGCAGAAACAGCCACAATGGGAAATGAGAGGAAGAGCAATTGCATGAGGAGGTGAAGGCAGGCAGCATCTACAGAAAGTCCTTGGGAGAGCACTGCAGCTTTTCAGAGCTGCTCAGTGTTTTCCTCTGCCTAGCAGATGGGTGCAAGTGCAGCTCTGCGAGTAGCTGGTGCTCTCTCATTGTTGGAAAGGGTATAGAGAGCCAGTGTGAGTTCACCTTATTTGTCTTACTCAAACCAAGGCTTACATGGGATATGGGCTGATGCTCTGTAACAAGGTGGGCTCCAGCCCAGATACAGCTCAATGTGCTTCACTGGCCCATCACTGCACTCGTGAGGGATATCAAGCCAAGGAGGTGTTCCTGGGAGAGTTGGGGTCTCTGTGATCTGGCACATTGCCTGGCTAGGAGGCAGAGCCTGGGTCACAGTCTTGGCTCTTTCAACTTGGAGGCATAAAGCTGTGCAAGGAAATCGTAGCAGTAGTGGACATGCAGCTTCCCCCCAAGCTCAGCTGGAGCGAGTCTGTCAAGGCTCCAGCTAAAACCTGATCTGAACAAGCTGTTCAACGTCTCCTCTCACTGTGAGCAGAAAACAAGATGTCCCTAGTTCAAGGAAAAGATGGGTTTGTGTCAGTCACCTACGAACAGAAGCCATGCTTTGCATGTGAAGCAGCAATCCAAAATGCAATGACTGCTCTTTGCTCCTGCCTGTGCTTTTTCAGGGTTCTTCTGAGTTTTGTACTAGAGCTGGTTTGCTAATCTGCTACTCCCTTTCCTTAGAAAAGGAGTAACTCTTGGGGGAAAACAGGGGCTAAGAAAACATCAAACAGAAGAGGGAAAGAAAGGAGCATGGGACTGAAATAAAAACCCCTTTAAAATATGCAGAACTTTGGTTCAGGATGTCACGCTCCCACAGAAGTGGTCACTGGCGTTTTGCAAGGAGAGCTGCAAAGCCCCGCTGAAACGTCTCAGGACAGGGGGCCAAGCTGACTAGTCAAACAAAAAACATCATGTTTATCGCTGGGGAATGCTGGCAGCCAAAACATGTTACAAGGGGAGTTTGCAAAACAGTGTCATTGCCTTTAAAACCATAGTATTTCCTGGACAGAAAAAAAAGTGTTGCTTTGGTTGTTGTGGGCTTTCTTTCTTGTGACGAATTCCCTGCAGACCTTGGCACGCTCCCTGTGGTTTTACTTCCTGCCAGAGTGCCGGGCTGGCTCAGTGGGAACCATTTAATCCTCCCCTGACCCACAAGGTGTCAGCCCAGCCACCCCTGTGTAACTTGTGGGACTGTCCCCTGTGATCTCTGGGGTGCTGGGGGAGCTGCAGTGGTTGTGGCATGTACCCTTCTTTTCAGATCTACAGTGTGCTTGAATATAGTTACCTTAAAGTCACCTTTAACAAGAAGCAGATTAATATATAGCTTAAATAGATGGACTTGGAGTATCCAAAATGGTAACACAAATTATTTCTTACAGAAGATGGAGGTAAAGAATAGCATGGAAAACTTCACTTGCTGGTGCTAAGAGTTAATTAGAAACTCCCTTCCCTGTCCGGGTATTCATCTGATGGCTTTTGGATGTTTTCCTGACACACCTTGCCAAGGAATCTGCCTGCCCGGAGTTTAGGGTTGCATTAATCTGTCCTGGGGGCGAGGGTTGCTGCCTTTCTTTATTTTTTTTTTTTTCCAATTAGTGTCCTTCTTGCAGTCAGTAAGGGAATCTGAACAGATTAAATAGCATTCCCTTATCCCCTCTCCCCTTCCTTCACCCTGCTTTAAAAAAGAAAACAAAATGAATCCCTAATTACTGAGCTACTTGCCATGCGTTTATGTCTTAGCACTTATGCAACTAAAGGTGCAGCCTGATGTGAAAAGTAGCTGTGGCTCAGAAATAAATGCTCTGGCAGGTCTGTGTCAGGCCAGTGAGCTGACGCTGGCAGCACGCCCTGGCCAGTTCGTAGTTCCTTATCTCTGACTCGGGTGGTGGTTCAATTTAGAATGCCCCCACCTACCCGTGAATTTTAGATGACTAGTTTAACATAGTGGTAAATACTGGAATACTTGATAAAAACACCCAACCAGCTTCAGTACCTGCAAATTGTTGATGGCTCTGGGCTGACACCAGGTAGCCTGATAATAAGGTGCTTTGATCAGTGGATTTGGAGTGGATGACTCCCGAAACTGTCTTCTAGGGCTGTTGTGATGTTCACCCTTAGCAATTAGAGAGTGCTGCTGCTGTGGATAGAGGGAATGTGAGACAAATGAGAGGGGTCCCCAGGAGAAGAACCCAAAGCAGGCCAAACAGCAGCACCCAAAGAGTCTCACACCAGAAAGTTGGTGACAGATGCAAAACAGACATCTGTGTTTCACATTGGGCAAAACAAGTGTTTCTTTGATGCATTTATGTCCATAGCTAGAGGAATACGATTTCATCCCTCCTCTGAAGAAGGAAGGGCACACTCTGGGGCCATGTCACTGCCTGCAAACCTTTGGGTCTGAGGCAAGTGCATTAACTGCTTCTCACTACCCCTGTCTGAAAGGCAGTGCCTCTTTGTTTCTCCCCACCATAATCACCCAGCAGGGTGGGTAGAAAGAGGGGTACCTTGAAGATGAGTGTTTTGAGGAAGATGCCTTGAAGATGAGAGACTTGCCTTCTCCCATGAAATAAGCTCCTATCTCCAGAGGATACAACAGTTTATGTCTCTCAATGATAAATCTGAAAGGAAATGCCAAAAAAAAAAAAAGAAAAATCCTGGCTGCTGCTTTCAACATTTGTCTGGCAACCACTGTATTTTATTATTTCAGTGAAAAGAAAATTCCATGCTCTCATGTGGCAGGATCTGCTAACAAAAACAAAGGGAAGAAAAAAACCTCACTGGATTTATCTCAAGAAAATCTTTCACAGAGCTCTGTTGCTCTCTTGTCCTTCACAAATGGTTATATAGCACATGGATTTAGGGTTTAACACAAACCCCCTTTCACATTTAGCTTTTGTTGTTTTTTTTCCTTTTTTCTCACCAAATTTTATTAGCTGGTTTAATATGAGCTATTACTTCTTCCTGCAAACCTCATTTCACATTGTAATTAAGGGATGTGCCAATAAAGTCAGGGGAGAAGGATTTTATTGTGGTAGAAATGAGGTATGCATGTCGAGAGAGACACTGGAGAGCCAGCAGCAAACTGCATTTCACAAGTGAGAGGGAGCTGTGAAAGTAGAGCAGCTGGTCTGAAAAGGGAAATCTTTGTAAATCTGTGTAGGAAAGCAGTGAGAAAAGACATGAGGGCATCAGGTAGTTGCTATTGGAAAGCATCTGCAGCAAATGGTGAAGGACTGGGTGTTTGGTGCTGGAATGAGTGAGAAGAGGCAGCCAAAGCTCTATGCTGTGCTCTTCAGGGTGTCTCGGATCTGGAGTCCTGCCAGCGCTTCTGGAACTGTTGCTAGGGAAGCACCAGCAGTCTTTTTCCAAGGGAAGAAGATTAAAATAGCTCTGTATTTTTACTCAGAAAATTCACTCCGGATACACCCTCCTCTCATTCTGTCTGCTCCCTGGTTTTTTGTACTACTGGTATCATGTTGGAAAATAGAAAGTTGTTAAATTGTCTGGTTGCTTGTGTTAGGAGCAGTTCCTGCTCCAGCCCCCTCTATGCTGTGCTGATATATTGTTGTCTTCTGTGCTCAACAGGTACCTCTGTCCCAAATCGCTTTCAGTGCTGCACCTCCTCCTCAGATCCTGTACAATCCTGCCCAGCAGATCCTGACATATGCTGGGTTCTGTCCTTCTGCAGCAACTATTTCTACATATCCATCCTACCCATTACCTCTGCAGGTACAGTACAAAATGGCACCTTTCTTACTCCATCAGAAAAGCATAAGATGCTACTCAGTACAGACTTTGCAGAGGTAGGTCTTAGCTCCTGGAGGTTTGAACCAAGGCAAGGAAGTTGGATCCCAACTCACAGGTTTATCTCTGGGCTGACTTAGTCTGTGCTTAGTTTCAGGTCTGTTTTCACACCTCAGGCTTCCTCTGGTTGTCCTTTGCTGATCAGGAATCCCAGTGTGGAATTCAGGCAGTACATAACCATTAAAAATAGTTATGAAGGTGAACATAACCCCCATACTGGGCAAGATAAAGCAGCAACAGAGGTATTGGAGAGGCCCAAGGAAGCATCTGACACACACATAATTTGTGGGGGGGGGGGGAATTACACACCTTAGCCCGCCTTACTCTTAAAATGGAGATAAGTATATTAGGACTCATCAGATGGAAAGGAGACAAGGGGAAAAGGGGAGGAAATAAGAGGCCTGTGACACTGAGTGCTACATAAAGGACTGTGGATGGATATTAGTGATAACTGCTTACCACATGAAGTTTTGGTTGCTTTAGCAAAGCTATTAAGTGGCAATATAAGCCAGAAATAGGAAGTGTTTTTCTAAACAGGAGAAAGTTCAAATGCCACAGGATGTTGAGTATAAACGAGGGGTTAGGGATTCAGGTTTCACTTGCAGCCCAGCAAGTCCCCAGATGGCTTCCAGCCACAAGAACCACCTCATCAGAAGATGGAGCCCTATTTCTCTCAGCTGTCTCTAAGCATCTGCCACGGGCCACCACTGGTACACAACAGGTACAGGAGCAGCTCTGGCAGCTGGCAGAGTTTGGTGAGCCTGACTCAGCAGAGGCAGCTGGCCTGAAGGCAGGAAGGAAAGCTGCCAGAGGTGCAGCATCCACCCCTTGTGGGAGGGGATACAGCATGAGCTGAATCAGCTTCAGATCAATCACCTCCTTCAGAAGACTGAGGTACAAGTCATGCTCCAAGCCCGTGTTGTGTCCAGCCTGGCAAATGCAAGGAGTGATGCTGAGGATGGTGTTTGCTTTCCCCTTTCCTCCCAAGAATGAGCTGATGAACACAGAGTGACCTGGTAAATAACTGAATGTGCTGAGACCTGTAGCAATCATAGGAGCTTCTACATCTATTAAAACACAGTAAGACGGGTTTATTCCATCTGACAGCTTGTTAACATTTTGTCTGTGTAGTGCTAGACCAGTGGGTACCTCAACTTTAGCAATACTTCTTAAATGAAGACGTTCATTTAGCTAATCAAGTAGTTCATTTAGCATGAACTAATAGTGGACCAGCTCCCCACAGCCTTCTGGGCTACATTTGTTCAGGGCTAAGAAACTATGAGGCACCAGTACTGGGACATGGTGATCATCCACACCAGTGAACAGTTAGCACGCTCCCCAGACTACCTAACACTCTCACAACAATGCTTAGGAAGGGATCAGAAGATGGCAAGGGCAGTGGCCTGTTCCCAGTAGGCAGCATGCACACAGACAGTCCCACTGGTTCCATGGTAAGAGTTCAGCTATAGGGATGCCATATGTGTGGTGCCAGTTGGCTTCACAACCAGAGAACAGTCCTTTGCATGTCTTACTTATTAATATAAATGGGGCCAGGCAGTTTTGGAGACCAAGTCTGCAGAGGCAAAAAAGAACATCTCTTTTTGTTGCTTTTAGCTGTAAAGCTGTGCTGTTCTGCGGAGTTCAGTTAGCATGTAGCTGAGAGTAGAGAGAGAAGGGGATAAAAACTGATGAAAAAAAGCAATTAAGCTGAAAAAAAAAATGCACGTAAGTAGTCATGAGGATCCATTGCATTCTCAGTCCTGCAACCACTGAGAAACAGAAATACATTGCATTTACCCAGAATTCTTATCTGCATTTCAAAATAAACAGTTAACTCTCTAATTTCTACTTTTTCAAAGAGGTGTATTCGTCTTCTTTCCCCTTGATAACATTAAGAGGCAGACACCGCCAGCTGTCCCCAAGCCAAGAGAGGTTATTGAGAAGCTCTGGGCTCCAAAAGAGAAATTTAATCCTATTCCCGGGGGGGGGGGGGGGGGA
>JAWWEW010000001.1:91306568-91381792 GCA_035583185.1 Anabacerthia variegaticeps | reverse complement strand
CCCCCCCCCAAGGCAAGCTAGCCACCTCCCTGTATGTATGAGCTCATTGCAGTTTGGAGAGAAATAATTTTTGTATCTTTATATGACTTAAAAAATCATAATAAATTTATTCAAGGCTACAAATAGTGAATGTTGGAAGTAGGCACAATTAGAAACAGCCAGAGGTTTATCTGTCACCTGCTTTCATTACTTGAGAGCTGTGGGCTGAATCCATGGAGCTGGAGGTCTTCATGATCCCTCTAAGTGCTCCAAGCAGCTGGATTCAGGCCTTCAAAAACCCTGCTCAGCTGGTCCTAGTCCTTAATCCCTGTATGGGTCCAAGATTCATCTGGCTAAACGCGGGGGCTGTTGGCATGTAGGGATCTAGTACTGCCTAGTAATGAGATCAAGTAGCCACCTGTTCTCTGAAAGGATCCAGGACCTGTAGTCCTCCCTGTGTCACATTTGCATGGACATATGGAATATCCCATGGCATCCCTAAAGGGCTGGACACTTACATGTGGGCAACTGAATTAAGCTCTAGCTGTCCACAGAGTAGGAGACCCTGTCTGAGCTGGTCTGCCCTTTAGACTAGACTATCTCAGGTTAAAGATGTATGACATTGATGCATGATGCTCTGTTGAATCCAAGATCTCATGAATAAACACTTACGGGAGCAGCAAACAAAGTCTTTAAAAGAATCACAACATGAGGTGTTGGAAATACTCCTCAGTTCACTTCATGCCTTCCTTGTCCACAAGCAGAAATTAGCCAAATGCAAAAAAGAAAGGGTGGTAACGGGAATGCATTTTGACAAGGTTGTAAACAGCTTTTCTTTCATTTACTGTGGCACGTGCTGACAAAATTATTCATTGCTTACTGGTACAATTCAGCCACAACTAGTCTTGGTAACAGGCCTGCCAACTGGCCAGGTAGTGGTTGTGCTTAGCTGTGCAGGGAGGGGTGGTGATGACAGCAGTTATAGGTTGTGCCAGTCATTCCTGCTAGAGAACTCACTGCAGAAGCAATTCCAGGCAAGCAGATGGAAGCAGTGGTTGCAGTTTGAGAGGGGAGCGAAGCAACAACTCCAAAATAAATAAAAAAAACAAAACCAAAAACAAGCAACCCAAACCCGTGACTAGGTTTGGAACTGATGCAGTTAGCAGGTCTGTCAGCATACCCCCTCTGCCTCACAGTGTTAAAGGGCATAATCAGCCTCCCTGTCAGGACGTCCCCATTGTCACTCACTAAGTCACTCTGTGGTACAAATGCAGGACAATATTTTCCTTGCCAGAAGGGTTTGACCCAGGGAAGCAGCCCCTGGTCATGTGGAGCCCTATGGAGAAGCTGCACACCTTGGCATGGCAGCTGCCAGCCTTGGGCAGCAATGAGATGCCACTGTCTAAGGCCCAGCCCTGGCACTGGCCTTTCAGATTGTGGCTATTAACTTTTTTAGCAGCAGGGAGCAGCGTTTACTTGCCCATATTTTTCATTCCCCTTGAAGCAGATCCATGATTACTTTGTTCTGTTTTTTAAATTCCAGGCACTTAAATTTCACTTAAAGCCTGAACCTGAGGGGAGCTGAGTCCAACTCTTCAGCTGAAGCTCATAGATTGGCATGTGCTGGCATATGAGGGGAGGAGTGAAATCCTGACCCTCTTGAAAAGCTTGGTTTTAAAGGAGTGGTAGAATTTTATCCAGAACATTATTCCCTACATGCATTCTTTTATTTTAACAAACTCTGCTTGTTCCTGAACATGGGCTACTTCCTAAGGTCTATTTTTTGTGCCTCTTTCTGCCAAAACCCCATCATAGCTGAGACAGCCAAAGTGAAAGACCTACAGGGAGACACATGCCTACCTGTGAAATTTTCTTAAGAGGAATCTGCATTTGGCAAAGGAATAAGACCTTGCATTTATGCAAGTATTATAACTGAGATTAATTACATCTGAGGTAATTTAAATTTCATGGTGATGCCTGGAAACGAGCAGCTACATGTAACCTAATCAGCCAGTCAGGTGCTGTGCCTCACCCAGGAAGCCAGAACATCTTTTCCTGCAGAAATTCCTGTTCTGCTATTGCCCAGCTGTCTGCACAGTATCTATTAAAAATGACTTAGGTTACATATGGAATCTGTCTTCTTTCACTAGACACCATCATTACTAAACTTAAACAGGTGCTTTAGAATTAATGTTGAGCTGCAATGCATGAGAAAGTTAATCATGGGTCTTCCTATATAACACTAAAATGGCAAAAAAATACAGAACTGCAATGGGGTTGTAATCCTTTACTGAAGAAGGTATTTTCTTTTTTTTATATACAGCCTGCCAGCAACTTTCCAGGAACATCATCTACTGACATTTCTTTATCAGAAGAAACTCAGCCTCCATCTCAGTCCAGCTCCAGCTATGGTCTTCCCCCAAATGCTCCAGCCCTATATACACCAACTTACTGTTTGCCTGGAGAAAAACCTCCACCATATGCACCATAGAACAAAGAATTTATTTGAGGTAGCTGGTAGGCTTTTATTTTGTTTCTAAGAAATCTCTGGAAACTGCTGTGCAAGCACTAGACTTCCCAAAGGAACCCACAGCAGAGTGTGTTACAGCCACTCTGCTTTTACCCACATCTCACTGTGAGCCAGGCAGAACCCTGGAAATGTAAGGGCAGGCACATCACCACTGGGGCGACCAGTCACCACCCAGTTTGCCTGCAGTCAAATGTACTAGTGCTTTCTGGCTGCTGCAAACCTGAGATGTTTCCTTCTTCGTGCACTGCAGAATAGATTTTCTTTAAGACGAGAAATGAAGAAAACTCTCTGGATATGCGGCCTGCTTTCATAAACCAGTACAGAGGGGGTTTAGCCTGTGTGGTCTGAATGGGTAGTCAGAAGCTCACTGAGTCAATAATTTTCAGTAGTAAGAGACAAGGTGTTTGTTTGCTTGTAGTATTTATTTAATTACTGTTTTTGGTGAAAGTGTTATACCAATAAAGTGTGGCAATTATTTTACAATAAAATTCACTGTGTATATTTATACTATACCTAAGGCTGGCTGTATTTGTAAGGACAGGAAAACAATAGAGGAAGAAGTACCCTACCAAATAGTTTCCTCTTTCAAGTTTCAGACAGAAAGGCTAATTTTATTGGACTGTTACATCTGTACTTTGTGCCAGTCTAGTCTGCATAGTAAAATGTCATGTCAGTGTGCTAAAGATGAAATCTCCAGACATGTATTTTTATGCTGCACTTTAGTGTTCAAAGTAATTCCTTTCTAGTTAAAAGACTACCATAACCAAAACCATTCTATGTTAAATGCCAGTTATTTATTTTTAAACTGATCAGGACCTGATGCAGGGATTTTACAATGACTGAAACAGAATGCATGGTCATATTTCCTTTTTTAATTTATTTTCTCCTACTCTATAGAGACAAGGCTAAGCAACAGAACCTGTGGCAGTGCCATTTACAGGAAAAAAGTCATGGTCCCTGTTGTGTGCACCCTGCTGCATCACTGTGCATCACATTAGCTGGGATTCCTCTTGGCACTCAGCTGCCATATTTTGGGACAGGAGCGGTTACACCAGCATGAAAACCCATCTGACTGCTGCATCCCTTCACTGCGTTTTGCTCCTGCAGGAAGGGTGTTGGTGCTGCTTGCTCCATAGATCTGACAGTCTAGACATCTATGAAGCTATAGAAATTTCCTGAAAGGCCAAAGAGCAAAGAAGGGGAAGGAAGGTATTTCTCATTAACATTTTAAGCAGCTGCTCTGAATTATGAAGATATTGAAAAAAACTATATAAACAAAACCAGCTTACTTGACAGTTTCCTTTGAAAGGAAGTGACACCATCAGACCAACTCAAAATAGAACAAAGAATGATGATTCTTTTACATAATACTTTCCAAGTTCCAAGAAATTTCTGTTAATTCTGTTAATGTACTCTACGTATAAAAAGCAGATTCAGTACTAATACATGTAAGATCAGAGATTAATTTATATGAACCATCAAAGCCATCTTTTGTTCAGCTGAAGTTTTTCTGAGGTGCACAAATTTAGGCCAGTGATGAGGTGCCTTAAGTGTATTTTTGACAAGGTGAATTATATGAACCTGGTTGAGAGAAACATCAATCACAGACCATTATTTTTGCTTTAAATATGAATGCATCCAAAATGCTTAGTTCTTGTGCAAATACATGCTGTGAAAAGCAGAGTCACTCTGCTCATGAAATAAATGAAACTACACATTTACTTCTTTTTGTTTGCTATGAATACTACCAGGGGAATCACCTAGGTTCATTTTGAGGACTCAAATCCCAAACCAGACTTGTTCCCTTTGAGTTGAGCACCTAGACTGCTAATTGAACAAAAATGAAATCAGTGTTTCCCTTGGGTTGAAGCAAGTGACTGAGAAGGAATGAAGGAATGCTTATTGCAGTTGCCTCTCTCTCCAGACCTCTTCCTCCAGTGTGGTACTGTGGTAGGGTATTGAAAAATTCACCTTTACACAAAAGAATCCACCCTCCTCTGTCACTCCAGACAGAAATTCTGGGTTTCTCTTCTAAAACACATTTTGGGTCACACTGAATTGTGGTCTATGCAAAATATCTTCACATACATGCACACATATGCAAAGTCCTGTAGCAATTTTTGCTCTGAATTAGAAAATGTAATAGTTTTGTTCACAGAATATTTAGTATGAAGCTGCAGGGTACAATAATGTACCACAGGACTCACTTCCAGGGCCCAAAATAACTCTGGCCTCATAAATAGTGCCACTTACATTAACACAAAAGTAAGACAAGTTTGTGATTCATTTATGCCACATGGTAGTTTTTGGGGAACTACCACAGAAATTATACAAAAACACCAGACATAAGACTATTTTTCTAACACGTTTCCTTTGAAAAGAACAAAATAAAACAGGGTTTAAAATAGGTGCTTTCCAAGTCTGTACTTTTCTTCAGCAGACATAATCCAAGTTAAAGAGATGGGAAATTGCTGTGGTTTGACCCCAGCCAGCCCTAGAGCCCCACACAGCCTCTTGCCCACTCTCCCCCTCTGTAAGGATAAAAGTAAAAAAATCCTCGAGATAAAGGCGGTTTAATAGGCAAAGCAAAAGCCACGCACACCAGCAAAGCAGAACAAGGAATTCATCCACCGCTTCCCACGAGCAGGCAGGTGTTCAGCCATCTCCAGCAAAGCCAGGCAATGTCATGTGTAACAGTGACATGGGAAAACAAACACCACGACACTGAATGTCCCCTCCCTCTTTCCTCCCCCTGCTTTATATGCTGAGCATGAGGCCATAAGGTGTGAGATATACCTCTGGTCAGCTGGGATCAGCTGTCCTGGCTGTGTCCCCTCCCAGCATTTTGTGCACCCCCAGCCCCCTCGCTGGTGGGGCTGGTGAGAGGCAGAAAAGATACTGACAGTGTGGAAGCACTGCTCAGCAGTAGCTAAAATATCCCTGAGTTATCAACACTGTTTCCAGCACAAATGCAAACCACAGCCCCATACTGGCTTCTCTGAAGAGTATTAACCAAACCCAGCACAGAGCTCTATTTTGATAAAGGACTAAAACAACCATGAAAAACATACAGAAAATAAAACACTGCAGTGTGGACATGCTATTAACCAGTGTACCTTCAGGATTTCTAGATCTTACTGAAGATACTAACCTAGTCTTTCTTGGGTACTCCACGAAATCACAATCTATCCAGAGTCATCAGCTCTAACATAAAGCACTCCCAGGAATAACTTCGTTTCCCTTGCTCAATCTAAGAAAGCAAAAACCGGAACTACTTCTGGGTTTTCCTATCCATGCGCACTCCCCGACAGTAAGTTATTACTGCCTAGTGAGAAACTCTCCTTTCAAGCTTGTGTCTGGTCAGACTTGAGTGTAAACAAGTCTTTTGACAGGCCCTTCTTTAAGTGTAAAAGAGTAGGTTGGTTAAAGGTGATAAAGTTTTACTCTTTTCTGTCCTACTGCATTACTGCTGACTGCTCTGGTCATGATGTGGAGCTATGATGCCATGCTGTCTAATGGCGAATACCTTCCTCTTCTCTGCTAAATAAAGCAGGGATCCTTGCAAGAAAACATGTCTGGGATAGTCTTCTCCCTCTTTCATCTTTTCCTCTGGGACAGTTACATCTTCACAGCTTGATCACAGATGTTGCCACACATGTGGATTATTAGACTACTGTGTCAACACCACATTTCCTTAGGAAAAACATGACATGAATGACCAGGAGTAATTTATAAAAGACCCTGCAGAATTAGACCTTTACCATGTTAGTCCTCTGAAGCATGGTGTAACCTTAACCATCCAGTCTTTGGATTTTGCACCACAGCATATTACTCAGTTTATTAATTTGATGCAAGACAAGGACCAAATAAAGCAAGACTTAAGTGACTCAGAGAGGGCTAGGCAAAGCCCATCCCAACTTCACAAGGACAGCTTAAAAGCTGAATGCACTTTATGGTTCTACAACCTCTCCTGAGTAAACTCTCAGCATAGTCTCATCTCACTGCAGTTCAGCCTGGCTAACTCCCACAGCTCAAGCTTCTCTGCTTCCACTAGGGTCACAGTGAGTGAGCCAGCCTAAAGATTCAGCAGCAAAAATATGTCATCACCAGATAATATTCCCCAATTCTTGACACCTCATCATTTGCTCCAGGGGCTATTGACAAAAAAGGCATATGGCTTTCAACTTATTGAGTCTTTTCTTCTAAATGTTTCCTGCTGACCCGACTTTGTTTTCCATTTTCTGTTGACCAAGAGTTTTTGTAAAGGTCACGACTGAGTCTTCTTTCTAAGGTATCAGAAAGAGAAATTCTAGCAGTAAGAATACAAGCAACCTTTTGCTCTCCAGCTGAGAATATAACACAGATGTAAACACATAAACCCTCCTCACCTCCAAACAAAACACCAAACCAACCAAACAGCACCCCCCACACACCAGTGTAATCTCCAAATACCAGAATACAGAATAATCTCAGTACAGGTAAATTAAAAACTTGTATGTAAATATTTTATTCTCTCATATTTTGCAAATCAGAAAGCAGTGTTTGGTAATAAAAAATAATACAGAATTATTATTTTTCTTCCAGTCCACACTCATATATTACCATGTTTTGCACATTACAGATAAAACTGTCTCTTACAGTCTAAAGATAACATTCACTTTTGGTATATTCTGTACTTCTGACTTATTTAATATTAGTCTTCTGAACTATTTACAAATATATTACAACCTTTAAACCTCAAAGCAAAGAGTATTTCAATAATCAATCTGACATAAGGATCAGTAGCTCCTACATAACTTCAGTGTTTAAGAGAACTATACACGCAGTGCGGTAGATCTGAATAATTTATATCTTTAAAAAAAAAGAAAAGCATTGAAAGTTTCTGAGTATAAAACTTTTGCATTGCAGTGGTACCTACTGACCCGCCTCGACTGGAGGACAGGAATGTGAGGTGATGTCACTGTGCTTGTAGAGAGCCTCATCCAAGTCCAGTGCCTTGTTGCTCAGCTTGACAGTCATGCAGCCGTGGTAGGACGCAGTGACCGGAGTCGAAGTGACAGGAACGTCTGCGGGAAAGGGGAGACAAACATCTCTCATGGCTGGTTTTAAATAAATGCCTGCCCTACATAGGTTCAGGTGACTATCACTTCAATGAATTCAAGCTCACCTCTTCTCCCCTCCAGGATTTCTACCTACCCCCTACCCCTCTTGCCAGAAGGCAAGAGCACAATCCCAGACGTGGGGAAAACACCATCTGCTCTGGTGCACAAAAGCCCTTCTCCCAGGATGAACTCTTCCTCAGCTGCTCTGTGTCTCTGCAAGACCTCCAGTCCTGATGAAACCATGTGCAGCACAGGAGCCAGGCTTCACTCCATTTGCACACTGCGTTCACACTGCTTTTCATCTCTCTGTTTTCCCCCGCTCTCCATCTCTGAACCCTCTACTTTGTTGTTAGTGGAGCTGTTACGCCTTCCTCTAATGTCTTTTCTCTTCAAAGTAGCTGCCAAAAGATTATAGGAAGCACTTTATGACAGGTAGGCACCTCCTATATGCAGTCTCTATCACTTGCTGGACTCATCTTCACCATGATTATGGTATGTATCAGCACATGCAGCTTGCTGGCCTTCATCAGAAAGATGCTGGAATACATCAATTGAGTTGGTCAGACTAAAGAGACTAATTTTTTTCTATGGAGGTCCACTGGTGACATTCTATTAATCAGTTTATCAGAGGCAGAAAACAGATAGCAAGGAAGAAGATACTATGTACAATCCAACAGACTAGAGAAAATTAGTCAGTTTTACTACTAACTTCTCTAACATCACTTACACACTGACCTTAAATAAACAAAAAATGCCTCACAGTAACATAACAACATGAACATTTATGAGCTGTGTCCTCTACCCTTCCCCAAAGGTCATTAGTTTATTTACAACCCAAAGCTGACCCAATCAAACCGGTTGTGCAATGGAAAATAATGAATGTCTCAAAGATTATTTAACTTCACAGTGATGCAGGTAGCTAAACAAACCCCGTATCTTTACACCGAAGCAAGGACAAATTGAACAATAGGTTGTCCTGTTGACCCAAGATTATATGAAATTTAAAAGGTTCTGCCTGGAGACATGCAAGGCCAAATTTGAAGCTGATGTGATCTGACACAGCTCGGGCAGAGTCTAGGACTGACTGAGAGAAAGAACATTTGTGGGGAATCTGTCAGCCACAAAGAGATACTAGAAATTTTTCAGCTTTCTGGGAGAGAAGTACATAGCTTAGTAGTTGCTTAAACTAAAAGTGTTACCTATTTTCTATTCCTCCCCATTTACCAAATCTTATCTGTGAAGTCTGCTTAAAAGGGGGCATCTCTGTTGTAATATCTCACATGAATGTAAACTAAATTATGATGCAGAAGAAGTTGTGGCTAAAGAGCTTGAAGACTCATCTAAGGAATCTTGCAGATTGCTGTTACGTGTGCCACAGGGCTGAAAGACTGAAAGACAGTGTGGGCTTTCAGATGGATCTGTAAGATACTACCAAAAATAATTATTTTTTTTCTTTGTGTTGTAGTTGTAAATTAGGTGAAATATTTAATTTTCTGTTATGATTAGAAATGGGTGAGTCTTAAATGTGGTCTTGTAAAGATTTGGAAGTCTAGTTTAAAGACTCCTTCACCTGGTGGAATGGATATTTCCTGAAAAAACACCTATGCATTACAAAAATTACATAATTCAGGATTTACCAGAACTGAAAACACCATAGAAAATGTAATAAATGCCTCCATGTTCCCTCTTATCTCTTGAGACTCTAAGTAGTATTTCTTCCACATCTGCAATATTAGCTGTACTGAGGATGGGACATATTACATATTTGGACACAGAATTCTTTCTTTATTTGTGGCAAATGGAATAAAGACATTCAGTGTGACCACTATACTTTGTTCTTTTCCATTAGGTATGGAAGCCAGGAAAACCAAAAACTACATAATGTTTTGAAAATGTGAATGAGCCAAACTCTTAGACCTGACCATTCGGTATAGTTATTTAATCCAGAATGATTAATCTAACCAAAGTGCTGAAATGTTTATTTGTTTGGCAAATGGCAAGGTTTCTTGATGCAAGTGCTGGGTTCCTCTCAATGGCAAAAGCAGACCCCTGGCAGAAATACCTATTACTGAGCAGAACATACCGAAGTGGGGAAAGTAGTTAAACCTAAGAAACCAGCTGGGTCTAAACAGCCACAGTTATGGTATCTCACACTTAGTTCTGGATAATTAAAAACTGTGCTTCACCCAGCACAGTTAGTCTAGGCAAACCACAAAGAACTTGGGACAGTGACAGAATGGGATTCTTTTCTGAGCTGTGAAACTCTCTGCTGTGCATCTGAGAGCTACTTAAAAGAAATCAGGTGTTTTCTCTTGTCTGTGCAACGGCCAGCTTGGACAATTCAATCTGACACTGGCAAGTGCCATGTTTGGGGCTTCAGCCTTGTTCCTACCAGTGTGTGAATGTCCCAGAGCATGCGGCCTCCCCCTTTTAGATGTGACTAGGAGCCATTTACATCATCAGCATAAATAATCTTTAACCTCTCGTTCATGACTGGAAAAGCCACACCGTGTGTCCCAGTACACTTGGCATCTCAGCCACCCTCTTCCAGCCTGACTGCTTCAGCACTTACCAAGGGGCCAGTGTTGCTGCCTCTCCCTTGCTTGGGCAAGTAAGGGCAAGATGTTGCTTAGTTGCTGGCATCGTGTGCATCAGAGACATGAGTGTTTCCTTGATTGCATTTCTCAGCAGAAGGGACTGATAAACCAGTTCAGCCAGAACAAGAAACAAACTCCCAAACTTGGCCAAAATTCACAATTCAGATCAAAGTTTGACCTTTCTGCTTCTGAACAGAGGAGAAAACTGACCTCCCAGAAGAAGCCCTGTTGTTGCTGAAAAGCCATAGAAATTATAAATGGTGGTACAGCCCTTGGTTGTGCCCTACATACCCTCTGCTGGGAGGCAATCTGTTGTGCTGTGACCAGTTCAAAGAGAGCATCAGCCAGGGAGAACCGCCACGCTGGGCTTCCCAAGCTTCACTCAAAACACTGTGAGGCCATAATACTCCCCTCAAGGAGTGCTTTCACAAGTTCATTGTATTAATGAAGCACTGCAGAAACCTGGGGTCCAGCTCCTATGGATTTTACCAGGTTTAGGATAATGATCCTGCTTACAGGTTTCCTTCAGATAAATGATTCCTACTGCTGAACAAGCAAAACCTCCTCTTTCTATTTTTGCCTCCAGCTGTCCTCAGGAGGACACAATCATTCAAGAAAAGTGCAACCCCAGATCTGTTATACTCACATGCCTGCACTGCAGACAAAGCCTGCTCAAGCAGAAACAGAGAAGGAAGCTCACAACTTGAACAAACAAAAACAGTTTTCCTGATTTCCAGCTCAGCAAGGTGAGTTGGGAGCCTGTGGTCCGTGGTACAAAACTGGAGGCTCACCTGGCAGTCCTCCCACGTATGTCTTCACCGCTGACTGCAAAGAGCTCTCCAAGATGGACAGACTGGCCTCTAACTCAGAGATGCTTAGTTCACTCTCTCCTGCTGTCCCATCTACCTTCAGGGATAAGTGATCTTTCCTGAGGAGGACATCCACAGAGTGTTCCTTCTTATCACAGAGATTTATTGCCAGTCTGGACACAACTGTGTTCTCCACGGCCACGATGATAAACTGAACAGCAGGGGGAAAAAAGAAAAAGAGGTAGTGAGCAGAAATACTCTAGCCACACTCATCCAGTACCAGGATGACCCCACTGTGGCCTATACAACAAAGATTTTGCAGAGCCACCAGAGAATTAGGTTTATTACTATTGCTGATTGCGTTCTGAGCTGATTTGCATGGATGAAAAACCAACGAACCAGGGAGACTAATTACTGGTTGAAACTCTCTGTCTTCTCAGAGAAAATTCTTAGTGGGTCTTGTAGAGGTTGTTGCATTGCACTGGAACCAAACCGACTAGAGCTGCTGTACTATAAATGAAAAGTTGCCTCATGGGTTTTAGTGAAATCACACCTGGTTTGCCCTTGTGTAATGCCAGAATTAGCCCTTTATTATGAATTCCATTAAAAAGTACCTTCAGCACTCCATCATAACTGGTCTTTCACAGCACCTACGATGACACCTAAAGCCTGTCTCTTGGATACTTTGGGACTGTTACTGATGAGCTCCAGAAAAACAAAATCCCTGGTTTATGGAACTAAGCAGCTTCTGTGCCAGAAAAAAAATATAATAAAATATGCCTGCACTCAAGAGAGCAGTTCCATTTTTTACCTAGAGCACATTTGCAAGAAGCCCCCCAGTAGCATTTGGCAGATACCCATAAGAGGCAGAACTTCAGTGTCAGACAAACACTGCTGTCTCCAACCATGTTCTGGATTGGTGGAGCAAATAAGCAGGCTGGAAGCAAACCTGACAATGGTTTTTGGAAATTACTTTTACTTCCTAGGAAACAGCAAGAAACCTTCTCTAGAAAAATGTTTACGTCTCTACCTGTTGTTTCAGTTTCTTTGTGGAGTGATAGTCAATCAGAGATAGTGATAAAGGGACAGATGCTTCTTCTGTAACTAGAGTGAACAGCACACCAGTGTCTGTTGCTGGTTGAATTACAGCATTTACTTCTATTTCCCAATTCTTCTTGGTTTCATTTCCAGAAGAAGGTTGCACTGCAGAAAAAAAATGCATAGGACACATATAGGACTAAAAGATCAAATGTGTAGGCTGTGCAATTTCTCCCTGGAGAAGAGTATAGGCAGATGAACCTATGGAGGGATTGGCACGTTTCTTTTACTAAAAAAAAAAAAATCATTCCAAAGCACCTGAACATAAAATCAGCAACAAAAATAATGTCAGTTTCATCTTATGCATTCTACTGCCTTTCAGAATATCAAAGGATAACATTAAGCTTTTTTATCACAAAGAGATACTCAAATTCCCATGGCTGCCAAAGCAACACATTCAAAAGAACTCCTACAAGATAGGGCACTCAATTTTTGAATCGCTCTTAACTGCCCAAAGATCACTGAGGAATCTCAGTCCAAATTCAACATACAGGAAACATTTCTGTGAAAGCCTGTATTAAACTGAAAAATTATTAAAGCATACTACGCTCATCACCTACCGAAACACTTCCTCTCGGAAGTGTGGGATGTTTTAATTCACCTGTTGAACTGTGAATTAAACTTTCTGGTATCCTTTAACTGCCTCAGTGCCCTTATAATTTAAAAAGTAATGCTAGCTACAAAGAAAGATCTCAATCCTGCTCCTGCAACCTCCCTTCATAGGCCTATTAGCTTTGGTGGTTCACCACATCTTGAAATACAATAATCTACTCTGTATAAAGCTTACCATTATGAAGAAAAATAAAATTAAAAAAAGAATTATTGTTTGAAGAAAAGAAAATTCAGGTACTGAGGCCTTATCTCTGCTGAGTGCTGTCATCTGCATTTCAGATGCTGCCTTGTCTTTACTTTGCAACTTTTGAATCTATGTGCTAAACAATAGGACAGACAGCTGATACTCCCTCATTTACAATGGCACAGCAGAAAAATCCACATAACGATGAACAGATGGGTCCTGCAGAAGAGGACGTACACACCAGGCTGAAATAGATGGTCAGCATTTGTGTGGGTTCAAAAATACTGACAGCTGATCACACATATGAACAAACACAATCATGTAGAACAATAAAAAGGTTCCTTTCTGAGTGCTACATTAGTATGGGCAAGTTTGGTTTGAAACTTTTTATGACTGTATCTATGCCAATCTCACTCAGCTTGTATCAGGGATATGCTTAGTGCATTTGATCCAAATATAACTAATGCCACCCATGACTAAAAGTGAACCCAACCTTGGACATTTTGTTACAGCCAATATTGACTTTTTTGTCCATCATAAACTCGAGATACAGAACTATGGCTTGCAGCTCTCCCTGTTAGGTACAAAACAGTGGTAAGGACTGGAAGCATCTAAGCTGCTGGCAGGTATATGAAGCCTCTAAAGCTGAGGATGAGCTGGAATCAGTGTGGATGTGAAATACATTACTGGAGCTACACAGAAAGAACCTAATCCATGCTGGGCATATTCACACCAGCTCTAACCATCATACACAGGCCTTCCTTTGCTATGAACCACAAGTTTAGTTATTCCTCTTCATCCACATCTGCCAGTCAATCAACAGTCAGTCTGGCATACATGTAAGTTTTACACTGTTTATTAACCAAGTATACTTAATGGCAGGACAACAGGTCAGAAATAAAAAACCCAATAAACTACTTACCATAAGTAAGATTAAACACAGCAAAACCCCGGCCAGGATAGAAAGACCCTCGTCCTGCTACAGCAAAGCACTGCATCTTTTCATTCATCTTTATGGTCTCTTGGATAGAAGTGTCCTCCCCATTCAGCCAGTTCCACGCCCGCATGCAACCATCCAGCCGAGGGTTTATCTAGGAAGACAAGCAGTATCTCATGCCTCAAACTACTGTTCAGCGAAGAGGAATTGGGTGCGGAGGAATACTGAGTTATACTGTGATATAGGAGAAATAATTCTACACAAGCAAACCAATTGGCAGCAATGCCAATCCTGCAACCCCAAGCAAGTGAGTGGTTAGTATTCCCGAGGAAACTCCCCTGAGCTCTGCTTGTCTCCAAGGGACAGAAGGGCACTAGCAGGTGGTGCTTTGGTTTTATTGATTCTGTAAGCTCCTCTGTATGATGCACATCATTAGTGCTCTATAACTCCTGTAATTCTGCATTGCAAATGCTGGAGAGTAACTTGAAGTTAAAAACCTTAATACTTTGTGTCATTGCAAACAACCTGCATGACACACAAGACAGACACTGGACCTAATCACGGTACGAGTTTTTGGCTTAAGGAGGGGTGCTGAGCCACAAGACAGGCACACCACTCTGTACACACCTTGTTCCTTCCAGCTTTTAGTTAGGCTATCCTGTAGGAAATGTCAGCATTAAAATGTGAGACAGTATGTAAAGAGAAGTCTCCTCTCAAAGCCTCTAAATGAGCACCATTACCCTCAATTAACTGAAGGAGAGAGAGAACTAAGTGTCTGAGCCAGGATAAAAACCTGAGCAGTTTTTGGCTCTCAATCCTAGATTCAGACCACACCCCAAGCTTACTGTTTCAGACAAGCAGTGGCCCTGAATGACTTTTTGGGAAGCACAGGAGTCTTCCTCAGCTGCTACACTCCCAGTCACAAGCAACAAGCTTGTCACCTCATTTTAGAAATAAAGAGATGCAAATTAGGGTTTCAAGGTGCCAACTCTGTGTGTGGTAGACATTCAAACAGCTTGAACAGCAGCCACTTCAGAAATGCAGCAATCATCTAATCTCATCCAAAGGAGTGCCTTAGCTTTTATTCATATGCCCTATTTACTCGATTAAATAAATAAAAATAAGCTTCTGTTTTGACTCGGGTCTCACTAAACTGAAACAGCAAACACAAGCAGCAAAATTGTGATATATGTGAAGCACAAACATTGGGAGTAACACAGAAAGTGCCCCTGCTGTTTTTTGTAGACTTAGTAGGCACAGTGGCACCCTCACACAGCAAGGTGCCCACTGAGCCCCCCCAGAGCCACTCATGCTCTCCAAGCCAGCATGACCAGCGTGACTTTTCTCATGTGCCCCAGTTTTGCTGTGCCCTAACTCTGCAGCTGGGATACATCTCACCCAAACTTACCAATCAAAAAATCAGGAGTCTCACCTTTGCTACTGGCTTAGGCTCCCGCTGTATTTAATGGAGACAAAGCTGTATCCAGAAGGTGACAATTCCACCTGTTTCAAGGCAGGCTGAACTGCTCTCAGGAAGTACCTACATTACCCCAGGAGAAGAGGAAATGAAGCCCTTTGTGCATGCAAACCAGCACCAGTGATTGTGCTATACTTACAGGTAGAATAAGGTCCTTTGTTTTGAAGGGAATGCCTCCTACTGTCAAATTCAGCTGATACACTCCTTTGTCTAGAGTAAACAGGTCCCCCGAGACAGCTATTTTCATAACTGCATCCCTGTTGACCTTTAAAATCAAATTTCTTTCGAGTTCTTCAACAGAGATCTGAAAAAGTAAAATTCCAAATTGAATGATTCAGTCTGAGAAGAACTTAGTATCTGCAGCCTCAACTACAGGACAGACCCCACCAGTGAAATCCCCAAGATGGAGAAATACTTTCTATCCCCCCAGGCTCTTTGTCTACCTTTTAAATTACATACCACCTTGATATGTAAATCTTTACTCTAGAAAGCAACCTGTGGTTACCCTAACAGTGAACATAGTCCAGCTACTTTGAAAGAGCTACAAAAAACCATGAGTGGAATAATTACATGGCATATGTAGGTTGCTCTACGCAAAATGTAAATGCAATGAGTTATTAATGAGAAACTTCTTATTGCAACTGCATATGAGAGGAAAAGCTGGAAAGACAGACAACATGGGTTTTGTTGGGCCAGTGGAAGATAATGCAGAAGCCTTCCAGACACAGTCTTTGAATACTGACCTCTGCAAAAAGAATAACAGATGATATAATTTTTGAGAGGGTAATAAAAACATGTAATAGGCAATAACTTTTCTCTCAAAAAAGCTTCTGCAAGTTTTCCCTCCATGTCTCCAAAGAGCTACTTCTAGGAAGATTCTATTATCACTGAAATTTAAAAAAAAAAAGCATAATTTTAATTATGACCAGGATGGACAGAGAAGCACTATAAAGCATCCACCTCTGCAGAGGGAGAGAAGGAGGCAAAGCACAGAGATGATGCATCAGGCTGAACAGCAACACAGATTCTGCAACCTTGGGGACTGGAGTACTGCTACCAACAGAGTGTTCTGTGGCTGTAGCAGAAGACAACCCAATCTTCCAGCAGAGAAGAAGAAAGGAGTGAACCTCCCCTATTTCATAACCTTCTTCCCACTGTGACAGATACTCCACCTATCCACTCTTCATCCATACAGCTCTGTTCCCTGGGACACCCAGATGCTTCCTCCCTCCATAAGCCACTGCATAGAACCAATTATCTATTTTTGAGGCTGTTTAGACTTGTTCTTTCCTCTCCCTGCTAGCAGGCCAGGTCCTGAGCCTCTTTCTCTTTGCATTTTGAGTAGCTGTCCCAACATTGCTCTTACCAGCCATGCTGACCTCTTGATCTGTGGTGTAACACAAAGGAGGACAGGGTTGAGCAGATTTATACCTGTACACTCCCTTTGAACTGCAGTCTTCAGTAATGAAAATTAAGTGAATCTGATGGTTGAAAAGATTATTCACAGACTTTTCTCATCAACCTTTTTTCTTCTTTTGTGAATTCCAGTAGAGTATGGTTTATATTGCTAGAACACTGTTTATACCTGGGATCCTACATGACATGAATTTATTTGTCTGAAGCTTGCTTGTTTAAAGTGACATCTACACCTCCTGACTGCATTCCACAGAGACACAAGCCAGTCTCAAACAGGCTTTTTTGGGCACTGGCAGGCTGTAAAGTCCACTCAGTGGGTGGGAACATAAGCCCACAGGTCCTGGCAGCCACCCAACTGGATGAGCTACATTTTGCCTACTTCGTGATGCCTCTGGCTATTTAAGCTCCTGTTTCTTATATTCAAAGCTTAATTGCTGGTGCACCACCATCACCTACAAACCAAAAAGGGAAACATTCCAGGAGTTACTATCCTGCTTCAATTCCCTCCTCTTGTGGCAAGGAGAAGCTAGGTGCTGCCTGCCACAGCATGCTCGGGGACATTCAGGAAGGCAGTTCTCATAGCTAAGGGCTCCCATATAGTTATAGCCATAAGGGCAATCAGCTTTGTGTTCTGGATTCATGCCCCAGACAGTTCAGCTTGTCCGCTCTTCGCTGAAAAGCAAGTGGACAGCACTGAAAAGGGACAGAACCACAGTCAGATACAGGGTTAAAGCCAAATACAAATCTGCTTGTGATTGCTCAACCCTCAGTCCTGACATTTAACAGTGCAGGTAAGTTATTATTTTTGCTAACCATACTGTGTCCTCAGAGTGTTTCTAAACCGAACACTGAAAGGAAGACAAAATGATGACTGTTTTTGGAAATGCAAAACAAACAGAAGGCTAGTGTGTCCTGTACTATCATCTGTTCATATGTGCCACTTCATCCAGCTAGATTATGCACAAATAACTACATTAGAAGTCTTTCCTGAGGCTTGCTTGTTTGTGTTTTCAATGCTCATTTAAAAATAGCTTAGGAGAGATCAACATCAGAGAAAATACCTAGGTAGAAATATTGGCCTGAAGTTTTGAAAATGCCATCATATTTCCATGAAAGTACGCAACATTTGCTCAAGAGACCAAAAGTCATACACTGCTCGTGCTTTTTCATATGTTTTGCTTTTAAATACCCATTGTTTTTCTATCTGCTGAAAATTACATGGTAAAATTACTATTTCCTAATAACCCCTATAAAGTTCTCCCAAGTATCCAAACTCCTCTGTTTAAGGTCTCACCAAAACTAAGGGCTTTGTCCTGTGAATACTGAAGTCCAAACTAAAGCTCCCAAACTGCATTTGAGTCTGGATTGTGACCTCTGAAGGTTTCTGGGGCTGTGCTTTACAGAAGGTGAGGCTGAAAAGTGCACACAAGTCCATGCTTAAAATGAGAAGTGTGGTTACATGTTTTATAAAAGGAGGCAGACAAAAAGGTATTAACCCTACTCAACAGGATTTCCTAAATAAAGAACCATGCCAAAGAGAAAAAATGGGAGTGATAAAATTGAGGAATGTATTTATAGTTGTATCACTCAGCCATATAGATTAAGTGGCATTTAGAGACAGATGACACTGGATGTTAACCAGAAGAAAACCAAGCACCTCTAGGGTGACGGCAACGATAAGAAAATAGGGCAGAGAAAAGAGAAATCAACAGCACCTCAGCAAAGCAAGCAGAGTCTCAAGTCCTGAAGGTGAGTCAACCATAAAGTCAAGAGACTAAAAGGCTCCTTCCTCCTGCTGCTCTTCATCTGTGGGTAAATCCTTCTGCCTTTGGCCAGTATCAGGCCCTGCATTAACACTTACACTTTGAGTGAACTGTGGCCACTGACCTGCCCCAGCAAGCATTCCTGTGCCAGCACTGCATGATGCTCTCTCCTCATGCCATGCAATGTTTCTGGCAGCAGAGCAGCACTGCTGGCTGCAAGGGCACCTCTGACCCCCCCATCAGGGTGGGTCCTGTCCACCTGCACCACATGGCACCCACGGCTCAGTCTGTACTGTCCCAAAATGCCTTGAGGAAGGATTTCCAGAGGATTTATACAACCTCTCAGAAAATGTACAAAGAGTGTGTTACTTTAGAAAGCCAGTCAATTTCTTAGTTAGGATGGTACCTTGGGGTAAGAGTCCTGAGAGTGGTGGCTGGCCAGAGACAAATAATTCTTGCCTAAACATACTTACTTTTATCATACTGCCTTCTCTCCCTGAAGAAAGCAAATACATTTCAGCTGTGTCCCCTCAAACTAACGATAGTCTGCAACTATTTCCTAATGAGGTCTGGCACTTAATAAGTATATTACGCTCCAGTGTTAAATGGATTCACTTGGTAACTGCTGATTTTTGTGACTCCCACGTCAACCCACTGGCATCTCCCTCCACCTTTTCACGTTTCACCACCATCCTCTCTTTGCATGCAATTATAATTGTCATATTTCAAATTAATAGAAGTAATTTTACCATAAAATTCAGCAGGAACTAGCTGGAGGCTATTTCTACGTGTATAGCATGTCATATGTTTTATCTACAGCTCCACTGAACCCCTGCATCTCTCAGTTTGGAATCTAAAATTGTTTCACTGACAGTAAATAAACTGAACAAAACCACCTCATCTGTTGGAAACATTACCAAATGTCAGTAATTGACAGTGATGGCATGCAAAGTCTTCTTTATTTATTCATCAGAAACAATTTTTTTCCACCTTGCTTATTTAATGTATAATTTTGATTTTTTTATATCCTAAAAAATGTAAACCAGAGAATGATTCACAGTTATCAGTATCTCCATTTGTCTCATACATGAGTAAGCTGAGAACTTCCCACCCACTCCTCAAGAGGCACACCAACTTAAAAGAACTAATTAAGTAAGAAAAAATGAAAGAAGAGGAAAAGGCAGAACTGAGAAAGCATATATAAACTGCTCATCTACTGTGGATCACACTACAGGATGTTTTTCATGATCACGTCACAAATGGTAACAACCATAATGCTTCCAAAATCATCAGGCGATGTTCTGTGAGAGTGTCAAGAAGAACATGAATCTTTACAATCCTTACAATCTCATGAGATTGCTGTTATTAGCAAACAGAGTCTTTTAGCAATTACAGTGATAGTGCTGGGTTGATGGTTGGACTTGATCTTAAAGGTCTCTTCCAACCTTGACGGTTCTATGATTCTACAATAGACCTCAATACCTTTACAAGTGAGATGGTCTATTTTGTATATAAACAAGCCTAAAGACTTTATAAAAAGAATACTGTAGCATTAGAGACTACTGAAGGCTTCAGACAATCTGAGCCCTGTGACTGAATGAATTGATGAATAAACAAAAGCAACTACACACACCCCCATACACTAAACACATTAGGAAACTTCCTTAACAGATACAGTTCCTTCCCTCTTACTCCCTTCCAACCCTGACCCAGATGACATCTTCTCAAATTCATGTGAAATCAGCTTAGCACTGCTGCATCTCAAAGGCACTGTTTGTGCAAATGGTTGCTCTGGTTGTGCAAATTAGTGATGCAGTCTGTATCACAATGGAGATAAAGTATAATTCAATTTGTTAGGAAAAACATCCCATTCTCACCTTAGAATGTATAACATACTGCTATGCATTGACTGGATAGACAGGTTGGAAACACATCTTCTCAAGAATACACAATGTCTATCTGCACTTGACAGTGCCCATCCCAAACTAGCCAAGAAGGCGTTGGACCTCAGCAGTGGCCCAGACTCACCGTTTGCCACATGCCATGGTTGATAAGCGGTCCAGTGCTCGTCACACGCCCTATTCCATTGTATTTCAGCTGCAGCTCTAGCCGTCCTTTGCGCAATGCCAAGACTATCCATGTGCTGTCTTGATGGCCTCCAGCAAAGAAAAGGATACCTTCAGGATCAAAGGTTCTAAAGTCGAACTCAGCCACAAGTCTGACCGCACAAGTGCCAAGAAATAAATTAGTTATGCAGAGTTCAAAAACCACAGCGTACTTTCCATACAGATAGCATCAATTTTAGCAGCTACAAAGCTCTGTTAAAGCATACTAGCTTTTAATGCACTTCTGAAAGACTTAAGCTGTGACGACAGTTTTTTAAATAGCATCGAGAATAAAGAATACAATACTATACTTCAGTAATTATCCTAACAGCTCTGTGGTTAAGGCTGCCTTTCTCAATTACTGGTTTGGATAATGTTTTGCCGTACAGGACTTCATAATCCAAGCAAATAATGGTGAACACAGGACTAACTGTAATTGTAACAACTTAACTCCCTTGCATGCATCAAAGCCAGTCAGAGCATTAGACTGTCATTCTAAATTGTCCTCACCTCGTCAGTTGTCTCCTTTTGAAGCGCAGTCTGATAACAGGAGTGCCGCTGAACATCCTCCCCAGGTACAAGGATTTAATACTTCTTCCAACAGCGAAAGGCACACATGGCATGATGTTCTATAATCAAAACACATTTTTTGACTACTTATTCTCCTCACAGAGCAGAAAGAGAATCAAAGAGTATGCCTCCACTTCTTTTCTCAGGTAGCTGCTACACATATAAAGACAGAGCTATTGAAATTTGTATTGATCAGTGGATGAAGATGAAGAAAATCATCTGGACAATAAAACCAGGGACTCAATATGGTTATAAATGGATTCAGAGACTGGTTGGACATTTGAACTTCTTGTTGCCTTTTACAAATATGCCAATTGAAATGCTGAAACCATTTTATGTTGCTATTTTTCAGAAATAGAATTTGGGTGTTTTTTTCCAAGAAGGTATCGTACAAACTTGTAACGAGGGAAGGTTGCTGATCATTAATTGATAAAATACATGTAGCATGTTAGTGCACTGTAATGTTTATTCTCTCAAAACACAGTTGTACAGAGAACATTTCCTCTTTCCTTTCCTCCTCCTTCCCATCTGCCCTGGAGTAATGTTTTCCTGTTGCATAATGAAATCATATTCATAAGGTACAGCACAAGGTATTCTACTGCATTGTGTCTGCAACAAAAGATGTGATGAGAACTTGCTGTTGGTTGGTTTCCAACAGAGGCAGCCTGTGCCACTGAAGCCTATCCACCTCAAATTTCTGGAGGACGAAAGCGTCAAGTGCAAGTGGTGATCCATAACTTATACCACAGGCCCTTAGACCTTTACAGCATCCTAGTGGGCCTAGTTCAGAAAAGCTTGTGCAGCCAAGGTAACTCATGCTCAAAAAGAGGGCTGGCAGCACTATCACTGGAACTGGGACAGGAGGAGTCACAGAAGACAGACTTTCAGGAGAAAGTTTCTTTTCAGGAAAGCTACTATCCCCAGCGCATGTAACTTTGCCAATAGGATTCCCTCCTGCTGTTCACTGGGTCCAAATGAGTTTGGTCCAGAGCTTCTGGACTATCAGTTATTCTTAACTGCAATGTAACACAAAGGTCTGTTCTGCAGTTACAGCAATGAACACTGACATACCTCACACGTATTCATGTCCTGGGAAAGTTTCACTCCCCCTCTGCCATCACAATGACACGTATAACTCCCTGGAGAGTTGACACAGGTCTGTTCACAGAGCTTTTCCTCACATTCATCTATATCTACACAATACCAGCAAAGAAGAGAGAAGAAAACAGTGAGTGTGTTTAAACATTAATCATCTGGGGAGAAAAAAAGCGTTATTAGTGCTGTTTTGTAGCACCTTTCACTTGAACATGCGCAAGTGCTCTGTGGCCAGTACTTACCCTATGCCACATCTTTACAGGAGAGAAGAGTTAAAATTAGCATGTGCACAAATCTATTTTCACAGACAGATTCCAGCTGCTCAAAGATACATAGCAAGTCAGTGGGAAGGCTGGAAGCAGCTGGAGCAGAGCCCTGGGCTTTAACTTCTAGACAAGACTTCCTCCCTTCAGGCCCCTTCTGCTACGCCTGTGCTGACTGGCTCCTGCTCCTTCAACTCAGGGACTGCAAGCAAAAGCTGAATTTTTCATTCATTGTTTTCTTCTTCCTTTTTTTTTTTTCCTCCTTTGGCTTCTTTTCATCTGCTTCACAAACAAATGCAGGAAAACAAATTTTGACAGTCCACAGGGATCTCTTCAGGCAGAGATAAACACTAGAGCCTGGTAGGACTGGTTGGTGTGTGATTCGAGTCAGTACATTAACTTAGACAAAAGGCAGGGAACAATGCTAATTTTGGAATAATTTCAAAGCTTACTCCACTGAGAAAGCTTGCAGGCAGTGTAGCCAGCAGAACTGTGCATGGTTCCAATACATATTAAGCTCCTAGTTCATAGTAATAGCACAAGACAGGTTTTGAAAGAACAACAGCTTCTGCTCTGCAACTTTTCTTGTCCTATGAAAAGAGACAGCACCATGCACAGATGCTTCTGAGCTTTCACAAGATCTTGCACTTGCCATGAATTCAAGAAATCTCAGTACTCTGGCTTGTACAGCTTGATTCAAGTCATCAAAGTTGACTGCAAACTCCATGAACTCAAAGATAATTGCAAGCTCGATGAACTCAAAGGTGACTGCAGTCTGCAAACTCACTCCCAACTAGGAAAACAGAACTCAAGTCCAGTGTTTAAGCAAGATTAAAAAAAAAAAAAGAAAAATGCTTTTACTGAAGCTTGAAACTAAATTTCCGGGGGTTTACAGCTTTAAATTACATAATAAATGCTAATGTAATGTTATTTCATGAGCTTACCCTGACAAGTTTTTTTCACGTCATCGTACTTGTAGCCTGAATCACAAAGGCATTCGTACGAGCTTATTAAATTTTTACAACGAGCTTCTCCACAGATGTCTGCTGATGCTGTGCATTCATCTATGTCTGCAAAACAAACAATTAAACAACATGACTTCAGAGGAGTATAAACACTTCACTGTTCATATACTGGAGTTGGCTTAGGGTCGTGAAATTATTTTGGAAACTGAAAAAACAGTATCTTTCAGAATCTACCCTTAGGGATAGCTAGCTATAAGAAGTGACTTTGGGCTTTCAAAACCAGTTGGTCTTTCTTTCTTTAAGCCATTAACCACTATCAGAAGAAAAACAATACAAAGTGAGCCAGGAGAAAAACTGTAAAACAAAACAACCAAAAAGCCCCACTCCCTTCACTCAGGGAGGCTGAAACTACAGGTTAAAAAAACAACAGGCAGGAACTGAGGAACAGCAGCATGAATGTTACCAAAACAGCCTGTGGTGCATCACAGATTTCTGTTCTTTGTCCTCAAGACAGGCAAACAATCATTTTTCATACTTTTACTAAATTAAGATCTGTATCTGCTCATCTGTAGTGGCAAAGGGGAACTGAAGCAGCCCAATTTGTCACAGAGAACAAGCTATGTCTGAGAGTTATGGGGTTTTACTGTGAAGGCAGGCAATGAACTGGAGGTCCATAAAAACGATCAAGTGTTTTCTTAACACGTTAAATAATACCCAGCAACATCCTGTTGTTGACAAAACATTTGCAGTTTAATATTTACTTTTGCTTTCTAGTATGTGTTAAAACTACAATTACCCTTTACACTTGTTGATTTTCCCACCTATGAGTGATCTGGCTGAGGGCTTATCTAGTATCCTATGTAGCCTAGTCTGCAAATCAAGACAAAAGGTAACTTTTGTGTTTGTGCACATGATGACAGGAATAAACATTAAAGAAAGTCAAAATGCAATGATAAATCTGAACTAGCAATAACCAGACCTGACAGTAACCTCAGCAACTGCAAGATCACACACTGAAGCTACAAAATGCTTATATACTAGTGCTCACAGTGCTCTAAGAGACAGTACCAGGGTATGAAACAAAGACACATACACACGAAAACAAATGTGTATGTGAGCAGCCCCACCATTCACCTGTCCCTGCCAACTGGCACCAGAGGACAATTCAGAAGTGAAGTTGGCTCTTCTAAGTGGCCGCTCCCATTAAAAAGGGATACCACGTAATATACAGTCATCTTTAGAGTGGACGTGACATGGAAATAAAATCTTGCTCATTGTCTTTTTGCTGGTAGCATCGTTGTTCAGATCAGGTAGGGAAGTTGTTTAGAAATATGTTGTAACATCCATCTCTAAGAGGTGTATACACAGACTTACCTGTTTTTTCATGAGATACACAGAACTTTAACAGGTACCTGTGATCATTAATGAGTCTTGCCTCAGCATGCAGTTTCTTAACACTTCTAAAATCTCAGTTGCTTAAGTTCTGGTTATGTAAATTCATTCTGCAGTTTCAATCAGATACTTCAGATCCTCACTTTCTCTTCTCAGCTGCTATGTAAAATATCTGCCAACTTTTGCTAGGGCCTTTCTACAGCTATTAATATTCAGTTGCAGTGAATTTAGCCATCTGAATTCATTAGCTGTTGCACATATCCAAATTTAGACAAATAAAATAAGAAACGCACAAAAGAAAAACAAATGGCTCATATACTACAACACTGTGAGACTGGAAAGAATCATAACAACGCATCTGGCCAGCACTTCCTCCCCTCAGAGTCAGGATACAAGGACTGATCAGCTTAACCAGTTTAGCACAATCCAAGCCACAAATCCTCTGTGAATCACGCCTGTGTTATGATATTGCGAGTATCATGGTCCAACTGCTGACAAGCCCAGGCATGCTGGCTGGCAGGCTGGAGCACCCAGCACAATCCCACTGGACCACAGGGGCCACCAGCAAGTTTGTGCTGGGTGAGTGAGCAGAGCAGGGCTGCTCAGAGCAACCCAGCTCTCTGAAATGCAGGCACAAGACACTAAGCATCCCCTGAAGCAAACTGAGAGCTCCAGCAAAGCTTACCTTCACATATTTTGCCGTCTTTAAGAGTGTAACCACTGTTGCATGAGCAGCGGTAGCTGCCTAGCTTGTTGAGACAGAGCTGGCTACAGCCGCCTTTCTGCGTTCTGCATTCATCAATATCTACATCAAAACAAAGTGTTACAGTCAGCTTTTCACCTCTGTAAATAATCTGGGGGTGAGAGTGGGAAAGGCATTGGGAAGCAGAAAGACCAAAGAAGAAACAGTATTACAGCAGCAACGTGATTACAAAAAGCACAAAGATTTCATTCAAACACTTCAAACATATTAGCTCAAGTTGGTTTAATAAAACAACAAAAAATAAGAGAGAAAAAAGGTATTGTAACTATCTCCTTCACAGCTCTGAGAATACATAAGAGTATCTTTAGTCACTGTGAAAGTTTGCTTGCAGAAACAAAGTAATTACAAATAATGTAATTTATATCATAACTAACTTTTGAAATATACTATGACCATTAAGTTCAGCATAAAAGCTTTAGATAAAACAAGAACACTAGATCCTTATTACTAGAGAACTCATGGGAACACAAAAAGTTTTAAGTTCACAGTTATTGAACACTGTGTGCTAAACTGTGCTCCACTCAAGTTGGCAGAAAGAGCCTGGATTTCACCCTCAGCCTGCCCTACCTGCTTATTATGTCCTGTTTATCTATGGGACTCTAGAGTCAGCTGGTGGGTAGAGCATGACATGTCGTGGAATTTTATAAGAAAATAAAGGAATACGTTTCAGACTGATCATTGTCCAAGCTCTCAAAGCTGGATGGATACTGATTGGTCTGCTTTCTGAATTGCTTAAATATGTTCCTTGTGAGTAATCCTATAATCTCACCACAATATTTACATGAGAAGGAGAGGCTCTGGATCTCCTGTTATCTTGGTTGCCACAATTCTGGACTGGCTGAATGAAAAAAAAAAAAGAAACCAGGAAACAAGAGGAGGGAAGATAACTCGTAGAAAAGCCATGTGATTGCCTGGCACATCTTGCACAAATAGATTCTGTGTGAATATTCTCTTTGGAGGTGATAGAAATATACCCTGGGATATGTGAGATTAAGTGGATGTGGAATAAGGTCCTACTAGCATGGAGGCTTTAACAGACTAATTTCATTAGTTTGTATATCATCAGACTCAGACCCCAACCTGCCAGCTGAATGTCATTGTTCCCACTGCAGGGATGCTAGAGGGGAGGTGGGCCAGCTTCTCTAGCTCTGCAGAACTCTGGAGAACTCTGTTACACCAGAGTTCACAGCAGCAGCTGCCACAGTTCTGCTTGAAAAGCCACTACAACTCTATTTCTGCTTTCTCTTTCAAGGGGGTGGGACAGAAAATCAGAGCATAACTTCTTAGATTACCTTGCCAAGACCAAGCTGAGCTCCATTAAATTAGTGTAAGAATGTTGACGTGAAAAAATTACCTGATTCAAAGAAGGGGAAAAACACGAGCGGTATGTAATCCAGGTTTAGTTCTGTGACTTTTGAATTTTGCAGCACAGTATCAATGACCATTAGAGAATACAGCAAAACCCAAAACAAGTATAAAAGACAAGGAAACCCAATTACCTTTTTCACATGTTTTTCCCTGCCAGCCACGCCTGCATTCACAATAGAAGTCCCCCTTGAGATCCTCACATTTGACGGTCCCCTCTTTGTGACAAGGATCAGGAGAACACTGGTTTGGCAAATCTGATTTACATAAGGAATAAAAAAAACCCTCAAACCAAAACAGAACAATACATTGAAGTCATTGACAAGCAGGTGTTTCATTCTCATTAGAAGCTGAGAAGCTTAAACAGGAATGGAGAATCACTCAGAAATACTCACACCTGGCAAAACTGGAAGCTAATTCTTAGTGCTCACATGCCAAACAAGCTGTGCCAGGAATTTTGCAGAGCACATGCAGTGGAATTCATTTCACTGCAAAAGGGAGTGAGCTATCACCCCCTTATCTGAAGGGCATGTCCTGAAAGAAACAACTCAAAGTAGCTCATTTTGAAGAAAGTTAATTCTAGACTCCCCAGTTTTGGAGAAAACAAAAAGCAGTATCAACTAAAATACTCAAGAAAGGATGGGCACCATTTTCAAGTACTTTTGGTAGTTCAACTGCGGATCTTACCAGAGCTGATAGAATGGCAGCTAGCAAAGGTCTGTACCTGATTTTTTTTTGTCAGAACTTTTCTATTATGTAGAATTAGAATAAAAAATGAATACCTGTGCATTAACAGCAAAGGAACAGCAAACCACTAATCCAGTTTACAGAGAGCACAATGACACTATGGGGATTTTTAAGCCAAGTTCCAATATTTGGCAGTGAGTTTTCTTATCAGAAACCAGCAAGGGAGTAGGCACCACTCTTTGGGGAGGATTGGAGGAACAAATCTCAAACTAGCATGTAACTACTCGACGAATGGAAATCACCTGTCCAAATTCACCTGCCCACCTATCTGCGAAACTCACAGGGACAGTGCTTCGCAGAGGTAGCTAAAGGAAGGATGAAATAATATCCTTGTTCCCACAAAAAAAGAGTTGGTAATTATCATGTAGTAGTAACCTGTTAACACCAGTGTTCTAGATCAGTGATCTTCAAAAACGTAAATGTGTTGTTACCACAACTATAACGAGAAGGAACAGTACAGAAGCTCATTCTGCAGATTGCAAAGGTCACCTGGTTCAAGGGCCTTTCATTTTACATATCTCCTCCCAGCAGTGGGGAGTGTCCAGTGGGTACCCATTAAGCAAGCAGCAGCAAAGCCTCCATACACTGCTGAAACCAACATCCAGTTCAGACTCTGGATGATAATCCGAAATATGACTTGTGAACTGATGGGCATATAGGGTGGCAGGGGGGCTTTTAGGAGAGGAACCAGCCACAGATTAGCAGCCCCATCAGACTTCTCAAACTGAGAGAATTTAAGACTTGAATTAATTCCTACTTTTGTCAGGACTATACTGCTTCTACGTGTCTCTTCTTAACTTCCTCCGTGTGACCCTGTAAGCCATCTTCATGACAGGCTGCTTTGAAAGAACTTTAAAGAAATGTTTCCCACAGATAAAATTTAAAATAACACTGCTGTGAGGCAGAAGCAGCTCCCTCATAAAGCACTGAACAGCATTTTTGTTTGCTGTGACTGCTTGAGATTTGAACCTCAGTAATCACTGGGTCGTTAGGGTTGGCAGGCGTCTCTGGAGGTCACTTGTCTGACCTCCCTGCTCAAGGAGGGCCACCTGCAGCCAGTTACCCAGGACCATGTCCAGAAGGTTTTTGATTATCCCCAAGGATGGAGACTCCACAATCTTCCTGGGCAACCTCTGGCCAGTTTCAATCTCACAGTGAAAAAGTACTTACTGATGTTCAGGTGAAACTTCCTGTGTTTCAGTTGGCTCAACAGTCTTTTGCACTTTTGGTTTGCCTTTTTGGACAGCCATTAAGATTTATACCATCATAGAAGTCAGGCAAGAGCATATGCTCAAATATTGTATAGCATTTGTTTTATAGTTATTAAGAAAGAAGGTCTGCTTCTTGGGATGCACTGCATGCTGAATCACCAGAAGAACGAAGTTAGATGCACAAAGTGCTGCAGTTTATTCAGATTACCATGGAGTACTAATTTCCTATTTCTTTCCATTTATTTCATGGGTACTCTTTCTAAGTACTTTTGGAAGCTCAACTGAGGATCTTACCAGAGCTGATATAATAATATAAAAGTTTTCACTGCTCCTTTCTCTGAAGGGTATTTAATTGAGCTTTGGTCATAAGAACTGCCTAAAGCAAGTTCAAAAACTACAACAAACGTTATCTGTCCACTATATATATATTTGTAAATAATCCACTGTTCTTCTGAAGAAGACTGACAGATGGCAGAAAACAGGAGATGATTGGCAATGTCTGTCATTAAATACACTGGGCTGAATCAAGCAGAACAAAATAGATGAAACAAATAAAGGAGCTCTATAGAAGGCCATAAATGATCACAAATCTCCACAACTGAAGGAATCTGCATTTCCAGTTATGACTTAATCTACCTCTATCAAAATGCAATCAAAACACCGTTGTTCCACCAACTCTTTCACTTCAGGTTGTCCTCTGTAACCAGCACAGCTTCAGCCTCCAGCAAGGGCTATGCCATTGAGAAGATAGGCATTTATCCTGAGCCTCAGTAAGGTGTCCCTTGTGTGTAAGGGAGGACAGAGCCAGAGGGCTGATAGGGAAAGGAGGGTGACTTGGTCAAAGAAATGTCCATTTCCAGTGCTGCATCTTGATGCTCAGAAGCTAATGCCTGGCAAAACTCCACTGGACAAGCATGGGTACACAATCCCAAAAGCCTCACAGAAATAACCATCCTCTCACTATAAACAAGGCCTAATTATCTTTCTTCCTCCCCACTCCAGATGTGCAGAGCTGGAGCAAAGCCACAGCCAAAGTAGAGGCCAGGCCATGCAAGAGAAAACACAGCTACATGGGCAGTCTTAACATCAAACTGCCAGAACATCTCCTGATGAATCACTGCCCAGCTGACACAGCACTGGAGGTGGGGAGTCTGAGGAGGAGAGGCCAGTGATGAGCCATGACAGAGCAGGTCTGACCAGGATGTTTCTTTTCCTAGACAGACCACAATGTGTGTACAGTAAACAGAATGGTTTAGGTATAGTAAGCCAAGTCTTTTTTTTTTTTTTCTTTTGAAGCAGCACAAACCAAGCCTCCCAGACATGGCAGTGTTTTCAAAATCACTTGATAAGCAAAACAAGGCAACAGGGTTATGCATGACTTATCTGGTGTATTCACAAGTTTCTGATTCTTTCCCTCAAACTGGATTCTGATGTGCCTTGCAGAGCCAGATGGTAATAACACTGCTCAGCAGAATACCAACCTATTGCAACCCATAGTAAATGGCAGCAGCCACCACGGACATTTCTATGACATCAACACTGTGCTCATAGTGCCCTCTTATCATGAGAGTTTGAGAACATAAGACAGTCTTACATTCTTCTACTGGCTTCATAGCTGTGTAACTCTGCCACCTTCATAGAAGGTGCTCCTGATTTAAGCAACTGCAAAAGAAAATGGAGCTTTTGTTTCCATTCATTTACACAACAGATTTAGTAAAGTTGTTAAAAGTAATGACAAGCAGGACCTCTTTGTGTGCTTTGAGCTATGTCTGATAGCACATAGGTAGCTCCTAAGTGCAGACAGGGAATAGCACTACCAGTTCCAATTTTGAAGTCTCATATGGAAACAAGGCTTTACTTATGTCTGCTGACTGCCACTTCCAGTTCATTACTCCATGCTATGATTTTATTTTTTGATATTCACAAAACGGTGCATATTAAAACTTCATGAGGAAAATGCTAGGTTGCTAAGATTACGAGAGTCTCTTTTGAAAAGCAGGCACATGTGATACAACATAAATCTCATTCTGTTTTACAAGACCATATGAAGCCTCATTTCCAAAAAATCCTGTAGAGTTTTCCAAAGTCTTGCAGAACCAAATCCTTAATTCCTAGCTGACCCACAGATCTTTTTTTTTGAAAAAGATCCAGATCTGCAGACCAAAGTACAGGTATGTGTGTGTAAAGTAAACATCCATCTGCAACACAATTGTAAATACTCACTGCAGTCAGTGGAGACAATAATTGGTCCATAAAGGGATTCAGGTCTCCCTAGAGCAGACACAGTTTGGTCAGTGGAATCCCTCTAGAACCAGAGAATATTAAGTCTCCACTGACGGTGATGTGAATACTGCTCATGTAGGCACCTATGCTGGAAACACTGGCACCTAACTCTCTGAATCCAGAGCTGAGTCTTAGCTGTAAACCTGATCTAAGGAGCTTATGAAAATAGGAATCCTCACATATTCTGCTAAACTGTCTAATCACTGTCACAGTTAAGATTTCTACCTTATTTCTCGTATAAACTAGTGTGCTTAATCACCCTTCAGCCCTTAGGTTATGCGATGTCTTTGGATAGCAGGTTAAAAGAGCCTTCTACTACCTTGCTTAGAGAGGAGAAGGCTGTTAAGAAACAAAATTTAAAAGCATCTTGCCGGCACAAACCCATAGAGCCACATAGTCTTTTGGCAGCATCTGTGAAAAATTAAGAGGCACACTGGAATTGGCCAAGCACAAAGCCTGTCATTCTTCCAAGCATGTTTCAGGCTCCTTCTCTGTTACTTCTCCTGTGAATTGACAATAGCCAGCCAAAACTCAGCCATTTAAAAATCTTTTAATATTTTAATGGGGGAAAATATTATCATTTTCTTTCCAAACCACTGCATTTGCGATGGGCAGAAAGCCCTAAAAACAATTATTCAGCTTTCATTTTTTCAGATTTTTTCATCACTAACCTTTAGACTTGCATTTCTAAGACACTGATTAGCTGTCTGGAGCAAGTGCTGCCAGTTGATGCCACTGTTTTCAGCAGAAACTCCTGCCTCTGCCATGCCACACAAGCAAGTCAAAGTAAATATTCAGCCTTATATCCCAATTTGAACTAGCTGCCATACTGTAGTCAATACAGGTATCACAGCTCCAAGAACTCCCAGGTCAGAGGACTCTTAATATCCATAAATGATACTGCTGCATTGTATGAGGGCAATTCTTCACATACCTCTTATTAACCTTGGAATTCACTCTTAAAAAAGGTTGTTGTAATGCAGTTTATAAATGTGAAAGGTCAACTAAATCCTGATCCTGCTTTGGTAGCACCAGTATGAATATATGACAAATCAAACTTGATCACCATAAAAGACTGAAACACAGGAGTAAAAAGAAAATAAATATATATACATGTGATTTTTCTCCCCATTTGATCTGCTCCCAGGACATACTTAGAATATCTATGTAGTCTTATACCTTTAGCACTGCTAAGCTTCAAGAGGCAAGTAGAAAGGTATTAGAAGAATTCCCTTCACCTTCTACAAAGTTATCAGTTTGATTTCCAAATTAATTTGAGTTTTTGAACGTTGCAACATTTAAAGCACAGTTATGTGGCATGTGAACTGAACTCCTTAATGTAAAGAAGGCTGACACGAACCTGAGTTTGACTTTAAGCTTTTCTTAAGGCTCCTTAATCAAGTGAGCCAAAGTTAGCATTCAAGAGAATAGAAAATGAAAGGCCAAGCATAGTGTACAACCTTATGTAAATCCTATTTCTTGTCCCTCTTGCTTCTCAGATTATTCAGACCTTGGGAAACTGGTGGGAAAGAAACTTGCATCATAAAATACCAAAGCACTAAAACATGACAGCAAGATGGCATTAGGTTATAAATGGAAAAGATTTTGTTGGTGGTATGGAGTCTCAAGTGTAGAGAAAAGGAAGACCAGTATTGAAATCCTATTAAAAATGAAGGTGGCTGAGCTAGTCCCACATCATCAGATAGAATGAGAGAACATTTAACTACAATATAAAAACCAAAAATGCTTACTATGAACGCATGTAAGGAAATCTGGACTTCTTGTATATGGCGACCCATATTTCTGAATACAATCTGAAGAACAGAAAATGAAATCGTTATCTTAATAATAATGACAGGACAGCTGTTCAAAGCATGTAAAATGATACCTGGACTGCAAGGATTTGGAAGGTGGATGCAAATTCTATGCAATATCATAATCTCCCAGATGCCTTAAAATTCTTAAGTTCATTAACATTTTTTAGCTTTTATGCCCAGCAGTTATAAACCACTTGAAGAGAATAATCACTTAATCAGATGTTAATACAATCCTAAAATTATGGCAGTAGCCACTCAAATTTGATCAATTAAATCTCTTAAAATATCTAAAAAACACACCGATTTTTCTTGCACTGCGGCTTTTGTGATCTTAAATGCTACATATTAAACACAAATAGAAAATGGTATGATGCCATGACTATGATACAGTCAATAGAATATGCCAGTGGTTCAATCAGCAAAGGCACAGTTTTTTTTTTAATAAGGAGATTAGTTAATAACTAAGTTAATTAAAAAGGGAAAAAGGTAGAAAACTACACATTGCTTAATAACACTGCAAGCCACAGATACATCTGCAACACCACTATTTTAACATGCAGAAAACACATGAAGCATCTCTGTATGCAAATGTACACATAAGGAAAAAAAAAACCCACCTCAAAGTACCATACGGAATGCACAGTCTATCTTAAAAGTTAGAATGTATGTTTATTGCAATCAGATTTCTATCACTTTCCTTAGCAGAGACTTCAGCTGTCACAAGCTCCAGTAATAGGCACTACATACCAGCACTACCACAAAGTAAATGTAAAAGCTGCAACTCACCCAAGTATTTCGGGTAAAAATATTCCTGTAGAAGGGGAAAAAAAAGAAAAGAAAATATTTATTGAATCACATTTGCATCTGTTGTCATACTATTTAAGAGCTGTTGTTAGGTTGGTGGTCTTGCATGGCAATTGTTTAACGAGTTCCAAACAAAACATCCTAATTTACTTTTATTAAGAACCAGAAGCAGCACACTATCATACATACATTTTTGGCATTTGAGACAGAAAGAAACATTGGCTCCAGTTTTGAGGTATCTGTTGATAGCAGCTGCCCTGGTCAGTGGCAGTGACTGAGCAGGAAGCCACTTACCCACCAAGGGAGGTGAAGGTGCTGATGGTGGCATTAGAGGGCAAGGAAGGGGAATCCAGAGGCAAAACCCCAGGGCGAAAGTACAGGATCATTTAGTCACCCAGTACCTCCTCAGAAGCACTCTGCTGATGCAGAAGATAGAGAGCACACTAACACCAGAGCCACTAAAATGAAAGGGTACCTTTTGCTCTTACAAGCAGCACTGTACAACTCTAACACACCCACTGCTGTACCACCCACTCCATCGTGGAGATGGTCTGTCAGAAAGGGGAATAATGACAATTTACAACTGAGGGGAAAACTGACATTCATTAATCTAAAATCAGACTGCAAAGGGTATTCCCACTCCTCTCATGGTTCATAGTCATGTGTTATTGTTTCCTGCTTTGCATCAACAAAGTGCAGCCATACAGCAAGAGCAGCTTTTTGCTGATGTGATATGGACCTAACCTTGCATGTTAGAAAACTATTCAGCCTCGTGAGGCCTTGCAAGCCATGATTGCTTGCACCAACATATAGAAACAGCAGGAAATTGCAGTTGTGCTGCATGGAACGATGGGAAATTGGTTGATCAGTGTACCACATTCCAAAAAAGAGGAAAAAAAAAACAAAACATAAAACTCCCAACAAAATTCATGGCCAAGAAAAAGCATTTCTTTCCAACTTTATGCTGGTTTTCATAATGTATAACTCATCAGTTCAAGTGCTGTTAAAATTGTAGTTTGGGCATGCAATGAGGAAAAACTTATGGTCTGCACTGGAGCTTATTTTTTTTTGTAAAATAAGCCACTTCTCAACTAATTATGAAAGCATATGCACAGTAGAATTCTTTTTCATACATCATGAGCAATTTTCATATAACACTATCTTCAGTGAGATTGGGACAGCAAATACCCTGCATTCTACAAAATTAAATTGGTCTATACAATGTGCAAGAAACTATTTTATCTTCTCTTAATACAGATGTTTGGATATGCTCATGCATCCATATAGGCATGTATAAGCAGCAGAGATAGGGCCATGCTATGATTCAGTTTGATCTGGATGCAGTCAATTGCATTGCTGTCATTTGCCAGAAAAATCAATCACTTCTGGCAAATATGCTCCAGTTATTGAAATAGGCAGCCTAAATTATGAGAGCATCAACAAAGAAGTAGAAGCAGCAGCTGATACTTATGTTCATTTTCAATTCTGACATGAGGGTAATAGGCTTGGCATGTTTTGAACCTGAACTTAAAACTGTCTCTTCGGGTTAACAGAGTGATGAACTCAGAACTCACCACAGTCCCCGTTCCCTACTTTTTGTTTTTCCCTTAAGGTTTAATTTTGGAAAAGAGAAGTCAAAAAAATGCAGTCAAAATAAAAATAAATCCAAGCAGTCTAAGTATTCAGATGAGTGCCCAGATGTGCCATTAACCACAAGCTGAACTTTAGCCAGCACTTGAGGAGAAAAAGATAATGGCACATAATCAAATAGTCCAAACAATTCTTTCATTATTTCCCCTTTTTCCATATACTTCACAAGAATGTGCAGATGTGTTTAACCACCAACAGGATAATCCAGACTCTGGCAAGAACAACTTTTTTTGGCACTCACACAACAATAAATAGCAGCTTTCATATTCATGGTCATCAGCCTAATTGCTCCAAGTCAGTGGTGGCAAAGGCATAAAACTTCATTTTCTTCTTGACCTCTAATGAATGAGTTGAGTGCTAGAGAAGTGGTACAGAGTTTACTTTTGTACAAATAACCTTCTAAATGCAAACTGACTGTATATTGATTCAATGCCAGTTGAACAGCAGACAAGTGAAACTCCAAGACACTGCACCACGACAAGGCACATAACTAAGGTAAGTGATTTAAATAGGTTTTTAGAAATTTTACCCTTCTTTCCCTGTCTTCCTCATTTGCTTTTTTTATACAAAAGCACTTGCTGATCAGTAGCACTTCTCCAGGTTTACAAGACCTGCTGATACTACCATTTTTAAATAAAGCAACGTGACAGGTTCTAACATTACTCATTCTTGTACGATTAACTTTTCATGTTTCTTCATAATCAATTTTTTTTACACCAGGCTTTTGGAAATACAGTAACAGTGTATTTCCATTCAGTCAAAAGATTAATCAAGAATGAAGGATGAATGATCTCACACCTTAAGAAAAGGAACTTGCTTAAACTGAAAGCAGCAGTACCTTTTCAAAAAACAACAAGGACAAGTTTTTTTCAATTAAAAATTCAAGCTGTGCCTAACCTGCACAGATATGCATTATTTCTTGTGTGAGTCTCAATTCCAAAATATCTTTTCAATCTCGTGTGCTCTACTAAGCCTTAACGACCCCCAGATGTCAGGGAAGATGAAGATCCTATACAGAGGCAAGTCCCTGTTAAAAGTGTGAGACTCATCTTCTCTCCACCAGAATTGTTCAACCCTGTTTTCAGGGTCCAACAAAAACACCATGAGAAATGCTTTGAGGCTCACTAAGAAAGAATTGGCAAAGATTCCCTGTTACTATTTTGCTGATTTCTCAACTAGCCACCCTCAATTTCAGGCTCACCAAATATTTCACCATCCAAATCAGGATCAAAATGCAAGAAGTTATTTAACTCTTACCACCTGGGGTGGCAAAAAATCACCAGAGAATTATGCAAGTGTTAAATTTTCATCTTGGACTCTGATAAGAAAAGTCAACGATTAAATGTTGTCAGCCCTTCCCCTTTGGATTTGCTTTCCTAATTACTGCTGAAAATAAAAGCAGGAGCAATAAGCTTTTAAAATAAAAAGCTATAAACAATTACATGTTGGACATAAACATCCTCTGGACAGGCTGCTGTACAGACACTGACCTCACCAAGCTCCCTAAACCATCTGTCCAGTAGTTACATCCCAGTGTAGGCAACAGGAAGATAATACCATGCAAAAGCACCGACCTCCATGAGAGACCAACCAATGAATGCAGTCTCAACAATTCCAACCTCCAGGACCACTCCTATGAAGAAAACCTTCATGTACTTCCACCCCTCTTCTTTGTGACCACACACACCTACTGTCCAATTGATTCTCATGTATCAACCAGTATGGCTGGGGCACCAGAAGCTACAATAGTCAAGGGCCTGGCAGCAGGACACCAGCAGCCTGTGGTATTCCAGGAGGAAGAATGGTCATTTTGTAAACTCCATCTTTTATCTGCTGCCACTACAGCTCAAACATGTAGTATGAGCTACACACCAGAGTTGTCACCCAACAGTGAATTCCACAACACGTGCCATGCAAAGTGCAGCTCAGCGGATATCTCAGGTAAAAAAAAATAGGAGGGCCAGTGAAGTGCCTAACATCTGCAAGTCTCCAACCTTTCAGTGAGGTGGAAAGCACAGCATCGGGCCAGTCTCTCCAGGCATGTCCTGGCTTGCTTATTTCACCTCAGTTCAAGAGACCTTTCCCTTGCCATCCAGGAGACAGTTTTAGCAGAAGAGCTTTAAGCTCTGCAGTCTCCATCCCTTACACACAAACACATGTAGATGCCAGAAGAAAGTTTTCTGATGCATTAAACACAATTATCAGCTTCCACAGGAGTATTGCAAGACCTAAGAATTCATACTTTGACTTCAAGGTAGAGTAACAGCAAAAGTTTTTCATGGGTCTAGGATATTCTTCTCCCACTTACAGCCAGAGCTTACTACTGTCTGCTAAAACAGCCACTACAACATTTAGGACATCTGAAATGGAAAGAAAGCATAATTTTAAGTGTCCTCAGAAAAAACCTAACTCAAGCAAACAACCCCCTAAAATTCTAGGTTGTTCATTTTTGTATTTGTTTTTCTCCTTTCAGATGTTGAGAACAGTTTCTCTTGGGCCATCCTCACAACACCCTGCATTGAAACAACTTAAGAGAATAGCAGCATGAAGGTAAGAATTCATAGCATGACTGTGGAGTTGAAGGGGCAGAATTACCTACATCAGCTTCCCTGCCAAAGGAAACATACATTGTGACTGGGGTCACCATCTATTTACAACTCTGTGAGCAAACCCCTGGTGGTAAAAACCAGAAGTTAGTGTAATTATATGGGGTATGAATTAGCCCTGCTGCATTTTTACAGAAGATGGAAAAACACCAAATCAGAACAGGCGTTAACATGAGTCACTGTGTAAAAATAGCCCTTCTGAAAACATAACAATGACCCTGTCGACACCAGGAAAATGTTCTCACTGTTGCTTTAAAGTCATTGGCAACACTGGAGACCTCAGACAAAAAGGCTTGCCTACTGCTTCTGTTTGTTTTGCTTGAGTACTAGGTCAGGCAAGACCGATCAGCACAGAATCTAACCAAAATCATGTTTGAGCTCTGGAGGCAGCAGATAGAAGACATAGTTTACAGGATGACTGCTCATGTTCCTGAACTTCTGGCTCTTGGTGGCCCTGCTTGGGCAAGGAGGGTGGAACAAAAGGCCTCCAGATGTGCCTGCCAATCTCAACCACCCTGTGATCCTGTGACTGCAGCACCGCCAACACTGGAGCATCTCACCGATTTGTGTTAGCAACAGTGATTTCTAAAAAGCACTTTCTTAGTTACCTAGTTACGTCTTAGAGAGTAGCAACAACTCCCACGTTATGCCCTTTTCTCATTTCCATATAATGACTCTCCCTTTTCCTCCTTCCTTCAGGACTGAATGTTTGTCTTGGGCATGGCCAGACCTCATTTATAAATGTACTTCATGTTTCCACACTATGGGCCTGCATTATCCTTGCAAAGAAATGACTGCTACCAACCATAATGGGCTGTAACTTAGTGTTTGGAACTTGTTCCACTGTCACAGCCTGAGAATGCAAACCTCACTAATGCTCCAGAGCTCTCTCCATTTTTTAAGATTCAGCCCTAGACTTTAGATACACAGCAAATCTCACACTGCATGACTGGGCCCTCCCTCCCATATAACGGAATTAAGCAGTTCTGCAGTTCAGAATTTTAAATACGTAGAACCTATAGTTATAGAAGTTATGCTCAAATGAATGCCATGTTACTTGCACAAGCCTCACTTCTCATCGTGAGGAACCCATCACTCAGCCAGGTTAGTTTGTTTCCTATTTCGCTTTGAGGTGATCTGTGTTCTCCATGCAAAGAGCAAAGAGAACTTCTCTCCATAATTGGGCATGTGAGGCTTTAGAGTAGCAAGCAGGTGACATTACATTCCAAAAGCAGTCTCCAAGTCTCATCTCCTACCAGCCAAGTTACAGCTGCTTGGAGTTGCTTTTAGATTTTGCCAAGTATCCCCTTCACACTATTCAGCTGTTCTGGTGCACAAAGACTGTGACTGCCCCTTCCAACAAAGTGCTGAACTTTCCCAACAAGAAGCATTCAAGACCATACTCTCTAGCATCACCCTACCATAAAGACTAGGTATCTCTGCAGAACCCTGAGGCTTGCAAATAAAACCCACCTACTGTCATAGCTTCCCTCACCCTGTTGTGAGGAGCAAGACTATTTCCCAATAACTTACTGAGGTGCCACTTCAGCAAGAGGTGTCACTTTGCAATAAGGAAAAACTCACAGATGATTAGAATGCACAATTACAAGCGGGAAAATGTAATGAAAGGAAAGCAAAGAAGAAAAAAGTTACTGTTATGTCACAGATACTTTAGATTTTGTGAAGATGCAGGGGGCACAGAGATATAATTTCTATAGGTGGCCTGAGGCAAAGTTTGATTAGACAGTTACCGTATGGAATGGATGTAACTGGTGCCAAATACTCTAACAAAAAGCATTTATAGAGTAATTCCAATAAGCCGCTTGCATGTGCTTTTAAGTTATTCTGACTGCAATCCAATCGTGAATGCCTTGAGGTTTCTCCACTGCTTTAGGACTGAAAGGCTACTTTCCCTCCAACTGTAATAATGTGCAATTTCAAAAGATCTCAATTTGATGACAGATCTTCACTTGGTATTGATTGTTTGAATTCTTCCTTGTTGCAATAGCTACAGTATTTGTACGTGTGGTTAAACTAACACTCACTCAGAAACCTCAGTCAAATTGAGGAAACCAGTATGACAGAACACCTAGCGTAAGTAAAAGGCTGTCTCCCTTCGACATCACCACTGTGTCATTACTCTGCAATTATTTTAGCCGTATTTAAAACAGAACAGGCCATATATCCCATCAGACATGATTTAAATATCTATGCTTTCTCTTATAGGTTCTGTGACATTTTATCCACTGAAGTTTTGTTCCTTCTTATAATCAATGATACTGGTTTTTAGGATTTCGCTTATCTGCAGAGGTTGCAACTCATATTAACAGCATTTGGCCACTTTAAGGCATTGCTGGACTTGGCCTCAGAGGGGACAGGCGTGCAAGGAAGAGGGAAGTGACATCTGAAATGACACCAGGCCCTTGTGACACAATCTGATCTCATACTTCCCTGTTCATTATTTTAATAACTAAGTAACTCTGTTTTTCTGTTCCTGTCCTAAATATTTTATGGAATTGAACTAGAACTCCCTGTTCAAGGAATCAGCCAGATACGGTAGCTCTCCAGATGCATGTGATTCTGTACAGTGCAAGCATGACCCATTCTCCTTTTACCTCTTCCTTTATGTACCCTTCTGTCCTTGCAGGTGTGCGGAGTGAAGACAACAGCAACACTTGTTCCCCTCCCTGGGTATCCTCCTTACTTTCTGTCTTTGCTCTTCCTCTGGGTCGCACTACTGATGCTCAGAGGAACAGGGATAAAACCATCAGTTAGGAAACTTCCCCACAGATGTGCATGTGTGGAGAGCTTATAGGACAGCAGGTCGTAACAAAACTGTCATGAAAGCAGAGACACAAAAGGGAGACATGCTGAAAAACTTCCATCAGATTCTCCAAGGCTTGGTTGTTCATTCATTTCTTTGGCAGTTTGAGCCGTGACAACAATTTCTGCTTCTTCCCCAACATCTGGCCTTCTCATCCTAACTTTGGGCAGTCCTTTCCACTCTGTTAGGCAAAGTTGTGTGGTGAACTTGACTGGGGAACTGATCCAGCTGCAAAATCATTGTTTTCCTCTGCAGACTACTTTTCTTTAGATCAGTTACTTAAATTGGTCCATGCAGCTGCCCAAATTGTTGTGCGGGAAGGGTGAAGAGGATAGACATTTGCTTACCTCTACTAGATCAGCTGAGCTTCCCAATGTGAAACCAAAGCCTGAAAAGTAACATGAGGGGAGAAGTAAACTTTGCTGCTATGCTCCTTCTCATTTTCTTCTAAATATGTGATGATGGTTCTATCGTTGTTGCTCTTCATACTTACTGGAAAGTGCCTGTTTGTACTTCACTGGGCTCACTCAGGGTTGGGAGCGCTCATGAACCACAACTGCTGGTTTATACAGATTCAATGTTTCTCTTACCTGATTCTTAAGCAGCTGCACTAACAAATTGTATTAATTCCCAGCAGGCTGCTCCTTTTGGATTTTGGTGGGGTTTTTTTTAGTTTAAAAAGAAAATTAAATGAGCTTATGACCACAGAACTATTTTCTTCACTGTTAATTGGCTTTTTTCTCCTCACCTATTTATTAAAACCTATTGTATTCTTCTAAAAAAACTGACTTACCCTAACTTGATCTGCTTTTTCCATTATTGTCCTTCTTGACCCAAACATGTATAATCCCCCTGCTTCAATTTGCCATTCTTAGCAGCATTCTTTTTCCATCCTATCTCAAATTCTCAGCATAATATTAACCATTTTTTTTTCTCTTTTTACTTCCCTCTTAACCATTTTTTTTTCTCTTTTTACTTCCCTCCTGCTGCACAGGAGGTTTAGCAAGTAGCACTTTCATGATTTAGTGTGTTGCTATTTTCAGGTCTGTTCTGAATTTCTGGGCTACACTCACGTGAATGACAACAGATGAAGATCAGGTAAGCATGAGTCCAGCACAGTTCATGGAGCTGTGTCTGCTTCCACCAACAGCAAACTTTGCTCACTCTTCTCAGTAACTTTTGATAAACCAGCATTTAGCCAATAACCTGCCTTCTAAGGCAGCAGGAGTATTTTTGCCACCCTTCTGCTACTGCACAGCACCACCAAAACAAATGGTGTGTCTGTATCACAAAGTAGACAGACACATCCTGGTCCACAGTCCAAATCTTTTTGCCTTCCAGATCAGTTAGACCCACTGGATTCTTGTACAAAGCTCCCCTGTCCTTTATAAGGAACTACAAGGAGAAGGAAGAAAGGGAAGGAAGAATACCTGGTGGACACCCAGATCTCATCTCTGCTGACTCTGGATGCCACTGTGGCATACACCTGGCACTCGAATTTTCTACTTCCATCTTTCTCTCCTTTAAGTCATTGCTGGACAAAAGACTAAATCTCTTCATAGTTTCTTTCTTTAAATGTACTAAGCAGGTACCACTGTGCCTGGTAACACATTCTTCTGTGTACCGAGTCGAAGCAGGTTAAAACATCAGCACTGAGTTTTCCTGAAATTCTTTCCCTCCCTCTGCACCAACAAGAAGAGATAAAGAAATTTATACCAGCTATAAATCTAGCCCCTTTCTCTGTGCTCTGCCAAAATGTCAAAACAAATCAGTATATTGAGAAGAACTGTCACAGCAAATAAAACCAGATTTTTGCCTGGATCTAGAAAGGAATATTCTATACAGGGATGATGACATCTGTATCTAAAGATGATATCAGTATTTTTCATGTCTAGACTACACAACATTCACTAAATTACTCAAAGAAACATTACACTGCTTAACTCTCCCAATAACTCCTCTCCTCCTCCTACATGCCTTCATACTTTTCTGGTTAGTATTTACAAATATTTATCTACCTTGTTATTCTTAGAAATAAGACCTAAATATCATCTGACAAGTACCCTTCCTAAAAGATCAGAGTAAAGTTTGGATGACCCTAGTCCACACATACAGCTCATCTATGTTATCACGACCATGTCATGTCACAGAATAAAGAAGGAAAACAAAGTGAACCAGCAACACTGTGAAAACCAGCCAAACTGACCATCACACCCTATACATTGCTTCATCTGCATTTCAGCTTCTCAATAAACTCAGCCTAGCAGAAAGAATGCTGACGTTGCTGGATGTTTTGTTAGGATCAGTAATTTTCAAGATAGGATTGCAAAAAGACCCCAAAAGCCTGGTCTGGTGTCACTGCTGCACTTGTTGTGAGAGTGGACTAGATTACCTCTTTAGTCCCAAGTTACCCTGTCATTCTCTGTCAGTGTTTTGTGTATCTGACAAACTGTAAGTTTTAATAGCATTTTGGATCCAAGACTCTCAAAAAACAGGAGAACTTTTCATGAGCCTGCCTATGAATCAGATGTCCGTTCTGCACGGACATGAAAAACAGCTGGCTTTCCACAGTAATCTACTGAGGACCAAATCCATAAACAGTAAACACAGGCGGCCAGGCTGACCTACATCAGCGTTTCTGGTGTGACTAACACCTTTCAATGCATTCAGCATGGCAACTTCTATGGTGAGCCACAGAAAGACCAGTAATTCTTCAGCAGTAACAACAGCTAGCAAGATGTGCAGGGACAGATAAACTGATAAACTATGGTACTAAATGATAAGAGGCTGCATTCAAACATCTTCCCTATCCTCAGCCTTTCAAAATAGAGAAACTCCTTGCACAAGGACTTCTGTGCTGTATTTCTTTTTTTCTTTAGTGAAATCCAATGTTTCCAAGAACACCAGGAGATACACTCTCTTCTGCCCTTTGTTTTACATGCTTGGATGACCAGATTTTTAGAACAGGTCAACCAAATTCCAGAGTAGTTTATCAGTCACTTAACAAGCTGTAATATCTTGACTGCATACCAAGGTCAAATATTTCTGCAGTACTGCTTTTTATAAGGCCTCATCAACATCTCAAGTAAGATAACATTCTTATCTCTGTATCCAAGATATTTTGCAACTTCATCCCATCTATCACACCTAGCATATTTTTTTAATGGATCACATTTAGAAACAGTCCTCATACCTCCCATGAACATGTTTTTCATCCTTTTTTTTTTCCCACCATATTATCTTTTAATTTTTCTGTTTGGCACCTCTAGCATAAATGAAGTTATAAAACAGGAACCATCCCAGAATTCTGCAGTAATATTTAAGGATGTTACAATCAGCTTCATGAAAATAGTAGGCTGAAAGACTCATTAACCCAGGTGCATACTTGTTTTTACCATGTATAGTCATACAAATGGCACAGACTGAGTTTTGTTCTGCCTCCTAAAAAAAAGTCCAATCTAAAAATGTTTCAATTGATCTTCCTTCCTCCAGCCTGAGTGAGCTGATATTTATATTTTCCCTAACATAAAAGACAAAAGCTGCATTGGCCTGCAAATGAATGGCTATTTAGAACCGCCTAATACACTATTCTTAGCAGTTGATGTAAGTAACCACACATGTGGCAACACCCGCATTCAGGTTTCAGTGAATGTGCATCTTCTGCTGACTGCCTGCAGATGTTGCTTTGGAACACTGACCACTGAAACAATGAAAGGCGGAGAAAAAGGGTGCTCTGATACAGATATGTGACATTTCATTTCTATTTACTGGTCTGTCCAGGAAATAGGTATCTTTCCGTAAAATGTTATTCTTGGCTACATATTGTAATTGTCTCCATCAAGATACAGTTTTACATGGGAAGCTCATGCAAGCTATGCTGCAGCCTTGCTTCATCTTACCTCAACTTCTGGGGCTGTTTGATTGAATTGGCTAATGAAATTTCCTATCACATCTTTAGGTCATAGGTCTTTAGGCCTTGAAATTCTCTTCACACAACCACAGGATAGTTAGGAATGGCAAGGTTTGTAAGGAACACGTTTCATTAGTATCTAAGGTAGGGGAAGAGGGGCAACCCTTTTGGTCTCACATCACAAGTCTTTCTTTAGATTGAACTGAGAAGCTACTAACTAACTTCAAACTAACCCTTAGTTGTCAAGGCTGCAAGACCATTTCTCCCATAGGACAGTAAAGAGCCAAATGCCTACACAGATGCCCGTTAGTGCTTTAAAGCATAAAGCCTGGAAGATACAACAGCACAGATGAGCAACGCACTGATACATTCCCCATGGCTTGCCTGCTATGAGGTTAAGCCATAATGCTCAGCACAGGGCAAAAAGGGCTGTAGCTGTTTCTGCTACAACCTAAGAAGTTAATTCCTGTGACCATGTTGAGCAGGCAGATGCAAAAATTTCAGCCTTCCTTAACTACAAGGATTTGTCTTCTGTCAAAAGCAATCTGTACACTTCCCTGGTCAACAAAAAATCACTTAACCAGCATGGATTAGCTGCAGCCTGGCAATATGCTGAAGCATGACTGCAGCTACTGCAATTCTTCAAATTGCTTGTTGTTGTTTGCAACAGTTTTTGTTTTTCCTGACTCAAGTCTGTCTCAGCTAGCTTCCTTCTGTCAGTCACCAGGACTGGATGTACAACACAGCATCAGTGAAATGACAGCACAACTCCCTACTGTTTAAGAAACACTTCCATTGTATTATTAATGCCCTGTCCATCAAATCCACAGATATTGCCAGAGGAGTAGTCACCTATGCCTTACAAAGCACTGAAGGCTTCCCATGTCGAGTAGTAACAGCTCACATACATAACCTCTGTCACCATGCATTAGAAAACTGCTACTGAACAGTAGCTGCTGCCTTCATGTCAATACTGATTGCAAACTGGATAGGAATGGCCATAAATCCTCCTGATACGTGGTGGCACACTTGCTTCTCAATCAAATTGAAGCAAAGCAATGGCAAGGAGTAGGATATACTGCATGTAACAAGCAACTTCACAGCTCTTGGGAAGTTTGTGTCTCAGAAAAGGTCGGATCTTACGTCACTGAAGACTTAAGAGTCCTGGTGTAGAAGGGCTTGTAAAATAAGCAAGGCAGCACAGACACTAGAAGCCCATCTAGCCCCTTTCTTCAGTGGTTTTAAGAACTGAGTGAAACCAAGCAGCAATAATGAAGCAAATGCACCAAAAAAATCAAAATCATTTGCAATGACAGAAAGTTGGCATTGTCCTACAAAACATGCTTAAGTGGCATGACCAGATCTTATAGAGTTTATATTATACATGAAAAGATTTTAAACCAAAATGATTTCGCTATTGCAATTACAGTAGGAGAACTGTACATTTTTTTTCCAATTTACATAATAATTACCAAATATTGTTAAAAACGTATTTACACAGTATACCACCCTCTAAACTGATCTATCAATGCATTGCCTTCAGCTACTTTCTTGGCCAGAAGCCAGTTACTAAAACTAGTGACCTTGGATCACCTTTGTTCCAGAATGCTACAAAATCACACTTATCATAGTTTTGTCCTGCATTCGCTGATATGTGGTGAATATTTCTACTGAGCTTAAAGTTGTATTACTCAACATGAATACAGAAACAGTTGTGCCAACCACGCTCACCACATTACAGTTATCCATACTTTGAAGTTGCTCAATTTTTGCAGAACAAAGCAAACACTGCTGCATGCAGATGTGACTACATATACACACAAGAGGTGTAACATTAAACACTGCCTGGGCAAGTGCTCCGTATTAATGTCTAAAATAAAGATTGTCAAAAATCCATCACAGTGTTTTTGCTGCACTTACTACTGCCTTGTGACAACAAGCTACCGTGTTGTATACCCAGTGCTGAGATTGCTAATGAAGCACACGTGTCAAGACTTGTCTGACTGAGGCATAAAACATCTCCTGAGTCCCTCCCTTGCCTGTGGTTTGTGTGTCTCTGTATACAAACACACACACACACACAGACACACACACAAACACACACACGTGCTATCTCTCTCTCTCTGTTCTATCTTCTCCCTAGAGCATCATACCATTAAGAGGAACACGCTGTGCAGTCTGAACACCAAGAAAATGTACTTCCCACTGCTAAATCAATTCCAGATAATCTTTGCAATGAGAACAGCCTATCCAAAACAGTGTTGAGAGGAGGTGTAGTGACTGTAAGAGTAAGCCAAGCTTAGTAAAGCATCCACATGCTGCTCAAAGTGAGAAGACTGAAGTGAAAGTCAGCCTTGATAAGACTGGAAAAGACAGCTCTGTGTGCAGTGTGGATTCTGTAACTATGTGAATCCATGCTTAGTGTTAGAAGTGCATCAGTACCACACTCCCATATACGTGCTCTCCTGCTGTTGTAGTGACAGATTCCGAACCTACTGATTCCAAGATGCTGACCAAGCTGAATACCGCCCCAAGGGATTTAAGAGTGGTTAGGACATACTTCTTCTGAGGAACTCCTGTTGTGACATAAGCTGCACCATTAAGGGGATTTTAAATACAGCTGGGATGGGAAGCTGAAGTAAAGAGGAGGGCTGGTAACATGTACAGAAGCCGTATCATTATGTTGCACTGGTGAACAGGGCCCTTCCACTCTCCAGTCAGTCTTGCCAGGTGGTGCCAGGCCGAGCTGCTCACCCAGCCCACGCTCACTGAGGCACTCCAAACTGGACAGCCCTGACACTGCCCTTGCGCAGGCTGAGCACCACTATGTCTTCCTAACTGCCTTCCATTCACCTGACGGCCCTGGGTCCTCCTCCTGCCCCCGACGGCTCCCCCGAGCTGTGCCCGGCAGCCGGCACCGAGCCGCCGATGGACAGCGGGTGGGCGGGAGCGCAGAGCCGGACAGCCCACCCCAATCCCCGCGGCCGCTCCGCGCCCTTACCGTCTCCGGGTCGTTCTCGAACACCTCCCGGGCCTCCTCCTTGCTGCAGTGCTCCTCCACGCACTCCCTCTCCAGGTGCCCTTGCTTGGTCTCCTCGAAGATCTGGTAGGCTCGCCGCTGCCTCTGCCGCAGGAACTGGGCAGCCTCCGGGGCGCGCAGCAGCACGGCTGGGCAGCCGAGCAGGGGCAGGCGAGCAGGAGGACGGCGATGGGGAGAGGAGCAGGAGGAAGGAGCAAGGGTGAATAACTGAGCCCGCCGGTGCCCGACCCCGCATACCAAGCCCTCCCTCCGGGGCGCACCGAGCGCCCTCCCTGCCCGGCGCTCCGCCCGGGGGTCCGCGCGGCCTCGGCGCGGCCCCTCTCCCGCATCCCCCGCATCCCCCGCATCCCCCCGCATCCCCCGCATCCCCCGCCGCCAGCCGCCGTCCCTGCCGCAGCCGCGAAGCTGCGCATCCCCCCGCACCGCACCCCTGCCCCGGCTGCGCGCCCCGCACACACACACGCACACACACACACACACAAACATACAGACATACACACACAGAAGGCGGCGGGGGATGCTCGGCGGCGGCTGCGGCAGGGACGGGCCCCCCGCGGTACTCACTCTGCGAGGAGTCCGCCGCCAGCAGGACGAGCAGCAGGGCGGCCCCGAGGGGCGCCGCGGGATGCGGCATGCTGCGGCTGGGGCCGGGCCGGGCCGTGCCGGGCGGTGTCGGAGCGGCAGCGGGAGCGCGGGCGGGGAGCGCGCACCGACTGCGGGAGCGCGGCGGCGGGAGCGGGAGCGGGATCGGGATCGGGAGCGGGAGCGGGAGCCCAGCGGGGGAGCCGCGGAGCTCGCCCGCCCGCCCTGCCTAGTGGCTCGCCAAGCGCCGCCGATCCGCGCTGGGACCGCCCGGCCGGCCCGCGTACCTGCCCGGCTGCCGGGCACGGCGAGCCCCGCCGGTGGGCGGGCAGCAGCACCCACCGAGCGGGCGGGGAGGCTGCGCCCTCACCTACAGGCGCATCTCTTTAATAGCTCCGGGGCTTATCACTGGGAAGGGAGAAGCTGACACCAAACCCAACCCAGTCCTGCCGTAAATTGGAAACTTGGGTTCTCCCCACACACCATCGCAGGCTTTCTTCGGAAATACATTTGCAGTTTATTTCAGTACTTTTTAGGATAACCCTCTCAGGAAAGAGGTGAATGTGGTTTATACCAATATATTGCAAGCCATGCTTTTTTGGCCCTTGTCCATCTGTACTTCCACAGGACATGTCCAATGTGGGAAACCCGGTTAGCTGTAACTCAGAGCTCAGAGCTGCATTTAGGCTGCCTACTGCCACCGTTTTAAAGTCACCCCTTTTATCTGTACTGCCCTGCAGAAGGGTCAATGTGACAGATGACTCAAGTAACACCAAATCTATACGTTCTTCAAGAAAACTTCAGTGGCATAAGCTGTTTGAAAAGAAGAACTTGTCAAGTTTAATTTTATTATTTAGGTAAATCTAATACACACTGTGTCTCCACAATAAGTTACTACAAATATAATAAATGTAAATAATCTATTTATATCACATGTAGTTGGAGTAACATATGTGAAAACATAAGAGCCAGCCTACTTTTTCAAAACAACCATCCCTAGGCTGGTATCTTCTCTCTGATAGTGGCCAATACTAGACATATTTGTAAAAGGTATAAAAGCATATCAACCACTATGGAGAGGTCTTTTCTTTCTGTTTTCAGCTCCAGAGGAGCTGAACACCTACAGAGGAAGAGCTCTGGGGTAAAAACTGTGTCCACTGCAACACTAACAGCCGCAAATGTACCTCTTGTCTATGAATTTGTCAAATAGCTTTTTGATCTGTTGGTACCCCTGGTCTCTAGGAGTGGCAGGAAGGTTCCAAATGTGCACAAAGGCTAGACAGGAATTTTTCCTCACCAGTTTTAAGTCCGGTGCTTAATAATTTTACAGAGTTCTTGAATTTTCATCATCTAAAAAATAGTGAATGATTGTGCCCTATTCGTTTTCACCACACTATTTTATAGATCTCATAAGCTTTCAGAACCATCCCTTTTCCTGAACTGTGGAGCTTTGTTCTATTATTTGTTTCCAAGCCCCTCTGAGCTGGTTTTCAAAGAAGCAGTCCCACCCGTCCCCACTACTTTTTCCTGTCCCTTGACCACATCCTCTTCTTGTGCTAGAATGCAGCAAACCCAATCAGAGTAACCCAACAAAAATTATTGATTTTATTTCAGATCAGTTCCCCCACTGAGTTGCTGCACAAGCACCAAAAGGGAGAGCCTTTCAGAGGTGACAGTGAGTAACCACAGGCAAAGGACCGTGGGCCTAATTTCAGCCGCAAAGATGGACGGAATGGCTTGTGAAGCTACAGCTGCAGGCAGATTTTTTTCTAGGACTCGCTGCCACTTTCCTCCCTCCATTACGTGTCCCACAGCCCACAGCCAGAGATGTGGCTATGCTGTTTCAGCTCAGTCACCTGGCAGGAAACTCTTCCCTTTTATTCAGCATCTGTGTGTGTTTTCTACCAGGTTACTGTGCTGAACCAGCTCAGTAACAGCATGAAGAAGTGTGGAGTGGCATTGCAGCAGTAAATCCATAGTCTGCTCTGGAATTGCTGCCTGAGCGCCTCAAACAGAAACCCTTCCTGATCTTTTTTTTTCATCCTGCTCTGTGTCTTTTATGTTTATGCTTCTTTTCAGACAAAGTGGACAAAACTACTTGCAATATTCAAGATGTGGGTTCACAGCAGCATTGGCCTACTTCTTTCTTACTTCTGTTTTCTTCTTAGTATCACCAAACATTGCCAGGGTTCCATTTTACTTCCTGACATATTCTTTTCAAATAGGCATGAACAAGAGGTCTGAGGTCTCTCTTCTGAGTGGAGTTGCTGTTTCACCAGTGAATACAGAAGGTAAGGGTTGTCTTTCTTGGGTGCATCACTTTGTGTGTCTGTAAATTAAATTTCACTTGCCATTCATTATCCTGTCACATTAAAAGTGCTCTCAAGCGATACAGCCAAGCTAATTGAACAGCTTCTCACTTCCGAAACAGGTTGTCCCATTCTTCTTTCCCTCTGTTTCCACCTTTTCTCTGAATGCACAATCTTTGTATGCTTTCACCCCTGTTGTGACCTCTCAGCAAGTCAATTCAACTCACTAAGCCAAGATGAAAGTAATCCTTTTTTATTTTTCTAAATGTCTTCTGCTACTCTCGATGAACAGTTCAAGATTTGTCTGTTCAGATGAATTTTTTATTATTTGCCAACTGACCTCATGGCATTAAACTTCTCCATAAAATTTCTGAAGATGTTGAACAGCAGAGATTTTTGTGGGTTCTGGAAACTACATTATATTGTGTAATATAATGATGAGTTTTCTTTCTTTTAGGTGACTTTTTTATCCATTTCTGTTTATCCCATATGATCACACTTTGAGAGCATACGGTGAAAGACCAGCCCAGAAGTTTTTTTAAAATCCAGGTATATAGTCTTATCAGAACCACCCTTATCTAAATAAATATCATTTCTTGAACTTCAAATGGGTTTGCAAAACATGACATCTTTCTTGGTATGCAATGCTGATTCTTCTCCAACATATCATTCAGTTTACCAATTCTATTCTTTATTATATTCCAGTAAGTTGTTTGGCACAGACATCAAACACTGATTTCAGTGAGCTCAGAAGTCCTTTTAATAGTCATATTTTCCACCTTCTATTCTTTTGGCATGGTAGCATTTGAGGCAGATTTAAGCAATGAGTTGCATAAAGCAACAGTTCCATTTTCTTTAGAATTCATGGGTTTATACCATCTGATCTCAGCTTTCCCAGGGAAGTCTTAGGGAACATGAAAAACAGGATAGAAAAATAATGCAGAAAATATTAAAACGGTGTTATAGGAAATGTTTGTACTCTCAGCATGTCCAACCCTAACTGGCTCTCTTACAATTTTAGAGTAATCTAGGCACAGAGGTTTCAAGATGTATATCTGAGACTGTACTATTAATTTCCATTGTTTTTTAGACACTAACCAGAAATAAGCACGAAATTTAACAAATTTTGAGAGAAGTGACTAAAAATACTGCTAGAAGGTGTTCATTAAAGACCAAAAATCAAAAAAAATCACACAATCACACAGGACTACAGATTATGCTGAGTTGGAAGGGACCCACAAGAATCACTGAATTCAACACTCAGCCCTGCACAGGACCACTCCCAGGAGTCACACTATGTGTCTGAGGGCATTGTCCAAACACTTATTGAATTCTGTCAGTCTTGGTGCTGTGACCACTTCCCTGCGGAGCCTGTTCCAGTGCCCAAACACTCTCTGGGTGAATAACCTTTTTGTAATATCCAACCTAAACCTCTCCTGACACAACTTCAGGCTGTTCCCTTGGGTCCTGTCACTGGTCACCACAGAGAAGAGATCAGTGCCTGCCCTCTTCTCCTCACAAGGAAGTTTTAACTGCAGTGAGGTCTCCCCTCAGTCTCCTCTCCTCCAGGCTGAACAGAACAAGTGCCCTCAGCCACTCCTCATACGGCTTCCCCTCAAGGCCCTTCACCATCCTCATTGCCCTCCTTTGGATACTCTCCAATGGCTTAATATCTTTCCTATATCGTGGTGCCCAAAACTGCACCCAGTATTCAAGGTGAGGCCACCCCAGTGCAGAGCAGAGCGGGACAATCCCCTCCCTCGACCGGCTGGCGATGCTTTGCCTGATGCCCCCCAGGACAGGGTTGGCCCTCCTGGCTGCCAGGGCACTGCTGACTCAGATTCTACTTGCCATCCACCAGGACCCCCAGGTCCCTTTCCATGGCACTGCTTTCCAGCCTCTCATTCCCCATCCAGGATTGCCCCATCCCAGGTGCAGAATCCAGCATTCTCCCTTGTAGAACTTCATATGATTTGTAAGTCAGTTATTCCAAATTCTGGTGAGTGTCCACTGGTTTTTCTTTCTTACTCCCTTACTTAATCCCAAAGTAAAATCCAGGGTAGCTTTTGCCTTTCAGAGCAAACCAGTATGTACTGTGTAGCCAAGCTGCAGAACCATAGTGGAAGAGGGTTTAACTGAGCAAAGTTCCTTTAGCTTCCTGCAACTAATTGCATTTGTAGGCACAAAATGATAAATGAAATTAAAATATCCTGAAAAGAGTATATAGTCCTCACAACTTTAGAGCTGAAGAAGAAGGGTAATGAGGCTGGTGAAGGGTCTGGAGCATGAGTCTTATGAGGAGTGGCTGAGTGAGCTGGGATTGTTTAATGAGGAAAAAAGCAGGCTCAGGTGGGAACATTATCACTCTCTATGACTACCTAAAAGGAGGTTGTAGAGAGGTGGAGGTCAATCTCTTCTCTCAGGTAACAAGCAACAGAATGAGAGAAAATGCCCCTAAGTTGTGCCAGGGGAGGTTTAGATTGGATAGTGTGGAAAAAAGCATGGTCAGGCATTGGAACTGGCTGCCCAGGGAAGAAGTAGAATCACCATTCCTGGAAGTGTTCAAGATGTGGCACATGGGGACATGGTTTAGTGGTGGACCTGGCAGTGCTGGGTTAACAGTTGGGTTTGATGATCTTAGAGGTTTTTCCCAACCTAAACAATTCTATGATTTGATATTGCATTATGGAGAAGGAGAGGGGATTCCCAAGCATGCCCGTCCTTCCTTCTATCAATCCTCCAGCCAGGGATACTGTGGAATGTATGGTTCTTGACTTCTGAAGGACTATCTTTTCCATGTAAAGTACTTCTTTGACCTCAAGGAAAAATTGATTAGACATGTCCTATGACTTGTCCCACGCTGTCAAAATATCTCAGATTGTAGGGACAAGTTTCACATACTCATTCCACATTCGTTTCCTGTTATTTTTCCTTCGAAAGTTCTCTAGAGGGGTCATTCCTATTTTTTCTTCTATTCTATGCATAGGGAGGAGTAAAAGGATATGAGATTACATCAGAATATTAAAAAAAAATAAATTATTGTGGAAGGCAACATACTTAATCAGAAAACCCCTGTGCGAACTGATTCCATCATCCTTGACCTGAATGCACTACAGGCTGGGCATATGCCAAATGTGCTCAGCACATTAAGATCTGGAGCTTGCTGCTTAGTTGTGCGAACTATAATTCACAGCCTGATGCCAGGAAATAATCTGGAAGTTTCAAGGACAGGAAGCTCTGAACGGTTGTCTCATCCCTCTGTGCTTTTCTTGATTCCAGGTGAATTGAATCTCCTTTCAGTAGAAGTCAAAATGTTGACTGAAAATGGCTTTAGCCACCAGCAAAACCAAATTTCTTATCTGGGCAATAGCACTCCCTCTTCGGCAAGCAAGACAATGAGCAAGCCCCAGGGCAGAACATGCCACCATCATCTAGGTGAGAATTCTCACACTAAATGGCATTACCTAAAGCATCAGACCTCCTTCCAGAGCCCACGAGACATGGCAGCTCCCTGTTCTTTAAGTACCTCTACAGGTCATAGAAGGGTTGGGGTGGGGGTGCAGTACCAGGGGGTCTGTTTTCTGTGCAGTCTGAGTCATCACGATGCAGTTAGCACTGAGCACCTGGGAGGCAAGGAGCCCAGCGGGGCCATTGTGTTTGTCGTGACAAGAAGATGTTGTGGAGAAGGAGAAACTAGAAGAGGTCCCTCCATAACTGACTTTGCTTTTTACTTCTTACTCCCTTTGAAAAAGAATAGATGTAGTTTCTTCCATTTTGGGAAACGCTTCTGGATCCCTGAGATCCAAGCAATATAATGAGGAGTTAGCTGCATTGTGGAGGAAGCCCAGTTTCTTTGCCACACACCTGCCTGTGCAAGTCTGTTATCCAGTTAAGGATATTACATTAAGTTGTAATAGATTTCTTGCTTGAGGATAAAGTGCCCATTGTACCATCACTAAATGCTTCTATCTAAAAGTATCTATATGTATCTCCTTATGTTGCCATTTGGCATTAAAATTCTGTGGAGTCTGAAAGATACCTTGATTTTCACACACATGTGAGAAAGCAAAGCAAGGAGCTCACACACTGGACCTGCTGTGGGCAGACAGGTTGTAAATAGCTTTAGGATGTCCTCAACAGGTAATTTACATCAAAAAAGCAGCACCATAAACATCCTACTGTCTTCACACATGCACAAATCTTGACTGTATGGAAAAATCACACAGAAATTGCTTACTGAAGCAGTGTCATTTTGAAGAGCTGAGGATTAGTAATTCTGCTTTACCCAAAGATCAAAGAGCTCCTGCAGTAGAGTGTGGATCTTCCCCAGATGGACCTAAATTAATGAGAAAAAATATGGGTTCCCACGCTAAAAATTTAAGATTTCTTCTTGGCATCAGCAGGAATTGAACCCAGAGTGCAACAGAGGAACTTTTCATGGTACCAAAGCAATTCCTGCTTCTTGGAAAACCCATGTGGTAGATCTGGATCTTCCCCTAAAATGCCATGGACACACATGACCTAGGGCTTTTTTTCACAGCCCATGCTGTCCTTTTAAAAAACAAAAGAATTTGAAACATGTCAACTTCACTTAATGTCTGGCTGTAAAGGGAATCAAAATAAATTAAAATTGTGAAACGTTTTTACTGACGTGAAGTGAGAGTTGAAAGGTAACAAAAATAGGATGCGAGTCTTCTAAGATTTCAAAACATTCAACATAATGCTGGATAGTCATCCAGCTCCATTGAAAGATGTTACTACTGCATGTCTGATACAAAGATACAGACTGATGTACAATGAGAGTGGTGGTGTGGTGTAAAAGGATGTCAGAAAGATAAGAAACTGCAACTAAAACCAATTAGAAGACATGCTTCGATTCAAGCTATTTTCAGATTCCTGGATAAATGTGAAAAATTACTCTCCCCTCCTCCAAATATAAATGCTTCATGGAGCCACACAAACGTGTTTTTGTTTAGATCAGGCCAATATTTTTGTGGGAGAATGTGAAAATTCATCAAGGGGTCTCTAATAATGCTAATGGCATAAAATTCCTCTTACCTGGTATGTTCAAATTAAACATTTTCTAATAAAAACAAACACAGAAAAGGTCCCCTTATACTGCTTAGCTCTTTTGACTGATCAACATATATTGACTCAAGAAGAAAAGGGTTAACTTAACTTTCAAAATATGCTTGATTTTAATGAGGATGAAAGGAATGAGAAGAATAAGTAAATTTAGATTAGAGAGAGAGAGAGAAAAAAAAACTTGGATTAAAAAAATGAAGCTGAATGCATGGAGGGAGGTGTAGAGGAAAGGTTGTTCATCTTTCATGTCATTTACTCAAAAAGAAATTTTATAAAAGACTCCCTAATGTGTATCTTTCTTCAGTAAGGGATCCAAACCCATTTTCTGACAGTGGTGCATTACACTGGAGGGAGAAGGGGAAAAGCTGCTTTTCCTACAGGTGCTAGTCATGCCCATGGTCTTATGCTGAACTGAATGACCTTCACAGGGGACCAATTTCTCCTCAGTGCCACTGGCTTTGCTGCTGAATGCTCTTCCACAGCCAAGATAACTGAATCTTACATTGAAGCATTGCACCAACATGGAAGGATCAGTTTCTTGTTCTTCTTCTCTGATGTCCTCATCCCAATGGAAGTGTGCTGAGTTAATACAAGGGGCATCCCAGTGATGAAGAATTTTCAGGTGACCTGCACAATTGTCAGGAAATAATAAAGTCAGTGTCAGCAGATGGAGCCCAGTTCTGACTTATATGGAAGACAAGAGTTTAACAAGCCTGACTCCCAAACCAGACTGTCTGAATATGAATGAACTTTTGAGTGATGTAGGGTATTTAATAAATATTGCTAGTGGATGTGATTTGATTTGTGTTTTATTAGGCTAGCTGTATTTCAATATCCTATCAGGTCATCATGGTTTCTACTTCCATGTGCTTGTTTTCTGGGGCATTTTTAGTTGCTTGAATAAAGCCTCAAAAAATATCAATAAATTCAAGGGTGACATGAGGAGGCGAAGAACATTGCTGCAAAACAGTAAGAACACATATAAGCCCATATAGTGTGTTATACCTTACAAAACCACACCAAGGCTAACACAAATACTAAGTTGGCCACTGGACTTGCTGAGACATTACATGAGTTGGAGCTGTCTCTCAAAGGCAGGAGAGAGGGTACTGGTACCCATTTGAAAGGGTCTTCCTAGCAGAATAACATGATATTTTCTTTGTTGTACTCGTTAACTCACAGCAATAAACCCAATAACTTAAAAATTGCTTGCAAATAGAAAAAAGCTTGGCCTATTGGAAGTCAGTGGCTAAAATCCCAGCTTTATAACACAATGTAATGAGACGGTGAGAGGCAAAACAGTAGTTTTCATGAGATGTAGCTCTTGCCAATGCTTTGAGCTCTTAGAGAGGACCCTACACTGAAGCAACCTCCATGCATAAATCTGGGTTCGAAATAAGGGAGAAGAGCTGTCACTGCTTAGCAGCTTCCAAACCCTGGTCCCTGGGGTGGCTGCTGGTGGTTGGAGAGAGTTGCCTGGTAACAAGGAGCTGCCACCTTCTCATTTCCAGCTGTTAAACTGCATTGGAAGGAGCTGAATAATACCAGAATAGAAACCTAGCTTATAATTTGTCAGGTTTAATATAACAAAATAGGAGGCATTTAATGGCATCTCTAAATTGCTTAGGAGATGAGTCTTTGCAGCAGAGCTCTAGCAAGTCCATGTTGCAAAATGAAAACAGGGCTTTTGGTAATCTTTCATTGATCAGCACCTTATTCCAACAAGGTTTGTCAATGGGACGCTGTAACCTCTGGGGTTGTGTGAGGGATGGGGAAAAGGTAATAGCAGAAAGGATTGTACCAGAGCAGGACAAGAAACAGACATAACCAAGAAAACAATTATTTTTTTAAGTGTATGCAAATATATGTATTAAAATATCAACATTTAGATTGAATTTTTGAATGGAAAATATAATATCTGATGTGCTGATTTCTCTGTCCAAATGGAAATGTGTGTGTTTATCTGTTGTTGTTGATGATGATGATAATAATAATATCCAGAGTCCTGAGTTTAATTCTAAAACAAAATGTGTTCTGTTTTTTTTTTCTGGATGGGAAATTATAATTGTCCAGTTTGAGAGGGACTGAGTAGTGAATGAGGCTTGTTAATGTCTTTGTGGGAGACAAATTAAAATGAGGGTCAGGCCAGAGCAGATGGTCATCCTGCTGTAAGTCTGTCATCATTGAGGGAAGGAGTTTCCAGATGTCAAGTTGTTGAGCAGCCTGTGATGGACTGCCATGAAGTTTCCATCTCCAAAGTGTGGAGGAAAGGAGAACACCTGCAAAAAGCCAGAGCAGCAGACCAAAAGCAAGTGTGAGGTACAGAGGATGGCTCCTGGTGGCTTTTGCTTTCCCTGCTAAACCGCCTTTGACTCAACCTCTGAGTTTTCTCACTTTTACCCTTCCAGCTCTCTCCCCCATCCCAGTGAAGAATGAGCAAGTGGCTGTGTGGGGGTGACCTACTGGCTGGGGTTAAACCACAACATTTAGCAACGTGTTATTTTGAACCAGGAAAATTAGGCAGAGAGGGGGATATCTAAGTGAAGTATCACTTCCCTTTTCAATTGCACATTGTTCTGAAAGATATGGTAATGTCACAATATAGTGCTAGTTCAGAGGGCTGGTTCTGAGTCTGTGCTGTGCTAATTTTATCAAATACCAAAACTTTCAAACATTGGTACTTAAAATGGGCAAGAAGTGTGTCAAGAAAATGTGTTTCATTTATGTGCGAGCTGGTCTTCAGGTAAAGGTATAAATGTGCTTTTTTTCTGCAAGAAATCTTTTGTGGTTTAGGTAGATAGTAATATTATAAAAAGAAAAAGCAGGAGGCACACATAAAAATAAAACCAGTCTGTACCTCCATCCATAGATGCACACACATATGCACATATAGGTATCTCCATATCCACATATGTATGACCGTGTTGCAGCATCCTATGAACACGAATCAGTTAAGCTATTTACAGCACTGCTCTGAGACAGGAAGGTATTATTCCTGTTTACAGATTAGAAAGCTGAAGCCTCGAGGTGAGGAAGTTCAAACGTAAAACCCAGGAAGAGCTGGAATTGACTTTAGTTTTTTAAGTTTAAGGTGGGGGTTTTGTGTCCAAGGTTTACAATATCATCTTTTCTTTTTGGTGTTTGACTTGATTTCAAAATTTCTATGGCAAAGAAAGAAAAATCACGGGATAGAATAGCATTCAAATAAAAGAAGAAAATTATTGTTTACTTTTAAGTTGAGAGAGAAAAAATCTTACCACTATCTTAGCTTGTATCAGAGCAGTAATTTAAAAATTAAAGGCTGATTCTTCAAAAAGCAATGTATTATTGCTATCATTGATGCCAGCTGGGTCTGCAAGCTCTACCACAGAAAGAGGTGAATAAGCAGTTGCGAAAACATGAATTACACTCAGCCCACAATAATTAAAGCCCTTCTTGGGTCTTAAGGGCTGGAACAAGAAAAGCAATGGTCCAAAAGACCCAGTTCAGCAGCACTGTATTTTGGCATGGGTGGACACCAGTGCACCATACAAAATACAGCAGCACCACCACCCCCTCCCTCCTTTTAGAGGAACAAACAGGGCAAAGCAGGTCTGGAGGGACAGCAACCCTTTTTACAGGCTGCTGTGCGGGGCATATTAGTACTACCCCACTGCAGGACACAGACTGGGGCTTTCTTCAGCCTGTAGTGCTGACTCCTTGCCCCTGAGGAGCACACCCTCACTTCCTGTAAACACTGCTGTGAAGCAGTGGAGGTGACAGAGGGAACTATGATACTGTGGTGTAAGGAGAGGACACTCAGCAGGGAACACAGTCCCTACATTAGCCTCTTTGAGAATTTTAACGATTATTTATACATTATATTATATGCAAAATACAGTGACTGTATATTTTGTACATGACCCATCCTAACACTGGATACTGGCATTTGCTGCAGATTCTTTGCTAGATTTACTCAGCAATTGCTTGTATTGACCCTCTTCAAAGGAAACCCAGTCACCCAGTGGTTGTCCTTTGTCTGTAATCACTTTGCTTTCATCTATGGTTTGGTACCAGCTGCACCAGGAAAACACATATAATTATAGTTCGCTTCTAAGTTATTTAACCAGAAATTCAAATTTTAAGTCCCAGAAATTACATATTGGTTATAACTAAGAAAAAAAAATCAATTATCCCTTTAAGGAGCTGGTGTTAAGCAATATACTCCTAAGTCAAACCTGTTGGAAGAAAAACATCTTAATATCTGTGAAAAAAAAAAACAACACAGAAACTTCAGTCATTATCTGGCTATAAAATTAAGTTCAGCTGTTTTCTTACTAAAGTTTTCCAGTTCTTATTTTTATTGTGTGCATTGTTTATACACGGTGCTCTAGAAATATTTTATTGCATAAATGTTTGTATTAAGGGAGGGAGGAAGGGGTGGGGGAAAAAACCCAACAAATAGTCCAGTGTATCTAAGGCTTTCAGTCTGTATGTACGCTGCAAGGAAGATTCCCACAGCATGGCTTACTATATGCTGGGTGCGTTTGCTGCCTGGAAACGTAGCTCAGCTTTCCATAGCACTGGCAACTCTGTTGAAACTACAAATCTTCAATATGTGTATCACTTGTGAAAACACCAGCTCTTAGGGCAGGTGCTAATGCACAGCTAATCACATTTTGGGGGTGAAGCCCCCTAAATACCACATGCACTATCCTGAAAGCAGGGGACTTGCTGTTTGTGGGCTGTATGAGTTACACACCATGAGCAAAGGAGCAGCCCTTGCTGTGCAGTGTGGAGGGCTTGCAGCAAGGCCAGACGGGGCTTTTCAAGGCATTTGGTGTGAGATGAAGGGACAAGGTGATGTACGTGCTTCACTGCTGGTGCCCTGTGTCTCCCATGGGCAGTGCCACACTCTAACCTTCAGACAGAAAAGGGCACATGAGGCCAAAGCTTTGTTAGGTGCCAAACATAAAGTTAAGAGCCTGTGGCGATGCCTGCACATCTGTTAACCCATAACACACACAAACTCATGTGTGGTTCCGTGTGCCAACATCCTAGACAGCTGTGCATGCTCATTGCACACAGTGAGGATGACTGCCCTCTGGACTCAAAGCTGTGGTTGCATCATGCCAGGAGTGATAAAACCTGACCCTAGAAACACCCCAAACACCAACACACATTTACCTGGGGGGGCAGAGGCATGCAACCTCCAGCAGCCCTCTCCTTTCCATTCTCCCTGTGTGCCAAGGTGTCTCCAGAGTGACCCTGCAGCCTGAAACCCACTGATGGGAGCCAGAGAGGGGCTGCAGCACAAACCTTTCCCATGAGACGGTCTCTGCATCCCAATCCTCTCTCCCCATCTCTTGCTGCACCAGGGGTGCAATGCCCCATACCACTCCATTGAGGGGAATGAAGGGGTTTTTCTGATGCCCACACTTAGCTCCTTCTGCTGCACCTGGAAATGCTGCCTCCACCCCAAAAGGGCTCGCTCCAGGCACACTGCCTTTCTCCTTTCCTGTGCTCTACTTTAAATATGCGTCCCTATAGCATTGTGCAGTTCCGATGGGGGCTGATAAGCAGATTGCAAAAGCTCATTTTTTTTCTGAAAAGGCAGAAAACTAATGCAAATTACATTCACTGTGGTTTTTGATGTGTGTGGCTTGATGCTTATCAGCCTAATTATACAGCAGGGAAAGAAATGGCAGGATTGTTCTCCTTGTCCTACATGGAGTTTAGCAAGAAAAACTGTGAAACTCTTTGTGTTACAGTCAAGCGTAGCTGAGGCCTTCACATTTCCAGAGGTAAAGTGGGTTCTCTGGCCAAATTAAAGAAAATGGCGAGTTGCCAAAGAAAACATTTTTGTCCAGCTTGGCTTATCTGATGTTACCAGCATGTAGTGATACTTTATCGTAGTGAGTTATTTCCTCTGTTAAACATAGAAGCAAGAGCAAGATGGATAAACAATGCATGCAACCAAACCCCAAGTGTTTAATTATTTTAGCTTACTGTGGTGGGAAGCAGGGGTGGAGGGCAAAAGAGATAAAATTAAGCATTCCTCAAAAAGCCCAGCTATTGCTTTCTATGTTGGAATTGTCTCCATCAGAGAAGGAAGCTTGAGGTACAGAGCAAGTGACTGTCTAGTAGCCAAAAGGTTTCGCAGAGCCTCAGTCTGTTGCAAAAGATAGGCTGGCTGTGCAAGATTGGGATGGGTGACTCAGAGTGACCCAGATCTCATGGCTTGGGAAATGCACAGGAGGAATCAAACCTCTTACCTGCCTTTAGACGCATCTGGAGCAGATGTTTGTGTCTGATCCACCCACCCCAGGCATCTTTTATGGCAAGCAGAACGATGTAGACACTGTTAAGGGCATGGTTCATCTGACACTATTTCAGGTGTCTGGTTTGGGATTAAATGATTAACACCCTGAATGCGTACTTATTGGTTAAAAAGAGATTACTCCATAATGGATGTCTACATTATAACCACTGATATTTCATCAAAAGAACCCATAGGTCAGCAAAAGACTTCCTCTTGGCAGTTGCCATCAGCCATCATCTTTGACCACTGGAAGCTGTATGGCTTTGCCCACCTAACTGGCAAAGGGAGGAATAGGAAACCAGAAACTTTCCTTCCTATGAGTAAGATCCTAACCCTTCAAAGCAAATGCTTAAAGCTGTACTGTGGCAAGGAAGAGTGGCAAGGATTATCTCCCCAGATAATGCAGTTTCACAGTTAGTTATCCCTCCATCCTTGAATTCTATACTTAAAATATTTAGAAAATTCCAGTGCATCCCAGACCAGAAGGCTCTGAGCAAATCAGCACCTAGAGAAAAAAATCAGAAGAGAAAGTATATGGTACAGTAAATGTTGCTAATTATCACTATAAACTAGCCTTTAGTACAGCAGTTTTGCTGCGGAGCTGTTTCCTAGGAACATAAAATTTTATGCTGCCAAAATAAAATGCAAAGGACCAAAGGGATTTTCCTGACTGAAGGACTGAAATATATTTGTACGGCTGAGATGGGGTGTTTGTGTGGTAGGATCCTGGTATATCCTTAGCTGGCAGATGTGGACCAGAGCTTTGGCTGAATGTTCAGAGCAAGTTCTGGGTTGTGAAATCTCTGTGTGATGGGGCAATGACAGCTCAGCCAACCTTAAAGGCTGACTTGCCTCCCTTTGCCTGACGAGTGAGCCATGAACAAGGATGTCATTTCCTCACTGATAATCTGCATACCACCAGATCTTTCTTGCACAAAAAAGTGCACTTTGACATGCTAAAATCCAGCTCCAGCCTATGCCTTTTCAGTTAAATTGGGCAGGGTGAGACACAGCCTTTTCCGACGGCATGTACCGATTTCATAAGGTAGGATGCTCATTGGCACAGCAGCAAAACGTGTTTGCTCACCCTTATGTACAACTAACAGGTGCTAATGGCAAAAACATGTTCTGCAGAAGGTTCCAAGGCTGAACAGAGCATTGTAGAGTCATCTCAGTCCCTGCCAGCAATCCTTGGATGTCATCCAAAGTTACCTGTGCCTTCTTGAATTTAGTTCAGTTTTAAGTGAGCATTTGCAAGAGAAGCATGTGTAAGCACCTATATATGTAGAAGTAGAAAAAGTGACATACAGAAAAGGGTACCTTGGTAGCCTACATGTAAGTCTAAGAGAACATTATAGAGAATATACATATTGAAGTGTTTATACATTTTTCAGTTGCCATTTAAGAGCCTTGGTTTAAATTCATTATGCTGAAAATATTGATTCAGAATGAGATCAACAAACACTGAGTGTCTGTGAGGAGCTGGTGCTTTTCATTTCATTACATTGTCACACAGTGGATGGAGCTTTGTCTTATGGGGCTTTCTGAACTAGATCCTGTCCAGACAAGCTATCAAGTGTGTTACCTTGAATATGAAAAAAAGTCCTTTGTACATCTGTGATTTGGCGCAGACTACTTATGTTCTTTTGTGGTGTGAAGCTGCACATCTAGATTGATGAGTAAGATCCAGATCCTAAACAAGTATTGAGAACATCAATGACTTTATGAAATTAAACCTCTCAGTCAAGTCCTGGGTATTTTCCTCTAGATAATCCTCAAAACAAAACATTAAAAAGAAAGAAACCAAGCAAATCTTGAATCTAGATGCAATCTAATGAGATTTGAGTCTACGAAAATATTCTTATTTCATCAGGGTAGGGAAACTATGGTGAAATCTGCAGAAAATATCTCTAATCCTAAGTTTCTTAAAACTCATTAAAAAAAAGAATGACTCAGCAACATAAAAGCCTAGTCTGATAAATTTCTGGTTCTCTTTTGGGGATTTTCTTTAACTGATTTCTAGAAAATAAGCTAGAATAAGCCCCTGCTGTATTAAAAGCCAAAATCAACAGTAATTTGTTAATGGTCTGGAATAAGCTGTGATGGGACTCATCTGAATAGGACAAGTTAGGATAAACAGTATATGGATATTTTTCCTAGTGTGCTTGTAGGTGTGTCCATGTACCATCTAAAACTGAATCTTGTGAACACCAACAGTTCTGTAGGTGTGAGCAGAAGAGAAATAGAACTAAACCAAAAGAGCCAACAGAGAAGGAAGCTATTTACCATTTCTGTGGAGATGCAGCAGTTGCTCCCACACTGAAATAGCTCATCCTCATGCACCATTCTCCGCCTGCCAGGTACAGTGTCACTTCAATTCATAACATCAGTTTAGAGCTCATGTGAAGCTAGGAGAGGAGCATGGAGTATCCTCTGCTTTAAACGTATTTTGACATTGGCACAGTCAACTTCAATAGTTTATTTTGTGGATCCAGTCATAATATCTGCAGGAATTGTCAGGACCAGGTAACCTTGGCTTGCTCTGCCAGAACTGCTGTGCCCATCAGCTTGACTCTTTCATCCATTGGCCTAATGGTGACATAGACAGTGATAGCAGAAAGCCCAAACTGAGTCAGTCTTTGCTTTTGTTTCTTCACTTGTGATCCATGTACACTCAAAGTGTAATCTCAGAGAACTAAGATTGGAATCAAAGGGTCTGCAGTGAGGAAAATAGAAAAGCCTAAGGGATGCTGACTGATTTGAAAGACCTCAAGTTTGTTTACATCCACTCTTTTTTCTTTTTTCCTTATTCTCTTGCACTGTAGCACAGAAACGTCTTAAAGTGGAAAGGGTAGGCCAGTCATGGAAAGATATACATTGAACAAGGTTCTGGCATCAAATACAGGTCTTTCTACAATCAGCAGTAGTAGCAGGGTTACTTTCATGTGTGGGATTCAGACTTATGCAGTCTATCTTGAGCCAAAGAACCTTGTGGCTCCCTACATTTATAAGTGGGATGGACTGAATTTTTCATCAGCCCTGTTTATATTTACACATTCTTGTCTGGTTAAAATTTGGTGGGGTTTGTGGGTCATTTGTGTTTTGTCTCTGTGACTGCAGCGTATTTAAAAAACCCACAAACTTGAAATGTCAAGTGTATCAAGAGGAGACAACAGTGCCTGTCTGGTATTATTCTCTGCACTTTCTTTCCTACCAAAGAAGAATAATAGATTTATATCTGTTTTTATACATAGGATGATTTATGACATCTCCCAGGAACTCTGTACTATTCAGACAATTTTTGTCATTGGAGGAAACAGCAAAGCTTGGTACATTGGTAAGAGATACTTGTGTCTTCAATGTCCCCTGAAGACTCCTGTGCAGTAACTGATCTTCCTGCTCCTCCTTCCATTACAGCCATGTGCACCTTCGTTACAAGACTTGACTTTGGTATAGAAGTCACATGTCAGAGCAGTGGTCATGCAGTGGAGTTTTGAGGATACTCTATTTTTCAGACAGAGTATCAAAACTGTCTCTCTTCTGTTGCTTCTGTGGTAGAGACCAGGGATATACTTGATTGTATTTGGCTTTCAAATTGCAGCCTGTGGTAGGAAAAGACAGAGAGTACACCATATGGGGAAGGATTTCAAAGTTCTGCAGTATTTGCATCCCTCTTCTCCAGTAAAATCTGTGTCAAAACTCTTGCTGACTTTGCTGAAAGCAAACTTTGGTGATCTCTCAGTGTATTTGAAAGCTGTTTTGTATTTGGTGCACTCAGATAATTGACTGAACAAGACATATAATAAGTAAGAACCTCCTGGACATCTCTTCCTGCTCACAAACCAAAGCTGATCTGCTGGAAGTTATAAAGCCCTGCATCCTCCTCTTCAAAGGAAGGCAGTGGATGTGTGAACTGCTGCAGTCCCTGACAGCAACCCCTGCACTGGACCCCAGCCAAGACCACCCGGTCCCTCCTGCACCCTGTGCTGTCCCCGCAGCAGCTCCGGGACCTGCAGGGCTATTCCTGGAGGGAGCACTGGAAAATACAGAGATCTCTCATCCCAAGTCAAGGTTAATTTTCAGAGCACAAAGGTTTAAAAATGCAGGGAGTGAGGCTGCTTGTCCTTAAACCTTCCAGCTCCAACTTCGTGATTTACTGTCCCCTCCAAACCAGGCATGCCCCAGCAAACATCTCAGCAGGTGATGCTCAGACACACTGCAGCCAGTCAGCCAACATAATATGTATTTTGTCCCCCTGATAAGGGACATACCCTGCTCACATGCCTAGAAATTGGCAGAATTGTGGCATTTTATTGTACACCGCAGTGCTCTGTTCTGCAAGTCACTTCAGGCCTAGTTCTGATTTTATGTAACTGATGGCAATACTAAATACTCCCTTTGACAGCAAATGAGTATGGCCTATTCATCTGAGTTAACAAAAGTAAACATAATATTTTCCTTCTGAAAAGAAATGGAAATAATGTCTTAAAAAATGAACCTGAAATAGATATTTAAGTAATGAAAAAGACCTTTCCTTATGTTCTTTCAATTTGGATTCATTTTGGCTCCTTCAACAGCAGCTATTGGTGATGAAGTAATTGAAAAAGAGCATAAATCACTGAATCAGAGCTAAGTCATATAATACCATGACCTATATATTCCTATTAGGTGTCTTGCTACACTTGTATGGCTCCAAGTTGAAAAGAACGTGTGTTTCTCTAGGAACATATAGCTTGGAAAAAGTATATAGATTATAATAATGAAAAAGCATGCAACTGAACATAGAAAGACATGCCTGTGAGTTACTGCTGTTGTACTTTTTCTCAAAATCCATCTGTTTATCATAAATTTTCATGCCTGTGCAAGCATATTACGAGATATTGCGTGTTGTGGTAGTTATTGGAACCATTACAAAACCAACAAACCTGAGGAGAAAGCCAGTTTTTCAACATTTTACTTACTATCCAGGACAAGCAACAGTGATAAAGTAGTGGTGAAATTTTGAAACTTCGCAGTTACAGTGAGTAAGTACCCCATAAGAAAAGCTCAGTTTTTCAGCAAGTTTCGGTTATATCCATCGTGGATTTCAGGGCAGCTTTTTATATGCTGGGCAAAACAAAAGGCTGATTAGCATGGAGCATTATTATGTAAATAGGCAGGTTCTCTCAGTTATTTCGCCTCCATTTTCTTCTGTGAACACACAGATTTCTCAAGAATAGCCCTGTAATGAACTGTAGGCAGAATTTTGCCTGTTCAGTGATCAGGCTGATGATGAAATTACCTTCCCTGAGAACCCAGGAGTCTGTGATCATATTGGCTGTATATTTAGGTTGTCTGTTCAGAATGATGTTAAATTCTTACCTTACACAGCCACAATTTCTGTTCCACTATTCAACAGAAAAAAAAATTAAAAATTTTAGGAATACAAACTTTTTCACAGCTTAATCACTAAGAATCATATTGTGGTGTTTGGAAAGTATGTTTTAAATGGGAAGAGGGGAAGACTTCACAAAAGATTAAATTATATCTAATTTGGTGATATTTTAAAAGCAAACTGAGCACTGGAAAAAAACATCTATTTAATAAATATGGTCTCTATGAGTTCTTAAAAAAAAACAGTATAGAGTCCTGCAGGTCTTTAGGGCTACAGCTGGAAAATCAGCAAGCCAAATACCGTGATCAATTTCTTGTGTAGATGTAATCCTCTGACCTCCTTTCCAGCCCTCCTTTGTCTCCATATCCATTCCTAACAAACCTCAGCAGTCACTACCTGCACATCCTTGCAGGAAAGCAAGAAATTCCCCTGTGGTGGTCCAAACATCCCAGTGATCTGTTTCATCCTGCCATTTGACTACAGGAGCAAGTTTCCTGTGAGGGAAGAGGAAAGTGAGGAGGAAGTGGAGCTCCAAAATGATGTGTTGACAGTAGGAAAAGGTCAGTGCAGTGCAGGATGTGTTTTAAGCAGATCTGAGGGGACTGGTGTGTGTGTGGCTGTGGCAGAGGGTACTTATGAAGATCGTGAGGTCATCAAACTGTCAAAGGTGGAAATCTTTGTTGCCTTCACCAGTGCTACCAGATGCAGCAATGGGGGCTCATGTGGGTGTGGGAGCCATAAAATTCCTGCTAGGAGAAGGTGCAGCTGCCATGGGAGGACTCTTTGGCTGTACCCCCTTTTCCTGGCCTTCCCCCTCTGTTCTCAGCAAACCTGGAGATCAGGAGAAGACTGCAGGAGCTGGAGCCAAATGATGTGACTGGGATGGAAGCAGGTGAGGTAGCTCCTCCTGCCCACAGGAGTGTCTGTCTATGGCTGTGGGTCACATGGGCTCTGGGGTTCATAGAGGCAGCAGCAGATCCCAGCTGTAGGGAAGGGGTGGGTGGGATGAGGGTTGGTTTCCTGAAGGGCTGGTGGACAGCATAGCCCTTTGTGTGGACACTGAGGGCAAGGGGCTGCTGAATGTGCAGGGCTCCCAGTGGTCAAGGAGGCTGTGGAAAGAAGTTTGCTGGGAGCTGGGATGCAGTGCTGGCTTTGCTGGAGCAGAGGGATAAGGATGCTGTAACCCACAGAGCTATCAAAAGGGAGCATGCTTAAAGAGCTTCAGTTAACTGAGGACCACAGAGATCTGTCAAAAAGCAGGACAAACGCCTGTCCTGTCGATGCATGGTTGGTCAATGACCTAAGAAAAATTCGATGCAATTTCCTTTCCAAAAGAAGATGTTGTTTTGAAGTAAGCCTGTGCATTTCACAGATGTGCCAATATACTGGCTCCTACTCCAGAAGAATATATTATTTCTTCTTGATAGGAGGTCAAATAAAGAAAGGAATGGATTGAAACCACATTCCAGTATATTTGCTACTTCCAAGCTCCTAATTGAAAAAAAACAGTATTGCACAACATTTTTGCAGTTTCATCCATGATTTTTCTCTGAGGGATCAAACATTACAAGAGACACTCATGTGGACAGCCTGGACAAATATCTCCTTAAAAATTCCATCAGGATGAAGAACAAGATTTTCTGGAAACTCAGTGCAAAACACTGTCCAAATTCCATTTGAAGGAAAAGACATGTACACAAACGAAACACAAGGAGAATCTTCCAGACCTCAATAGCAGATCCCATTTAGCCTTAACCTCTGCTCTCAGATGGGAAGACTCCCACGCTCTTAAAAACACTCATGGTTTTAGCTTCTCACTTTTGGAGTCTTCAGCATCTATTATGGTCAAGAGAAAGGGGCTGGAGGGTCAGTTAGAGCTGAGAACATCTGACTGTCTGTACACTTCACATTTAGCTGTGTCCTGGACTGCTCTGCACAGCTTTCTGTGGCATGACCCTGACCTAGAGAGCCTCAAGCAGCACAAATGTGATATGAGTTCTTCAGTGATCCTTGGCCATGGTGCATGGCCCTTGTTAGTTTAGCTGTGAAGAACCATCCTCCAAGTCCTGCTTTTGTGACAGGGAAACCAGAGAGCTCCATCCTTACCAGACAGTGTTGCAGCAACCGGGGTGTGCCTGGTGTCAGGCAGCACAGCTGGCAGGGTTACGTGAGCAGGCGCAGGTGACACAGAAGGGAACTGGGAAGAGGTTGGGAGTCTTGGAAAAGACACGGTGATATTCCCTTGGCTGTTTCAGCATTCTAGCTCTTCTCCCTCTTCTTGGGCTTTCTGGTGGTTGGGTTTTTTGGTATGTTGGGGTCTTTTTGTGTTTTTTTTTGGGAGGATTTGAGGTTCTTTTGAGGGGGTTGGTGTTTTGGGAGTTTTTGTTTGTTTGTTTTGGAGAGGTTTTTTCGGTTGGTTGGTTTGATTTGTTTTGGCTTTTTTTTTAATAATCACATATGAATTCATCTGTACATGGGATAGGCAATAAGCATAGGCACGAAAGTAAAACAAAGTGAAATAAAAGTAAGTGCAGAAGCTGGATCAATACCTGGGATTATTGCAGTAGGATGCAGGTCATCAAACAAACAAAAAAACCCAAAAACCAAAAAGCAAACAAACAGAAAAACCAAAAAAACCACATGAAAACAGACTATGTAGACTCTTCTGCTCCCAGAACCAGCTAGAGTTCTTTCCCTCTTATTGTTTTGCAGTCTGGCTAAATTTCTCAGTAACTTCTCAAATTCAAAAGCAAACTGTGGCTACAGAAGCACATCTGTCTCGGCAGTCACAGAATTGCACATTCTTGTTTTCCTTTCCAGCACCGCCAAGCAGTCCTAAGTCACAAAATTTAGGTCATTGCTTGAAGTTTTGCACAGTTCAGCCTATGCATGCCTGGGGCTTTGCAACACGAGGGTATCAGCTGCAAAAACCCACCAAAACTAAAATGGCTTGAGGTGCCATTGTCATGCACTGCAGGTAGGCATGTGTGCCCCACAGATCAAGGGTAAAAATGTCACCAAACCAGAACATGACTCCTATTACCCAGGTAACGAGTAACTTGGCAGCCTCAGGTGATGTGAGAAGCAACCCACAGAGAGCCTGGGGCAGGATCTATACCTCTTCTGAGTAGCAGTTCTTTACTGTAATCACAAGATGTCCTGCATTCATCTACTTTTAAACCTGCCATAAAAGTTATCCTTAAATAACAGTGTTTATGGGGCAGCATTTACAGAGAACATTCACGAAGTCTTAGAGCAGCAATACCTAAATGAAAATTTAGGTTTGCTTTTCCTCCTGGGTGGCAGCTGACAACTATTCACAGCTGAATGTGCAAGGGTTCACCCCTAGCCTGCCTTCTCCTGATGTTTCCAAACCTTATCTTTTAGCCACCCAGTAAAAAGCATGTTCAGCTTTACCTCAGGCTACCTCGTTGTGAAATCTCAGACAACTTTATTCCCTCAGGCACAGCCCACTGCAGCAGACCCAGGAGGAACTATCACCTCATGTACTGGAGCTGCATCATGCTGGGCGTCTGGTCCGCATGGTTCCACCCCTGCTTACGCTGCTGATATTCCTGTTTATGCAATACCACTGGTGGGGGGAGACCCCAGATGTGCACCCCTTGATCTGTAGCTATGGGAGCTGGGCTCCCACTCCCCATTCCTCTGTGTCACACCAGGATCAAGTTTGTCTCATCCCAGCAAGCAGGAGGAACAGTTATTTCTCTCCAAGACATATACTGAAAGACTCCTCTAAAAAGGGAAAAGACTGAAAAATTACAGTATTATATATCTCATCACAGGATGACTTAATGGTTGCCACTTTCTCCTGGGAGTCCATCCTGACCTATGGCTGCTTTGGTAGCTGGCTCTCATTCTAGATGCAGATGTGGCCTCCTTTACTGGAATAAGCGTCAACACTGTAAATGTTTACTGTGCAATAAAGCCTAACAAGCTCTCTATTTCTCAGTATTTTCAAGGTGATCAGTAGGCAAAATGTGCCACTGACCAGCCAGACCTATGCATCAAGCTGCTCTCTGATATGCAAAAGTCAGTGATTTCTGCTTCTTAGCAGCAAAAAGAATGATTATTGTTTCTGACTCAGCTCAGAATATTTTGTCATGTCTGATTTTGCTGGAGGCTCCAGCTCTTCACGCCAAGTTATGTTATCACACAGCAAGAACAGCTAAACAACCCCAGATGGCCTGGTTGGTTCACATTAGCCTTGTAGGATTTAGCAGCACTGTCATATGCCCTGTTACTCTTGGACAGTGTGGAGGTTGCTTTTTTTGAGCCAGGTTTGTCAACAGTCTAGGTGGATTCTCCAGGGCTCCATTCTGGGACTCAGTGCGCTTTGGCTTGGCACATGTTTAAAGAACAAAGTGGTTTTGAATAAATCATATCCCCATATACTACCATAAAGGAATGTGGACGGTACTCTTGTGGTTATCCACAACATCTTTGTGGAGATTTTGGGAAGAAAAACAAATAGCACCCTTCCAGATATTTTGAAACGCTACCTCTGACTGTAAAGAGAAAAAGTTTAAAGAGAAATTAAGCTGTCATGAGTTGTTTGGACTAATAACCACCAGGAGAAGAATAAGTTAGCTTCTAAAAATATTGTTTAGCTGAAACCTCTGTGGTTGGTTTGGGGTTTTTTTAAACTGATCTATGCAGTAATGCACACATTGCAAATGAAGGCTAAACATTCAGTGACTTGATAGGCACTGTTTAGCCCTAAAATATAGTTTCATCACACAGAAGTTGCCCTGCATAAACTGACAGACATGGCAAAGTTGGTACTGAGCGTTATGGAGAAACATCATCATCCACCACCTTTAAAGGTGGCTCATTTTATTGGTAACAAATCCAGGTGTGATCTCAGTCAAGAGACTATCTGCAAAAGCTGAACTGAAAGGATCTGCAGAGGCATCTCAGTTTGGTATGGTATCACAAATTTGCCAGATTTATTGAAGTGTTAGATTTGGAATTTGCTATTCAAACATTCTTTCAATAAGGCGCACAAGATACTATGACAACTTTTTCAAAAGAAAAATCTGGTCTCCATTATGTGCAAATGCTATGTCATATTAAGCTGAAATAGGAAGACACCATTCTTTTAGCTCAGTTTGGGTCATTATGACTATATCCTGCCATTGATCTATATCTGGGTCTCCAAGCTACGTCCATTAAGAGGTCTGAAAATGTATCAATGGCAGGATGTAGCCCTTTGTTCTTTCATGTTACAATCACAAGGAATTAGAGTGGGATCTGGCTCACAGGACTCTGAGCTGGCCTGCAGCTACTTGCTTTATGAAAATGGCTTGCATCCCTCGATAAGAAAAGTCTTTGAATAAACAGGCCATCATCTGATACCTTCCAAGCTCTGATATCGCAAATAGAAACTACTTTCTTGTCATATGAGTATGACAGCCATTGTAGAGTTTTGCTGGTGGTTGGTAGTTGATAACAATGATCCTTCTCGCAACCCTTCTTGACTCACCTTCATTTATTATGTTTTGATGCCTCATCAAGCAGATGTTTGATTTCCCCAAACACTCTTGCACACTACGTTAGTTCCATAAATGCACACTTGACTGGAGAGCAAAAGGAAGGAGGGAGGGGAGAGCTCAGAGCATGTTCCTCTATGAGTGTTGGAAGCTGCCTGGTTGATCAGGCTCCTCAAAGTCCTTAAATTTCCAATATCCTTGCCACATGCCCCATAACCTTGCATATTCTGTTGATATGTACTGTGCAAAGAGCAGTGTGGACGTCGTCTTGGTGATCCCAAGGAAAGGTCTTTCCAGTGTTAGGTCCGGCATCTGCCAGTACTGGGAGAGGATAGAGCTATAAACATTTCAAACCCCAAATATGATTGTTATAGTTTAAAAGCATAGTGTCAGCTCAGTAAAGCAAGATTTGATCTGCTGTCATAAATATCTCTGTAGAAGTAAATCTTACTAATAATGAGCCAAAGAAAGGTATCAGCCTTGCAGTCAGTGATCAAAATCTGTTGTAGCCACTTCGATTTACAACCCATTTCATGTTTTGCATTTAATGCTGACCAGAAACCTAGCAAAGCTCCCAAACTACTTGAATAAAAATACTATTTTGGAATTTCAGCCAAGTAACTCAAACCAATTAATTTCTCTAAATATTTTCCTTGCAAAAGTTTATTTTCACCCAGAACCCTCTTGTGAAAATTATTTAGGCATTGATTCTGTACTGAAAAAAAAATCTTCTCTATGATTTTGCAGTCTTTTAGGGTAATTGAATGTTGAATACTATTCATGGATCAGCTTAAAAATAAATTCTCTTTTTAAAACTAGCTCCTGCCATTAATCCCAGGAATTTAAATGAACATTTTATTCATACAGGACACATGTAAGACCTCAAGACTGCATTTTTATGCATATTATTTTATTAAAAGTTTCATTAATATCCTTCTGAGACATTCCAGAAGTCAGTTTTAAAATAAGGAACTTGTTAATGAAAAGAGGATAATTTTGATGATGATTTTATGGACAAATATTTTCTAATCACAGAAAATTTGGAACTTATTTCTGAAACCTTCCCCCCCCCCCTTTATGTATGACATTAACAGATGTAAAAAACATTGAAGTAAAGAAGTATTCAGAGCAAAGTGCTGCTCTAGTGATTCCTCACATGGACTTTGATTCCAGACGATATATGACTGTCCAGCCTGCCAACTCCTAATTAACCAATACTAATGTATTGGTCATGTCCAACTGTTAATGTACTTATTTTTAAACATTTCATAGTTTAAACAACATTAAAGTCAAAAGATCTTGATGTTACCCTTTAAAAATAAAGGGCTCTATTTCACTGTCAGTTGTAACCTTTGTGTATCACAGTCACTGTCGGGCTGACAGCAGTAATGTGCAATCTATAAAACATGGCAAGCCATTTCAAAGCTGTCTGCTTTGTCAGGTGCCAGGCCTACGATCACTAGAAAAGGCAATGAGCAAGGCACACGTGGAGCTCAGGTGGGTTCACTGCTTGTCCTGTCTCTTGACTCTTGCATGTTCATTGTTGCCATCCCCAGGTCCATGATGATGGGGTTCGTGCGGTTTCCTTTTGTTCTTTATTTTCGTTGGAAGGAAGAATATGCCGTCCCCAAGAGCTGAAGGCAGTGAGCAGCACAGGTGCAGAGCTATAGGTTGGCTGGGAGATGTAAGCCCATGGCATGTCCTCCATCTTCTCCTTCTCACCCTTCACTTCTCACCCTTTCAAGCCTTCTGGCTCATTGAAGGAAACTGTGAGGAGAGCAGGAACACTTTAAAATTTGAACACAAAGAGGCAATTAAAGGGTTCGGGAGAGGATATGAGCTTGATCAGTAAAACACCATCACCCTGAGCTTCTTCCTTTTGCAAATGTCTTTAAGCAAGTGAAGATGCAAAATGATGTCTCCTGATGACTCCAGCTAGGAGCACAGCTCTGAATTCAGTTTCCACAAGAGACATTTTTCTTTTCTTTTACTTGGATAGTAGTTAAACACAATATTTGGGTTTTATGTTGCTTCCTGCCTGAAGCAACACCTCCCCTGCATGTCCCAGACTGCTGCAGCTATATGATGGAGAGGCAAAACACAGGCTTTTGTTTTGGACTGCTTACTGGTTTGGAGGCATTTCATGCCT
>JAWWEW010000001.1:91283574-91306518 GCA_035583185.1 Anabacerthia variegaticeps | reverse complement strand
TTAACCAGCCAGCAATTTCAAAAATATTTTTATTGCTGCTAATTACCCTTCAGGGAGACTGTAAAACAGAGTCTTTATGGCAATCTCTGAGCTGTCTGTGCCTAGAGGAAAAATATGTGAATGATTAGCCATGTTTGCTAACCAGAGCATCACAGAGATTGCCTCTGTGTCCCTGTGCCTGGTTTGTGCCAGGCTGCTTGGGGGATGTTTACAGCTCCCCTTCTCACAGCTGTTCTGAAGTGATAGTCACTTGGGAGGGAAAAGCATCATAATTCATTAAATATCTTTCTGTTTCTGAAATTAGCCCTTTGTCCAACCTTCCACCAGTGGCCTTCAGTGGACAGAAGATGTCCTGGTTTAAGGTAACTACACCCTCACTGCAATGGCTTTGTCTAAGGCAGCGGGGGGTTTTAGTGGGGTGCCATGGGGAGAGGATGGTCCATGCAGGATTGAGGCCACAGCCAGATTTACTCCTGGCGTCTGTCTCCACCATATCACCGTGACATCCATGTGAGCAGGGTGCTGGGGAAAGAGCTCCTGTGGCTATCAGGGGCACTGCAGAGCTGTAGCTCTGTCCTGACCTGTGCTGCTCTGCCAGGGCTGCCTCCAGCCTGCCTAAGTCCACATGCAGCCAAAAGACAGTTTTCCCCCTACCCCTCTACCTCTGACCATATGGGATTTTCTCCCTTTCTTTAGTGCCAGGAACAATGTTTCTAACTCCACAGCTGGCATGTGGTAGGAGATGAGTGAAAGAAGGGTGTTCAAATGGCTAGGGACTAGAGGAGGTATTCAGGTGCCTCCTTTTGACATCATATAGATGAGAGGGAGAGAGAAGGAGAGAGGGAGGGAGGTTATAGTTGAAGTGCATAATGAAGTTGCACCAGGGTGTCCTTGAGCGACATGCCTGGCCCTACATCTGCAGAATAGGTGCTGTCACCTGTCCCTCAGGATGTGCGTGACACCAGGCTGAAGCGTAGCAAACAGCCAGCACTGAACGCTGCTGCAGCAAAAATAGGGTTTATTTGTGGTCAAGAGGAGAGGAAAGGAAATTCAAAAAAGGAAAGAGAAGTGGGGAAAGACATTAGCACAATTCCTTCTAAAGGACTGAGAAAAGGAGAGATGAAGCATAAAGCTAATAGGAGAAAGTAATCATGTCTCAACAGCATTAGAGAGTATTTCAGAGGCAGGGCTGCCCAATATTGCTGAAAGAAGTCAGCGGGCAGCACAAGGCTGGGGAATATGGCTTTTCCATGGCAGGCTCTCACCCCTGCCCCTCTGAGTAAGATGCCTGCCTCCTCACTGCCCTCAGTGTCCCTCAGGCGGAGATGAAACTGCAGATTGTTCCCTTCACACTTCCTCTTGGTCTCCACAGAGATACTGAAGGCACAATATGCTGGTCCCTGCCTCCACCCATGGAAACCTGGATCTGGTTCTGGGCCTGACCCAGAAGAGTCATGCTGGGCTGGTGGTGTGAATAGCACCTCATTTTGTGGATTTGAATGTTACAGGGCAAAGTAAGGATAAAACTTCTTTTTAAGCTTAAAATGACACGCTTTTGCAGGATTTGAGTCACACTTGAGCTATTTTAAAACTCTCTTAGAATGCTTTGCTTTATTTTTCAAAAGTAATAAGTAAGATGGGACAAATTAAAAACTGTGGCCCAAACAGTGCTGAGCTTGGGTGGGGGTCAATAGAAGACTACATCACAATTTTCCAGTTTGGCTCATTCCCCCGTAGGAGACTTTTGGAAACTATATTGTACTCAAATGCTCTTTGTGCTCGAGGTTTTCCTTCCACAGCTTCACTTCTTTTGTCACTCATCAAACTGCAATTTGAATGGATATTTGCTTGACTGCAGTGAGCTTGATTTTTAAAGGAACAAGGCCCAAAAGGCCCGAGATCTGGCAGATCCCTATCGGACAGAACTGCAAAGTGGAGTGAAAAGAAGCAATTTTGATTTGAAGTCCCACATATAAAAACCTTTCTGTCCTGGGGGATCTTGAACCCAACCAGCTTTCTCTCTTTTGGGAGCCAAAAGTTTCAGCATGAAAACCCTTCCTGGAAAGACTTGCATGCTTGAGCTGATGTGATCATGCAAAGAAACTTTGTCCGTAACCACAGAAACTGAAAATCAGAATACATTTGCTGAGCCTGAGATCTGCCTCTGTCAGGAACATCCTCTTTTGCTGTGTCTGGATGCCTGCTCCTCCTCTGCCTGTGCTGTAGTTGATGTGAGCACTGATTCACCAGGAAAGAGATACCCAGCAAGTGCCTGGTGTTGTCCACATCAGTTAGTGACTGATGCCCACCTCATTCCTATATCACCCACTCCCCTTGATGGTACTTCCTAGGAATGGGGGCAGCAACCTCTGAGGTCCCAGGCAGTGAGCAGCAGCATTTACAAATAACAAAGCCAAATTGCTGGCATACCTAAAGTACACTGGGATATGTCAGTGAGCGGCAATGTTTCCCACGAGTGCTGCCACTGCTGCCAGCTGGAAGTGGGTGGGAAGTGCTGGGTTGGTGGTATGCCTTCAGGGTATGTGTACTGCTGGGCTGGATACTGAGAGCAGCTACCAGGAGCCCAGGGAGTGAGGTGGTAAATGAGGCTGGTCCATGGCAGGATGGGAGACGGGGTGCACAGAGACAGAATGAGTGTGAACTGAAGGTCTTGCTGAGCTTGGAAGGACATGTGCACACAACACACACACACAGACACACACACAGACACAGACACACACACAGACACAGACACACACACACAGACATACACACATCTCCTGCTGCCCTCACCACACTGAAAGGCACTGGACCTGTAGGGGTGCAGGTGATCCAGGAGACTTTGTGGTCCAGAGACAGAAGAGCTGGGGGTCAGTTGAGGAAAACACAGCCTGATGGTATAGTCACTTCAACCCCCGTTTGCCTGTGGCCTTCTCCCAGAGTAGGAGTTTCATAAATAACCCATTCAGAGTGTTATCTTTCTCTTGACAGCCTTTTAGGCCTTAGCTGTGAAGCCACAAAGTGCTTCCAAGAGATGTCAAACACAAGGGAAGAAGGTATCTGCTGCTGGCACTTGCCTTTTCGTGGCAAGCTTTCTCAACACACAGGGTAACACTGGGTGTGAAGTTGTTGAAGGCGGCACCACCTTCTGTTCACATGCATTTTTCTGGACTCTGTAAAAAGCAATGACAGAAGTGTTAAAAGAAATTAATTTAAAAGGTTGCCAGGAGGCAATTGCAGACAAGCCTCTCTCATGACAAGTCTCAACTTAGATTATTGATTTATTGTTTGTGTACTACACACCTTCATGTTTCAAAAGCCAGGACAGTTTTTGCAGCAATGCCAAAACATGAGCAAATAAACTAAATATCCACAAGCAGAAGTACTGTATGGGAGGTTCAGTCTCAGGATCAGCTCTGCATTTGGATCCTGCCCAGCATGGGCCACTAGCCCAGGGTGCCCTGTGGGATAACCTCATTCAGACAAAATGATGGATTGCTACGTAGCCTTTCCAAGGAGGTTACACGCTTGCTAGGAGCCTTTGTCATAGTGGAATCCTACTGAATCATCCCACTGAGGTTTTTGAATCGGGCCCTTCAGCGTCCGAGGTTCAAGGAGCATGGATGAGATAATTTTCAACAAGAGCACAGGAGAGAAGCAAATGTCTGCATCTCATTTTCCATGACATTTTTCTGTATAGGAGTTGGAAGCCCCGCACATGAGCATTTCCACGTCATTATGCTTCATTTCCAGAAAACAGTGAAGATGAGCAAATTCCAAACTCCAAAGTCAGGTCACAAAGCTGTCAGGTACCTTCCCCAGGAACAGCATCTTTCCTGTGTTGTTCCCACTTTGATATCAGCCAGTGGGTTGAGATGGTTTTACACAAATCTCTGCTTTCCATGTTAGTTGAGTAGACAAGGTCCAGGCCTGTAAAGTCTTGAACAGTAAGACTTGAACGGTGATTTGTGATCAGTCTTCACATCCTCAGTTTCAAAACAGCTGAAATCCTGACTTTAAAGTAATGGGTGGCAAGAAGTCCCAGTATGCAAAAGATGTCAGATGGAAATTTTAAAAGCCTACCAGTGCAGTAATAAACAGAATAGAAAATATGTTTACTGTCATTCCAGCAGAGGGTAGTCAACTCTTTATGGACATGGTAAATTCAATCCCAGACGCAGTAATTTAGACAACAAATTAACAACAGCCAGCAATATCAGACGAAGTTCCCACTGACTTCAATGAAGGCAGGATCAGTCCCAGAGGATGCTGTAGCTTGCTTTGGCCAAAGGCTTACAGTATTTAACCTCATGTTTTCCAGCAGAGTGAGCTCCATAAGCCCTTGCTTACATCACTGTAAGCTCTGAGGCTGCTTTAAGTAAACATCTGCTGAAGAAAGCACGGGAGGAAAGGGTGGGACAAAGTAGGCCTGATTTCAGTACCAAGCTCACTCATGAGTTTCAGCTGCTGACTAAAACCAGTTTCCAGCACTAAGTACCAAAGTGCCCGATACAGTTAAAGGTGACTTTTCAGGTGCATCCGCACAGAGGACGTGCCAAGTAAGGAATGTGGGTGTGTGAACTGAAGCCATGGTTGTTTGCCCTAACCTCCAGCTGCAGTGATGGCTAGGCATCACCTGGGAATGGGCATGGGCAGTCCTCCATTCCTAAATAATATCTTTTGTGATAAAACCCCAGACTGTTTACCACAGAAGGTGAAGTCTCCTGATTGCTTCAAACTGGTCTAAGTGTGGACTGCTGCTGATGGGAGCCATCTCATTCTCAGCTTTCCTTCGGGATGGTTTCTGCCCTCCCTGATCCTGCTGGAACTACTCAGCTGTGGTTTTGGTAGACACGGTTTTCAGCCAGAGTAAGTCTCCTGCCTTACCTCAATATTCAACCTCACAAGCTTCAAGTCTAGGAGAGGAAAACCTGGTTTGGGAGGATGGACCCTTCAGTGGCATTGCATCAGTGTCACATGTAAGGGTGAAATTGTGGCTTTTGTAGTAGAGGGGTAAAAAATCAGCAACAGACAGGATGTCTGGAGCCTCACAACACTAGGATAAACAGGAAATAAAAATGTAACTGCTGTCATTTGAAGCTGGGATAATAAACTTTATGGATATGGTAGATGCTATCCCAGTGTACCACATTAATTTAATAATTTATGCCTTCAGCAGCCATGCAAACTTGCTTGTGCTGGTCGTGAAACTGTATCCTACAGGTTGTGAACAGCTATAACCTTGCCAAAAGTATTAAAATAGCTGAGTAGGTATGGTATCAGCTCTCCCAAACTGTCTGATTTGTGTTCACACAAACTGCCCTGGATGAAGGACTAGGATGCTGAAGATGTGGGTATCACACTCCGAAGTGTACCCAAGCAGCTCTGGCCAAACCTGACTGACAGGTGCAGACTAGCTCAGGTCTGCAGCACTCACTTATAACCTGGCTCCTGGGGACACACAGCAGGTCAGGACTGCTGATGGAGGCTCAACACTGTCCCCAGGTTTACAAGCCTTGGTTAAACCAGACTCCCAGACATGAGAAGGACTAAAGGTTTTGGTAGGCAGGAGCATGTCGAGACAATGCAGAGATACAAAAAGCAATTTAGGGTGCAAGTCTCTGTAGATGCACCCTCTTGAGCACACATTCAGAGAGGCAGAAGGAAAACATGAGCAGGCTGTTTTGCAGGCTTGGCTCCATGTTCTTGTCCAGCAGCTTCATGAGGGGACAGCCAGCTGGTGGGGCCCAGGGATGTTGTGTCCCCTCTGCGCCAGATGAAACAGGTACAGGCACCCTCCTCCCACCCTGAGGGAAGCAAGCCAAGGTTTGATAGCATCACTTTTGGTATAATGAATTAGGGACAAAGAGAAACAAAAGCAATAGCTGAGAGTTTAAACAGCAGAGCAGTCTGGCTCTGGAGTGGCCACTGTACCTCTTCTTCCTTTATTTTGGGGCTGTGTGGAGGCAGCAGCTGAGAGGTGTTTCTGTGGGTTCCTAGTTCAGTGTGGAGGAAGACATTTAGAGGACACAGTGAAGATATTTAGTTTCCCAGGCCCTCCCAGAATGCAATTCTGTTCATAGCAAAGCTGGCAGGAATGCTGCCATTGACTTCCACAGAACCATGATTTCACCCCATAGGTATTAGTTTTTCCTCTCCTCCCAATACCAGTGCAGATATTAGAAAGCCACAGTTATCAGGGTGCTGCAAATAAATACTCCATGATGCAAACCTGGTTTCTTTGTCAAGAAGGACACAATGAACCTAAGAGGACAGGCTGTAAAACAGTAAGGATGCAACACAACAAAATACAAACAACACAAGATGGAAAAGACCAAGAAAAGCAGACTCAATTCTTAGTAGGAAATAATATGGTGTTCTGCAAAAATAATCAGCTGACAAATGCAGCTTAAAGCATGCTATGAACTTTGTTTTTCTAGTTATAAACGGCATCTTCCAGCGTTACACTGCGCACAGCTTTCAGCTGCCTCTCTGCTCAAAAAGCACGTAAATGAGATGAGATGATTTATGACCAATGTGACAGACAGAAAGGCCTTTCCTGACAAAAGATCATTTTCTTGCTGAACTAAGTCTAAACTCAAACCAACCCTAAGGTGGTAAAAGGAGAGAGATGTTGATGTGTGGCATGGGACCGGGGAGAGAGGGCTTCTCTTACCTTGGGCTTTCTCCGGCCGGGTAAGAAGATGCACCAAGTCCAGCCTGGAGAAGGAGAGCACTTACGTTGACAAAACTTCTTTTTCCTGTTTTTTACATCCACATGGCACCACTTCACCTGGTCATTGAGAGGGACCAAGTGATGGTGCCACATACATGACACACATTAGCACAAAAGAGCTTTCCAAGGGTGACCCTCACAGGCTTTGGGCCTTTGGTCTTTATCTACAAATTAAGTATTTTAAGGCAGGATGGTTATGAATATCTGATGCTGAGGAAATGTTTCATAGTTAATGTGGCTGCTTTCTAAGAGCATCTCATCATAACCTTTAGTGCTGCCTGTTTCTGCTGGACATGATAATTCGAAAGATGCTGTAGTGAGTATAAATGAAGCCAAACAGGAAAACAGAACTGATGCTAACATCAAAAATATGGATTTGAAATGACGGGGGTTTTTAGACACTTCTCTTATTGTAGCCCAGAGGAAATCAGCTGTGTTGCATATTTTTTTAAAGAAGGGTTCACACTTGAAACCCGACAAGTGACCCAAAAACCATGCAAATGGAGCAGAACACAGTCCCCTCCAGCTGCCAACCCACAGGTATGGAGGGAATTTGGCTCAGTATTGCATCTGGTAACTTGAGCTGGGGAAAGAAAACCAAAATTTTTTACAGAAGACAGCTTGCTCCTGATAAAATCTGCTGAAGATTAATGACCTCTCTTAAGACAACTGCCAAATATACAAATTCATTTACATGCTGCAGTAAGACATGGCCTGCTTATTTTCAGTGTTGCTTTCATACTTGATGTGCATATAAAGATATCCAGGTACACTGAGGGCTCTCACCTGACCAACCTTCAGGACTTTGCACAGACAAAAGCTCAGCACTGAGCCCCTGGCAGAGCTGCATCTTCCTGCACCAGCCCTGAAGGAAATCACCTGAGCCAGTCAATGGGATGTGGACAATGGGTCCTTGCTTCTGTCACCACCGACTTTCTAATCCAGAGGGAAGTTCCTCTGTGTGGAAAATATCAGGCTCTTTGAACTTGTCTGAATGTGCATTTTCCATCAAGGTGTTATCTCTGCTTGGAACGAGGTGATCTCATGGAAAGCCTTGGGAAGCTTTCCTTCTCCACCTCAGTAGAACAGAGAGTTTGAAAAGGAGGAAAAATGGCCTCAGCTTTGATCAAGTGGCTTAAATTTCAATATCAATATCTTTCAAACTGAGCAGTAGTTTGAAAATATGTCAATGAAAAATACCCAAAGGAGTAATTTCAAACTTCACAGAGATCAGTAGGCTGAAGAATAGGCAGCCTACAGGATAATTCCTCATGCAAAAGGTGGCAAAAGTCCCTGTCAATGGCAGCTCCTTTTGCAAGGAGAGGGAAACCGAAGGAATTACTGAGCCAGGGGAGACCTCCTATTTGGTCTCTAGGAAAGACATACTGGAGTTAGTTTGAAGACAAGCAGAGGCTGGATAACCAAACAGCTCTTAGGCACAGAAAGGTCAGAATGGTAGAAATACATCAAAGCAAGGTCCATTCAGCCCAACACTGGTTTTGAGCCAGTTAACAGCAGAAGAACCACACTGTTTGTCTCCAACCTGCTGCTTGCCTTGGGTACTCCTAATTCACACTGTAAAGTAAAATATACGCAAGTATTCCCCCCAAAAAAATGACAAAGCAGTGGAAAGGATTCAAAAAGGTTTATTTTGGAGCTGAGGATGACCAAAACTTACAAAGAAAAACCTAGCAGTGCTGTGAACAGCACTGGGTGTGAGAAAAGGCAAACCTCCTGTTCGTTCCCCAGCTCTATCATCTCTTCCCCCCATTACTTCCCCCACTGGCTGCTGAGGCCCTGCAGCACATCTGTGAGTGTTATCTCTCTTGTACCCAGGGAGTCAACTTTTGTGGAAGGTATGCAGAGAAACATCTGGGAAAGATGCCTCATTCTAGTCAGGAAAGCTTCCTTAGTGAAAATAACTGCCTCCTTGTTAGCAATATCTTCCAGAAAAGAGCTATTTACACCTAAACACACGAACATACAAGCAGGATCCAAGGGTCTCCAGATTCTGACACAGCTGCTCAGGACCATGACAAGGTGCTGTGCCAGCAGTGCTGGAGGACAGACCCTGAACCTCTGGAAGTTTGAAACCAGATGTGATACACAGGTGGGATGGAGATTAACTGTAAGCCTCTATGAGCAAAGTATGCAGTGAACATCTGGTAAAAGGATAAGAACATAAAGCAGTGGTGGATGCTAAATGGAAGTAGAGTGAAAAAGAGAAACTTGGCACTGCATCTGACACAGCTACCATGGAAGAAGATGTTGCATGAACAGGTTTTTCATTTTACACTCCTTAAAATACAATGCTCTTCAACTATTATCTGTCTTGGATACTGTAATGTGCTTTTGATTGAGACTAACTGATGTGTTTTCTTTATATTCTATACATTATTTCATGTGTCAGTCCCTTTAACTTGTGTTTTTTGTGGTTGAAACAGCTCTGAATATTCAATTATTTATCAATATGTAGGTCCCTTAATCTTTGCTGCATTTGCTATTTATTTGCTGATAGGACAAGAAGAAATGGCCTCAGGTTGCACAGCAGGAGGTTTAGATTAGGTGTTAGCAAAAGCTTTCCAAAGGCATAGTCACAAAGATTAGAAGGATAACTAAGGAGTTAATGCCAGAGTACTACCTGATGGGAGGGCAGCATTTTAGAGAGTAAGGCTGGGAAATCTGCTCTGATTTTTAATATCTACAATGATCAGGGGATGTGATCCACGACCTGGAGAAACATATCAAACTGATCATCAAGTACATGAAGTGCAGCGTCCAGGGAAAGAGGGACAGGCTGTGCAGCATGACACATCTGATGCTCACAGGAACGTGCCTCAGCTGTAGCTCATGTGGTGTTCTGGCAGAGCAAGCTGAAGGGTCTCTTCTGAGAGCGGGTTTTCCTCATGCAAAATTGCTGGGGTGCAGCTCCCCAAAGAGTTGTCCTAGCATCAGCAACTTGGAGAGGGAGTTTTGCTCATGTAAAAGCCCAAAGGAGAAAAGTAAGACTGTCACCCACTTATCCTCACCCAAAACACCGTAAGCCCACTGGTACAGCACAGTGTAGCATCACATTGTTGGACTGTGAGAAAACATGTGCCCACAGTACCAAGGGCTTGCACAAGTTTGGGACCATTGAGGGCTGTCCCAGGGCAGCATCACAAACTCACCACAGCATGGACAGGGAATATAATGAGAGAAGTCTCTGTAATCCTTGCAGACTCACTCATGCAGCCAGCTCTACTAGTCATGCCCCTAACCTAGGAGTGTGGCTTTTTCTAATTTTCAAAATCAGAAAAATCCAGGAAAAAATATTTAAAAGCTATCTTCTTTCTTCTCTGGAGGTTGTTAGTACATATTTAAACTAGAACATTCTTGAAAAATCAGATTTCTGTCTTGCACAGGTGAAACCATTACTCTGCAGCACTGCAGCGTGGGGCATGCTGTGCTGTGAGTCACAACAGGTTCTTTCTGGAGGGTGATGGTTACAAGAGGATGACTGCCTTTAAAGGGCTCCTGAAAGAACAGGCAGGCTCTTGCTCATGAAGGTAAATAAATGCAGGGAACTCACGCTGACATAGGGAAATGCTTAGTACTCAAAAGACACACAAAACATGGGCAAACAGTGCTGGAGAACACACAGTTTGTATTTCTGGCTGCTTACCCTCTGTAATTTGTCCTGCAGGCTTTTTTGGCATGGATTACCACACCTAGTTTATTTTGATTGTCAGTTGAAATAGGTATGCCATTGGCAAACAGTGAGATAGAGAGTGATATCTGCATATCCAAACAACTTGCTTTCACACAGAGTCATGGTAAATGTTCTCTGCATGTGTTCTTCACATCCTTGGAAACCCAGATTTGTGACAAAGTGCAGGACTGGCGAAATGTCCTAAGAGCCAATTGATCTACACTCACTTCTACAGGTAATTAGCTTTAGTACTTCTTGTTCTCCCTGGTTTTTTCAGTAGCTATGAGCACATAAAAGCAGATAAATTAGAGAAAATGGGAAAGCCCTGTTCTCAACCTTAGTATCTTGAGTAGTATTTTTTTTAATACTAAGAACAACTGGCTCATATTTTGCAATCTAAACCTTAGCATTTTGTTTTCTTAAGCTGAAGCTGCCAGAATTTTGCACTTATGCAAACGCAGTACAATTACCATGTCTTTCTGCATCAACACCACAGAAAAGAAGTCAAGCTAACATTAAACCCGTCCTCTCCAAAGACTGAAGCTTTCTACACCACGTCAGTCAAGAGCTCCCACAGGAGCAATACTGATCCACTTCCATGGGGTTTTCTAGTGACTTAAACTTGTCAGTTTAAATTTCTATTTCTCAATACTTTTTAAAAGAAAAACATGGCAAAAAAGTAATTTGGCTGGGCTCCTCCATCCCATTGGCTGAGTGAATGTGCAGAGCCAGCACCTCTACTGCCAGGCAGCAGCTCGGTGCCTCTCACATGAGCTCAGGGGATTCTTGGAAACTCTATGTCCCCATGGCCAGGAAGCAAGCAGTGCTGGGACATTGTGTAAATCTTCCTGTAAGTCACTGAATGCTTCTTCGAGGTCCCAAAGCAGAGAGGGGAGGAGTCTTCCTCAGCTGAGTAAGCTTTCTTTCATGTCCAGCTGAGAGGCGATCCTTCCTTAGCCCTCAAAGAACCTCCCTTCCGTGATGCCGCTTCAGCAGACCCTGGCTTGGGAAAACATCTCCAGAACTGACCGCTGATTCTAGGATACACCACGAAGCTCTCGTCAAACAGAAGTGCTCGCTTATCAGTTGCCAAAAGCAACAAATTTCAACTAAGATGGAGCCTTGTCCCCAGCCATGTTCCCATTTGTACCGTCTCCTGCTCCATGCCTCCTCAGGGAAGGAAGCTCAGGAAGGCAGAGCACTCGTAGTGCTGGTGACAGGCACAAACTTCTGCATATTTTTCACTTAAGCTGAAAGACTGACCAACAGAAAAATCTGAGGAGGACAGTTCTCCAGCTCAGCTCCAAGGATGGTGGTAATGCTGACACACAACTGAGGCTCCTCTATGTAGCTCCTGTATGCTGGTAAATAAAACTTTATGAAAAACAAAGTTTCAAACACTTTGGTGTAGAAAGTTGGTTCTGGCCCTCAATAGGATTGCACACCAGGTCAGTTCAGCTAACAAGATATGTGTACTACATCTCCACAGGAAAGCAGCAGAAAGACACCAGTTACAGTAGTTTCAACACAACCTTCCCTCAAAGGATGACTGTTTTTCTCTCCTAAATACTTGATGTGTCTCTGTTACTGGGAAGCCAAAATCTTGCATCTTATCAGGTCCCATATGGCATGTATGAAGCTTGTTTTGTAATATGCTGCTCTAATATTTTACAGAACCACTGAAGGAGCTTATGGAAAACAGAGTTAATTTCTGGTGCACAAAGTGGACAACTCTGCCTGCTGCCCCCCAGAGAAGGTTTCTTGACATAATGGCTAACTTGATGAAGGAGAGATGGCTGCCATCCCAGAGGAGCTGCAGCCAGCCTCTGTCAGTGAAGAACCACATTAAGCTTAGCTTTGCAGGCCTTGCATCTCCTTGAAGCAACTGGAGTTAGCTCAAAAGCACTGACCATGGGAACATATTCCCACCTTTGGTGTCTGGCTATGAAGCACGTGGCTGGGGGCTGCACTGAAAGGAGACGGTGGAAAAAACCCACGCCCTTGGTCAAAGAGGTACTGCCTGTGGCTCAGAGGAGACCAGGGTGCATGTGATACAGTGTGAAAGCAATCAGTGTGGCTTAAATCTGCCTAGCATGGGGCAGGTAAGAGCCAGTGGCCTCATGATGGGTCCCCAGTCCTCTTTTATTTAGCAGCATGGAAATACTCTGCATCAGGGCTGGAAACAAGCTGGTGAAAGAGAATGAGGAGTTCCCAGGCCAGATCAATTTTCCAAATCATGAGTCTCTTCTACTATGCTTTAGTGCTTGATCTTTTTCCAGATAGTGTTGAAAGGAAGAAAAAACAGGTGGCTTCCAACTGGAGAAAGAACAAAATAATCAGGTTTCCACTGGAAACTTATTGAGAGGCCTGGGGCAGTTTTTTTATGGCTTATTCTTAACTTTAACTTCCCCGAGATAAGGCATGGTGTTTGTAGGGGCCAGCTGCAATGCCAGCCAGCTGTGGTGGCTGCACCACTGTGGCCTCCTCTGCAGCGGGCTGGGCAAAAGAGTTCGGAAACTGTCCCTGTGCCAAAATGCTCCCTGTCTGAGATGGGTACAACACTGTGCCAGGTAACAGGAGAAGGACAAACAGAAACTTTATATTCAGCAAAAGTACTCTGTGAACCTTGCAACGTTTCAGTCTCCACTTCTGCAGAAAAACCCCAGAATCCCTGTGTATGCAGCTGGATTCTTGGATGTACTTAGAATATTTGTCCAGCAGTAAGAGACTCCTGTAGCAAGTCTGTCACTTATAGGATAAATTAAAAAAGAAACAGGGAAGTGAAGTAGTTTTCTGTCTGGCCATGAGGTAGCACCATTGAGCTATTCACAGCAAAACCCAAAACTAATCTGCCTTAATTATAAAAGCAATGCTTCTGCAGGCACAGACTGCCTGTCATTTTACATTGACCATCTCAAGAGATTAAGTTATCCACTGTGCTAATTTAGTTTTGGTGACGATTCAGGCCCTGTCTACCTCTCTTGACCTTCTTCCTCTCTCTATGGTCTTTCCAATTTCTTGCATGAAAATCAGCATTTTCTTGACAATGTTTATATCATGTCCTTTACCAAGGTATCTCTGGGCCCCTGGTGAGTGTCAACTCTGCTGAGCAGACCAGTGCTACCTACAGCCAGCCCCATCCCACAGCTCCCCAAGGATGAGCAGAGAGAGTGGGACAGGCTCAGACTGCAAAGTAGAAAGCCAAAGTTTGAAAAAATATTTACAGGTTTGAGTAGGGAACTGAATTTGAGCTCCTAGTGGTGGGGTCTTTGTTAAGCCCATGAAAAAATAGATAGGAACAGGTGAGAACTGGCAAATTTGTCCTTGGACAACCAGGTTTGATTGGATATTATCCACCTCTTGAAGACATTGAAGAACTGGAGAAGAGTGCTGTTTGCTGCCAGGCAGAGACAGTGTCTGGAAAACATCATCTCATGGCCTACAGGACTTTCACTTTCCTCCAAGGCAGCTATCTGTGTTGTTTTTGTGTACTGTTGCCAAGAAAATACATTGGTCAGAACAGAGTGAAGAAATCCAGCTTGCAGAGATGCCTTCCTGACCCCCTGCAAGCCCATTGCTGTAAAGGATATATTGCCCCCAGTAAAAATGATCTCAGGGAAGAGAATAGAAAAATAAAGACTGTCTGATGAAAAGCTATTTCCATCTGCAGCTGCTAGGTTGATGAGACCTACACAAAGGCAATTAAAGCAACACTACTCTTAGCATTTCAAGGAGGTTTCATGAACATCAGATGAAGGTCTTCATCCCCAAAAGACATTTATTTACATCAGGAAAAGAAAGTGATGCTTTTAAGAGGTTCTAGAGACACAAGCTGTCCCGAGATTCAGTGAGATTTACTTCCCGGTGCAGCACAGCCAGGGGCACTACAAGCATTACCCAATATTCGCTGATGATGTATCTGATATACGCTGCCTTTTTTTTTTTTTTTCCCAGTGACTGATTTGGTTTCAGCAAGAGATAGTGTTGTGCTTTTGAGGAATATGGTAGGACTTTCCATGAGCATGGAAAGCTGCTGGCAGATGTAGACTGGTAACTTGGAAGAAAGCATGTCAGTCCCATTGATGGAGGCAGGGCAGAGAGGGGAAAATGTTACTAGAGAAACATGGAGTAAGTGGGACATTTTATCCTGCCTACAGACTATTCCACAGCAAACTCGATGTTTTATAAGATGGAAAATGATCTGTAGTTCCAATAAACACCACAGGGCTGCTGACATGGAGGCAAGCCCTACGGGAAGGAAAGCTTTGGTGACTTTGGAATATATTTTAGATGCCTCAGTCTGAGGTGGAGCAGCTGTGCTGCAGACAGCCCTACACGATTGAGGACTAAGTGGCAGCCCTTAGGGGTCAGCACTGCTCAGCGTTCAGCCCTCTGGCAGCCTGACTGCATGAGGGCTTGCTGGGAGGTTTCAGAGGAAGGCAGATTTCTCATATCTTCCATAATTCTTACACTCAACAGACATGGTGTCTTCAGACCCCCCTCACTGAAGGGCCAGCTGACAGACAGAAAGCTCACACTCTGGTTTCTGCTAATCCTCCAAATATTTCAGTGAAAAACAGTCCTCTGGTTAAGATACTGCAACAGCTCCATTCAGTGCTGTCAATACGTACCAAGCACAGACAGCAGTGGCAGTGAGAGAGCATTAACTGAATGCTCACATGTGATGGAGGTACAAAAATGTCCCCATCATGCAATTCTCTTGCATCTCTACTGAATTTAAGTTAACAGTGTCAGCAATGGAGTCTGTGGCTATTTTTGCACCTTCCACCTCAAAGGTTTACAGATGCAAGCTCACATTGTTCAGAGGGTTTGTAGGGCCAGTGGCTCTCAGCAAAAAAAGGGAGTAGGCAACAAATAAATTTGGGAACTGTTGTCTGGTGCTAAGCAGACTTTTGAGATGTTATTTTTTGGAATTAAGATTCCAACTCTTAGTTTTGGTAGGACTTGAAAGGGTTTAAGACTATACAGGCTTTCCTCTCATTAAGGAAAGCTGAGCAGGTTGCTCAGCTCCTTCTCTCTTTCAAGAGAACTGAATCATGAGCAGCTCCAGTGACTTACCTTGCCTGACTCCACAGGTCATCAGGGACCCTGAAGTCACATCCCCTGGGCTTGCTCCAGAAGGAGCTACTTGGGGTCAGGAACTCTACAGGCAGTGACACATCATCTCTGCTTCTCCACTTCCACAGCAGAAACACATCATGCTCAGCAGCAAGTGCTTGGGGTTTGCTCAGGGATAAACCAGGGAGACACCAGTAGCTGCGCTCAAGGATTGTGTGAGGTGAAATCCCTTGTGTGCAGTGAAGAGGATGTATGTACACTCTCCTTGTGCCTCCCAAAGCCTTCAGTCCAGAGAGTGCCTTAGGGGAGAGGAGACACTTCGGTGCTGGAGCCAACAGAGTGAAGCACAACCCACTGAGCCCTCACAACTGAATTCAAGTCTTGTTTTGTTTGCTGATAGTTTAAAACCCTGCGGGTAAAGTTTTTAAAATTGATTTAACGAGCAAGTGTTTGTGACTCTTGGTCTGATATAAGTGTCTCATACACTCACTGTACCACAGAAGTCTCCCAGAACGACTTCCAGATCCCTACTCCTGAGTGAGATATGAAAAGCCTTCTGTTACTGAGTGCTAGACTGCTGGACAGCCTAGCTATCCTAGAGCAGACTAAAGTATATCTGCATGGTGAGTTTTTGCGTGTGGGGCTCTCACTGCATTGGGAAGAGGTTGTTTACCTAGAGCATTATGCTGATGTTTAAAGCAAAAATTGATCCACTCCTAGACGGTGCAACTCCTCTCTCACTCACCCAGGAAAGCAGCATGCTCTGGAGGGCAGCAAAAGCAGAGATTTAACCTCCAGCAGATTTTTCTCACAGGTGAATGTGCTCCCACCCTTTTCTTCATTTTCAGTTGCCAATCTCAGAGAGCTTCTCAGTCATGGAAAATGTTTCTGCAAAGTTTTAGCAGAGTAGTGCCTTCACCAGACTTTGAACACCAGCATGGTAACACACAGCCCTCACTGGTGGGAAATGGCCATGTCACTTTTGTTGAATGCAAATCTTTCAGCGTCATCTCACCTGTGTCTATCCTAAGAGAAACTAAACAGATGGCAGAGGAAAGGATATGGTATTTAACAATGGTTTCTTCTTCTCTCATAGGCTTTTGCATTTGCAACAGAAGCATTTTGAGAAGAGCAGTCTGAGCACAAACCCACTTCACTGATGCAAGATAAACTTAATGTTCTGCTTTGCTCCCAGCAAAACTGTTGCTTTGTATTACAAAAGCAATGACCCCAGTGAAAGAACAAGATAAAATTTAGACCACAGAAAATAGAAGACAGAGTAGTAGTAAATCGGGTGAGAACAGACACTCACATAAGCACAGAGCTACACATTGAAGGAAAAGGAGCATGGCTTCAGCATAGCTCTTTGGAAACAACCCTTAGAGAACCCAGCCTCCCCCTGCACCAACCACAGCACCATACAGTGGGTGCCAGACCTCTGTATAAGGCACCCTGGACATATGGGAAACCAGGCTGAAGTTTGTTTTCCTGTTTTAATTAGCATCTGCTTCTCAGCTGGTCCTTGTCAGCCCTCACAGCCAAGAATGAGATGCTCCAGCATCTGGACACAGACATCTCAGCAAGCCAGTGCCTAAAACATCCAGTCTCTGGCAATGTGGCTGAAAGCAGCCTGTGCCACAAGCACGCAGCTCCTGCCAGCCCACCTCTGGCCAGTCCTGACCCAGTGTCTGCCCAGGAGAAAGGCACAAACCGCTGCCATTCAGTGGTGTTGCAGAGGAGGAGCTGGCTGAGAAGTGAGCTACTCCCAGGTCCAAAGGTTTGGCTCAAAACTCAGGCAAATATTTCTTAAGAAGAAATGCAACTCAAGTGTCATGTGCCTTGCAGGGATAAAAACACACAGTGCAAACAAAAAGAGATCAGCTGATCTGCACAGAGCAGAGGGGAAAAGCCACACAGCCAACATGATTTATACTTCCTCTTCCAGGATGAGCCCTGGAGAGGTGTTCCATGGCCACATGTTACTGCCTCACCAGGTACCAGCTGGGCACATCTTTTTGGCAAACTCCCTGGGCTCACACAGTCCTGCAAGTGGTGGCTGGTATCCTGTGGGGAGCAGGATATGCTCCTTCTAGGATTGCTGCCAGCACCCATCCCCCATGCCATGGGAGGATGGTGACAGCAGAAGGCGCCGGGAAAGTTCAGATTTGGGTTAAGGTGTGCGAGGGAAGAGGTCTGAATGAATGATGTCAGGAAGAGGACATGAAGGAAAGCTGATGGAGAACATTTCTGCCCTGTTCGGGTGAGGCCCAGATCCCTCCCCAGACCAGGTCTGAGCAGCTCCCAATATGTAGCTGCCTGTTTAGCACCATTCCTTCTCTCTCCTGCCTCCTTCAGCCTGGGAGACAGCCCAACTTCTCTGTTGCCTGGACTCCAGGGCAGAGGCAGAGATGGTTTGCTAGCAGCTCTCTACTAAGGACTCTGCACTGCTGATAACCCCATCTGATCCCGACAAACAAAACAGCGAGGCACAAAGGGTGCTTACTGTGTGTTAAGGAAGTTCTTGGTCAGACAGATGAGGTCCTCTAAAGAAGTTTTCAATGGACTCACAAGATTGATTAAATGTAGTAGTATCCTTGTTTTGCTAATGCTTTCAAACACAATAGGAGGATACCCCCACTCTCAAATTTAAGTATGCCAGCATCATTCACATTTTTTAGAAATCTTTTTTTCAGAACATAAATCCTTTGGGCCAGCTCTAACATGGATGTAGTGGTTACTGTACTAATGCTGTAAGGCACCATGGCCTTGGATTTTCTTCCCAGCCATCCCAGAAATGACCACAGGGTCAGCTGTAGCTCTGTGTTTCCCAAGCTATGATCCACATCACAGGAACTGCTTGTGGCGCTGGAGACTTAAATATACAGTCATTTCCCAGTGTGAATTTAACAAGAAGGATATGCAGTTCACCTAGTCAAACATGTTTCTCTTCCTACTGTGAAAAAGAGGACAAAACAGGCAAACTGGGGGAGCAGATTCTTAGAATAAGATCAATATCCCACCCCTGCATTACAACAATAAGTACAAAGTAAATTGAAAGCAATAATCAGGAAGTACATTGTTGCTTGGGTGGTCTAGATCCAAGTGATACCACATAAGAATTGCCACCCTCCCTATTTTGATCTGTTTGACAGTCCTGAGGTAGTGAGAAATTTACCTTTCTTGTCTGGCTGCCCTCTGCCAAGCAGGAATATCCCTCTATCTGGCATCAAGTATGCAATTGAAAGCATTGTGAATGCACCACACAAGCCTTGAACCTCTCTGCCAGACTCACTCTGCCAGTTCAAGCTTGTTTGGGAGGGGGCACTTTGTCCTGGAAGCCTTCTCAGTGCATCAGGTGCTGTCAGAGCAGCCTCAGCTTTGTACCTGACCTGTGGTCCTGTCCTGCCACAGCAGGCAGGAATAAAACAACAGAGTTGAAGCCTGCAGAGCATGTTCTGGCAAGTCAGCAGGAACACACGGTGGGCTCACAGCCTGCCTGGGTCAGTCCTGTGGCACTAACTGAGCTGGCAATGCAAGGAGTCAGTGCTGGTGCTCACAGGAAAGTGCTCATGAGCTTCTCCTGCTTGGAATGGCTGCTGAACAGCAGCTGAGCAGGGCCTTGGGGTTGTGGGAGGGATCCTGCATGAGATCCTGCACCCCCATCTAGCGGCCTCAGCCCTCCCTGTGGCATCAAAAGCGGGAGGGGAAAACCCTATGAGCAGATCCAGGCTTGCAAGAAAATCACTGGCTGCACAGGGATGGTGAATAAAGAAAAATAAAGAGGGACAATAGATATCACAGCAGCTGGGCTTCCCTCCTGTTGCCCTGGGTGGGGTTCACCTCGCCAGCTTCAGATGGCTTTGTTGTACCTGATGATGCCAGGTTCTCTGTGGTCAACAGAATGAAACAGAACATTTTTAGGGTTTGATTGTTTGATTAATTTAATCCTAAAACAGACATTCTAAAGTGTGTTGTTGAATCATATTTTAACTTTTAAAGGGGCTTCTCTTTTTCACCTGACTGTTAAAGGATGAGTAACTCACTGAAATGTCAATATCTACATGGTGGCCATCTACATTTGGAGAGACTGATGACATCTTTTTTATCTTATGGCTGTTATTGAATTAATTTGTAAAACAAATCTTGTTTCTCATGGGTGTCAATAAGACATCAGAGATTGTCTGGTTAAGTAACACTCCAGCAGTGCTGAACATATTCAGAAAAACATCATTCCCCATCATCTACAAAAGAAAACTCACTTCTGGTTACATAAGTTTCAAAGCCCCTTAATGTCCAATTTTGAATACTCAGTCCCTGCCACATAAAGATACTCAGCTGAGTGAAATTTTACAGGCAAGGATGCTGGCATCGTTGCCTATGGCACTAAAATACTTCTCTTTGCACCCCAGTAACTCCAAGCAGCACTGAAATTATTGTATTTGTAAGGGAGCTAAAAATAACTTCACAGAATGCTCACCATCTTTCCTTCTCCTCCACTGCAGTGTTGTATCAGTGCCTAAGTGACCTCCTTGACCACATGAAGACAGTGGTGCTGTCTCACAAACAGAGGTGCTACCAGAAGCAGTCAGAAGATCTGATCTGAGGGACAGGTGGGATGAGGGGTACCCCAGAGGTCCCTTCCACACTGAGGCTGTCAGTGATTCTCTAATTAGTGGTGGCAACCAGGACTAGGGCAGTAGTGAACATGACATCTGAGAAACTAGGAGGGACCAGCTGGCTGGGCCTGGCACTCTGGACAAGCGGAAGGTGCTGGTAAGCAGGGTCTGTCTCCTTCTATTCTCCCCAGGCACCAGGTGAGGAGAAGAGATGGGAATAGTTTTGGAGGAGCAGGGCCAGGGAAGGAAGGCAAAAGAAGTTGTGACAGACAGCGAAATGTTGCCTGTAGAGCCTGGAGGGACTCCCAGCAGCCCTGCTCTGGAGGTAGCCAAGAAAATACCCCACTCTTCTCCTTGCTGGCCCCAGACAGCTGCAGATGGTCCATGCACATGAGTCTGCATGGTGGCTCATAAGGATTTCAGTCAGGTGTTGCTCTGAGGAACACAACAGAAACCCACAGTTCCCCCTCACAGCAAGAATTACTTAGGCAGGAGGAAGGGTCAGAGAAGATGAATTACTGAACAGCTTGGTTAAGGGAGCATCATTCAGCTTTGGGAACCCTGTGGGCAAAGCTAAATCCAATTTTTCTGCTTGAGCCTGCCCAAAGCCCCTTGGCTCTTGCTTTAGGTTGCCTGTGTCAGGTCCCACTCTAAGAGCTGAGCAGGCTTTCACTTGGCCCCTTTCAGCCCAGGAAGATGGGTCCTGCCTTCCTCCAGTCCCCTTAAGGATTTCCATACCTTCCTCCTCTTAATGTGACTGACACTATATGCCCAGGCAGCCAGTTTCTCCATCCTCTCTCTTCTGCACTCACAACTTCTAAATAAAGCAAAAGCATCAGCCATGTCTTTCTGACACCAAAATAACTTGGACATCAGCTACTCTCTAGTGAGGATCAGTGCCAAGTACCCTCAGAGGGCTCTCCAAACTACTCCCTACAAGGGCTTTTTATTAAGCATTCCCTCTTCCTGGTACGTTTGACAGAACTATACCAAGGCGACTTCTCCAGAAAGCAAAAGAATGACAATTTTCAGACAAAGGAGGTTCAGGCCCAGGTCTACAGTGGGAAACCCGCCTTTGAGTCTGTGGCAATCTTCACCAGGGAAATTCAAGGCAGCAAAGGGCTGGTGGGGAGGACACCAGAGCAACCACCATAGGTCCAAATCCCTGGCAAACCCTGAGGAAACATGGTACTATGTCAATAGGAAGATCCAGGTCTCAAAGCTTAATTTCTCTCTTGGTTTTTGCCTAGTTCTCATACCAGAACAACAGCAGGACCCTTGGGCAGCTGCCAGCCCATACACATAGATAGATGAAGATGAGAATGGTGGTCACCTAAAAACCAGTGCATTTTGGGAGGCAGGGGATATATACACAGATAATACTGGCTTCAGAAGAAGGTCTATAACAGACAGTGCTGCATATTGCTGAGTCCAATAGGCAGCATGAGCAGGGACTGTGCTCAAAGCAAATGGATTTGAGCATAGCTAGGAGACACGTTGCTTCTGGTGGCAAAGCTGTCTGGGTGGCTTGTTCCCCTCTCATCAGGTGTGCTGATGCAAGTGTTTGTGAGACGGCTGTAAACCTGGTCATGTAGATGGTCCAGGTTTTTCCAAAATCTCCTTTTTTAACAACTCCCAGCTATTTCACTGATTCAGTTGCATCAGTGCTATTAATGGGATGCTGAACCACAGCCAGGGCAGGGAACAGGAATCTCTTTAAGGGGGTCTTACCACAAGAGAAAACATATCATGGAATTGTTCTCACAACACTGTGGTGCAGCGGGAGGTGAAGCATTTACATCTCCAGACATCACAGATGAGTCTGTCTATTTTTAAAGTTGCTTTTCTCAGCTGTGAGCCTATCCAGTCACTTCCATCACATGCAAAGGATGTCATGGCTGCCAAAAGATAGCTTCTGTAGAGAATGAGAAGTAGGAATTATAGCTGAGCTGAAATGCAGAAAAACTTACTAAAGAAAGCAAAACACAAGGTAGCCCCTCCCTTTTTTTGCATGTACACTTTCTGTTTCCATCAAGTATTTCCCTTTTTCTTCCCCTATAATTCATAAAATTCACTTCTTTTATGCCAATCATCAAATTTCTCTACACAGACATGATGACTACAGATTTAGTTTCCACCCCCAGAGAAATACATGGCTACATTTATCCAAAATGCATTTCTTAATAAAATAAATTTACAAATTCACAGCTTTGGCACATGATGGCAATCCTGTGCCCTGCTGTCACCTCTATCAAAACTTACTTGTTTGCATGTAAGAGTCCATATCTAGGCAGCACTTTTGGTGTGGCCTCAAGGGAATAGTAAAAAACGTATTTCCTTTTGACAGCTTTTGGACAGAACAGTGCAGCTGTGACAGAGGTTAAAAATGATGAGTGAATTTAGTAAAATAAGTCTGACACCACTCAGGCCTCACAGTTGTTGAGAAAATTTTTGAGCAGTCTTGGGAATCCAGCAAAGTCCCAGCTGACTAGAAGCTAGCCAATGTTATCCCAATTTTCAAGAAGGAGGACCCCAAAAACTACAGGCTTGTCAGTCTCACTTCAGTGCCTGGTAAAGTTATGGAAAAGATTATTCTGGTAGGTATTGAAAAACACCTGGAAGACAACAATCTTTGGTCACAGCCAGCACAGCTTCATGAGAGGAAAGTCCTGCTTGTCCAACCTGATTTCCTTTTATGACAAGGTAACTCACCCAGCTGATCAAGGGAAGCCAGTGGATGTCATCTTTTTGGATTTCAGTAAAGCTTTCCATACTGTCTCTCACAGGATCTTTCTGGACAAAATGTCCAGCACAAAGCTGGA
>JAWWEW010000001.1:91055377-91283474 GCA_035583185.1 Anabacerthia variegaticeps | reverse complement strand
GAATCAGAGTCAGCAGTGCCCTGGCAGCCAGGAGGGCCAACCCTGTCCTGGGGGGCATCAGGCAAAGTATCACCAGCTGCTCAAGGGAGGGGATTGTCCCACTCTGCTCTGCACTGGGGTGGCCTCACCTTGAATACTGGGTGCAGTTTTGGGCACCACAGTATAAGAAAGATACTTAGAGAGTGTCCAAAGGAGGGCAATGAGGATGGTGAAGGGCCTTGAGGGGCAGCTGTATGAGGAGTGGCTGAGGGCACTTGGTCTGTTCAGCCTGGAGGAGAGGAGACTGAGGGGAGACCTCACTGCAGTTACAACTTCCTTGTGAGGGGAAGAGGGGCAGGCACTGATCTCTTCTCTGTGGTGACCAGTGACAGGACCCAAGGAAATGGCCTGAAGTTGTGTCAGGGGAGGTTTAGGTTGGATGTTAGAAAAAGGTTCTTCACCCAGAGAGTGTTTGGGCACTGGAACAGGCTCCCAAGGGAAGTGGTCACAGCACCAAGACTGACAGAGTTCAAGACAGGTTTGTACAATGCCCTCAGGCACATGGTGTGACTCTTGGAGATGGTCTTGTGCAGGGCTGAGCTTTGAATTCAGTGATCCTTGTGGGTCCCTTCTAACTCAACATATTCTGTGGTTATGTAATTCACCCTCAACACTAACCAGACCTGTGTACATCTAGGGTGTGTTTTGCTAAGATACAGCATAGTAAAAAGCCAATTTCCCTTTTCACCACCTAAACATTCCTTACATTTAGGCCAGGCTGCTGCTGAGGCTGTTGTTTAATCAACATATCCACATTAACTCTGCAGGCAAACTTGCTAACAGTGAGCAACTTTGTGGTTAGAAGTAACAATGCTGTGCCAACACAGTAAACCCAATGATTTGAAATTTTTGGGTTAATCAGTGTGGCTCAAATGAAGTAGCAGATGAAAAATAGAGATTGAAAGGGAGAGGCATGTGTTATGTTTTCACACATTAGGAGGACTGGTTTTTATCCTCAAGATGAATCTCCTAGGATTCTATTTTAGGAACCTGGAACAATTATTTGATTGATGGTCCTAGTCTTTTCTTACACAGACCAGATCCAGAATTGTACCTATATAGGAATACAGCACTTCTGTCTTAGAACTTCCTCTGTTCCTTGGTGCGCACTTGAGCTTTGGAATAATTTGCTGTTTCATGACAGTAGCCCCAAGATCCAGAAAGAAATGTCTTCTGTCAGCCCTGTTAGCCTTTGTCTCTGGCTGTAATGCATACAGAACATGGCTCATGGGGAAATTATATTCTTTATCTCCAAGCACCACCCAGCATGAGTCCCAGCTTCTGGAACATCCATACACCATATCCCTCCTACAGCACCCATTTCCTGGACCTAATAATGGGGGCTGGAAGGGTTCACATATTCTCCTGCTATCCAGGCCAGTTTCTCACACAGCCCTTTGTAAAAGCTGAAATTATCTCCTTGAAACTGCATGGAGTATTGCAGAGAAGCGATGGTGATGGGAATCACATCAATGTTGAGGTGCCTCTGACAGCTGTGTCACAAAGCCAGCTCACCCAGATCCTTGGTCCTCTCACCACATCAACCCTGCCTTAGCACTTTGGTCCAGCAAAGGAGAAAATAGGCACAGGGAAATTCTTTGACATTAGGAGTTCCCAGAGAAAACAGTCCAGCTTCTAGTTATTTTTCTTGTAAAAAATAATTTGATTGCCTTTCAGACTGGGACAAAGGAGAGAAAGAAAGAAAACTGACCTGACATGCCTACTTATGCCTATGTTTTTGGTTTCTTTAAATGATATTTTCTTCATTCCAAATATAAGGGATGCTGTCCCAAGTCTCCCAGTCAAGTAATTTCTCTTGTGGGCAGGATTTGCTGAGTTTTTCTGAAGATAACATCAGAAACATATGCTGCAGACAGACAGGAGACAGAGGCAAAGCAAGTACTGGAAGCCCAGTTTTAACACAACCCCCTCACCAAATGTGTTAAGCTGTGCCATAACACAAGCAGCTTTCAAAGATTTCCTATTGACTTGAGCTTAGACATGTTAGCGGAAGAACAAATTGATTGTATATACTGGATGAGACTGAGTGAGAAAGAGATAGACCTGGAAATGGTGTTACAATAATTTTGCATTTAACTCCGCTCATTTCTTACACATCCTGTGTTGGTTTACAACCTCATCTTATGTAAAACTTTGTTTTTAAAACAGAGATTACTCAGCAAAAACTCACGCTTGTGCAATTGAGGTCAAGCTCACCTTCCCCAAGACACTAGTGATGTGTCTTCACTATCAGTTTGGTTTTTGTTCCTGGATGTGGTTTATCTGTTAAACCACTACTGTCACTCAGCTTGAATGTGCCTGCAGCAGCTCCTCCTCCCCCAATTTCATTAGAAACCTGTGCCTCTGTTCTGGTGACAGCACCTGCTACAGCAGTGGAAGTCACACACCGGACATAAGCTGAATGAACACACCCTGAATGAGCCAGTCAACAGCTTTCTATCCTGGTGGGGCTGTTTCCCAGCCTTCCTGCAAACACTCTCCAACAGATCCAGTGTGTGCAGCTTGTCACACAACATCTCAGAGCCAAAGTTCAATGCATGTGAGTATCCAGAGAGGACTGGTAAGAAGCCTGACTTGCACAGATCTCAGCATGTCCACAGTTTTGTCACAAAACAGGTCCTAATCAGAAGGATGGTGGTTCCATAGGTCCATGAGCCAATCAATATGCATGCAGGGTGTTGTGCTGCCAGTTCTTTCCTCCTGTTCTTTTAATATGGTCTTCCCTCTCCCTTGCAGCAACGGCTGCACAGTAGCACAAGGACTTGTACTTCAAAATGCTCATCTGCCTGAGCGATAACTGCTTTCTTTGCTAGAGCAGTTTATGGCTGGCTCAGCTGCACAGGCTGTTTCACTGCAGAGTCCCATAGGTACAATACTGACAAGAAAAGGGGAGTGTGGTGATGGGAAGAGAAGCAAAGATAGGACTTAGCAGCCCCAACAGATTGGTTTACACTCACAAGGATCCCCATGCATGGTCCAACTCTGAGTAGTGGATGCTATGCCAACAGGCACATTGGTGGCCACTGTGAATTTAAACAGACTCCAAATGTGAACATGGTTTTCAGAAATAAAACATTTCTTTTAATTGGCAAATAGAACACACATTACAGGTCATTAGTATTTTATAAACAATATTAAGTTACAAATACATGTTAAAAATTGCAGTTCATGGCAGCTAAAAGCTTGGAGTCCAAAATGCATCTTTGCAATGCGTCATTACTTCCCTTTCCCCAGTCCCCTGGGTGAAAATGAATAAAAGATCATTTATCATCTACTAGGAGGTGGTCTACTATATATGCAAACAAAAAGAAAACCTCATCCCTAAGAGCATCGCTAACAAACAGAGGCATTCCAAGTACTTTAGCCATCTTAAATCATGTCAGATGCAATGAGGACACAGTTAAGAATTATTCTGTAACACTTGAAGCAAAGACACAGACATCTTCATATTAAACTAATAGTTCAATGCTTTCTGTTCCAATTCAGTTTAAAACCAATACTAGCTTCTACCCCACAGTGGCCTAAAGTCCATCATGCAGGCTTCCGAGCCATCAATGCTAGATGTTTGTATATCAGACCCTTACACATAGAAAAGAAACGGTGTACAACTAAACAGCATATATAAATATGTATTTCATATTTAGCAGATCTTTATTCCCCTCCTTAATGACTTTTGTTGGTATTAGTGAGATACACAGCTCATTCCATTTTCACTACACTCAGAATATTAACAAGTTACCATTATGTGTGTTAATATACTAAATATCCTTTAACAAGTCTCTTTTAAAAAGTATTTAAAAACATTTTTGGAAAAGTAAAAATCTATTTTCCAGAAAAGCAAGTGGTACTAGGATAGCATGGACTCCAGTGCATAAACATCCCTTCAGAGAAAACCCATCTTGATGGCTTTTGTGCCTGGGAATCAGCGTGTCTCATCTGCCAGATTCGTATTCTATTTGTCCTTCTCACTGTGGTGGTACAAGGTCATCAAAATCAGCTTACTTTGCCTTTCAGTTGGCAGACTTTCAAAGATTACCATTCACTGGACTGCACAAGAGACACATGGAACTTTGACATGAGTTCATTTTTTTCTTACTCATAATTATGACAGTCAGTTTTATTATACCGCTGAGATTGCATCTTCAAAACCAAAGTCTGCTGAATGTGCCTGGAGAAATGACTTCGTATCTCAAAAATATCAAGAGTACCATTCAGATCTGAATTTCTATTAAAAACTGTGCACAGTTAGCAAAAATTACGCTGCTGTAAAATCAAAAGGCCTTCTCCTTGGCCTGCTCAGAATACAAGCTACAATGCAAGAGATTACACCAGAGGGTTTTTTCTCTGCTTCTTTTCTAAAAACAGGCATTAAAAGTAAGGTGTTACTACGCTTTTCCTAAGACAGCACACAGGGGTGTGGCATAATATACATTAATCAGGAACAAAAAACAGTAACAAACAACCATTCTAGAAAATGCTGCATGTCAGCAGCATGCTTGGTTTCCAAAACATAAGGAATTGCATGGGAGTTGTCAAGATGAAGTCCACACACCTTGATCATTGAACTGATCACTAGATTCCAAGAAACCAAAGCAAATTCAAAAATACACATGACAACAACTGCCTAGAAGGCAGAGTTTTATCATCTGTCAATAACCAGATGAATAAAGTGCATAGCAAGTATTATAACAGTTTCTTGAAAAGAGAATACATTTACCAAGTCTCAAAGTTTGTAAGCTTGACACTTATTCATACATTTTGCTACATGTGTGGCTTCCCTTTTGTTTTGCTATTTAGCTTCACTGATCAACCCTTCAGCACTGTCCTGTGATTTCCTTTGTACTTCATATGGAATGTGCTGAGATCTCTGACTGTTGCCTGATGTACGTCTGGAAGCTCTTGTCACCAATAGGATGTTCCCTAAAAAAAAAGGAAAAAAACCAGGTACTACAGAATTTTCTGTCAGGACATGAAAATTTCAGAGCAGAAAGTGGAACAGACAAAACATTTTCCCTAAGTTTGACTCTCAAAATTGCAATTGTAATGATAATACTGCATCACACTTCCCCTAGAACAACTGACTGATTGAATTTTGTCAGTTATATGCAGAATGCTTTATTTATGTGTACACAAAATAGAGTCATGTCATTGTATCAGCCACGCTTTCCATTTTTAAACCAACACTCCAAGATAAGCTGGTAAATACAGGTATCTTCTCAGTTAACGTTCACATTTTAAAACCAACGACGTAACAAACCCACTTTTTTTTTTTTAAATTAATAAAATTGCATGAAAAACCAAGCATCTAAAAATTTCCTACAGTCCTTTAAAATACTGTGATAATCAATACTAAGTTACAGTCCCACTTTGCATATATTTGCGGGATCTTTTTTGGACAAAATATGGTGAAGGCCAGAACATAAGCACAGGAAATACCATTTCCCAGGACTGTTCCCCTGTTTGGACAGCCCATTATACTTACTGGCTTCCATACTTTGTCTTCTTAAATTTATCCCTCTTATACTGAGCGTGCTCCTGCTCTAAAGTTCCAACACCTTCAATAATCAGCTTTAGTGTTTTATATGTCTCCTTAGGGTCATCAATGATGAATGTAGAATATTCTTCTTCTTCAGGTCCATCATACACAGATTTGCTGCCACAGGCCTCTGGAGGAAAAAAAATTAAGTACAGGAAGAGATATCAGGCAGTGGGGAAAAAAAGCAAGACATACAGACTAAAAGTATACAGTTGCTAGGTTTGCTTCTGTATGACCACCACAGAACTTTGGCTTTTGACATCAGCAAAAGCCCTCTGTCCTTTTGCTGGGCTGTTGGTAAGGACAGAGGCTTGTCCCATGCTTGTTCCCTCCTCCTCCTCTCATACAGAAAGGATGGCAAACCTGGCAGCTGCTCCTGGCTTGGAGGGAAGCTGTTCTTTCCTGCAGAGGTGATTCTTTCATCTCAGTAACCACCAGCAGTATCCCATGCACAGTCTGGAAACTGACACAGCCCTGACTCTGAGCAGGCCAGTCCTGTAGCTCAGTGGCAAAGTCAAGTATTCACTTCTTGTGACAGGTTTCAACCCTAAGCAGCAAGTACAGCCTGAATTCAAAATCATTACAGGCTGAAGTGGTCATGTTTTACCACACTACCTCTACAAGATTCATACAACAAGCACAAGCAGAACATGCCATGACTATTGCCTGCTTAGTGACATATCCAAAGGGGAAAGTTACACTACTTTCTGATCTTACCAGGGAGCCTGCCTGGCTCAGAAATCCAGACACTGACTACACATGAACATTTGTAACATATTCCCTGTGTGATGTACTTCTGCACTGTAGCCAAGTGCATTAGAAGGAGAAAGATAATATTTTGTCTCTCTTTTCCCCTAGCTTTCTAGCTTTATTGCTGTCTCAGTTTCAGCTTTCAAATTCCCTTCCCCTTGCCGCACTGTCTGCACCAGACCTGCGTCCTTTTTCCCAACACCGAAATTTGACGCTGGCTCTGGTAGTGAGGATTCGGAAAAGGGGAAAGCTGGGCACTGGTTCAGACAGCTCGGAAGTGGTGGTGATCTTAAGTTTGCAATTGCACAGCAGCCAGGAACAGATTAAAGTGCTTTCCAATCTGTGTGTTTGACACCACTGGCTTATCTCATATTATAAAATGAAGTTCTATTTAAAGATCAGTGCCACAGTCAAGGCTTCCCCACCACTCCCTGTGCTAAACTGGGATTTCAAGTCTGGCACTGTGTACACCGGATACTTTTCTTGGCATGCCTACTAGTACCAACTTCCTCTGCTGTCTCCTCTTTCTTTTATCCTTTACTTCACATCTCTGCTCCCCTCAGTTCCTGAGGGCTTCCCAGCCAAAACTCCACTTTTCAACATTTCACAGACATCCACAGGTCATCCTTGACAGGCAATTCCAAAAAAGCCTTCCTGAAGAAACCATTTGTATCCAGCCTGCTCTTGGGATCTAAATCAGGGAATGTGCACGTGACTTCTGGTAACACAAAACCATATTCCACTGAAACCTCAACTTTGCTTCTTGTCAGGATCAGTAAACTTCTGGTTCAGTGCTGGCCCTGATTTGTCAATTCAGAGCATCCAAGCAATGCTCTGTGCCTATGCTATTTTAGGATCATGTGATTAAGACCATATTTCAAGCAACTGTTATTACGCAAAGAACTTTCTACAGACTATGAGACTGCACACTGCACCAAAAATAATTCACACAATTGCCTCATGACAACAGAAGGGGAAACAAGGGAAATGGCTACTGTGTTCTAGGATGTGATCGCAAAGCTGGTCTAACTAAAACATCCAACATTTCACAGGTATTTTTGTCTTCCTAAGTATGTTGGAGATGCAATGATCTTTCATCCTCACCTTGCATTTTCTCCAATTTTGGCATATACAAGTTGAAAAGAGAGTAGATACGCTCAGTTTCTCTATCTCCATCTATATCCAGTTGTATATTTGCTGGCAGACCTCTGTAAGGCATGAGGAAGAGAGGTAGAAATTATATGTTAAACAGTGTATTATGGCACTAAAAGTGCTTAACGAGAAAGAAAATAAAAGTAAGTATTCATGAAAACCAACAGATTGTGTGTAACAGAGCTCAAAACTTTCTATATTTCCCCAAGGAAGAAGTAGGCAACTTCAAATTTCTTTATGCCTCTAATATCCAGCATGCTTTCACTCTGACTTGAAAGGAAAGACTGCGTCAGTCTCCAGACATTTTGGCGAATTAGTCTGCTATAACCAGATGGAGGAGCCAAAGGGCTGAACTTCCAACCATCCAGATTTTATATTCTGAGACTAACTACCACTGCAGACCTGTTACTTCTCTCAGTTTAAATGAAAACTGTTTCCTACAAACCAAAGAGTGCATCTTCATTTAACAGAGAGCATGAGTTGGCCTCTTAGAAAAAGTTGAGTTTAGAATTAAATGTATCAGCAGATGATTGTTCTAGGAATTTGCAGATGGGACATTGAGATTTTACCAGGGACAAGTGAATCAGAACCAAAGTATCTTGTCCCACAGTCAACTCCCATCACTGTCTTTAACTCTAAAAATGTCAACATTTTGACCGAGACATGCAGATCCTGACACTGATATCAGAAACACCAATAAAGATGGCCTTTGAAACCACCCCAACACCTGCACACCCAGCAGATCTTCTTGGTAACTGCACACCTGCAAGTCACACGGCAGAGTCAACCCCCCCAAGGGCAGGACCTGGACTGAGGGTGTGTAACCATCCTTACCCAGTGCAGGGCGTGCAGCCAGGAGTGTTGTCTGCAGTAGCTTTACAGCACAGCCAGTGGCCATTAAGATAGGCAGAGGGATGGTAGACTGTGAGGCGTTTTTTGTTGCATTGGCTAACTTTGGTGAGGATATCAATCCAGTCCTTGGCCTCCACACAATTATTTGCTTGGATATACAGAACTCTTCTTTCAGGCTGGATCACCTGGAACATCTGCAAATAAGGCACAGAATAAACCACCAGAATAAATCAGTGAACCTAAGACTGGACTCAGAGTGAAGGTTTACTACAGGAGAAAACACAGCATACTAAAAGAATGCACTGATAAATAGACTTCAACACAAAACCAAGCAGTAAAGGTGCCCTTCAAAGAACAAGACCTTTCACTGGTACAAGGAGTAAGATACCATTCCTGCAGGAGATGATTTACAAACAGCTAATATCAACTTGCTCGTTGGGCCTCAACAAGATTTGTTGTCAGCCTCAGGGATGCAATTCTAGGAGTGCTGCAGCTCCAAGTTTTAGAAGGCTGACAGAGGCACCCAGTGCTGCCTGAAAGGAAATGCTAGTCAGCAGGAGGCAGAAAAGAAAAAAACAAGAGTTTGGATCCAGCCTTAGTGAACAGTTTTGCTTTAACATTGTCATTTCTCTAGTTCTGTTAATACCTATTTCAGTGTAACTCTTGCCTTTCAGTAACTTCCATGCTTCTGCACCCAACTATAGCTGCTAATAGAAAATCCCAGCAATGTCCAGCACTGCCAAAATACACACCAAAGAAAGAGTCCTCTTAATACAACTTTTCAGGACATAAATGTCAACTTGAGTCTAGGAAGCAGGGAAGGAAGAACAAGGAAGATGGGACCATGCAGCTCAACCCTTTATTAACAAAGAACTACAGAGAAAAGAATTTTAATGTCCTGCTGGGTTAAATGGAGCCTCCTGCACTGCAACAAAGGAACAGATTTAAGGAGTATGACTTTGTGTAAGAAGATACCAACAGAAGGGAACTAACATATGGCAACTGTTACTGAGAAGCCCACAACCAAGCCAAGAATTTCAAGTGGTTGCAAGACCTTTACACTATCAAAACCACCAGTTGCCTCTCGAACTACACAGAAGACCTGAACAGCGCTTAAAGCTACCCTCACATCCCCCAAACTGTGCTTAAAGACAATGAAGGCCCTTACTGTGAGACAGGCAAATTTATCATGAGTGAGAAAGACACATTTGCTGCAATTCAGAGGACAAATTCATAGAGAATATTTATAGAAAATGTGAATCTTTAATCACATTTAGCATCCAGGATAGAATATCCATTGCAAATACATCTGCTGTGGTGTTTTGAGAATTCTGTTCTTGCTGCGGTATCCTATATATGTATAGCAAGAAAAAAGGGAATATATTAGCACAAGAAGGTGGTTACTACTTATGAAAAGACTCTTACTTTCCACAATAGATGTAGTCACCTTTATTTCATAAGTAATACTGAATTTAAGCAACCAAAATAGCACACAGTTTCTTATGTTACCAAAAAAGGTATATTTTTCCCATAATGAATCTTCACAATACAGGCATATTTTGGATGCTCAGTCTAGCTCAGCAGACTCAGTGTAAGTTACAGAATTATAGCTCAGCTCCTCTCCACAGACAGTGAGTTTTATCTCAACTGTGTGACTACTTTTAGTTCAATCAAGTTACTTTGCAGAGCACAGCTGGCAACAGTTCATGTTACAGTTGCCTTCTGACAGCTTGAGAATTACTTTGCAGCTTGGTTGGGTTTTGCCTCTCTAGCTGAATTAAAAACATCAAAGCAAACTACAGTACAACTGAGACATGTTCTAGAAGCAGGTGGAACTGAAACTTTTTAACAGAAGTTTTAATTGAGAGAGAGATATACTACCAAAATAATACCTGAAACTGGGAAAATACTGAGGAACCTAGAACTGTATTTCACTTTAATGAAGAGCTGTTTGAGGAACCTAGAATGCAGGGCAAATTTGAGCACTGCCCTGCACAGTGCCCACAAGTAGAATAGATGGCAGGAAAGACTAAAAGGCAGAAAAAACTACAAGTCACAACTACTTACATGTATAAAGAAGTCTGTAGTATATGCATGTTTAGAACTGGAAAAACATTGGTTTTTTGCTTACTTTTAAATACAATGTTTTAAAGACTGTGCTCAGCTTTACAGGCAGAGGTGTATGAAAAGGGCTCCAAACATCACCCAAACTGATCAAGTCTGTTCTTGCACAATGGCTGGTATGTCTTGAATACAGAAGTTGGCAGTAGTGTTCCATGCATGAGAAATACAGCTGTATTTTATTTGCTAATGTGGCAATCAAAATAGTAAACCATACTAGTACTGCACAGATGTTCTTTCGACATAAGACCTTACACACGTTAAATATATATATACACATATGTACTTGCATTAACCAATAAAGAGACCTGATAGCTAATAAAGAAGTTATGATACTTCACAATTATAAGCAGCCAGATCCTTCCCAACAGAGAGGTCTGGCAGAAAGGGCAGGGACTTGATCATCTTACCTGTGTCTGACATTACAGAGCCCAGACAGCTGATCAGCAGCGGTCAGTACTGAGTGTGCTGCAGATCACGAAATCCAAAGACTGCTGACTGGGCTGTTAAGAATCTGAATGGGCTGTACTTTTGGAAACTCCTGCTACTATATACAGAACAAGCAGCTGTGGTTGTACATCTTTCAATAGAAATCCAATCCAGGTTACAAAAGGGAAAAAGGCGATTAGGCTGGTGGATCTAGAGCAGCCTAACAAATACATTAATGAAGATGACCTACTTACATTTTTCATTTTAAAGGATTCCTCCTCCAGTCTTTCCACTGCCAGAATGTTTTCAATTGGAATGCTACACAGAGGGTGATCACCTGCAGAACACACACACAGATAATGAACAACTTCTTCACAATTCAACTTCACCTTCTGCCCCTATTCTAAGGGCTGATTCAGTTCCTTTGAAAATAATTTTGACTGCAGAAGAAAAGAGTAAAATCTTTCCTTCAGCAGGGATTTGCTAGCATGGTCCTTAAGTATTAAGTTCATTCTGTTTTCAGCTGCACTGCTTTATACTAGCAAACCTCTTAGAAACTGACTACTGTAGCAGGATGCAACATATTTACTGAGAAGGTGACAATGACAGAAATCATTCCTGTCAGCTGAACTGAGCTATGTTGATGGCGGTGACGCAAGATCTCAAAACTGAGTGTGAAATAATGACTGGCATGATGTGAACATGCTTCCTTATCTTTCTCACTCCCTATGATGGAAGGGTGTTTGTTGGGTACTACTGAACAGACAGGAACTATTTGCAAAAAGCAAAATCCTTGCTATTAGACAACATTAAATGAACACATTTTGAAAGTTCAAAGGTTGCAGGCAAAACTCTGTTTGCTCCCATCCAGTTGTGCCAATACTACAGGATTTATGAGAACAAGTTGAGATGCACCCGAGAATGTTCAGCGTAAACCCAAATCCCAGCATAAGGATGGCAAGTTTCTTTTCCTAGCACAATCTACTAGTTAACCGTGAAATCTACAAATGATGTTGATAACCGATATTAGACAAATGTTATCAAAACCTTTGCTAACTTACAGGGTATTTTGCTATTCAAGAAGCTTCTCTAACCATCAATACAGACATCTTAAAAGAAGGCACAAGAACACACAGGCTGACAGACTTGCCTGCACTGTGCCTTCTCCAGTTACAGATTAAGACCTCAGTCTTCTGTTCCTACCCAACATTTACTCTTTGCTATATATATGTATCAAAAGAAGACTGGCAAACCTTTGTTACCTTTGCTTTTCTGATAGGTAAACTCATGGTTTGTCAGGCGAAACCATCGCTTCTTGAAGTTTTTCATACCAAATCGTTTTCTTCCTTGTGCTCTCTTGATCATGAACCTGGTAAAGAGGACATCAATTGTTACAATACACCACATTTCATATATACATGCATATAAATATATGCATACATATAGAATACGTATTTATGTACACAGATGTATACATAGATACATACATATATATACAGACATAAGTTATGGCACTTGCAAATCTTAAGGAGGGAAGTGTTTTCTAATTATTGAGGTCTTGTCTTGGCAAGGAAAGAAGTCACATTTGGATAGGTTTAGTGCATCTATTAGTTAAGTCTGTCCATTTCTCAGATCTAGATAAGGGGCAAGACATGAAACTTGACTTGCAGGGGCTCTAGTCAGCTGGCTGAACTGCAGTTTGTGCTCTTGCTGCAATTATAAATACAGCTAAAGGGTTTCCTAGTACAGCAGAACAAAGGCAGAATGTGGTTAGTACTGCTCTGCTAAGACTGAACTGCTGACTCTACAAGCTTTATTTTTTGTTCTTTTTAAAGCTGTAAGAAAGCTCAAAATTGAATACGTTTAGTAATTAAAAGGCAGGTGTAAGGCCTCTGGAGCACAGGGGAGTGCACCCTCACATGCTTTAATCACTCTCAAGCTCCAGAAACAACTGGGATGTTCCACAGATTCATTTGCAATTGCACATGTTGGAAACGCATTCTCAGTAACACACAAAGCAATCTGATGGCTGAAAGCTCAATACCCACTCCCGCTTTTTTTTTTTTGGCAGATGAGAGGTGTTCATTTAGTGAGCTGTCAGTTTTAATTTATTTCAAACTTAAATGAGTTTACAAGAAACTGTGATGCATCCACCACCTTTCTAAAATCCACTAAATCAATCCAAAAGCTTCAAGGTGACTTTGGAAAGCACAGTGACTTCATACTGCTCAGCATCACTTTTGGTGGTTAAAAATGTGTATGCATATGAAACAGAGTTGGTAACAGCTACTCTACACACTACATTATTCTGCCAAATACAAAACTGTATAACGGAGCAAGTAAAAACTACTTATTACAGAGTAGTTTTTATCAAGTAGGAAGGCACTATACAGCACAAGGAGCACACAGAAAGAAGAGTCAATTACTTGGTTGAAGATTTTCAATAGCAGAACTAAAATGCTTAGAACAGCTAACACTGCTTCTTGCCTCTGGTATTTTCAGTCAGAAACAACTACAATACATTCACCCAAATTGCAGGTCTGTTTAAAGCTCAAAGAGAAACCCAAGTTCCTTCAGACTTTAACTGTTTTGTAACTAGCTGGGTTGGTGCCTGCTGCTCATTCTGAGTTGCATGGGCAAAAGCTGACAAGGATTGTAAACAGCAAGATTTTTTCAAGTGGTTACAGTTACACACATCTCTTAAAACGATCAGACAGTTACTGTCCTGGTCCTTATTCTTGGAATACTTGGGAAATATTTACTAAAACCATGTGATTCACGTCATCACCAGGCCCACTGGCCATAGGCTTCATATTTCAAGGCTAAGGCAAATTTCAAAGGAAGAGCCAATATCCTTGAGCAGGACAACACGCTCTTCAAGTTAGTTTCTCGTCCTTCTCAGGTCAGCACTTCAAAGGTGACTTAAAATTGAGAACTCCTATAGAGCTTCCCCTCTTTGAAAAACACAAACTCCATACAGCAGAGCTAAGAGCACATTTCTAGTTAAATTCTTCATAATTGACACAGCCACAAGAAGAATGTGCTCTTACTTTCCAGAGACGGGTGAAAACAGTCAAAGCCACAGAAGTTAAAAGGCTGATTTCTTTGTTTCTAACAATTGCAGAATGTGTGAGAAGTCAGAGCAGATAGAAGGACAAAGGGAGAAAAAGTCCAAGACAAAACCCATTTCAAGTACAGGTTGCTTGGAGATCCTGTTTCTTTTCTCATGCTTATGGTAGACCTGAGTCTGGATCTGCCTTAACCTTGCCTGGAATTATCAACATGCTCTTTTCACCTACAAACCCAACTAATTCTCCTTTTAATTATCTTCCCTTTGGAAAGAATCAGGCAGGCAGCTGTTAAGCAGTGATGGCAGGGTTGATGCCAGCAAACCCAAGTGTCAATGACTAATCTTTGGTAGTGCACATTAATTCAAAAGTACAGATTATTTTCATCTACATACTCTTAACAGAAGCAAAACTAGATTAAAAAATAAAACACAAGCAAAAACATTGCCAAGGCAAACAGAAATTCCACTAAACAGCCATTCAATCTGGAGAAGAATCAAATCAAAGGCTTGTGAAAATTCCCATCCACTTCCCATGATGTAACATGACAATAATGTAAAGTATCAGGAAAAATAGACTGCTGAAGGCCACTCCTTAACCTTGAGAACAATTTGCTTGAATACTATTTAAGAAGTGCCTAGAAAATGTATGGTTTCTTCTTAATCACTCCCAGTGAGTTCATCAGGATCCATACAGTGTTTCTCGCAGCCCCTGCTTACAGAAAAACTCCTTTATTCTCTATTTACAGCAGGTTTTTGTTTTAAGAAAAAAAAAAAAGGTCAACATCAAGAAATAGATAACAAAATGTTCTCTGCTGGGCTTACATAGGCATTTCAGGATTGTTAAACAGAGTATTTCCTCCCCAAATTTAAGTCAGACAAGTCTACTGCTGCACAAGACATGCTGTCAGCCAGTAGCTACAGCAAAGCAGCAACTGCCTCTACCATCTTACCTGCATGAACTATTACCATCAACTTTCTTTACTGTTAGTTTAAGAGTCCTTACAACAGCAGCCACAGGCCGAGCAAGAAAAGACAGAAAAAAATCAGACAGGAGCAAAAGAAAGACAGAGGCAGAAAAAATGTTTTAGAGTTAGAGGGAAAATGTTACAAACCATAAATTTATTTCGAGAAACAAAATTATGATAAATGTATGTACAGAATTAAAATAGACAAAATTGCTTCTAGAGACAGATGCTTATCAGAGAAGTGAACTGTTGAGGTTAACTGGATGAGGCAGTCATGTTTTCACTGACAATGTAGTTTTTTGCATTACTTAGAGGGACCATGAAAGCTTACTTTCAAGCAGTATTTCAACTTACTGAGCATGACAAGAATTTGGATTTTTTTGCTTTCTTCCTCCCAGCTAAAAGAAGTTGTTTCCACAGTGCACTTAGATGATCTTAACAACTCAGTTTTGTAACACGAAAAAATGTCAACAATTGGTATCTAAAACTAATATAGCATATGGAACATGTTTCCCAAAAAAGGAAAGGTACTAAACGTCCTAAAACTAGAAACTCTTCCAAGTGCATCTCAAATTTTCCTTGAAGTGGCCATGATAATGGTTAGCATATGGATCTTATAGGGCAGCAAAGCAAATTCCAATTACAGGCTTTGTCCTCATTAAGATATTCAGTATCTGCCTTCACAGTGGAATTTTACAGCTTTTGTTCACTGGATCTTAGGGAAAAAAAATCAACTTGATTTTACTACAATGCTGAATTAAGTTTATTTTGCCTTAGCTGAGCTAATTAAGTTCTACAGGCTTCCCTTTCCTCCACTTATTTCAAAACACACTTAAATTAAGATGTTTAAATCAAATGAAAACACTTTAAAATCAGCTGTAGTGACCATATAGAGAAGAAACAGCAACCAAAAAATAATTTTTCTACATTCTTCTCTGAATGCATGGATGGAATAGAGGTGGCAGAAATAAAAGCAGCTGCCTTAGAATGGTGGCAAGCACACAATTAGAGGGGTTTGTTGCACATGCATACTTACCCTTCTTTAAGCAATATAGGCTGCTCTATGCTCTTGTGATCTCTTCTTCCTGAAGACGAAATTAGATCTAGAAACTAAAAGGTGAACAAAAAGCAGATATAAAAATGACAGGCCCACATCACCCAAATAAAAATCTTTAATGTGTATAGCACAGAGCTATAAGAATATAATGTAAAAGTAGTTAAACAGAAGGTAATGGCAGAAGCTTGAGGAATTTGGGACGTTTCCTGGGCTGTAAACTAAAAATAGCACAAATGCTGTTAAGCAGAAAAACTGCAGATGATCAACACTTCTTGTGCTTCTCCTTTGTCATACCTACGTTTCACTTCCTTGTGGACTTTTCATCACAGACCTGCAGCATGCTACAAAGCACACACATCTCAAGCTCTAAGTAGCAGCTTATTAATCCAACCTAATTATTGAGTACAAATATATACAAAGAAATTCTACTATTCACATGCATATAACTTGATAACAGTTTCTTCAATATTCCAGTTATCAGGAGTCTGCTTTTTGAAGGATGTTTTCTGGTTTACTAACAGTATGTATTACATTCTAGGATTCCAAGCTTCAGCTTCAACAACACAGCAGGATTTTTCAGAACATTCACATGCATTACTTACATTTTTTACTGCATCTGCATATTTCTGCTCATTGAAATAGTCATAAAATGTAGCCATGTAAGATTCCTTGAAATTGGCCTGAAATACAAAGCCAAAACCATGAAGATCATAATACATTTTATACAGAAAATATTACTGTTAACAGCAGTAGGTCAGAAGGAAAGTCACTGCAGATAAGATGGGTTTTTTTCTGGCCAGAGGTAAAATAAGGAACTTTCACGTTGTATAGCGCACATTTGGTAGCACTAAGTTTTACTTCAAAAAGGCAGCAGAATGCATTTCAAATGTTTAGTTGCTACAGTTAGCAATGCATTCTCCAAAAGCTTCAAAATTCTGCTTTGGCTTTTAATCTTCCTCCCATAAGAAGCTGACAAAAAGTGTGAAAAAAAGGAATTCTACTGTCTTGAAGGATTCATAATTGAGGTACGTAATCACCTACAGTTGCCTGTGTGAATCCTACCTAGACCACCAGTGACCCCCAATTATCACCAGCTATAGCAGTGTGGTGCTTTAAGTACACTTATTTCAATCCAACATCCAAAGTATGGGCATCTAGATCTAATCCCACAGCTGTCAGACAGGAAACTGAACCAGAATGAAAAGTATAGCCCTTCCCCTTACTGAGCAATTCTTCTCAATTGAGTTTTAAAATCCTGAAGCCCTATAGAGCTGCTGATCATGTACCTCAGACAAGCAGAGAACTTCACAGGTTCTCCTGATCACTTTCTTTCTTCCAGATGGAAGGAATGAAAAGCTCTGAAACAGACTTCTAGGTTGGTCACACAATTTTGCTTTACTGAAATCTAGTTCAGATTAAGACAGATTTAGTTTTCCTCTGAGCATGAGAGGCTTATAATCAAAGCACACATAACCATTTTTGCATAAGCCTAGTGCAACTCAAGCATTTTAAAGGCTTAATTACAATTAGTGATAAAATATATTCAAAAATCACTTTCCTAAATTAAGCCTTTAAATGAAAATGTCATACTTACAGATTTAGATTTTGATAAGCTGCCTAGTGTTTGAATAGTCTTAGAGATAAGTGTCAAAGTTCGAGAAGTCTGAGGATCCTATGAAAGAGAACAATATTATATGGACTAGTTATTTAAAATATGAGAGAGAGGAAGGTAAACTATATACCTTATTTCTTATTTCACTTGAAAAAAAGTAACATAAAATCAGAAGACTCAATGAAACAATGCAGGAAAAAAGTTGCCTTTGTTTAAAAAGGTTTTTGACTCTTAAGCCAACATGCTCCATAGCTACCCTATTGATCTGAGAAACAAAGGCAATCACTTGCAAAACAAAACCAGAGATTTCCTGAAGACTGCCCACGTCCTGAAGACTCCCCATTCCCAATGAGAACAATTACTAAAAGTCTCCAAAATATTTGCAACATTGCTGACAATCAATCCAGCATTAATCTAATACTGCAAAAATGAAGCAAAGATGACCTTTTCCACAGCAGCTGAGACCCTCTATCTTTTTTGTCCTTAAATTTCACTGTTTGTCCCTTATCTCCCAAGTTCTACACATACACAGCCATTCAACATATGCTTAATATTTGAGACAATAGATATAGCAGATCTTTAAACTAACAAACATACTTTTCCTAAAGGCTATTAAAAGAACTAAAGAAAGCATCTCAATATACAGTCTAAGGTGATAGTACTGTAAACATAGCTAGAAAAAAATTGATACAGTACTTACTGGATGGTGTGGTGTAAGCTGAAAGAGGTTTGGAGAAAGAATGGCAGGAGCAAAGAACCTCAGGAATATAAAGCTGCTGACAGCTGTGTACCTCACATCTGGGTCACCTATTAAAAAAAAGACCTCTACTCAGCATTTCAATAATCCTTCCTTAAAAACCTCCTGAAATTTTCAGAAAGGTAACTCAAGCGTGTGCTGGAAATGTATATATTTGTGAGTTACAGGATTAACTGATGACAGAATTTGGAACCAGAGATCATCTAGCCTAAACCGAGGAAATGTTAATGAGAGCCTTTTAAAAAAAGAAGTGTGTTCATGACACAAGCTACAAGGAGAACACCATTCACTTTTCATTTCATACAAACATCTGCTATTCCATCTATGCACTGAAGTATGGTGAATAATTTACACAGTTTATGAAATGTTCAGCACAGAGGCCAACTCTCATTACAGACTCCTAATGTATCTATTCCAGTTGGTAGTTACAGAAAATACAGCTTATTTATTTATTTTAACATAAAATACAGAGAACGACAGCACAGTCAATTTTTTTTTTGCTTGGGCTTTTCTACGCTGAAGTGACTGTTTAAAAGCTGAATTCATATTACTCTCTCTAAAACATCCTTACTGTAATCTGCTTCCCTTTGTGAAAATACACAGATTGGTTATTTAGCCCAGTTCCAGTTTTATATTGCCCACTCGCTCTCACAGAGCCAAAACATCTAGGAGAGAGTGGAAAGAATTCTCTCTTGACAGCCAGAAAACCTTTGCAGCACATGTGCTGCCAGGGCAATGAGCTTGCAGTAACTCCAATTTATAGACTGGCCTTTATTACAGATTGACACATGAGCAGGAAGTAATTCCACTGCATGAAGTCTGCAAACTGAGCCATTACAAAACCCTAAACATTTTAAAACTCAGCATACTTTGCAAACACTGAACTCCAACATATATCATCGTAATGATCTTTTTAAATGTTTTCCTTTAAAAGATGTTTAAGAAAAAAGACTTCACACCATCATTAAAAGTCATGTTCTTTCATGTTCAGTGAAAAACCAGCATTAACACACTCCAAACTGTATTTTCGATAAGTGGCTGTTCAATTAGTGAATCCAGCAGGGATCACACAGACTGCTAGACTACACCTGTGTTTAAAAGCTATCAGTTACATAAAATAGAGCAGTATATAGAAACTTACCTTGAAAACGTTTGGCAGCTGATTCTCTCAGTGAAAAGAAAATATCACACATCACTGTAGGGCAGCTTACACCAGATTTTGTAATTACAGTAAAAATGCGATCAACATATTGCCTCAGATTTTCCTGAAAAAAATGTAAAGATTATGACAAAATTAGTATAATTTTCTGCTGTGAAAAGTGGTACTATTTCTGGTTTTATTCATAATGGCATCATTAAAAGACTCCCACTTTCAACATTACACACTTGGAAAACAAACTCACACTCAATTATACTCTATTTGGTAAATGCACATATTCAAGTACAAGAGCAACAATATCATTCCTCTCAAAACCAAAAATCAAATGATATGGCTGTATGGCTTACCACTCCTTTTCACAGAACCATTTTCTACATCATCAGCAGAAACATGGAATTAAAGCTGGGAAAGACCTCTCAGATCATTTAGTTCAACCCAGCAATAACAAGTCCACCAGTAAACCATGACCTCAAGTGCCACATTCACATGCCTCTTTAACATTTCCAGGGACAGTGATTCCATCATGTCCCTGGGCAGCCTGTTCCAATATCTGAACACTCTTACAGTGAAGCAATTTTTCCCAATGTCCACTCTAAACCTCCCATGACACAACTTGAGGGCATTTCCTCTCATCTTGTGACTTGCTGGGAGAAGAGGCCAAACCCCACCTTGCTACAACCTTTCAGGTATTTGTAGAGAGAGACAAGGTCCTCTCCCAAGCCTCATTTTTTCCAGGCTAGCCACAGGCTAAGTCATCCTTGTCCTCAAGGGTGACAACAGAAGTGATTAACTTTCTACAGGTTTATAGCATAATGTAAAGCTGTTGAAAAATAATTATAAGGGTGGTGTTAAGAAAGCTTGCACTGTATTCTGATGAATGACAAGATTATTTGCAACATCAAATGTCTGAGGACCTCAGTTATACTTGATAGTGTAAACAGAGATTGTGTCTTCAAAGTCTACTTCATACCCTGTTATTGTCCAGGTTTTCACCATCTTTTAATTTCACAGGATCAATTTCACAAGGTTTATGGACCTGGCAGATCTAGAAAAAAAATACATAAATTAATACATAAGGTTATCTGCAAGTAGGAAAAGTTTTGTAAAAAGTGTAACTGTTAGGTTTTTGAGGTTAAGGGCAAAAGCCAACTTTATAAATAATATTTTTCCTCCAGACAAAGCATCAAACATAAATTATGGGTGATAATGATTTTTTCCCAAAAAGCAGAATTAATCAGTTCTACCCTTTCCTTAACTGAAATGCAGTATTTTTCTTTAGACTCTTCTCAAGCAAGACTATTCAAGAAAAGTACTATTTTTCCAAAACTGTCAACTTTGAAAGTATATCCATATTCTTTAAAACTTGACATTCTCTGATGAAACATTAAGACAACAGCTGAAGAAATTGCCAAATCATTTAAAGGAAGTCTGTGGTCTGAAAGCATTGCCCAATTACTGCACTAAAAGATACACACTCACCATTCTGGACTGGACAGATAACAAACCATTGTTATAATATATGCATCACATACACAGTTATCTAAGAATAATTGTCTTCCTTTATATCCACTGGATTAAATGTATTACTTACAGCTGTATAGAAGCTTTCTGTTCTATATTTTTTTAATTCATCTAAGTTATTACTTTATTAATTTTTTGAAGCAATATATGCTAGTTTTCATAAAACAGTAGTTTAATAAATAGAAATTTTCCTTTTCCTTTAATACAATCCAGCTGTTTCTGAATTGGGCAACTCAGCTGTGGCTAAAGTAACACACAGACTATTAAGAATTATTCCTACAAAGACATCTTAAAACGGTTAGTTATAAACAGTACTTGCTCCCTGAAGGCATTTACAGTGACATTTTATCAAATAAACAGTCTAAACCATTCTTACCTCATCTATAATTGGCTTTAGTGTAACTTGCAGGTAATGCATCCCTGCCAGTTTCATTGTCTCATCAATGCACTTGGAAGTTAATGAGTTTCCTCTGAAAATGGTGTTTGGATCTCTGGAAGTGAACAATTTTCTCTAATTTAGTCTCTCTGTAATAAACTGCTAATACATGGAAATAAAAGCAGCAGTGAAAGGTGACGAAAACCTGGGGTTGAATACACAAGCAAAACCTCCCTTTGACACAGCCTGCCATTAAAAGCAGTCACGCAGCATTTAGAGCACTTCCAGGGTGTAACTGAAAAGCAGTAGTCATGGCAAGTCCAGAGGGACTACAGAGCTTCTTTGTATTAGTGCAGTGTGCTCAGTGCACTATTCAAACACACAGCAACAGGCAGGCTCAAATCAAAGAGGTTTACAACATAAATGAGGGAAAACTACCTGTTTTCACATCCTACTGAACAGCATTAATTTGAGTAAGGGAAGGAGGCAGTGATTTTAGTCTCACAACAATGGACATTACATATGACCTACTATTTCCACGTACGAAATAAGCACTTGTGAGCTGGGAGGGGGAAGAAAACACAGGCTCCAACAACACAGCCATCTCTTCTAAGGGACTTAGAGCACTGCTCAGTGATAACACTATTAAACACACTGCAGGGCCCAGTTGTGCCCTGAGACCTGATGTCATGCAGACTCATGTTTTTCTGAAAAATTTTTGCAAAAAATTTGCAAAAATTCATCTTGTACTAGGCATACAGCCACTGTGATTTGTAAAGCTTTAGCTAGTGGCACTAGCATGTCCCTGCAATTCCTTGCATGGCAATTTATGTTATGCAAATAGGTACATAATCAATGATCTCATCTACAATCCATACCATCCAAACCTGTGCCTACTGACAGCAGATCAAACTCGAATATGAAGTTTGCTCTTGTGCACACACTGACATCTTCGCTGTTGTTTACAGCTTACTACAGTTGTACTCATTTACAAGCCACGAATAACAGGATGAATTACTTTGCTGGATTCATCATTTTGTTCCACAAAAAAAGTAAGCTCACTGACTTTTACAAATGCCAGAAAGCCCTAAGAACAAGCACCATCTTTCCTGTTTTATCACAGGAACATGACTGACTAGGGAGCAGCAAATTTCCTCATCCTGAAGTAACCAAGCTGTTTCAGCCAACCTGCAGTACAGAAAAAATACACCTACCTACAGGAAGGAGAACACTTGATCCCTCAGACACTTTGAAAAGAGCCAACCCACACAAAGACTTTATTTTATACCGAGGAAGTTGTTACTTCAGAGTTGATATCTGCCATTCCCATTGACTCCCAATTGTCTCTTCTACTCTTTGTCAAGAACATGACTACACAGGCATAAGACTTGTGGCAACAAATATTCTTTAGGACCTGCCCATTGTGAATCCTAGATCTTATACTACTGAACTATCATCCTCCCAGTAAGTCAAAGAAGGGACTTAAAAGAAGCAACCAAAACAACACAACTTCGTTTCCTGCTATTCCATGCCAAATCTAATCCCATCTTTGTTCCTTTGACCTTTAACTGGAAAGGTTAGACATACAGCTTGCCTTAAATTTTCATTATTAGGAAGAAGATTGCTTTTTGTTCTGAACAAATTCAGTGAACACTTCCTCAGCACTAGATGATTTATTAGCACACAATAAATCTGAAATGATTTCATATGAACAGCTGAAGGTAACATAGAACTTCACAGTTATCATCAACTATGCTTAAGACTGAGAAGAATGAAAATCCCTGCTTTTGATATTACAATAGTCCTACAATTGGATTTCACAAAACATGATGGGAATTCCTTCTAAAAATCAAACTCACCAGATCTTGAGAGCAGTGAAAGCATTTATAAAGAACTCTGCTACTCATTTCGGAGGAACAGGAACAACCCTGACATTTTCTTTTGAAATTGCATGATTCTAGAAACTGAGTAGAGAATCCTAGCACTAGCCAATGCAGTTTAGGTATGTTTGATAGCAGCAATTTTTTGGTACTTACTGAGTTCTCTTCACTTCAGCATTTGCAATGGCACTTATGAAAGGCACAATTCTGCCATAGTGTAAGAAAAGCCTGACAAGAGGTATGGCTGCTTCCTGTTTTTCTCTGCAAACTTCACCCAGAATGTGTGCAGCTGATGCTGAAACAGGCTAAACAGTGGAAAGAAATAAAACCTTTGAGAAATCCTTCCAGAACCAGCATTCTTTCTTTCTTTCACCATTAGCTCCTTAATACAGAACCCCACACAAAAGGTGCAATGGCCAGTTACCCAACATATCCCGTACATAACACGGGTGGATGTTACATCCCAGGTTTTGTGGGCTGTAAGTTCTGATCGCAAGAGGGCAGCAATTTAAAGACTATTACAGTACAGTCTCTTTTTTTCCCCCCTCACTTTTAATGGCTGTCTTTTCACTGAACACCATTTGCCTGGCAAGCAAGTGAAGAGGAAGAACTCTATCTAACCCTTCTCAACTTCAAGTCACAGTGAGTACAGAATGCAGTTCTTGCCCCCCAAAAATAAAAGCACTGCTACAACTGTTAAAAATATACATAAGGGCACACATGGTCCAACTCTGACATTTCAGGATTAGTTTTTGGTTTGGGTTTTTCTCAATTATACAAGCAAAACTATTCCTTTCCAGTAAAGGAAAGCAATTGGTCAAACTGAAGCTTACTTTGCAATTTCACATGTAAAATTAAAAACTCACAGAGAATATGCTGCTACTAAAACCACTGGTGTTCATGGGTGTGCCTTCACCCACCATACCACATGCAGATAAAGATCTCTGCAAGGACTAAAAACAAGCACCAGAGACATGCAGAGCTTAACAGGGCTCTCAGGTCTGAAAAAGAAGCTGACCTCTCTGGTAACTACACAGCTATGGTGCCAGTAAGGTAGTGACAAACAATCAGAGACCCCTGGAGGATGATCTGCAGGTAAACAAGAAACAGTGCAAGCAAATTACCTCAACGTCTGCAGATTTTAGCAGGACGTCTCTAAGAGGACTGTAATAGTCTGAGGAAAAAACATGGTCCTCAGTGTAAACCACATTTAACCTTAAGGAACCGAGGTCATCAGGTTTCAATGACTTGTTACCGTTATCTCTGGGCTGCAGGAAATACCTGATAAGCAAAAAATTAAGACAGAAAGTTTGAGCTGAATCACAAGATTATCTCAGGCTATCCATAAGCATATAGAAAATGTACAGATACACAGAGTATTTATATATGTATCAAATTCTTAAGAGTTCTGAGTCAGACTTTTTAACTAAGTTTGCCAGTCTATTTTGCACCAACTGCAACATGGGAAGTTCTGAACATAAGATTTATGTAGATATGATTAAAAACCCACACACTAAAACCATGGCTCTGATGATGAACTGCAGTAAATAATATCATAAAACCAACATATTACAACTCCCACACACAGCAGAGGCAGACTGAAACCTCTAATCACATTATCAAAACTTCTTGTTCTTACACTTGCTAAGATTACTTTGGCTTGCTTACAAAAAAGATACAAATTAAATCCATTTAAACTTTATCACATAGCAGTAATTACTCTTAAGTCTTCACAGCAGACATATGTTTCTACTTATTCTCCAAAAGAAAAATGTCAAATACCATGCTTCGTAAGAACTAGACTGTCGCAGAAATTTCAAAGGGAGTCTCAGTTCTCCTAGAAACTCATCACCAAACTTCAAGTTACTGGCATTCCAAAGATCAACCCTACAACAGAAACAATTAAATTAAAAACATTAAAAATAAATTGAAAAATAAAACCAAGTAATTCCAACCTTTTTTGCAAATTTGTTGGTTTATTTCCCCTCAAGTCTGTGAGTTAGAAAGCCTTAAAACTGTACAGCAATGGTTTCCAAACAGTAGAGGTAACCTTACCTTAGCTTTCTGAAGCCTTGCAATTCACCTCCATGAAACATCAGTGAGAAAAACCTTTTAGATTAAGTTTTTGCCATCTGTACTGTTTCCACTATCCATATGGATAAAGATTCAGAGGGCTGTAATAGTTTGGCTATCCCAGCAAATGGAAAAATACAGGTAAAATGACATCAGGGGAAAGAAGTCAAAACATATTTAAGGACTCCATACTGTCAGTCCCTGTCTAATTTGGGATTACCAGCAGCTAAACAGCAGCTTTACAGAGTTAGGCTGAATGTCTCCACAGTCCTTCTTAGTGCTCTACCTCTTGGGAAGATTCACTATCTCAAGCTTACATGTTTTGGGCACCGAAACTAGCTCTGTAGAAATATTCAATGCCTCAGGACAGTTTCTGTTATTCCATACAATCTGTGTATTGACTGAAGCTTATGCAATTTTTGACACTCGCTCCCTTGCATTTGGGAAGTTCTGGTATGCATCTCCAGATGATACTTATGCTCTTTAACATTAGGATGGAGAACAACTGCACTGAGATTCAAAGCAGAAGTACTAGTGTCTAACTTAGCATTTGTAGATAAATGCTGCCATACCCATCTTGAAACAATGGTTTCAAACTCCAATGCAGTGGTTTCTGGACCTATTTTAAGGTTACCTCCAGAAGGCATTTTTATTATAAAACAAGTCAGCTGACTATTTTGCAGCTTATAAGTGACAGACTGAATGTGCCTTAAAGTCTGGGGAGGGGAGGAAGGTATATGGGAAGAAATACAGGTTTTCAAATAATCATGATTTTTATAAAAACAACTTTAATTTGGCTCAGGTGCAAAGTCATTGTGTCCCCAAAATCACAGACCTATTTACACAACCTTCCTATCTCAAGAAAGTCACAGGAGACTTGTCAAAGAATGGATGTTGAGAGTCTTGCTAAAGGTTTATCCTATCTTATGAAAATGCAGAGGACATCACTTTTTTATCCTCCGAACCTTGTATCTGTCAACACTACCTCATGCATCAAATGTCATACACTAGACATACCATCATTTCACAGTGCATGCCAGCTAGGTCAAGTTCTTCAAACTCTGATACTTTGACAGTATTTCTGCAGGGCAGGAATTCTCCAGAAGGAAAAGAACTTGGAAAACTCAACCTCCTCTCCCCTTTCTCCGTATTTGGTGGGTTATTATCTTGTTAACCAGTTCAGATAGCTAAAAGCAGCTTCAGGAGTAGAGGAATCTTTAAATCTATTTACACAGTCAAACTTACAATTTACCACATATTTATAGGCTGCTGGTTTCTAGTTTGTCAAAACTCTTTCAAGACGCCAGCTACCAATAACATGTACAAACAGAAAGACAAAGGATGTTTCCCCACAGTTAAAGGGAAAAATCAGTGCAAAGGACCTGTACAAGAGGAACTTAAAGTAGGTCTCACACCACACAGTAAGCAAAGGAGGCATGCAAATTCTGAAATGACTGGTTTGTGCTCTTGGACCACAAAGAATGAGCTGTATTTATTAAAAATCTTAATACACAGACCTCTGAGTCAAAAAGATTATTGTTTCCCAAGATTTTTAAAAGGCAAAATTATGACAAGTATTATTCTGAAACTGGACAGATTGTAGTCACAGAAAAAAACAATCAGCAGAGAGGGGGAGGAGAAACAATGAATTCACCAGAACATCTGGTCCCCAAGTGTTGATATGTCCTGCCTACAACTTCCTACACCCCCTCAAAAAGAGAAACTTTCATAGCTTTAGAGAGAAATCATGAGAGACTAAGTCTCCTCTTTACCCTGTGGAATCATATTTTTCTCAGGAGATAAAAAGAAAACAAATCCCCAAACCCATAAATTGTGTGATCCATCCAGAGGGCATCGGGGCAATCTAACTCTCACTGAACGGAGTGAAGGAAGTGAGCGGGGGTGGAAGGGGAACCTGAGATGGAAACAAAAACACTCTGTCCTACAGGGGACAAAACCTCTGAGGAGAATTTGCCTGACTAAGACTAACACTTTATCTGCTTTTGCTTATTATTTAAGTACTTAGTCTTTATCCAACTATTTTGTAAGCCTCCTCTCAAACTATTCATCTTTACTACACTGTGATATACTGGTTTTCAGGAATGACAGACGTTTCTGAAGCTCAGTTCTACATACATTGTTGTTGCAGTCACTTGTCCAGAAATTATACTTAGAAAAATAACTGTATAATTTCATGTAGTTCAGTAGTACAAAATAAGAATCACTGAAATATTAAGTGATTTGAAACCACTGTCTAGGGTCCCCTTCCAAACTATCACACAAACTACCAGAGAATTCTAGCTTTCACTTAAAATCAGTGTATGGCTGAGCATCATCAATATAAAAACTAGACTGGGACTTCCAAGATGTGCTTTAGTTGCCCATTCCATCCCATATATCCCATGGGATATGTGACATGCTATTTCACATCTACCTACACCATGCAAAGCTTTGCAGAAATATAGTCTAGTACTAAGACTCAGTCATTTGCTGTGATGTAACACTGACACTAAAAAGAGTACAGCATTGCACCTGGGCCTGTGCTTTTTCTCACATGAATTAGTGCTGTGGGTTGTTCCTGAACCAGCTACCTTTGTACTGCCTGACACAGATGTTCTCAGAGAAAGAGCGCAGGAGCACAGCTTTTGTCTCTCTCACATATGAATAGTTTGCCTTTCCTGCCTCACAAAGCCATGGCAAACACAAATCCATTAATGGTCTTGTACTGCGGTGATATGACACTGACAGGCTACATGAACCAGCAGCTGACTGTCAAATCAGAACAGCCTCAATCCATTCATTCATAAACATAGATGCATTTTGCTTGCTGGGAGTAAGTACTATACTCCCTTCCTGGTCTCTCCTCCTTTTCTTACAGGCAGTTATGCTTTTGAAGGAACTAAGGAACATTTTGGGAGATGCGCTGCCTCTCTAGTGGGAATAACTGGGGAGGAAAGGGGTGCTACTACCTCCCTCAACCTTTCTTTCTCCAAATCCTAGCATAAAGGAGAGGGGAATTTCTCACCACCTCATGGAGATACAGCAATTTTCATCTACAATGCATTCAGATCACCAGATGGCCTAAGTCTCTGAGTTTCAGTGTATGTGATGGTATGATGCATGCAGTATCTTCAAGTTTCATACCGCCTGTTGTTTTCTTCTCTCCACTCTTAACTCATCTGTCCCCAAAGACACTGTTGACTGGCCTCAGCAGGGTTTAAAATAGTACTGAGAGGGTAGCACGGGGTGGGGCAGAGCAGCTTTGGTTTTTGAAATCACAATTGCTTTTTTTCATGTGCAATTGAGTTCACTTTTATCACACCAAATCTTGCAATAAGGGGTTAAAGTTTGGCAGACAAAAGAGAAGAGAAACTGCCTCTGCTCCAGAAAAACTCTGAGTTCAAGAGTTTTCTTCCAGGGAAGAAGGACCTTATATGGGTTGCTAAAATTAAGTGATAAAAGAAAATACACTCTTTAACTGAAAGTATCACAGAGCCTCTGGGCTCTCCTGGGAAACTGAGGGAGGTAGGAAAGGGGAGCACAGACATAAAAGGCTGTGCTTAATGACAACCACACATCAGCACACACACAGTATACACAGGATACAAAGGAAAACAACAAGGATCTCTCCTGCAGCAGAACCATCACACGCATTCAAGATACAATCTACAAGATAGTGAAAGCAAATGAACATACAGATACAGTGATTAAGCCCCATCTTGATTTATCAACAATAAAACCATGCTTGCCACTTTGAAAACAGGGTCTGCTATGAAGTTACAACTTTGGAAGACAGTTATATACTAATTAAGTATTTTATATTACCTAATCTCCATTTTGTCAACTTCATCAACATCTTCAATATCAAAATGGGACTTCTTGTTGTAGCTACTGGGTCTTGTAACCTAGTAAAAAGGAAGAAACTTTAACAGCTTGATCTGATACAAAAACTTTCTGATGTAACTTGTACAAAGCTTTGGAAGATCACTGCCTTTTACTATCAGCAGTGACTTCAGTCCTGATACTGAAAACATTCATGCAAGCAAATAAACATGTTGACTAAACAGATTCCTGACTATACAAAAGTGCTGGTTACACAGTCACAACCAGAAATAACTAGATAACTCCATACTTCCTTTACAGAGAAAGAACATCTTTAGTATTATTATAGCACTTTGACTTTACATTAACAACAGAAAAATACCATTGAAAGGAGCATCTCTTTTATAATCCATCTAGGGAAATAAAAGGGCAATTAATATTTGCGTTTTAAATACAGCTGTACAACAGATGCCCTGAGGCACTCTCTTCTGAAGAGAGTGGGGGAGGAATGAAAACCACCCTTAAAAACATATTGCAGTGTATCCAACTAAAATTGGGAAGTTCTGCCTGCCCTGATATCCTGGTAGTCAATTTAACCTGCCCATACAACAAACACCAAACAGGATCAATTGTCCAAGAGACCCTAGCCTGTGTTATGCATATCAGAATACAGAACCAGCTGTGCAATTCACCAACCATATTTCCAAGATTCATTAAACAGCAAAGCACAGGCAAAAAAAACCCAAAACCAAAAACAAACAAACAAAAAAGGAAAACTCTAAGTGCAAAGCATTAGCAAAAAATGTTTTTTGTACAAACATTTCTTAAAATTTGTTTCCTAGCGTGATTATAAAAAGACTTTGATACTTTTGTTTTTGTATAGTGTGTCGAACTTGAGAAAATGGCTACCCCACCCAGCTGAAAAACCACAGCAGGAACTGATCAAATGCAAGGGTGTATGATCTGTGGCTTCAGTTCTTGGTTGCACACAGAAGCTGAACTTTATTGTAGGTTTGAATATGCTTGTGGCTTAATACTTCCCACTCACAAGAACTAGCCTTTATTGTAAACTTGACTTCTTGGTTTTGTACTGTACATGAGATGGAAACGGCATGAACAAGGGAGGCAATGATATCTCTCCCTAAGTGGATTTAAATACAGTCTACAACTTCAGCAGTTAAGCAAAAATTTCCTCACCCTAGCCTGGCAAACATTGTCTTCACTATTCCTGCAAATTATCCTACATAACTGCAAATGACATTTTCTAGTACCATTGTGATGCTAATGGTGTTGTTTTTAACAAGTAAGCAAACTTTTATGTCTGTTATTATCTGTAACAAGAGTTGTTTTAAAAAACTGTAGCACAGGTTAAATTTATGGCATGTCCCTTTTAAGTAAACACTTTTCTAAGAAGTGCTGTTGCAATCTGCATGTATGAGGCATCTCTGTTCACCTGTATGACTACTTAGTGTGCACATTAATACAGCTCAAGAGTGGTATACCATCTCCATGGAACTGGATATGAGCAAACTCCCAGTCCACGGTGCTGAACTAGCTGCCACATAACATTCTACAGAAAAGAGGGCACAACTCTGCCACGTTGGTCTTCACCAGGAAAAGCTGGCAAGCTGTCTATCAGCTGCTCTTTTGTTTTCCAGCACATGCAGGTTGACAAGCAGGTCCTCAGCACTCCCCCCTTCGGTTCCCGTAAGAGGGCCATTTTCCTGTAGCTGCATACAGAGCTCCACACCACGTTGCAGCTGAAGTTGTGGTGAAAATGGCTCCTAACCATCAGGTGCAAGTTTCACTCACAGCAACCCTTAAACAAGCCCTTCGATCTCCCAAACCAATTATAAGCTATTTTTCATTTAGAAAATTAAATCTGTGTGACTTTTTGCTTATAGACAGGAAAGCCCCCATTCGATGCCTTTTACAGATCAGCTTCTTCCTTGGAGGCATGGCCCATCACTGTGCTAGGAGACTGCAGGAAAGCTGATGAAGCTGTTTGGAAGCAGAAAGTGACACTGCTGTCAAAAGCATGAATCTGTGCAGCTCCACAGGAATTGGAGCACTTTGTTTGCATGCAACAGCCACAGGTCTGCCTACATCTCATTAGTGAATGCATTTCCCAGTTATATCACTGAACCTTGTTCCTTGAAGATGTTCAGCCTGATATGCACTAAGTACTCTCAAAATGACATAAATCTATGATGGCTCTGTCTGCACTAAGGGTATGTTTATGTTTCAAGTTCTGGCTGATTCAGACATTTCCAAGCTCTGTTCTTACCCACACAGAAATCATTTTGCTCTGAGTTAGCAGAACAACTGGGGCATGGGCTTGAGTTCAGATTTGGCTTCTGCTGGTACTTGCATGCAAACCAGCTTTCAGCATAAAGGCAAGCTAAGCAAGCCGCCAGCCCCCTCCCTCCCAACCCCAGCTGGAAGATGCTTTGTTTCTCTCTTTGCTCTCCCAATATGGCACCACCTGCCAAGTTCAGTGTTTAAATACCTAACATTTGCTGTTTCTGCAGCACACAGAAGGCTGAGGAATCAGACAGGTGAAGTTTTTATGGTTTACAGTCTGATTTCCCTGATTACATTCTCATTAAAAAGTTCTCACTGACAGACACTTCCAGAACTGCCTGTGTTAAGAACAGGGAAGCTCATTTTAGTTTATTTACATGTAGCATCAGTCTTGCGTCACTGTCAAAGACCACAGTTCTGGGCCAGGTGATGGTCTGGAATCCTCGACAGCCCTGAGCAAACACAGACACTTGAGTGCAGCTTCAGCATTCAGTATCACAGCATCTCTCCACTGCCAACAATGCCCATGCAGCAACTCCAGAGTCTCAGGGAGCCAGGAAGCAGGCACCAAAGCTCACTGCTAGCAAGGCAATTATATTCTAGGATGAGATGTGCTAGGCTAGCACAGGAAAGATTACCTTAGATAGCTATCCTGGCCAACCCTCATGGCTTCCACCCCCTTGGGCACTGAGAAAGTGCTCCTGCCAACAAAGAACTTGCAGTATCTATTCCTCATATCCAAACACATTGCATCAACAAGACCACGTTTCTGCTAGTATGACAGACTTTAGATTAGTCAGTACAACTACAGGCTTCTAGGCAAAGATGGTTTGTAGAAGGAGGGGAAGACAGCAATGCCAAGAATGACCCATGCACTTCAGCTCTGCACACAGCAACAGCACTGGTACAACTCCTTTCTCCCCAGCTCTCTTTCTGATGTGGCTGTCTATATTCCAGAACTGATTAGAGAAACCACATCCTTAGGTGCTATCCTTATGACAGCAACAATTTCTAATGCAAACGTGACCTGAATGATGCAAGCCATATGAGTGGAAAGATTTTTCAATATATGCCAACTACATTGCACTACTCTGGCTTTTCACCAGCTTCATTATTCCAGATACATTCTTGATGTGTCTACTGAAATAGAACAGTTAAGCAAAGACCAGGACTATGATGTTCAAGAGAAAAAGAAAAGAGAGATACACATACTTTAGAAGACAGAATGAAAAGTTTCAAGAGGTATCTAAATTATAAACACATGCACATATAGGTATGGACACACCACAGTTACAGCTACGCTTGCCAGAAAGAACTGAAATGAATACTTTCACAGAAATTATACTTTATCTTAACTGGACTTGTTGAAAATGCTCTGTATTAAATAAAGCTGCAGAAGTTTCACCCACTTGGAGAAAAGACACTGGTATTGCAGCAAACTGGTAGACATCCAGAAAAAGCAATATAAGTGTATTTTTCCTCTACAGTTTTCAGTATTCTAAGGAGATAACCTTCCTCCCATTGACTGAGAAAGAGAGGGTGGAGCAGCTATAAAAACACAGACTTAAAAAAAAAAAAAAAAAAAATTCTGTGTGGGTGGTTTTTTTTTTTGTTTAACCCATTTTTAACTGCAATTTTTCAAAACTCTGTTGTTCAGAAGTGCCCAGCTTCAAGGTTTTCCTACAGAGCAGCTGAGCTGAAGCAACATACTGCTCCCTCAGCAGACGGTTAGACTGATCCCGGATACTTCTTTCCCCTGCACCATGCTTTGAAACAGTCTTCAAAGATGACAGCTGGCACAACACGGAGCAGGATGCTGTGCCAACTATCTACAGTATAATATTTCAGCTTATCACCCATTCCTTTGAAATACCAACCTCAAAATAAAACACTTCATCAAAATGTGGATTGTTGGTCTTCTTTTTAACTTTAGTCTTTTTGGCTTCTGACCTGAATTACAAAAACAAACAAAAAACAGGTTAAGAAACAACATTAGTAGATGTGCGATCCTAGAACAGAGCCCCTGAAGAGGAAATAGCCATCCACTTGATTTATCTGATAAAACTGGAATGCTATGTGGTTCCAGCACAGCAAGGCACAGACATTCACACATATTTAACTATGAGATTCAATGCATGTCTATTTCGCTAAAGTGGCAGCAATCACAGTTTGTTATCCTCTTAAACACACGTCCTTGAACCCTGATTCTGCCACTGCCTCGATCCAGCAGAATCTTCTATCTATACAAAGCAACTGGCAAGAATGGGACTCTGAGCAGCAACACTGGGCAGAATGTCTCAGTCTTTATGCAACTCAAAAATTTCACATACTCTAAAAAACACAGCAGACAAAGACCAACAAAGCTATTTCTGTGATTTTTATTTTATAATCCTGGCCTGAAGAATCAATGCTTTTCAGTGATATTAGATAATCAAAAAACCCAGAACAACTTCTTCAGTAAGAATATTTTTATTGCTGTATTACCATCCCTTTCCCCGCCCCAACAGCCCTTAGTTAATGCCAGGGTGGCAAATTACTATGAGCACTGCTGAGCAGAAGGCTCTATTTCTACAGTTCTGTAGGAACAAGACATGACAGATCTCCACCCAGCCACTCATCAGGCCTGACCAAGTTTAGCATTGCCCATTCATCCTCTATGGGCAGTGCCATCTGCCTGTGCCTGGCTTTTAGAACAGAGACATCTAACTGCTTGGCGCTTGGCTAGAGCCAGCCAATGCATTTCTCACAGGCCAGCCAACAGCTGACTTCCAAATGTTATGAACCTATGCTTGATTTGTTCTCATTACCTAAAGAGAAAAGCTCTGTGCTGTCCTGTGTCACCAATCTTCCCCTACAGCTCTGCAGGCATAGATAAAACAGACACAGAAGGAGAGGCACATGAGCCATGTGGAAAACTGACCTACTAATCATTTCATCCCAACATCTATCAGTCATTTCTCATGCACCAAAGCTGCTTAGATAGCTTGTAACTGCTTATATTAACTGGGCAACTCTATGTATTTCAGAGGTCAAGTACAGCTGGGTCTAATTCCCAGTGCTGCTATAGGCCTCCTGCGTGACTTGAAATGGACCCATCCACGACTAAACAATGTTTTCCCATCTGTAACACAGGCACAGAAAGAGTTTTGGTCAGGAAATTTGATGTCTCCAAGTACAAATCACACAATAGACAGCAGCACATTTGTTGAAATTTTTATTCTTGGCATTGCATAACTGCAGCCGAATAAAGCAGCTTTCCTACTCTAAAATGAAAGGCATTGAAAAATCCAGATAGGAGAATGATGTACAGATTAAGAATATCCCGCTATTCCTAGGAGAAGCTGAGAGATAAGAGAGACTAATCGCCTCCAGGACATAGGACAGATTGCCAACCTCATCTCATCAGTCACACTTGCCAACCAACCTCTTTACCGATAAACCCATCTGGGAGGGGACTGGGAAGCAGGATGTAGAACGGGAGGCGATTAAGGCAGCACAATTACTGAGCAATTACAAAGCAGTGGATGAGAATAAGCTGCATGCTGCTTGCTGGAGATAGGAGGCAAGCCTTTTGCCCCCACCAAAAATCAGAGAGGAATAGGATATGGTTATGCTCCTTATTCTGAAGGAAAATACGTTATCAATAGCCATACACTATCCAGACTGAGAGGGAAGGAGACAAAAGGTAAGTTTGGACATTCAAGGGTCAGTCAAACAATCTCCTTACAGTTTCAGTAATAGCTACCCAGTGCCATCCAAAACAATTCACAGGCTTAAAACAAAGCATATAACTCAAACATACAGCTCATTAATGGAGATCAGGCACAACACACCTAAACAAAGATGAAGAATACAGACAGGCTTCAAGACTTCTCTGCATGCAATGTAAATATTTGTCAAGAATGCTTCTTATTTATAGTATTTTCAATAAGGTGTTGCAAAATATTATTAATAGCCCATGCTACCAAATCTCATTCTTTTAGGTCATAGCAGAGCTGTTTTTTTTCTAAAATGACACAGACATAAAAGGTCACTTTAGATAAGCAGAAACAACAGTGACATCCAACAGCACAAGAAATTTTTATAACAGATGGGAAAATTGAATCCCAAATTTAAACTGAAGAGTATTATGCAGAATCTCATCACTAAAACCTCATCCCGAATTTTATCCATGCTATTATGTCTGCATATATCAAATTACAGGACTGAGCCACCGAGGGGTTTTGACATACACACTCATTTGCCACACCTTGAAAGTGAAGACTCTCTAAATATTCATATACAAACGTGCATACTCTGCAGGATGTTGATGCATTCAGATTTCTCTTCTGCCCCTGCCCAAAATTAGGCAATAAATTTGCTCAAAAACTGGCCTCCAACTGTGAGGTGAGGAAATGCATAAATTAAGCCTAACCACAAATTATATACTCCAGGATATTCAAATTATTATGAGATTATTCAGATCTTTACATAAATCAAAACTGAAACAAGCCTCAAATTACTTACTCTAGCATAATTCAGTAGCTCATACATGCACACACCAACACTTAACATACTCTAAATACTCCCAGCTGTCCATCTGAGAGTGCAGATTTCTAATAGACAAAGGAAACAGAAGGCATCCTTATAAAATGGAAGAACATGCAATACTTGCCTGGAAGGTCCTGCTAAGGTAACAGTGGCGTAGGGATCGCATTGCCCATTCACAATGGGCAGCCCTTGGCACTCTAAAACTCTAAAAAAGAAGAAAATTAAGACAAACAAATCAATTAAATGGAAAGAGACTGGTGTGAAAATAAAAGCAAAGTGAAGAGTTTTTATCCTGTTCCCTTTTCATAATACGTTGCACTAGGGAATTAAAATGTCACTAAGCAGAAACATTTAATTTATACCTGAACTTGAAAACACGTTTTGATCTTAAATACTAACTTTAACAGGGTGAAAAATGCTGTTAATTACTGAGAAACCTTAACTTAAAGGATTCTTTTTATGCAAGTGCAACAACTTAAGGTTCATGGAGTAAGAGTCTGCTGTCAAGATGGGAGCTGTCAGCACTTTAAAATTCTGTGACAACTTATTCACGAAAAGACATAACCAGAATTTACTTCTGTAACAGAAGACTAAAAAAACCCACACAGACAGATCCCAGCAGTAGTTAAGTAATTCCTCAGAATGACATTCATGAAGGCCTCAATGCTTTTGACAAAATTTGGCATGGGCTTATTTGTAAAGGTGTGTTAACAACAGAGCAGGAGACAGTATGACACAGCCATCTTCCTCCATGGTCAGCCCCTCTGCACTGAAGCAGTAAAAGAGACACTGGAGGGACAGCATGGAACAAACTGGGTTTTGCTGCATGCCATGGTGGGAAAGCTGCTCTTCTGCACTCTTGTTTCAACACCCCTTTGGGGGAGGAAAAGAAAAAAAAATGAAAAGAAGAAAAAATCCCAACACAACTCCGTCAGAAAAGTAAAGAAATGTTTCATGTTTCACAAGTTAAAACCTACTGAGGAAAGCAGCACCACCTTGAAACAAAGACAAGCCAGTTGCCAGGCCTCTCCCTCCTGAAACAAGTTCTCCTTCCAACAGGTAAGTCAGCTGAGCTAAAGTATTTACACCATTACAACTGGAACATTTCAGTGGAGACAAACTCTGAAGCTCTTTGGGCAAGTGAGTAGTACTAGCATTGCAGTGTGAAATATCTTGCAAACTTCTGGGTACTATAAAATCAGAAGAAAAGTAGTATCTATTTTACTGTGACAGTAACTTTGATACAAAAGAAAATATTGAAAAGATCAGTGGATAAAAATTCAGTAACAGACAGTGCTCCCCAATCTTATCGACAAGGCAAGTTATTTGTTAACATACAATGTAGACTTTAAATATAATTTAACAACAGACCTATTACTACTTACTCTGCATAGAGGGAAGAAAAAAAAATAAATATTCTTCACCAATACAGGAGTTATTTTTGTACCAGAAGTGGTAGACTCTAGATAGGTTCACACACCCCTACAAGTACACGAAAACTGAAGATCACACTAAGGGGCACACACAGCCCGGTGAAGTGACACGTTGCACTCATAGATGGATTCTCCTGCCCATGATCCCTCAGAATAAAGGCTAAGTAACTGGCTTTTAATACAGACAGCCCACAATAATGCACTCACAAGCTCCTCATTTTCACAGCCCCTGTATGCATGGAACATCACTATGTTATTAACTTAGATGACTCCTCGTTGCTGATTCACTAACACTAGAATTATGTTCTGTATTCTGGATATGCAAGTGAAATCACAGATCAAAACCACAGAGAGAGTTAGGGAAATCATGGATTGCATAGGCTCAGTGCTGCTTTTATTTCTGGACTTGTATTATTTCACTACAAGTTTACTTTCCACACAGACGGAATTTAGAAGCTTCCCAGCCACCTAGTTCAGCAGGTATCCTCTACTGCAGAGTATTACCACACAAACAGCAAAATTCAAGTCACAAATTCTATCCCAGCACCACCTGGAAATATATGGTGCAAACTCCAGTAACCCTCACCATCAAGCAAGACACAAAATACTCAGTTTGGTTGCCTAAACTCATGCATATAATGCCATTTGAGATTACTTGGTTTCTTTCACCATTCCTTGCTGCTGCTCCAGCAAGGCAGGAGGTACCCATGGAACATGTTTACCTGACACATGTCTCTCAAGGCCACATGCCTGTTTTCAAGCAACCAAGTCCTACTCCAAATTCACCTAGCCTACCTTCCAGAGAAAGTAAGCTTTTTTTGCACATGCAATTATACAAATACTCAAAACTGTACAGGAAATGACACTTTTTAAATTTAAAAAGGGCAGACGTGAATAGAAAGAACATTTATGGGGAACTTTACATTGCAGTCTTGACAGTATTTGTTAGTGCAGGAGGAAAAAATGGTAAGTGCCAGCAGAAAGTTTTTATGAAGAGTCAGGTGCAGCTTGATTTTCTCATGAGTAAAGGACAGGCTGCTTTCCTTCCAGTGGTCTTCACTCTAGGAGAACTATATTCACAACAGAAACACTTTGCCAGTGACCTACAGCATGACTGCTGCTAATTCTTTCAGGATAGCAGATGTTGCTTGAACACATTCCCATTTAACAGAACAGCTGTACACCAAGTGTCCCCATCCCACATTACAGTGCTTCCTTAAGGAAGCCTATAAGTTCCTTAAAATGAAATAGCATCTCAATGGCTTTATAGCTGTCATCCAACCTTCTCCTGTTGATGAATGGCTTCCAAGCAAGCTCTCATCCATACAGAAAGAACTATGTGAAATTTAAACAGTCAGAGCATGTTCAGAGAAAGTATGATTCCTGTTTCAGTAAAAGCAGTCCTTTCAAGAATATATAGACAACAGAAAGTGATCCCAGAGAGCATGATCTACACTTGAGGACATGCAGAATTTACAAATCACTAGACACACACACAAAATTAAAAATCACAGAAAAATTTGAATGATGGAAAGTGTGAACTCACTCAAACAAAACATACGGATACCCTAACTGTACACATATATAATGACGGGATCTATCCTAATATTGCCTCATAGAAGAATTTAAGGGTTTTTTTGTGACTAGCTCTCTATCATTACCATATCAACTGTCAGCAAGGGTTAGTTCAGTTGGTTAGAGCATGGTGCTCATAACACCAAGGGTGTGAGTTTGATCCCTGTATGGGCCATTCAAAGAGTTGGACTCGATGATCCTTGTGGGTCCCTTCCAACTCAGAATATTCTGTGACTCCAAAAAGGCAAACAGCATCAGCAGCTTGTTGGATAGAACACGGCAATGTACATAATTAGGCACCCACACCTTGAATTGTGTGTGCTCTGCAAAACACATGGAGAAGAACAAGATAATGACTTCTAATCACTCATGGCTCTCCCAGGCCGGTACTCTCCAGCTCAGAAAACAGAAGTTACCCATTCACCAACAGCTTACAAAATCATGAATGGTGTGAAGACCATTTCCTTACAAATTAGAATTATGGCGCACACAATGAAATTACCAGATGGCAGGTTTAAAAATAAACAAAAGGAAGTACTTTTTCCACACAATGAAATTGCAAAACTTCTTGCCATAGGGTGTTGTGAATGCCAAAAGAATACATGGATTCAAACCAGGACTACAATGGAGTGTAGGTTTGTAGGCAGCTATTAAAGCTTAATGGTCCAGAAGTCTCCTTCAGATCAGGAAATCCCAAATTAGTGATTAGGAAGGATACAACACTGGAGTGATCATAACACATTTGAAGTATTACTCACCATCAAATATCAGAAACAGTACTAGGTTAGACTAGAGGGGCATTTCACACAGTAGGGTAGTTTTTCTCTTCTCTGGGGAAAAACTGAAAACAAAAGAGGAAAAAAGGGAAAAAAGAAAAGGAATAAAACAAAATACACAGATGTTCTTGTGCATTTACAATGACTTAAGAGTAACTTGTTTCTTTGTGTACAGTTGGAATACCAAAAGCAAAAACAACTTTGAAAGAAACAAGATGTGGGAAAACAGAAAACAGACACAGACATAAGACTGTATCACAGGTCTTTCAGGTAATTTTAAAAGGGGTTATTGTTTAAGAATGCTGACGAAATCAGGCAAAAGACTGAGGACTTGGAAGAAAAGGCTGTGTTTGGAGAGTTCATTCTCGTTCTTTTATCTTACAAAGTATTACAAGACGAGACAATAAAATTCAACAAGGCACAGGTCTGGATGACTCATGTTAGAATACCCTCAATTAGCTGCAGGATAATGTAATGGCTGCTTTTGTTACGGCCATTTTCTTCAGTCATGGGAAAGTTGCTAGGTAAATGAACACTCCTCCTCTCCCAACCCAGTACCAAAACACTGGCTTTACTTGGCAAGCAGGAAAACAGCTAGAACAAAATGTCAATTATTCAGAAACCATAAAATGGAACCTCAATTCCTCCACATGACTTTCACATTCCTAAGACTGACAGTTAATAGATTAAAAAAAAAAAAAAAAAAGAAATGTGTAATAAGGGTATCATCGGGGGGGGGGGGAGGAAGGGAGGGCACACTGGGATGCAGTAAATGAAGCCAGTAAAAATAACATGCCATTGCCCCAATCATCTGCAGAGTTAACATATATGTACTAGAATAATGAAAAAAAAGCCTAGGCAATCAAAATTATTCAAGAATTACAAGTCAACTCATCAGGCCCTAGAGGAACAATGTTTGGTGGCTGCCAGAATCTTTTCTACCCAACTGGTAGTTTCTGATCATTAGCTGTCTGGAGCCCAGCTGGGGCAGGGTGAGCCATCCCTCACAGCTTGTCTGGCTCGGCCAGGCTAATGTTAGTGCTGGGTCATATGAGAAAATTCTCAATGCAGCTGCCTCACTATATTTTGCTTGTGGTTTATAAAATTAATAGGTTTCAAGAAACAAGACAGTTCAGTTTTCAGTGTGGTTCATGACCAAACCTTCACAAGAGTAAATAACCTATGGAAAATTCCCAGCGGTTAAAAGGAAACCTCAAAAACCTTAACGCACCATGAGCATGCCCTTGTGCCTACAAGTTGAGAGGAATGTAGGAGAAGGTTTTGAAAAAAATAAAGAGATTTTCAACAAAGACTAATTAGCTCATATCTGACAGTACAGGCATTTCCTCTGCCTCTGGGTTGCCAACTAAGAGTTGTAGGCTACAGTCTCTGATACAGCCTCTACACAAACATATTCAAACCCAGGCTTAACACAGGTGAGCAACATCAGGATGATCCAAGCTCATGAGCATTCCATAGCCCTTCCTTGGAACGGCAAAAATTGTTTAAAAATTACAGGCTTTGTGATTAGTTCAGGATGCACATCAGCCTCCTTGTGCGTCAGATGGACAAGCAAGGCAAAAACAGACACAGAGAAGAGAAAGCAGAAGGGGCATAGCTGTTCTTAAAACACGTATCCTTATTTACTGTTCTTCCAGACTAAATCACTTCCTGTATACCCAATCAGACTCACAGTTCTTTCACCACTTTCAACCCAGGGTAGGGAACAGCACACTTTTCCCATTCTCTTTTCTCAAATCAGCCTGCGATTCCTCAAGAGAAAATAAATACATCTTTTTTTCTATACATTTGCTTTCTATTGATGTACCTAATCCATATATTTTAATTGCTTCGTTTCTGGGATCAATATTGATGCTTGGCAAGTTTACTCATCCATATTATTATTATTCTATTTCCAGCCTCCACTTGTTTCCTCCACCTCTCTTTCACTTCTTTATCTTAAGACTTGGTTCTATCTCACATGCACATTTTTTTGGCCATATTCAGGTTCTTTTCTACATCATTTCAGAGACAAGAGACTTCCTCCTCCTTGCTTCCTCTAGTGATCTGATGATTACTTGAACACTCAGTACTTTGTGTGGTAAGCCTGACCAGGAAAGTATCAACTTAACAGCAAACTTTGTGGCAGAGCTGTCATCAAAACAATGCATCTTTGGCTTACGCTAAGTGCTGCTTTGGTAAGGTACGTTCCCCAGGGCTGGGTATGCGACTTATCTTCTTAAGACTCTCTGAATCTCTCTTCCTCCCTCTGTACTGCCCCACCACTGCACTGCCCCCTCCCAATCCTTCTTTTTTACTGACTATAGAGTCATCTAGTAACATATGTACTGTCCTAAGTACCCTTGTCTTCCAGGGATAACAGAGCACCTTTGAATAGCCAGCCCTCTGTGGCTGGGCTTCTCAGGGCACATAAAACAGGCTATTAATCTTTAAATTCCTAATAGAGTAGTCCATCTTTTTGCCTAGTCTGACAGTAAAGAGATGGATTTTCTCTTTTCCTTGCCATGGTAAGTTCATTCTTGAATGTTCTTTTCTTTCAGTGCAGCCCTGCATCACGAGCTGAGCTCCTTATTAATTCCCAGTGGTTTAAGAGGAACTTTAATGCTGCACAAAAGACTTTCACATATACCTTGGCAAACCTCACATCTGTGGTAGCACATGGTAGCTACTCTCAGACTGACTTGCACCTTCCATTGCAAGCAGGAACTATTCCCAGGCCACCTCCTTACTCCCTTCATCTGTCTGTGACCATGACCTTAATAAACCAGTTATATACATGTTTTAGAGGGCCTTTGTCTGGATGTAACTGCATTCACCACTAGTAAGCAGAAAGGTACAACATCTAGCTCAGAAATTCCCTGAATCATAAATTTCTGGAGGCCAGGAGAGTGTGTCACTGTATGACTGCTCTCATAATTCTTCACTTCCTCCTAGACAGACTCAGAGTCAGCATCCTGGGTTGAGTCTGACCAAATGTTACATCTGAAAAGCTGCTTGCGCACCTTCAGACAAGCCCTGCACTTCCCCTTCACTTCCACAAAGTAATCTACTAGATCTCCACTCAGGATTTAACATAAACACACAACCCTTCTTTCCCAGGAGGCTGATCAAATGGCGCGTATTTTCCAGAATAAGGCAAAAATTTTTGCAATTTACTTGATCCTGGGTTTAAATTACACTCTGCCATCATCATCAAAAATGCTAAGATAATTATTTCCTAACCTACTCTAAATTTCTTTACCAATCCATATTCCGACTTTGCATTGCCCCTGTCACAAGGGAATAAGGAGGCTATACAATACTGAATCCATGTATTGAACCAAGATCTTGTCCTCTGGATGATCCTCTGAAGCTGAAGGACCGTGCCTATTCCCAGGAAATGAACTCCAGTAAAAAAAAATTTCAGAAGTACCTATTCCTTGACTTATGGAAGTGATCTACTTTTACCAAAATGAGATTTTTTACTATTCTTCATATGTGAATGTTTTTTGCACTGAGAAACAGACCAGTTTTCTCTGAAAGCAGTTCTCACACACTGTGAATTGCCCTGGTTCACCTTCATATTATGTCCTACATAGACACAAAATGTTACAGCACTGTATAGTGTCTGGTGAACATTGACCATGCCTGGCAGAATGAACCAGGGAAAGGATGGAACAATGTTCAAGTAAATAGAGCTGTACTAAACAAAATACGTCTATGCTTGCTTTATCATCATGATTTTTCAAGACTTTTTTCATCTCTGCAGGAAACCAGAATCTTTATCCAATCCTTGTTCACACTGCTGCTCTCAAGTCTATCCTTCCACTTCTTTTACTGTTCCTCCAGGAAAACCACTCTCCTTTAGGAACTCTAGTAGTACCCTATCCTTTCTGGATAATACCCTCCTCTTTTTGAGTTTGTTTTGGTTTATTCTCGTGAATAAACAAGTTCTGGCTTACAAGCAAATAAACACTTGCCATCCCCTTGCCCTTCAAGACGATTAACTGTTAATTGGAACTACTTTTCCCCCCTTCACGAGGCAACTCATTCTGCCACAAAGATCCGTGGCACTAAATGAAATCCTGCTTCATTCAAACAAATGACACTTCACCCGGGTTCAGCATTTCACTCCATGTGTATTCCCTTAAAATAAAGGCTGCACAGCATTTGAGGCATTGGCTCTGAAAAAACTACCCCCATTCTGATAGAGCTTAAGCACATCAGAGGAATAGGCTATGCAGGCAACTATTTGTTTTTTTTTCCCTTTGAAACACCTTCTGAAGCCTCTATATCAAAAGCACAACAGAAACCCTGAAACTGAGCTTACAGCTGCAACCCCATGTAAGTACCACCTTTTCTTCCGCACTTCCAGTTCAGTTCAGAATAGCTGTAGTCCAGCAAAACATTTAAACATGTTCTTAAACTCACGTTATCCAGAACACAGGTTCCTTCCTGAGCTGATCTACAACAGTTTTTGCAGCCTCGTGCAGCACCCACATCAGCTTTTGGTCTTAAGCAGAAAGCTCTGTATGTGCAACATTTCTGACATAAACACAAACAATTCTTGTTAACACAAGGCTGTTAATGGTGATTTCCTTCTGACAGAGCAGAGGAAGAGGGACTGTCTGCTAATGTCTGGGTTCAAGGAACGATTTCTTTTCCAGGTATTTTACTGAAGATATTTTATAGCAAAACAGGGACAAATACTCATACAAAGCCAGTAAATAACATATAGAAAGCAAGTGAAAGCTAACGAGCACAACCCCTATTTCCCCATTCTAAACCAAATACTATCAGAGACAGTACAGACATAGTATTATTATCTAGTATTACTATGCAGTTTACTACTAGTAAAACTACGGTCAATGCAAAATCCTCTTTCATTAAATATAAGGAAGAAATACTGTCTACACATATGCATCCCTAAACCCACTATCACTTCAAATAAACTGCAAAATGTTCTCATGTCAGTAGACATCCACACATCTCTTAGAAGTTTGAAAGTGGACTTTTTTGTGCTATTAATTCAGAAGTTGTCCTCCATACTACAGCTCAAAACATCAGCTCTAGAAAAACCATACATTTATAGAGTACCATCTGTACTAAAGAGAGCAGACAAAAAACTGGGTGTCAGCAATCTTGTTCTCACAGGACAAGGAGTTAATTCATTAGTAGTTAAGCCAGTTTATGAGTCAATTACAGGAGAGTTGCAAGTTTCCTAAATGCCACTTCAGAAAACTCTTCAGTTATGTTAATATTTTAAAAAATGGTTAAATTATCTTCTGTAACAGTGCTCTGAGGCTTTAAACAAAGACACAAACACACTGGAATTTTGAACTGAACTGATTTAATGACTATTACTGGCACTGATACAATTTCCTTCTGCCTTGGTCTCAGACTTGCAAGCCTCAGTTATTAACAGGGAGCAATAGCTTAGTGACAGGAGAGTAAAAGAGAAAGGATAAGTAAGGAGAAGAAATTATTTGTAGCACATGCTGATATTCAGAGAAGACAAAAGACCGAAATACAAGTTACAGCAAAGGAAGAAGTATGTAAAAAATTTAAGGGAACAGAAACACAAAAGAAGAGGTACAATCAGAAAAGGATAAATTTGCGTAATGATGGTACTATTGATTCTTGTAGGGGCAAGCGAAGAAATGTGAATTTCATGTAGTATGGCAGGAAGCCAGGGAATGGGTCAACACATCAAAGCAGTGGCAGAAGCGTTTGTGTTAAAGCAGCCTGGTGAGGAATGCAAGGGGAGTGAAGCACAAAATGACAACGACTACAATATGCAGCAAGCGATTAGAGCTTAGACAGAAGCTTTAGCTGAGCCGACTGTGGCCTATGGCAATACTAAATGGAAGCAATGAGATACTGTCTGTACAGGCTGATAAGGAAAAAAAAAGAAGACCAAAAGGCAGCATGGGAGTCAGAGAAAGAAAGGGTGTTATAGCAAAATAATTAAGCCAGACAGTGACAAAAAAAATCTCCCATGTCGTTTTTGCTTGGAAAGGTAGGTTGGTCTCAGTATGCTGTATGGAATATACAGGGTTTATGGAAAGCAAACTGCAATGTTCTCTGACTTGAGACCTGTTCAAGTTTAACCTGCTCCCACAAAGGGGCTGTCTGCACACAGCACAATCCCTCCTTCCAGGCAGTGCCTGCATGTCACTGTATACATTCATGACAACATAAACAAACTAATCTGCAAAGAAAATAAACTGCACGAACATGTCCTGACGTTTCCCCTCTGCCAGCCAGTAAAGGCCAGAAGCATCTACAATTATTAGATGATTGATCCCCATATGACAAAAATGAAGATAAAATGAGAAAGCTAGTTTTGGAATGACTGAAACTCATCCCTCAGACAAAGTGTGATAGTTGGTAGAGCAAAAGTTACCAAGAAATCACCCAAAAGCTTTTGAGCATACTGGCAGGAAGCTGACTGTGAAGTAAGTAAAAAGACAAGGAAGAGATTAAAAGCAGAAGCTTAAAGGAACTTTTGACAGAGAGAAGGAAATAAGGTACCCTGGTGGGGAGTGAGTTGGTGTGGGTCTGTGAGAGTTGGGGTATCCAGCTCTAAGAAACAAAAGAGCAAAACGGAAGCAGCATGTCCTAGGGGTTTCCTTCCTAGCTGCTAAGTAAGGGTTTGCCCCCAAGTGCTGAGTATAGTCAAGTCAAACATATCTCAGGTTAGCCATAGATGAAAATATTTTAAATAAAAATTCAGACATGCTGGTAGTGACCTGAACAGAGACACCTCAAAGAACTGAGAGAACATGAAGTACAGCAGATTGGAAGAGAGTATCTAAACTACAGGGCACAACAACACAGAACTCTTTGGGCCAAGAGACTGCATCAGCTGAGAGTCCAGATCAAATCTCAACATCTTTTGGGTGATGGGGAATGCACATAGGAAGGGAAGGAAAGGGAATGAGGTGGCTTAACAAAGGCCATGGCACCAACTGAATATAAACCCAGCCAGCTGCTTCTCATCCCTACCCAGTCCAAGTATAAAAGATTTCTCTACTAAACAAATCCTTGAATGCTCTTCTGCATAGATTCTCACATCATATATTTAATTAGATGCAGTAGCAAATACATCTTTCTAAATGAAAAGCAAAACAAAAATAGGTCAGAATTTAAAAGGAAAGGAAGTAATCATTTGTGGACCTAAAAAGCAATCAAAGGTGCCTTCAAATACTTCATGAAGGCTACAACCTTCTATAATGAGCATGCCATGGCACACCTAAGGTAGGCAGAACTTTTAATGCTTTAAAAAAATACAACTTGAAACAACTCAGAACAAATTTTTTATTACATTTATGTGAATAATCAGACCATCTGGCATCTTGATTAACAATAGTTATTATTAAAGGGCAGTGATCTTTGCTACACATGCAATACTTTCAATAACGAATTCAAATAAACCTGATTCATCAGCCCTATTGAAACCCAATGGCAGTTAAGTTGACAACCAAGTTCCAAAGTAATGCTGAAGCACTGAACTTGTTTTGATATGAGAACCAGGCTAAGGTTATACAAATTGTGTCACAGTTTACGTAAAAATGCTCTCCAACTAGAATTCACAAAATAATATTGATAACCTGATGCTGTTGAGATTTACGTTTCTAAAAAGATGTTAGTGTATCTCACTGTGATTACAGACAATGCAGTAATCAAGCAAAGGAGGTTAAAAATAAAAAGCAGCTATTTAACACTAAAATCAAGGCACTATATCCCCAAACTGTGCTTTATTTAAAAAAAAAAAAAACAAAAAACCCCACAACAGAAATACTCAAGTCAAATCAGATACACCAAGTCTGTGAAAGGCGGGAAGCAGAACTATGGACTCTTCCTTAGTAATCCAAATAGCAACATGAGGAACAGGCTTGTTAAGTTTCACTTGCCTAAATTTTTTACACTAATGCAGATAGAACTATTCATAGAATGGTGTGGGTTGGAAGGGACCTCAAAGATCATCTAGTTCACTGGGCAGGGACACCTTCCACTAGACCAAGTTGCTCAAAGCCCCATCAAAGAAACACAGTCACCACAGGCATCAAAAAGCACATTCATATGAAATGTACTGCAAAATCCTTATCAATGTCTCTGACTTGGCAAGATGAGAGACCAACCAGGATTCATAAACCACTTGTCACAGGATGGTGTCATGCCTACTTTGAATCATTCCTCTGGTCCTACAAGGAGATGTCCTACACAGTGTTCTGTGTCTAAAGGATCACACTATGAATATAATACAGAAATTGCAGGAAGGATGTTTTGTGGCCATTTGGTGGCAACATTAAAGAAAGCAGATCCTGCAGACAAAAGCTTCCATTAACAGTGAAAGCTTCTGAAGCATCATCCTCTGCAGCACTCCAACTGAAAAGCTAAAGCACCTGACTCAAGACTCTCCACAATTTTTAAGACATTTGGGAAATACTGTCCTGGAAGGTCTGATTGCTTTCTCTTCTGAAAACACAGAGATCTGCAGTTTTCAGAGGTAGTATTTCAGAACAACAACAAAAATAGACTTTTCTGAATGATTGCCTGCTACTGAGTCATCCATCACAGGGCAATACCCAAAAGATGCCTGGAGAAGAATCCACAGACTTTTAATGGAAGACAAAACACCTTCACCTGTTGGATGTGAAAAAGCATCAGGTATGATTACCTGCACAATGAAAGCACATCCAAATGGTAAACCTGGTACCCTATCATGAGCAAAGCATTACACAAATGGTAAACAGCTTCCACTGCCACACTGCCCCATTTTACTTTCTACCCTGAAAGGTTACTCATGTCCTAGGTTCAGCTAAAACCTATGATATTCCATCCAAAGAAGATTGCTTCACCAAGTGGTGGCTATACTGCTGCTTGTACAGCACTAAGCCTCTAGTGATGAAAAACAACAAAGTGCTCTTCATTAAAAGTTTTTAGTATCTTGTCAATCTAGATCTTCTTATGGAAAAACAAGATGCAAATTAGGTCATAGTCAGATAGGCATTCTGGTACATCCAGCTATAATTAGTAGCCCACATCAGTTTTGTAACTCCAGTTATTGTAGAAACAGTTCATGCTTGCATTAAGTTTCTCCTCATATTTTGGACCCAAAAGGGATCTCTGGATCATATAGTCTGGTCTCTTTCAAGTCAGCGATAAAAGCTCCCACCTAATCAAGTTGTGCAACATCTTCATGATGTCTACTGCATCCCAAGGGCACATTCTTAAAAGCAATCAAGGCTTAACTCAAGAACTACAATATCCTTACTATTTTCTACATAAAACTGTTCATTGATTAGTGATCATGATGGAAAAAAAGAAGGGGGGGGTGTGGGGTGTGAAGTGTTTTACTACTTGTTTCACACCAGATGAGCCCTTAACTTTCCAGTACTGGATATCACTATGGTAAGAGTAAGTAACCACACAATCAGAAGGACTTCCCTTTGAATATTGTGCATACTGTGATTACAATACTTCCAAGGTTTTCCTGCATAAATCAAACACTCACTCTCTGTAAGACGTATTTACCAGGTCTTGAATTCTTCCTGTACTGCTTCCATGAACGCTTCTGAGCATTAACAGCATCCTTTTTAGCCTAGTCTGCTAAATATACAGGTTTAAGAGAAAAGACTTTCTGTCTCTATTTGTCCACCACTCTCCCACTGATGATTTCTTTTTTCAATCAGTTAATTTCTTCAAAATTTGAAAAAATGGTAGAGATGTCAAAAGATACTCCAGTTCTACTAATTTTGTTAAATTCAAGGGCTTTTGCAGAGAAGGAAGCACCACTGGGTATCCCCAGGAAGGAAAGGGCTGCATATGGCAGTTCAGCAATTCTCAGCAGCTTTTGACTCAACAGATATAAACAGCAAGAGGTTACTGTCCCACCTCTTAACACCATCACGTTTAGGCCAGCAGGGTGGCAAACTGGACAATACAGCAGTGACAAACAACTAAAAGGGTAAAAGTCACATGCAGTGAGTACATCTACAGCTGTATACAGTCTCTTGCTTCTGTTTGAAGCCTGTATGAAATTATTACAAAACCATCAGCTTGGAAGTAAGTCAACTGTAAAATGAGTTAAAATTAATTGCAGACTAACTACAGCCTCCAAAAGCCAAGCCTCCTTGACAATTTCTGTGCTTGTTGCATTTTCTTTCAGAGTATTTCCCTTTTGTCATGATTAAAGGAGGAACTAGCAACCTACCTTGTACAGCAGGAAGCAGAAGAGTGGGACAGTGAAAGTGGATATTAAATGACTTATAATCTTTGTGACTTACAAATGCTTTGTATGTTACAAACAGATAATTAACAACATAGATGAAATTTTTAACAATAAACTCTTACTGAAACTGCCAGAAAATGGCATTCAAGTCAAAGGTTTTACAACGAGAGGGGAGTAGGGAGAGTATAGTAGATACAACACGATTTTAGCACTGTGGACTCTGTAAAGAACTAGGTCATAATACATAACTAGTTTAATTTTCAGTACAATAATGTACCCAGAAGCATGAACATGATTCCTAGCTCATCCAGACAGAGTAGGGCAAGAGGTATTTTCTCATTATTGCCACATACACTGTAAGACTTCTTGCAATAACTTTCTCTCAACAAATAGTTCTGTGAAAAATGGAGTTAATAAAGAGTGTTTCCTATTGATCGTTTACCATGTCTTTACTCTCCTCATACTTGAAAAAAACCTAACAACAAAAATAAAAAAATCCCACCCAACTTGGACACTGGGGCTCGCCATCTTCTCCTTTACTTTTCAGCTGCCCTTATTCCTATCATACTTTGACGTCCATTTCTGTTCTGCTACCTAAATAAAACAATATGGCAAATGTCACTCTTGAAACAATAGATAAAAAAATTTGCAGAGACAAGTGTGATTTTAAGGTTGAGTCCCATCACACTGCTCCTTTAGAAACTTCTCCAGCATTGGTTTTGCATAGTGCCTGCCACAGAAGCTGTAGAAATCCCAAAAATCAATCAGAATGAAACAGCGTACAAATTTTCAAGAAGGGTAAGAAGACCCCAGAAACTACAGGCCTGTCTGTCTCACTTCAGTGCCTGGTAAAGTTATGGAAAAGATTATTCTGGCAGGTATTGAAAAACACCTGGAAGACAACAGTCTTTGGTCAAAGCCAGCACAGCTTCATGAGCTGTAGGAAAGTCCTACTTGTCCAACCTGATTTCCTTTTATGACAAGGTAACCCACCCAGCTGATCAAGGAAAGCCAGTGGATGTCATTTTTTTGGATTTCAGTAAAGCTTTCCATACTGTCTCTCACAGGATCTTTCTGGACAAAATGTCCAGCACAAAGCTGGATAATCACATCATGGGCTGGGTGAGCAATTGGCTCACAGGTCGAGCACAAAAGGTCGTAGTGAATGGGGTGATTTAGGTTGGATATTAGGAAAAGGTTCTTCACCCAAAGGATTATTGGGTACTGGAACAGGCTCCCTGGGGAAATGGTCACAGCACCAAGCTTGACAGAGTTCAAGAAGCATTTAGATGATCCTCTCAGGCACATGGTGTGAGTCTTGGGAATGGTCCCATGCAAGGCTAAGGGTTAGACTCAGTGACCCTCATGGGTCCCTTCCAATTTGGCATATTCTGTGAAATTTACCTTTGTATTATGCTAAATATCTTGCACTCCAAAGAGTGATACAGGTCACACTGCAAGACAGCTAACTAAATTTTCCTAAGGCTCTACCTGAAACACAATTTCGGCTCCCGCCGATCACCATTAAAAGACATCAGTAAAGTAAAAAGTGCAGAGAGTTGGGGTGCTATCAGCATATCAGAGGTAGTAGTGATTCACGGTTCTTGAAATCCATGCATCTTTTACAAATATGAATACTACAGGAATGCTCTTGAATGCCTCCAGTGCACCTTAACAGTGACCTCAAGCACATTTAGAAATTAAGTCTTCTATCAGAAGGATTTATGCTTGAATAATTTGCCTCCATTTATAATCAGAGCCTGTGTTTACCTTGTGTGAAACAGGAAGGACCCTCATGTTATTGAAATAGCAGCACTTACCGTTGAAACAGAACAACTTAAAAGAGTTACATTTGAGTCTTGAATTATAAACTCAGTTTTATACATATTCCAGAGAGTCATGTGATGACCATTCTATCTAAAAACAATGAGCACTTTAAAACATGTTCTGCTGGAGGAGGGTCTAATCAAAGTTGCTTTTTATTAGGATTACAGAAAAGATACTTGTTCATCATTTGCATAAACAAATAATGAATAAAGAAGGAGCACTGAAGAAACACTGAATACAAAAATAGAGAAGTATGAAACAAACTTTCATTTAGTGGGAAACCTAGCAGTAGGAGAAGATAGTATTTAAATATATGAGGAGGTCTGATGGACAGTGAACAGTTTAAACTTGATTTAGGCTACAGATGAGCCAAGAGAGGTTATGGTAGGGATGGAGAAGCAAGTGGGAGGAAGTGTAACCAAATGATACAAGAGCCTGGAGAAGAGGAAAAAAAAAATTCATATACTATGTTAAAGCCTTGGACAGAGATACATACCTACTCTTTGTCTCTTCCCCTCTTACTCCCCGAACCCCACAGTATTGCAGCAACTCACAATAGAAATATCAGATACTATGTGATTTAACCTCAGAGCACTTTTCCCCCACCAGTTTGTTATGAAACTCCTACAAGATTAAAAGCATGATCAAGATGCAATTCTGCCAGAAAAGGCACAGCCTGATGCGGCGTATACTCTCTAGAGAAAGGAGATTGTAACACATTTTAATGGATGCATGCATTTATTCAAAATGAAGCCTTGAAATCACTTTATGCCTTCATTAGCATTCCCTCACAGGAGCAAACAGAAGTTGAAATTTTTCAAAACACTGTGAGTTGACCTGATTGATGCATACATTAAACTGGCTTGCTTGTAGTCAGCAATACCTTTCTTCCCCTAATTGATTCAGCTCATATTTCAGGCAGGAAAATAAGCTTCATCGGAGCCTGAAGCAAGTTCAAAACTGGTTGTACATTGTATATCTCTGCAGTGGAGTAGAAACTTCTCTAAAGCAACACAAACATATGTTCTCTAAACCTGGAAGCAGCAAACCCAAGAGGCAGCGTGGCCCAGGGACCCACTATGAATACAGGCAAAATGCTCCAAGAGCTGTAACATCCCAGGAAGAGCAGCCACTGCCAGCTCTGGCCTCAGGCTACTTCCACACTCAACAGGAGGTGCAGCTCTGCACCGGGCCAACATACCATCGACAGCCTGAGTCCAAGCGCTGCTGCCTCACATAGCAACGAAGCAGTGTCACCAGCACACTGTCTCCTTGAAGGAGCACCTCCTGGCTCCTCCTGACGTTTTTGCAGAACACCACCTCTAATGTGGAATGGGAAAACACAGTACGGAACACTACACTCGAGAGGAGCAAATCCTGCTCTACACCACTGACAAGTAACCAAGGTTCACCCAGCAGCACACCACCACCTATTAAAGAAAACTGGAGTATTGCAATAGATTGAAGAAATTGCATCAAGCCTAATGAGTCCCAGTGTTTTCTGCATTAAAATTGCAGAAAACACAAATAAACAAACAAACCCCCCCCACAAAACAGCACAGAAAAGTACTATCTAAAACTCAGCTGGACATCCTGCCTGCAGTCCTGCTTTCCCCTCTGAATGGCATCAGAAAGACCCACAACAGAAAGTCAAAAACATTTGGTCTTAGGCATAACAGATACAATATAACCATGCATTTCAAAGTTTTCTCTGGAATCCAACCCTTTAGATAGTTTCTTTTACCTATTCCTGGGATCTGATAGTTATCTACAGAAAAGTAAACTAGCTCCAACAGAAATGAGAAAAGCAGATAACAAGCTAGTTAGTAAAGAAAAATTCTCAGATGACTCAAAGGTGATGCCTGTATGTTTTAGTTTTACACAAATGCATTTAAATATATTCCATGACTGGAGGACTAGCTGCACTCCTCCAGTTTTCCAGGGTGTCTCCAAATGCAATCACAGGTGACAACAGCAAACCCCGGTATCATGTTCTCCTCTTACTCTTAAGTTAAGGATGCAGACTGCTGATCCACAAGCAGGAAGGGCTATTATCTCCACGCTTCCAACCAGACTTGACATATGTGACTTTGCCCTTCATGAGTTGCAACCAACAAAACAGAGAGGCTGAGCCTCTGAAATTTTCAAAATGAAGTATCGTTTACCTTAACCTTAGAAACATCACATTGCGTAAGAAAATTTTAAACAGTTACATAAAGTCAGTCTGATCTAGGGCAATGGTTATCAACTGGTGAGCAGCAATGCTCATGGACAAGGAAATTCAAATCTATAATGTGAGCAATCAGAGAAGGTCAGATGCTGCTCACCACATGCTCTGTGCTCTACTCACACGGCAGAGAAGCCTGGGGAACCATCACCAAGCCCCAGCACTCCCACCTGTAGGCAGACCTTCTGCTTTAACCACACCTGATAAACAACACCTTCCTCCTTACCTCCCTCTTCCTCCTCAGAAGGCTTTTAAAGCTCTTAAAAGCCCACAGCTCAGTCACTGTTCTTTTAATAAGCCCTTCAGTGTTTATCTTAGGGATGTCATATCTACTTATTGTTTCCTTTCCTGCTTGCTCTTGCAGACTGCCCATTTAACTTTGTTCCACATGATCAGAATACATCTTGTAGAGCTCTCAAGAGAGTTGCAAAGCATTTAATTCTTAAATTAATGCAGCCACATCTTCCACACCAGAGCTACAAATGTTTCATTTACCAAATAAAATTTCAGCCTTGATAATGTTTTTGTAGACTTATGAAACACTTACTGGCAAACTGTGTTACTACATATGAAAGACAGCAGTGGCTACTGAACCACATACGTTGTTATTTATCTATATAGATGTACTGGGTGGGACAATAAAAGAAGTGGGGGGAGGGCAGAGCTCTCCAGAAGCAGATGTTTGCAAGCCTTTTTAAAACTAAGAGACAAGACATAAGACAACACTTGAAGGAGCAGCTGGGGACACTGAATAAATACAGACATTTAAATGTAACTAATTACATACACATGCTGGAATTCTCAAAGGATGATCAGGGAGCCAGGCTCCCAGCTCACTCTGACTTTCCACAGGAGTTCAGTGGCCTGTTCCTTCAGGCATGCTGCAAGATGTCATCTTGCTAAATACAGAACACTACTTCTAAATGTTGCCTCTAGTAGCTTAACCACAGTGAAGGCTACAGATTTCTACCAAGCTATCTACAGGAGCCTTCCTCTTTATTAAATAAACACAAATGCATGTATTTGCTGTTCCTAGCCTATGTTGCTCTGACAGATGAGAGAAAGCTGTCTGGACAGCCAAGAGGCCTTAAAGCCTCTGGGGAACCACCTTTCTGTGCTAAAGACAAATATGCTGCACAGAAACTGCTCTAACAATGGTGGGGAAAGGTTTACAGAAAGCCTAGAGCTCCTTTCCTTCTGTTGTGAAGCACGAAAGGTGTCTGCATATGCAAAGCAGTGGTTCATGAAAAATTTAGGGAGAAGTACATACCATTGTTTTTCAGACACATTAATGGAATATGGCTACACACACTGTTCATGACTTAGTTCAAGCACTTCAACCTAGCATGGCTGCAGAAAGAACATCTTTCCCTGGTCCCTGCTGCTCATTTTCCTTCCTACAGAAAAAGAAAAGTGCAGTTTCTAGGATACACAGGATTAAGGCATATTTCAGTTTAAAAAGCATGAGGGGAAAAAAAATAAAACACACCATTGCTCGAGTAGCTGCCAGGAGCTGTGTGTCAGCACAAAGGGGTGTATATGGACACAAGCAGCAGGAAGCATGGGAAAGTCTTGACCACTTCTTTCCATGGCCTTAGTATCTTAAAAATGTTCATAAAATTATGGATTGATTTCTGGCAGGCAACAAACAGGAGACAGCCTTCACTCCACAGCCAGTGGAAGGTGAGGCCAGATGTTGGTAGTCACAAGCAGCAGCTGACTGTGCAGAGGGCCAAGAAGGCTGTGGCTGTAAAAAGTGTGGAGGAACACAACATGACACCTTTTGCAAGTGAAGGACAAAGCAGAGAAACCAGAACCTACTGAGTGAGACTTTCTTTTTCCTAGCACTCAAAGTGACTCACTGTACAGCACAACAGTATTTAGTACAAATGCAGCTACAGGAACATACAAGGCCATAAAGTTCATGCATGTTGTCTTTTATCTGACACACACTTGGGCAAAGGTTTGTGCTCAGCAGGCTGTAGGTCCGCTCTCTCTGTATGATGTGAATATATGCATCAAGAGCCTACATCCCCAGTCCTGCAACAGGGATATGAAAGACATGGGGACTCAGCTGACAACTGTGTCCAAGCCAGTCACTGGGACCATCAGGTTTTGCATCCGTTCCACAGAGAGAGCCCACAAGTAGCAAATTGTTCCCAAAAGGACCATCCAAGTGAAAGTTGTGGTTCTTACAGAGGAAGACAGCAGAAGTCACCGGGGGACACAAGCACTTTGAGTGTGGTGCCTACATCTGTACTGTCAATGTAACTTTTAAATCCACTAATGCTTCTTCTTGTAATCTTTTTCAGGGATTCAGTCCAGGAGATTGTGCTGTAGCAGCTGGCAGAGACTATGGTCTCTGAAGGGCTTGATGAAGCACAACAGCTTAGTGGTTTAAGACTAAATGAAAATATTGAATGCTTCCTAAGGAGAAGCTATTAGGTAACAGTTCTTAAACTGATTTTTTTGCTTCCTCTGCTGGGGTTAAGGAAGCACACATGCCTTTTGCATTTTAAAATAATCTACTACTTAATGCTCAAGAGCTCAGCACTTAACAATTTTGATTTGCCCCTCCATTCAGATGAATTTTTCCATCCATTCATCCAGCTGACTGTTCATGGCATGCTCCATGGGACTGCAGGCTGGCTCAGCAAGGTCCCAGCTGCTTTTGAGGCTTTCTGGAATGCAGAGGTGGCAGCAATGTGAGCAGGCTCAGAGGGCACACTAATAAAAACCTATGGGTAAGCTTGTTAGAAAATTGATCTTTATTTATTTTCTGGTGAAGTAAAAATGTTTCCCAATTAGGCCTAGTCTTCATTCAGCCTACACATGTGGTCTTTGAAAACAAGCACTATTCTGGAGCTTAAAAAAGCAGGTGTCTATTTTTAAACAGGTGTCCACTGGAAGCAGCTTCTGTTCTCCTTGCAAACCTGAATTGTTTAACTAGTTGTATCTATGATGCCATTTTCAGGAGAGTGTTTATCTTTGCAGCTAAATGTTTAATTTTTAAAAAGGAAGTCAAAGTTCAGAAGATAGGCATTAGATTCATTGAACAGTCTGGTTTTAAGTGATTCTAGTTCTTGTTCATGGTTCTACAGCCTTATCTGACTTGTTCACTGTAAGAAATTCATAAGCTGTTCACAACACTCAACTGGAAGCTGCACTTTCCTAATACACCCAGTCTCTGCTTTTCACTTATGACCTACCTATAACAAAGGTTCTGCCTCCCCTGCCTTTGCTGCTCTCCCCAATGGCAGAGAACAGCTACACGGACATTTATTTGAGCACTGCTTAATTACCACACTCTTCTTACATGCCTGAGCACTAGGACCAAACTGTCTACCTGGAGATTTCAGATAACACAGAAAAACATTAAGAATTGCAGTACACCTTCCTAAAGCAAACAGTGTGGCATGCAGAAAATGCTGGACTACATTCTGAAGTGCTTTTTTCCCCCTGATGTAAGCATTCCTCTTTCTCATTCCCCTTCATGATTCCCTTTTTCTTTGTCACACATCCGATGCATTGCCATGAAAACCTGCACCAATGGAAATACATATTCTAGAAACATTTGTCTTTCCCAATTTCCTTATCTAAACTGCAAAGCTCTACTCTCACCATTCAAATAACAAATAAATGTGGAAACTAGCCAAAGCCAGAGTGCCCATCAAAGGGAAAAGTTAATATCAACAGAAAAAAAGTTTGCTTGAGCTCTGATTTGTTTCCAAGAGCCAAGGGCTCATTATGATTCAGTGGTGCAAACCTCAGGCTTTCTCTACACGTTACAGCTAATAAACTGCATTTACTGAACAATACCTTGCAAACCATGATTACACAATGCTTTCCAAACCAATCTAAGTTTTTTCTCTGCATTGTAAAAAATTAAAGGAACAGTCTTCAAATCATTGTCATATAGGCAAAAATTTGAATAAAAACTTAAAACCTGTCTGGCTGAATGAACATACAGGTAGAAAGCCATGCTGTACAACTGTCACACTGTTAAAAGTAGTCATTCCCTTATTGCTTTTCATAAGGCAAGAAGCTGCATGTATTACATATTAAGCAGGAGGTTCTTTAGACACTTATTTCTAGCATTTCAGGAATTTAACTGAAAAATCCATTGGTACTGTAATGTTATCAGTTCTCATTTAACTGAAGACCACCTTTAAAACTGGCTTTGGCATGACATACACTCTCAGAACAAAACCAAGAGAGGCAAACGCTTCTGAAGGTCCTTCAGGACACCACCTAACTATTCAAAACAGACCATGGTGAGAGTGGATGTTTCAGTTAATTTCTATTTGCAGGGTCACAGGCCTGGAGTCTGAACCCATATTTGGGGTTCAAAGGATAAGGACAGAGGCCTCTGTGACTATATAACTCCGCTAAGGAGTGCGGTACACACTTCCAGAAAGGCAAAAGCAAAAAACCACCCAACCTGGTACTCAGCAAAACTGTGCTCCCTTCTCTAAGCACAGTATCCTCCAAGCCTGCTCTGAGGACAGTCCAAGCTTAAGTGGTAAGCCCATTTTACATCCCACATGCATATAACCTCTCTCACAGCAGACACACACTGGGATAGAAAGCCAAGAAACTGCTTTTTCCTTCTGTTTCCCCCTCTTCTGAAAAGCCCTAGGAGCCACAGCAATACAAACAAGACATCAACAAGAGACACCAGCCAGCCTAGGACCTGGTAGATGGAGGTTTGAGCTCTGGTTTCTCAGAATGTATGTGAGCATCATCTGGTCACGGTCAAACTGCACAATGGAAAATGACATAACGAGAGTCCTCAGGTAGCAGTTAGAGGAAGGTTCGGCCCTCCAGGTGTGCACAGCTATACTAACATAGCAATTTTTGTTCTGAAAGAGGTACAGCTGTGTTCCAGCAGTATTGTGCCCTAGTTAACAAGTTCACTGGAGCTCAGAGCCTACACAGCAACTTGCACCAGATTATTCCTGTTATTCACTCTGCCTCACAGCAGAATGCAGAAAGAAAGAGCTCAAATGTACCTACTCCAGAGCTCTGGTAGGACCTGCATTGCCAAAGGGTATATGCACAGGCATGAGGGATCACACACCCCAGCACATCCTTGTATCAAGAGCGGGTCTAGAGCAATGAAGGTCAACCACATGGCTCACCTGCACTTCTTAACTGGTCCCAGATGTAAAGGCTACCAGGACAGCTTATTAGCAAAGCCTTAGAAAAGGCAATACAAAATTATATCAAATATTGAAAATAAGGCTGGTCAGAACTATCCTAGCAGAATATTTTTTATATTGACATGATTGCTAAACAGCTAGAAGTGTATGATGCCACCACTCCAATTTTGACCGCTCTTCTGCAGGAGAACACAGAGCAGATTCCTGTCAGAGGCCAACCAGCTCTGCCATTGCTCCTGAACTAGCCACCTGAAAGACTGGTGTCCTCAGAGGGCAGTGGTCTCCTAGGCTCCTCCTCAGGAGACAGCAAATTCTTTACTCCCATCTGAGTCCAGTGGCATCTGTGTTTCAACTTGAATGAGACTGGATGGCTGATTCTGAGCCTGCTTTAATAACTGAGGCAGACTTTTGTTAGTTAAGGCAGCTCTGTAACACTCCATCATCACACAAGCTGTGCTACAAGTTTCCTTAGCTGGTAAGGTCCTTAATGTAAATTAGAAGGACATAAATATTACCCTTTGATGTCATTTTAGTATTTATGTTATGAATAAATTGGATAAGGGATTTATTAATATTTAAGGCTATTAGGAAGAAAATTATGTAGATTATGTGGAGAGAAGGAGAAAATGAAAAAATATCACATCCTGGAAATTCAAAAGGATATTGCTGATTAAGAACATTCAAAAGATATTGCTGATTAAGAACATACAATATTCCAATCAATGTTTCGAGTTCTCCAACCATTTTTAAATTAAGCACTGAACACTATTTGTAATCAGTGTGTTTCTCATAACTCTGCAGTTACATTTCAGATCCTACCGTGTTGCAAGTTTATGGCAGACGACACCAGTGTCTGTTATTACTTCACTCAGTCTGAGCTCAAGGTGGACCTTCCCCTGAAACACATCAGAAACACCATAAGAAAAATTAGTTTTATGTACAGCCAGTCACAACATTCCAACTTAAACTAAAGCAAGACAGTTAGCATAAGTAATTCCAAGACAAGTATAAAGATTAAGTTAACAGTTATGTAGCTAGTCTGTCAACTGCCAGAGAATTCAGACTAGTAGACATTTAAGTAAATTTCAATACCTAGCATTATCTTATCTCTTTATGTTTTACTAATTGAGGTATACAGAGTATCACAAAAATGTTGTGTTGGAGCTTTATCTATACTTAGCATTTTAAATATTAAGCAACACTATCATTGAAAAGGTATCACAGGAGTGCATTATAAATTAACACCTATATGTTTTAAACATTATAAAAATGAACCTATGAAACAATATAAACTGTGAGACAAGTATTAGTAAAACTATACTGAACAATCAACCCCACAAAGAAAACATTCAACCATGTTGAACACCGTTAGACAGTCTTCAACTTCTTATAATGACATTAAGTTTATTACGACTTGGGCTAAGATACTATGCTCAAATGTGCTAAGAAAGTCATGAATACCAACTGCATTCCTCTGATTAATTCCATTACATTTCAAAACAACAGCATCTACTCCCACTATCAAAAACTCTGCATCACTCTTACAGCATATATATAGTAAACACAAAACACATTTTGTTACTGACCTATTCTGACATGCCAGCAGTGCTAAATCAGCTTCTGCAAATTGTGGCCAAAATTGAGTCATTCACCTTCATAAACAACTCCACTCCACCCTTTTTACTAAAGGATGCTAAAATCCACCCTGCTACTTAGTCAGTGCTCTATCACGTGTACCATCTTTACCTCAAATCACACAAAGGTCTCTTGCCACCCATTTAATAAAATATTCCAGATTTCATCTCTCCTCTTTTTCCACATGACCAAAACTCTTCTATTCACAAGAATCTCCTGCTGAGTGTGTCTATCCTGCACAAACAAGGAGAGTGAAGATGAATCCCTGGCCTCAAGTTGTACCTATACTGCTGAGATACACTTTCTCCACAGCAGATTAGTCTGGACAAAAGCTGGTGTAGGCAGTCCAAAGCACAGGTAGGAGCAACAATTAAGTAGCATGGACACGCAGAAGTTCAGTTCAAGGTCATTCCCTGGTCCTCTTAGGTTAAGCAATATAAACAAACACTGACCTTCGTGCATGAATACTTGTCCTGAAGAAGCCTATGAAAGATTCTGTTTCTTACTGCTACAGTCATTCTCTTCCCTTCCTAGTGTATTTCCTTTCTTAGTGCCATTCTTTCTACACTTCCTTGAATGCACATTTCATGCTTTCCTGCACTTCATGCCTTCACTTCCCAAACCTCTATTACCTAGTTATACCTTCAGCATTCTGAGTCACTGACAGTTTTTCCCCATTGGAAGGCTGGAACATAGACCTTTCAAGTAATTGTGGCTGATGATACTGGTGTTCATCCAGAAAACTAGGAAGACAACCTCTCCAATCTGTATGAAAGCCCATAGTTGCAGAGGCATCACAGCAGCTAGCTGGCATTTTGAACAGAGGAGGACACAAATATCCATGTTAGTTTAAAAACAGGGCTCCTGCCAGCTGTCTTTTGCCTTTTTCTAAACAAAACAATTAAAAAACCCAATACAATGCAAAAACCAAACTGCATTTGGCTGTCAGACCCCTGATTTCATCTGTTTCAGCAAGACAGGTATCCTCCTTCACCCTATCAGTGTGTACTAAAGGCAACATCTGTCACTGGCTTCTGAACTGGAGCCTTTCCTCATGCATAAGAGCAGGACTTCTCTACACAAATGCATAAAAAGCCACTTTCAGACCCAGCTCTTAAGGACTCAGTACCACTGTACTCGCTCATGACAAGCACTGGGGACACAACCACGTTGGTTAAGAACATTGGTTTTCTGCCTTTTGTTTTACTATCTTTACCCTTACTCTTCACTGTTCTCTCTTCCACTGGTTACATATTCAGTTACAGGAGCTAAACCATTAGTCTCTTGAGAATATATTTACCTTGTGAACTTGTAAAAACCACTGCTGCTATCTTTGTTGGTATCTTGCATACTACCTTTAGTAGAGAAATCAAAATTCATACAAGTTCTGAAGAAATTTAGAGACAGGAACAGAGATTTAGAAACTCTAGAAAAAATATCCCTTTGTAGAAAAATTCTAAGGGAAGAAAGTGTTTTTATAGAATATTTATGCTGATCTTAAACAATAGCAAGGCTAACCTCTCTCAGGAAAATACAAATGCTTCTAATGCACTTAGGTGAGCCTGAATACAAACAGTGGTCATTTGCTCAATCTCACTCAGACTGTAAAATGGAAGCTCTTTGTTTTAGAAATTAAGCTGAATAAAATCTTTCTAAAAATCAGTAGTACTTCACACATTCTCTGAGCTACAGTAAGCATAAAATGATAGCGCTGCCTCTTTTGGGCTAAGACCCATTTTTTCTTGTAGCTTTCATTTTTCTCTTGTGAAGACTTTAAAAATGGTCAGCTGCTCAAAAAGTGACTCAAAGCTTCACATAGCGAAGCAGAGGTCATAAGATCACTAGGACCAGCAGCCTACAACAATTCCCAAAACACCTTCCAGTGTTTTACTTCCAGTTAAAAAGCTCAAATACCTTAAAATAAGGCTATAGTAACATATTTGCAGGCTTAATTCATGGAAAATGTAACTCCTGCATAAACAAAATGCTTTTTCATAAAACAATTATACCAATAGGCAAAACAGAAGGATTCATCTGAATAAATTTACTCCTCTGCAATGGCATTAGCTGGGTTTACAAAATATCAAGTAATTCATTTTTCAAAGGGAAGACAAAAAACTATAAAAAATCAGTATCATAAGATTAAAAGTTAATCTAAGCAGCAAGAAGGTCAACCTATAATGGATTAAATGTACCAGAGAAACAAGGAGTTGCCATGATCTTCACTGACAGTTTGTAAGAAAGAAATTAATATTTTTATTAGTGAAAGAACTACTGTGATAATAACAAGAATCTCCAACTGCAGTAGATGTGCAGAGTTACAGACAGCACTCACAAGCAGGAAGGGTTAGATGATGCAACAGGATTAAAAAAAAAAATACTCTGTCCCTCTTCTACAGCTGAAACAGTGCCTTGATCCTTCTCAGGCAGGATCCCTGCCAGAGATTGAGTCAGGGATTGAATCTAGACTCAGTCCTGGGCTTTAAGACCATATAAAGCTTTTTTCCCTTCAGCACAGCAAGAAAATGCAGAAAAATCTGAAGGTTCGACAATTTTGAAGTAGAATGTAGTAATTACTCAAAACATTTCCATCAAAAAATATATTTCAGGATGTTCCTAGAAGAAGCTATCCTTAGTAGCATAACCTTTTGATTTGGAAGGATAGGACCTTTTCAAGGAACAAGCCAAAGGAGTGCCAGTTCACCTGCTGAACACTGCTTTTTGCATAAAATCCAGCTGATATGGAGGGTGGGTCCATTGGTTGTACATCCTTCCTAATTACATCTAACATCACACAATGGGGCCAGCCAGCTTCCATTTTTCAGTTATTGATTAAAGAAGCCATCAGTTGACTGAATTTCTTGTAGGGAAGCAGACCATATTCAAAGCGAAACCAGTAACAAAGTGTTTGAAAGGCCTTTCCACAGAGGAAAAACCAAATTACACTATGCTTGTTAAATATACCCTTTACTACACACACAGTTATCTGAAAACCAAACCAAAACTGATCATAAGTTTGCAAAGGAAAAAAAAGCAGACTCAAGGTCCTGGTTTTATAGATACAGGAAAAGCTTGCCTCCAACCACCTCCTTTCTCCTTGAAATGCAGCTGTGAGTTACTGTGGATCGAAACACATCAATATCACAAAACACAGTTGGATCACAAAAACTCCTAAAAAAGGTTGTTGTCTATTCAACCTGCTGGACAAGAGGTTTGTCATCACCCACCCTTCTACTTCTCACTAGTCTACTCAATTTTGATGTGAACTTTTCCCCCCAAGGTGGGCGTGCACCTTCATGGAAGCTTTCCAATATGAGGACACTTTTCCCAACACAGCTCAGCTCTACTTATTGCTCAGTAGTGTGGAAAGAGGTACTGTGACTCTCTTTTGGCTCTCCACTCCTCATCCTGCTGGTGAAGAGTGACTGAAAGCAGTCTCATCCCAGCTCCTGGAGATGGAGGAGAAAGGAGATGTAACAGGGATGAATTGGAGGAGAAGACTAGGCTAAGCAGGTGACGAGAACCACAGCCCATTACTGACTAATGCCAGCACACTGTTTTTCTGGAATCTCAGATTTAGGACTGTCATAGCCCTGGTGTGTTGGTTTATTCTCCCTTGCTGCAAATTGTCTGGAGAAATGAGCATTGCAAGAACTCAGCACTGCACACAGACCATTCCAAACTAGGGAAGAACCTATGCTGTTGCTTTCTCTGTCTTTCCAAATTTTATTTCAAGATACAGCAAATGTTATTGGACAAATCTTGCCTACTTTGAAACCCCCTTAGGCAACTTTCTGAGATGTCACTTTCTGGCACTGGTAAAGCTTAAAACCAAACAATAAAACGGAGCCAAACTTTAAGGCCTCAATAAATGCTGCCCTTGAGGGAGTAGGAGAGGAAAGACCAAGAGTGCAGCTACTGCTTTAGGTAAATCCAGCTCTGCAGTGTTATCAGCAGCCACACATAAGGTCACAGCCTAACAGCAGGTTTGAGAGCAGGAGGAAGAGTTTGTTTGCTGTCTACATTTGCTGCTTGTAACAGCTGCTCCTTCCTTTAGCAGAGGGCAGCAGGCGGCTGGGAAAGGTCTAAGGATCATGCTCCAGATCACAGCCTGCCTGCTGGGCCACAGTGCAGCACACAAGAAACTGGAACAAAACCCAATCTATTGCTGAGGAAAGTGCAACAGCTCTAGTGAACACTGCATGGATTCATAAATGCTAAGCAAAGCAGAACTGATGTCTGCTTGCTCTCCGTATGTGCAAGCTTGTCAGAATTGCTCAGTAACTGGCAAACAACTTCACATGGCACAATGTTAACTTTCCTGTTTCTCTAAAAGGACAATACAGCCATATGGTCAAAATCCTTATAAATTGATCATGTTTTCCTCTCAAAAACTTTGGTGAGATACAATATGTAGATATTGTAAACGGAAGGTTTTCATTTCCCCAGACAAATTGCGTTCTGCAGACACAAAACCCAGCTATGCTACTTTAAAACCATGTAAATATTGTTCAGTAATGGGTGCTCCCTACCACATGCCATTTACAGACCAGCTATTGAAGAGTAACAGACCAAAACCTGAATGACAGTCTTAGCCCTTTGTGCTGTTAAGTCTCAATACTGCACTCTTACATTCACACAGGGAGGAAGTCTTGCCACAAAGCAGGACCTGGTCAATAGCTGGTCTTTTCCTTTATCACAAACATTATTTACCATTGCTGATGCATGGTTCAGTTGCCTGAAATAGTTTTGTCAGTAGGCATTTAGCCTTAAGAATCTCCCCACTCTATCAAAACAGACATTTCATGTCTATGCAAAACAACTAGAAGATAGAAACCTAAGAGCCACTGTTCATAAAACAGACGGTAACACCCATTTATTTCCTGTTGTGGTGGAAAGCTGATACCAACCCTGGAAACAGCTTCTTTTTACAATTTGCATATACCCCAGCTTACAGTAGGTTGTACAAAATGCATCACTGGCTCGTCTTTACACTAGAAGCAATTAAATACTTACACAAAGTTAGTAAATTTCAGTGTTGGACAGTGGGAATGCAACACTCTTAACTGTTCAGCAGGTAATGTTATTCTATCAACCACTGGAGTGAAACAGCCCTATACAGTTGCTCCTAAACACAGTTCACTCAACCTTGTGTATCTTCAAATGCAGATCCTTAAATAACAATTAGCATCAGAGCCATTGCAGTTCAACATGATTTGCTCTGCATATGTAAAGAACATTGATTTATACAGAACAGGAAGCAGCCAAATATGTGAGAGTCTATGGAAACTTCCACAATATTATGAAGGTAGAGTGAAAAAAAACAAAACACCAAACCAAACCAAACAAAAAAAGAAAAAAAAAACCAACACCGTAACACACTTCCAGCTTCCTTTGCAGTTCTGTGATAAACTTCTCTGTCACATAGGACTGAATGAAGAAGAGCTAATTCAAAAGCTTGTGGTGAAACCTTGGCTCTGAAGAACTCATGGCAAAACTCCCACCCTGGCAAGGCCAAGATTTCATTCATGAAGCCTGACACTTGGGACACAGATTCTGAATTCAATGGGAAGGCGCTGACAAAGGAGGAAAGGTTTTTCTGAGGAGCACAGAGTGCCCTGGATAGATTCTTCTAGCTAATATACAGACAGCATTTCAGAGCTAGTAGTGATATACAGCGCAACAAAAGAACCTGGGGTGTACTCTCTAAAGATACCTGGAAGCAATGTTTTCCACTAATGAAATATAGTACACCACATGACATTCATATCAGTCCATACTCAGGAACACGCATGTTTAATCAACAACAGTCAAAGGCCTACGTAGGCAAAATGCTAATGTGGTGAATGGAAGAAGAAGGGCTTCTCATGTCTGAAAAAAGTACTTAGCATCAGTAAGTCTTTAGCGCAAAGCTTTGAGTACAGAAGGTTAAAATGTGAGACAATTTGCTTCCTCAGTGCTGGTTATCTGCCCTTTACATGACTTTTTTTTTTTTTTTTAAGTTGATAGCCAAATAGATATGTTTCAGACACATCAAAGTTCTTATGAGAAGGAAAGGGAAATGAGCAATTTTCAAGTTTTTGTCAGGCTTTTTTTCTGCCCCAACAATGAGTTTTACATAAGACCTTGAGCATAAGTGGCTTTGGAAAAGCACTCTGTCATTTAGTTCTGAAAACTTAGCTATAAGAGGACATGACCATTTCACATTTGTCAGTGCTGTAGAGGAAGTAACTCAAAGCACACTTGAAAAGAGGAACTTTTAAAACAAGAGCCTGCACAGGAAAACATGTCAGAATGATCTAATTCTCCTTGCATTTCTCCCCCGCTTTGGCATATACAGACTACATGGTTTGGACTGTGCTGGTGTATATTGATATTAATCAGAGTATCTCTGGATCTTTAACCACTTCACTGATTACATGCACACAAAGGGTATTTAGGTCACAAAGCTCAAATTTCACAAAACAGACTTAAACTATGAAAAGTTACTGTGAAAAAAATGAAGGGGAAAACTACTCAAAAACAGGAAAGGCCTTTTAAAAACTGCCTGTGCACTTGGGCTTAAATTCCGCTGAGAACACATGGACCACTGAGAGCATCTGTCATCTACAGCCCTAGGCAAATATCTGAACCAGCTACTGTTGGGTAAACTTCCTTCTGTGAACAAAAGGCAAACAATTCATGGATCAAAAGAGATGTACACACAACAGCATGGCAATTTTTGCTTCCGACCTCAAAAAGCATGAGAATGCAAATCCTAAAAGACAAAAAGACTAGTAGAAAAGAAACAGGTCTCACGGAAAGTGTGCAACATCATGCTCTTACTGACTTCAAAGAGCTTACAAAGTTGCCTCTTCTTGTTCTAGTCCTTTCCTTCTGCTGAAGCTGCCTGATTGTTCACAGTCTATTTCAATGCAAAAATTAAACCATTTTCAGTAATGGCTTAATTGCTGTTTAATTTCTCACTGAAATGGTTGGGCTCTTCTACTGTCATACACTGGGTGTTTAGCTCTGGGCACAGCACAGTCCCCACTGAGGAGGAGGTAGGCTTCCTCAGTAGATAGGATCTTTAAATGCCTAACTAAACATGCACAAACCTACCTGACTATAGCTTCATACATTCAGAACAAGTTTTCCAGTCTGGAAAATTAAGCCATAAATTATACATTAACAGTTGCTGTCAACTTTCATTCTGCACTCCATATAATAAAACTTTGGGGTCACATTTAATGTTTTATTCTATATTTAAAAATGAACTATTCAGATATTCTATCATTTCATATTTGGATGCCCAACACAAATACAATTTTGCTGGAGTTTCATAATTTGTTCTCCACAGAGCAGCTCAAACTTAAGGACCTGGAGCACAACTGTTGTTTCACTACTCAGCTATACCTAAACAGCATTCAGGGTATACACTGGCAGGACTAGAGCAGACTATGCCAATATGCAACCTTCAAACTGGGGAGAGCAAAACCAGTCAGTAAAATGTGGGGGCATTGATGAACTAACAGAATAAAAGCCTGCTGACCTCAAGGGGCAGTTACAGTCCATTGCTGAATGACACAGCGCTGTGCTCTGACGGTACTGTTGCCCAACAAAGGGAAATTCAGAGGCACCTGATGATGTTGATTATTCCAATTAGGCAAGTTTGCAAGACCAAACAATGAACCGAAACCACAAAGGGCATGCAGGTGGTAATGCCTGATCTGCATCTGTGGGCTGAGCAGCTGCACAGTCCCACCTGCACCGCTCCACGTGAGACTGAACAGCATCAGTGGGGCTGAGGTCACAGGCCTCTTAGCAGCACTTAGCCTACACAGACAATGCCCTCATTTTTTCCTCAAGGTGAGCAATCATGCCAGACTCCATTACTTGCTGTCAAGTAATAAATGGAGGTGGCATTAAACCATCTGTGTAGTCTAACAGTTAACATAGTCCTGCTGTCAGTAACATCCTTACCCACAATAAAATTTATGAAGTCAGTCTCACTCCTGACAATACGAAGCACCTTTATAAGACAGTAAGAATCAGCAATGTTGTAAAACCATAAAACTGAAGTCAAAGTCTTGAGCTAAACACCTTGAAAATAATGTTTAATGAAGTTATACAACACTTCTAAATTGATATTTTAAATATAAAGTAACTCATACAATTGAGGTACAAGCCATGTTGAACAAAATTTCAAATCATTCTATTCATTAAACTTCGCATAGCTCAAAATATCAGTTCTTACACTGCAAATGTTACTATCCATAATTTCAAATCAGTCTTTCTGTTTTGAAAAAAACAAGGCTAAATATGTACCAGAATTGGGCCACAAGAACCCTGGCATCCAGTATCACTAATATTTCAACAATCCATTGTTTTTAAGCTGGTTTTGAGTTTCTGGCTGTGCTGACTGGTCTGCTTAAAACCAGGATATTTTCAGACTTTGCACACAGTAAAGTCCTACACAGCTTATCACTGTCACCCAGTTTCTTTAATATTATGGCCTAATGAATTAGAAACCTGGTTTCTTTTTTCTTTTTCAATTCCTCACTCTGACTGTATGACCTCAAGCAAGTCACATTCTTTCTGGCATTTATTCTCACTGTATTCCGAGTGTGGGAGTGACAGTAGCTTACCTCAATACAGTGCTGTGATGCATAACTAAATAGCCATGAAGTGCTCTACAACATGGAAAATAGTATTAAGGCCACAGGCTGACAAAAACACAAGATGCATGAGTTCCCTGGCACACAGCTCAACATTTAATCCTCTAGATCATATGGCAAATGGGAACAACTGCTCGAATGATAAAACTTAGAGTGTAAAAACTGCTATTGTATTACTAGTATTTGCATGATTAATTGCAAATTTCAATTCACTAAAAATTTCTTGAATTATTTTCCTTAAATTTGAATGAAAACTGAAGAACATCGCATAAATACTTACCATTAACACAAGTATTCCTTTTTTCTCTCATAAATGAAAAAGTGTTTAGAAAAACAACAGAGATACTGCAAATGTAAAAAGATATAAACACAAAAATACTTAATTTGTCTATTTTTCTCTTTCGTAAGAATTCACACAAAATATTTACAAATCTACTCCTGGTATTATGGAAAAACAAAGCCCTCTTGCAGACTCCTTAACATAAAGGCCAAGGAATATTTAAGTAAATGGATAAAATCATCAGAGTACTGTTCATATTCACATCAGTTGTTAAAAATGCTTATCATGGAGCCCAGAAACAGCTTTTAACAGTTGAGCTCTAGTAAAGATATAAACAGCGGAAGTGATAAACTGTACAAACCAACAGAGAATGTGCTTTCCAGCAAACATTGTGCTCCTCATCCCTCCGAAAGCTAGAGCTGCCTGCAAACCTTTCTGTTATGAGTTCACAACTTACACTACCAGTCCTGTCCTAGAAAGCACTCTGGTCTAAAAAGCTTCCATAAGCTCATTCTGTGTAAATATCGTAACAAAATAAACAATGCAGAAGCTTATCCAAATATTGGCTTTCTTCAACAGATAAATTACAAAGGGAAAGTTTTCTTATCCTGCAGGAAATAAACACTAAATCTATTGTTCTAAAGGCACTGTCATAAGAGGCTTTGGAGTAAGAAGACAGGGAAAACAGAGTAAACTGAATAGATCTCAAAGTTAAAAGGCTGTTAAAAGCCTTTCCATCACCAGTGACATTGAAATGTGGCATTAAAGAGGATCAATATTTTACAAGTGAAAGGCACAGACTGAACAGGCTGTCATGAGGCTTTCTTTGTATCACATGCACAATAGTATATTATTTGTCACTCCAAATAAAAAGTAAACTTAACACATCTACTTCACCACACATAACCACACTATATGTTGGAATGTGTGTGCATTTTAAGTGTTATTTCCAACCTGGTATGTGCAGACCTGCATGCAGACTGAAAAGCCAAGACACCGTGTCTAACCCTACCACATGGCAGCACCTAAGCAGCATTTCCCCTTGCATTTAGTTGAGACTTTTGCACAGGTCAGACATTCATGTCTGTGGCCTCCTAAGCAAATATTGTGGTTCAAAAGTGATCTGCAATATATACCTACAGAAAAAAAAAAAAACAAAAAAAAAAAAACCCAGAAAAAAAGTAACTGGCTTGGTATCTAAATGGAGCTGAAGCAATACAATTGCGAGCATTCTCACTGTTTGGAACCTGGTCTACATATCTGGCAAGGAGTGTTTTTTATGTCTGAGGTGCACTTGTTGCAAGTCCTGTGACAACCTGCCAACATAATTATTTAAAACAGTACCTGAAGATACTATTTGCAAGATGGCTCCACTCCCTGAGGAATCAACAGTTATTTATAGGGCCTGAAGTTATTTGATCCTTGAGATAAACACACCTCTCCTTGAATCAGTGACCCTGATAATTCACATAGTTTTAATTATTCCTGTAGGCAGAATCCTAACCCTCACTTATTTATGCACATTTGTAATTCATCCTACGCTTATCACCGAAACCTAAACCATACTAATGGACAACACTTCCTTTTTGCAGAGAAGCAACACATCTGTCCTAGAGCTATGAAACCCATAAAGTTGCCATGACCTTGTTACAAATACTCCTTTGCCAAGATATTTCCTTTACAATCTCACCTGTACTTCTGAATCAGCATCAACATGCTGGAGTTGAAACCAGGTGTCTCTGTTATGGTACTTCTGAAGATCTTCTTTCTGTATAGCTACCTTTCCTGGAAATAAAACAAACCAGAAGCACAATTTAAGACACACTGTAGCTCCCCCAAAGTACATTTCCATCAAAATCAAGTTTTAAAACAATGATTTAAGGACTATAGAGCAAGGCAAGATTTCTTTGGGGCATACTTCTTTAGACAATACATAATGATGAGTACAATACTAATGATGGTTCAGTTCTGATAGGCATCTTTTTCTACTTCATATTGTGAATGACTTCAAAATTCCCAACATCATACTCACCTAACAGTGAAGCACTGGGCCCTGCGGACAAGTTCGTAAGTATGCTTATTGTAAAAATGTCATTATTACTTCTTTGACATGCAAATAAACTTGCGGGAAGAAAGGCTTGGAAACTGTTGGAGAGATTTTTTGAGGCAGATGCCTGTAACAATCCCCAATAAAGTTCCATGCATGGGTTGTTGCTAACAATATTTTAGGAAGAAGCTTTTCACTATATAGTTTTGTAGGAGAAGGGCAACAACTAGAAATGTCAAGTCACAACAGATTCTCAGATCTGCATTTTGAAGCCCTGTTGACCTCCCTCACTGAAATCTTTAAGTTTGCATTCTGCAATCCAAAGCCACACAAATACTATCTCTGACTGTAGGGAGAGGAAAAAAAACCACCTAAAAACACTGTAGAGCTTTTAATCTCACCATTTTTTACCACTCTTATCCCTATCAAATTAGCTGTTTTCATAGTTAGGGTAACAGCAGCTGGTTCCATGCTGTGAACTAATGTACATGAAAGCTAAGGATCAATATATATGTAGAGTGGAAACTTTTGTGTTGCCCAGTCTCTCTCAGGCATTATGTAAAGCACTCTCTGAGGGGCAATGAAATTTTTTCCAAGTATCTTTCTCTGTATACACAAAGCTGAGCGTGGCATGCCTGAGGAGCATGTGATCCTCAGAAAGGAGCTTTGGGTTGGGTGGTTCCCCAGGCACTGAGCAAAGCCGCATGTTCAAAATGAAAGAATCCAGGACAGTCAGAGGCATTGACAAGGCTCGAGAGAGCTGGGTTTTGGCAATGTGGTTTTGTAGCAGACTTTCGCTGATAGAGTGAGTTGCTCACAGACAATTCACAACCACTGCTTTGCTACAGAAACACAGACTTCCTTTAACCAAATACTGTTGGATAGAAATCATCAATGGGTACAGTCCTAGTGGGAAACAGACACCCAAGACTTCCTAAATTCATGCAGTTCAACCATACAACAGTAATATATTACCTCAGCAAGTGTTAACAGAACACATTTACAATGAAAATAAATTTAAAAAACAACAAACAAACAAAAACAAACAAAAAAGCCCACACACAATGGATGACTATCGAAATGGCAGACGCTAAGCATTCTCCCTTCTGAAATCTAAAAGCTTGTAGAAGTCCCAGCAGCAAGTTATTACACACCAGCATTCCCTCATTACAGCCTTTTCCTTTAGCTGTTGCTGGACGGCCTCACCCAGCCCTTCTGTTTGCTGGGCTGCTCCTCATACCGCGCTGCAGCTGCTGCTGCATTCTTCTGTCACCCTCGGGCTGCTCCAGTGACAGTTTCCAGATTTCCAGTCCCAGTTTCTAAAGTACCCTGCCATCCTTCCACAGCTGCCCTCTATAGTATCTGCCAGGGTTTCTGCTCCAGCTTCCACAGAACTTTTGACCCATTACTCCCAAGTCTTGCTCATTCTGCGCTCAGCAGTCTCCTACCCCTGCTTGTCCTTTGGAGATTACCAGATACATCTCCTGGCAAACATTTAACTAGAGATTAACAGGGCAGATTCATTACCAGGCTCTTTATTGGATATGTAGAGTAAGTGACTTGAAACTTCTTAGAAAAGCAATAATTACATAAACCTACAAAATAACATGGCAGAAAGGGTAAATAAGACATCTGAACTGTGCTGAACAGAAGACACCAAGTTATGATGCTGAGAATCTATGTCATGATGGCTGTGTTATTTCAAAGCTTCTACGTCTATTCTCTGACCACAGTGGTTTGTGGGGAACCTAGTTTCTTTAAAACACTTTGAGGGGAATACATTTAAACACATGACCTTCCAGTAATTGCTTTGAACCTCACTTGAAATTGCTTACTTTCACTGCTTGCTGTCCTCGCTGTACCCTTTAATCTCTTGCAGAAATCCTCCATCCAACTGCAGTGTTGCACACACTTTCCCAGCACCCTCACCTGCAATCAGTCTCATTCACAGTCACCTCCCATGCAGGGAGCGTCCTTACAGATAACTCAGAGGGTTTCCCAATACCTGCACCTGTACATGGCAAAAACTGCATGATCACTGCCTGCCCCCTTTTTCAGCAGGAAGCTCCAGTGCTCTCCATCAAGGATGGCAGGATAATCCAGGTGGGTCTGACCACAAAGCCAGTACATAATTGCAGCACACAGTGTTTGCAGGTAATGGCACCTGCCTCCCGCTCTGAGGGGGTTAACGTGGTATTACAACTGTTTTGATTAGGCAACTGTTTGAACAGCACTGTTTGCTCTGCACACAGGCAAGTCTTATTAATGACTGAAATTTACTGACTGGGTTGGCTATAATCCAGGGGGTTTCACTGCATACCAAACGATCCACAAAGGAGAAAAATCTGCTAGGGGAAAAAAAATAAAAGGGAGGGGGCAGTAAAAAAAAAAAAAGGGCCTACACTTTGTCCACTCTAAACATAAAAAGATACATTACTGATGTGGCAGAATGTTTGATCTGCCCAGTTACAGGGGCATCCCTCACAAATTCTGTTATCAACTCTTCACCTGCACTAGCCAAGTCCATATTCACGTCATCCAGCCCACATTCCTCCTCATCACCAGACCCATGCCGAGCACGATCAGGTCCTGCCCTACTCTACACAGTCACTGCTCTTCCACTGGCTGACCTACGTCTGACCTGGCTCAAACAACTTCTAGGCTCACCAGAACTAGGTTAAATCTAGGCCAATAATCACAAGCTGTTGGCACCTGTCATTTGACCTGACACTACACGATAAGGACCTATAATTCTCCTTGAAGATAAACCTGACACAAGAGGCCAGAAGGGTTTACCACCACTCATTTACAGGACATTTTCCTTTTTGTGTTTCTTCAGCGTGCTCTCAAACGTAAGCCCATTGTCTTGTGCCCTATCTCTAGACTTGGGTGGCTTCCAGACAGCATCAAGAGACACTAAATCCTGCACCTGAGGCACCCAGACACTCCTGCTGGTTTCATCAGAGCAGCCCCAGGCTGCAAGGTCTGTGCCTGTTTAAACCTTTTGTATGGCAGGAGGCAGGAAACAGCAAAGCATGTTCAACAGTATAAGGAGCAATTCCAAAACTTAGTTAAGTTACATTTTAAAAAGCTAGATTCTCAACAGTAAAACCAGCAATGAAAGCGTTATTCTCATCTGAACTAATTTCTTTCCAAAGCCTGACACTCACCAGGGCCTCAGAATGGGGGAGGGTAGGAAAATCTCACGCACTCCTGCATGTTTCTCACCCATATGGCAGCAATTTCCCTATGTCCCCCCACTTCAGACTGAACAGATCTTCACTGGCACATTTAAATCCTAAGACCTGTGTTCAAAACAAAGATGAAACATGCCACACCTAATCCCTTCCTTCTGTGAATCTCTGTTTAGGGAAAAAACAATATACCAATAACCTATTATTTGAGCAGCCAGCTCAGGGACAGGTGAATTTATTACCTAGGCCCCTCATGGTCTTCAGGGTGCAAAATCCACCTCACAAGCCCTGGCACAAACTGATCTAAGAGCCTCCCACTTTTCCTACCCTGGCACTTCTGTCCTCTCAGCAGGCTATACTGAAACTGTTGAGGAAACTGAGTGAACCTAAAAAAAACCCAAACAATAAAAATAAAGATTCTAGGGGAAGAAAAAGGGAATAAGAAATAAGTTTCAGGGGTCACGTGTAAGTGGTGTTGGTATTTTTAACACACAGGTTGCTTCAACTGACCTGTTTTACAGCTTCCCCACTCAAGAGTCACATTAACATAGCTAGGACACAGAAGATAGTAGGAGATCAATAATTTGGGCACAGAGGCAGAAATATGCAGTAAAGAAGTGTAGGAATTTCTGGCTACACTGCTTGGGAAAGTGCTTGTGGAAGCACCGCACCCTCAGTGCCCAACCCTCATTGGCTTCAAAAACTCTTCCAACGCAAGTCAATGAAGCCCATTAACTTGGCCTTGGACATGCCTGTGCTTGTTAAATCAGGGTCAACATCTCCATATAAAGACTAACAGAGCTGATAATTTGGCTCAGGCATTCTCCATCCATACACAACTACCTTCTGTCTGGATTACCTGTTGGTGGCAAAAAGCTTAGTCATTAGCTAAAGGATTACGTTCCACCTTTTAATAACAATTTGTCAATGTGCAGTTGAGATACGTGAATATTTATAACAGATGCCAGAGTAGAAGATTGCTTTACTGAAAAATAAGTCAAGGCAGCAATTGGAGAGGAGTTTGTCATTTTAAAGGAGCACAAGGCCCTATCTGAAAAGTGATCCAAGAGTTATTTTACAGGAGCCTAAAACCAGAGCATTTCAGGAGCTCTTCTATCTTCTCTTTAGGTTATCTTTACCTTGGAATACCTGCACAGTGAAAACAATAGAAGTTTGAATACTTCTGCCAAGTGAGCTAAAACAATATAATGTAATATTTTTTTAATGCAACACCCTCCACTAACAATGACTGCAGTACAGCTAATTTATAGCAAAGAGTTAGATCTGAGTCACACATTAAAAGGCCCCAAACAGCTAATTAATTCAGTCTTCTTTCAGCTCTAAACAGAGACTACTTTGTCTCCTATATGCTGCAATATTCACCAACAAGACAGCCTGGAAGCTAGTTCAGAAGTTGCTTCGTGTTAGTATGTTAAGTGCACAGACACACTGTATCAGTGAATTCATTTAAAATCACTGATCTGAAGGTGCACAAAGATAGTCGTTTTCAAGAGCTGGGAAGACTAAGAACAAATCAGATTCGATTTTTAATCAACATTTTAGGCTGTGAGAGCCTTATGAAACTTTAATTACCGTGAAACATGAAGGACTACTGATATTCCAGCCTAACTAAAGTTTTATAATTATCCGTATGAAGGGTTATTTCTCATCAAAGAAAAGGACAGAAACTTTGCAAGACAAAAAGAGCTACATGCCTGCCTTGTTCAAGAATAGCACAAATTCACTCACCTCTCCCATAACAGGAAAAAGATTGAAACCAGCAAACTGCCTATTTGAGGATTACAAAGGTGAGCATGAGAATCAGGGACAACATAAGGGTTCAGAGCCTTAGAAGCAGTGGAATGGCTCCTTCCTGGCTCCTGGGCAGTGCACCACGAAGCACAAGCACTATTAGACCATCTGCTAACACGGGTAAGAATTTAGCAGAAATAATTGCAGAACACTTCTAGCACAGCAGAAGTGCATTCTATGCAGAGTACTGAGATACAGGATATTCACAACCTCAGTTTTGTTTGGTTGGGTTTTTTAAACTAGTCCAAATATAATATGACCTATTAAATCCATTTTTCCCTTTTGTGGGATTTACCTTGGATAATAAGGCAGAGAAAAGTAAGCTGTGGATAAAACAACGATTCTATCCTTAAAAGTTGCAAGCTGCAGCACTGCATTAATTATCCTTTATCAGGATTGTTTTGCTGGTCACAATCCTAAAGATCTCACCTGGCTTATGTCAGAATTTCTAATTTCCCTTCCTGTTTAAAAAACAAAACAACAACAAAAAAAAACAAAAAACTTCACAAAACAAAACAAACAAACAAAAACCCCAACAAAAACAAAACCCAAAATCAAACAAAAAAAACAAAAACAAAAAAAACCAAACAAACAAAACAAACAAAACCCCCAAATAAAAAAAGCCCTATCCAATGACACCTCTGGTATCAACTCTCTGCCAGTTACTGTGTGGGCTCTTAAACTGTTCATGCATTTGAGACACTGGGTATAGCCCATGTTTGTTTACAATGGGAGAGCAGTCCTAAACTCTAGACTTGCAGTCATGGTTCTGTACCTTAGTGTAGGCATCAAGGTGCTGAGCATGCTGCCTGCACTGAACTACCATCCTCCTTCGGCATCATATCTTCTTCACAGTCCCAGTCATTGCTTAGTTCAAGTAAGGCAAGAATCAGACAGGTTTCTTAATATCTGCTAGTGGCAAGAGAAGTTAAGTTCTGCAGAAAATACAGAATGCCTTGCTCAAACTATAGTAGTCAGAGGTAAGCTGGGACGCTGAATCTGTGGTGATAGTCTACATGCAGACAATATTAACACCTGTCATTAGGTAAGGAGAAGGGTTGCAAAAAGAGACAGCTGAGGTTCTAGCACATTATGCTCAGCATTGTTATTTATAACATGTACTTGTAAGACAAAGGAGGAAAAATAACAGTTTTTGAAAGTTCAACTTTGTTTTCATGCTCTTGTGACCATCTGTTATGCTAAAAGGTATTCTGAGTGTATCCCAACAACTTTATGTAGGCAGTATTTATTTTAGCCTCTCTATGGAACTGTAGAGAATTATCTCAGGATAATTCTAGTTTATAGCTTCTTGAGACTTGTCACTGTGGGACAGTGTCATCTGTTTCCTTTGTTTCATTAGGAGCTATATTTATACCATACTAAGGAGCTATATTATTCCCATGTCATCCAACAGTACATTACGGAAACAGTAAAAGCCAAGTTGTGACTGCTGCCCAAGCCATGGTCAGGGTAAAAGAAACAGAGGAATACAATTTTCTGCTGAAATCTTGAATTCTGCTTCATGCTGTATTAGAAGATCTTTCGTGCACTTAGCTAGCAACAAGCAGTTCAGCAGGGATGATTCTTTCTTATTTTTTTTCTTTTAAGTCAATAAAATAACCAAAAGGTGATGCTTCAGCTGCATTTGGTAACAGTTACCTAATAGGAGTAGATGGCTTGCTTAGATATTTGGTAATAAGTGGTGGCAACTCTACAAACACATTTCCTCAGCTTTGGAAGTAGCCATTAACAAAAGCACAGACATCTCAAACACGCAAGTCTCAACTTTCAATTCCAAGGTGTTTTCACTCTGTGAAAGTCTCCAAGAGCTATAATCTGGTTTCATCTACTTTAGTCCAGAGTATCTGACTACCTCCAAAGACAAACTTGTTCTATTGCCTTACTTTCCTTTACCTCAAGTATTAAGCAAGTAGACAATTACAACCTCACAGGATACAATGGCCACAAGAGTTTCAATATGTTGTAGAACACACCTAATAACCTCTATGAAGGTGTCTTACAGCAGTTAAGTTATAGTAAATGTAATTAACAGAATCACTCAAAGTTACAGTAAATGTAATTAACAGAATCACTCACTAGTCTTCTCCCCACTGGCTTTCTGCTTGTTCACTGAAAGGCTTTGGCCTTTCACATCTGTGTTTTATTCCGTACCATTCCACCCCTATCAGCATGGCAACCAAGCCTCCCCTCAGTGAGGCATACCACAAACTTTCAGAGAAAAGTTTTTACTCCCCAGTGCAGTGCAGAGACAGTGCAGCACTTTTTCCCCCTCAGAACTTCACAGGAGGGGCATTTTGTTCTGTTCAGTTCCTGCTTAACACAGATGTCAGCAAGTCAGTTTCATGCATCTGTTACCAGAACAAATGAAGTGTTGGGGTGAAAAAAACCACACTGATTTAAGTAGAGGATAAATAATTGTGTACTTTTGACCTGAAGGGCAGATGATATCAACTATTCTCTCACCACAGTGTTAAGTGACTTGGTGTGGCACATTTCCTGTTTTTTTAATCGATCTGCATATTTAAGGTCACAGCCTGGCAGCCTGTGCTCTTCATTACACACCTAGGAGAATACCAGCTGAGGGCATAGCACAGAGATGCTTTTATTCACTAAATCTAGCTCAATTACTAAGGGTGCCACTTTACTGGCACACCTTGTTTCATTCAGCATGTCTAAAAAGCTGAAAAATATCAAAACAATTACTAAAAACCATACATTTACATTTGCCTGATGTAGCAGCACTACTATGCTAATATTCCTTCTGCTGCATCCAGCCAGAAGTATCTTTTTTCCCATTATTACTGATGGAGTACCAATTGGCAGTATTCCAAGTCAGCTCCATCTCCTCAATGTTTTTCTTATTGTAACACCTAGATGGAAATAGCTATTCTATGTATTATACATATACGTTTCAGCAAATTGGCCTACTACTCCTCTTTGATCACTCAGAAACAAACAAATCTAATTTTAAATTGCATCTACCATTACTTTCAGCAGTACATTTCCTACTCAAAGCATCTCAACATACTATATAAATCAGTACATAAATTCTAGTCAGTAACAGGCAAGACAAACAATATCAATTAAACAAGACTTGTTTACTTTCTTAACTGTGTATTTGCTACATTTTATCTAAAAAAACCCCTAACATTTCAGATCCACTGAGCTCTGCATTTTATTCATTATATTTGCATTTCAACTGGCATCCAAAATTCTTCAAAGACACAATAATTAAAGTTGTATTTGTTTAGATAACAAAATCCTAGATGACTTAGCAATTACAATTAAGAAAATGCAAATGTAATAAACAAACATGCAAACTCCAAAGATATCTTTATCTGCACAATCCTCCCATCCTGTATGCCAAAATACTGCAGTATGTTCCAAAACATATCTGCTACACATGTGTTTCAGTTTCTGACTTTGGCTCTCCTCGGAAGTTTATGTCAGAGGTTTCAGGGGGTTCTTGTTTTTCATTTTCTTCCTCCCACACCTTCCGCTTTTGGTGGCTTAACCATTCTCATCTGTCACACACTGAGTTGCATTTCGGAAGTTTAAGAACTTATCATCACAAACTTACACTCCATGTTTGAATAAATAAAAGCATGGCTACTCTGAGCTTCAGTCACCTTGGAAATCAGTAAGAGAAAGTTCTGGAAATACTAAATAGTGAAACAAAAGGAACTCTGCTAAGCAATCACCTTTAAAAATAGCTACTTGCCAAGTTCTCATAATTTTGTCATATACTCTGTTCTATCTGTCTTGAAACCACCTCAAAACCAGCCAAACAAACAACGCAAAGAGATGGTCAAACATACCAGATCACACACAGGTAAATTAAAAAGCTCAGTAAGACATGGATGGAAGACACAACACCCAACTCCCTTCCGTGAGAAAATTCATTGTTGGCTGAACATGGGTAACTACATTTTCTTCAATAGAAGTGCCTTATAATAAGTGATCTCTGGAATGCAAACAAAGGGCCCCTAATTGCAGAATTTGGTGGTTCAGTGGAAAAGAGCTTGTTCCAGCATAACTCTGACCCAACTTTTTCAGCAGAGACCTTTTCCAAACCTTCCTTGCTTAAGCCTCTTCAAGGAAAGGTTTGAGTCTTAAGACTGAGCTGAAGATACATGCAGAGCAATTACCCCTTTTAAGTATTACAGTATTAAGTATGACTAAAATAGCTAATATTGACTGTAAAATCTCAATATAGACAGGTAACACCAGAGTTTTGGTTTTTAGTACTACATCAACAATGACACCAGGCTGTGTGGTGTGGTTGACATGCTGGATGGAAGGAATGGCATACAGGGGGACCTGGACAAGCCTGAGAGATGGGACCATGCAAACATCATGACGTTCAACAAGGCCAAGTACAAGGTCCTGCACCTGGGTCTGGGCAATCCCAAGCACAAATACAGGCTGGGCAGAGAATGGATTGAGAGCAGCACTGAGGTGAAAAATTTAGAGGTGTTGGTGGATAAGAAGCTCAACATGACCCAGCATTGTGGGCTTGAAGCCCGGAATGTTAACTGTATCACGGGGCTGCATCAAAAGCAGTGTGACCAGCAGATCAAAGAGACTTGATTCTGTCCCCCTACCCTGCTCTTGTGAAACCCCACCTGGAGTACTGCATCCAAATCTGAGTCATCCAACACAAGAAAGATGTGGACCTGCTAGAACAAGTCTAGAGGAGGGCTACTAAGTTGATCACAGAGATGGAGCACCCCTCCTATCAAGACAAGCTGAGATAGTTAGGGTTGTTCAGCCTGGAGAAGGCTTCAAGGAGATCTTATAGCAGCACTCTAGTACCTAAAGGGGGCAGACAAGAGAGTTGGAGGGGGACTTTTACAGGACATATAGTGAAAGGACAAGTGGGAATGGCCTTAAACTGAAAGAGAGTACGTTTAGAGTCAATACTAGGAAGGAATTCTTTACTGTGAGGTTGGTCAGGCACTGTAATGAGTTGCCCAGAGAAGCCATGGATGCCCCATCTCTGGAAGCATTCAATGCCAAGCTGGATGAAGCTCTGAGCAACCTGGTTTAGTGCAAAGTGTCCACTTCACTGTGTTTCAACCAGAGGAGTTGAAACCAGATGACCTTTAAGGTCCCTTCTGACCTAGGCCATTCCATGACCAGTATGGTAACACACCAATTTGCCTACATAAGGATTCTGCAAAAGTTAACATTGCCTTTTCACAAAGAGGTAGTGAAAAACAGAAACCTGATCAATCATTCAAGAACACAAACAAAAGTGTTTTAATATTTTCTTGAAGTCCTTTTCACAAACTGCTCCCAGTACCTTTAAGATTACTCGAGCAGCTTCTGAATAACTCCCCTCCAACTGCAGATTTTGATTATTAAAACATGAACTTAGAAAACATGGAGAAAATTAAACAATTTGCACTTCACTATAAGCAATTTCATGTGTCTGACTTTTATTAATTGTTCAGAGACCCTTGTGCAAGAGAACTCAGAGCAAAAAAAGTCCCAGTCCACAGTCTGTTGATGGGTCACTGCAGCTTCAAATTGGTAACACACAAGAGATCAGATAATTTCAGCAATGAAAAACTCATCAGTTGAAAGAAGGGAGGTGCTACTTTCACAGGACAAGGGAATCTAGAAATTACAGAGACCAAAGGCTTTCCAAAGGCTCACTCAACAGTAAGAAACTGACCCACTCCGGCCCAGGATGCCAGATGCTCTACACACATGAGCTCACTTATGGACATAAAGAGAATGATGACCCAGTTTCCCAGCTCGTATGTAAAACAATAATTAAAGAAAAAGCTTGTGACTGTATTAGAAACTATTGTAACATAAAAATACACAGAGATCTGCACCACCACCCCATCCATTTTAACATAATACATTTTATAGCAGTACACAAACTGCTGCTCAACATCAGACAACTTCCTCACTATAATTTCTGTCAAGACAGACATCTCATTGGTAGCTACAGCCATGTTACATTAAAGTTAGAAAAACAGTAGTCATACATTACTTATTTCAAAGGAGATGAAAAACTGAAAAAAATAATCCAAACTTTTAAAGTGACTTAAAGTGAAAACTGTTCCCCTCAGTAACAACTAGGCTTTTACAAGGTTTTTATCCCAGAAGAGATAAATGGAGTATCATGCAATTTGCTCAACAGCAAATAATATCCAGAAAAGCAGAAATCTTGCTGATGCCAAACAGGCACCAGAAGTTTTAGAGCTATTCTGTAAGTGATAGTTTTGCTCTGATACTCTCCATAAAATTGTCATTATCGTACTGGGGGTACCTATGGCCAGTAGCTATTACTCTGCCTGTCATTAAGGTAGTCATAGTTTAACACTACTGCATGCAGGTAAGTGTAACAAGGCCTGGAAAACTGGAAGACTAAAGGCCTTGAATTTAGGGGGAAAAAAATGCAGTAACAAATGATGTTGTCAACATTTAAACAATGTTTTATTGCCTATTTCAATTAAACTGCAATCTACATCTACTATCACAACAGACAGCACTTATCTCCCCAACTTTTTATATATAACATATAATGCTGAAGACATTTTTGTCATCTGACAAAAAAGGACAATACTGACCAGTATCTACTACCGTCATCATCAGTCCTATCAGGACCTCCAACTCATATGATCTAACAGACAATTAAACTGTAAAGAAAGTAATAATTTATGAACACATACCTATGATGGAATCCCTTCGAAAAACATCTCTGTCAAAAATATAAAATGACAGATGGCGAAAGGTCCGAGGAATTTCACAGTAAAAGTCTTCTCCATAGAAGGGGCTGAGTGAACAAAAAAAACCAACATACACAAACACACACACACACAAAAAAAAAAAAGGGAAAATACATTAGTGTTGGTATCCTGGAGGAGCCAGTGTGTTTATACTTCACACCCAGAACATCACTCTGGGCTGTGACAGTCTTTCCCACCGATGAATGTGCACCTTCAAGCACTCTTCCACTTTGACTGTTCCTAAATACCTTAAATGCCCATAGAACAAGATTTCTCAATGTGCAAAATTAACAGATACTTCTTACTATCTGGAAAATAAGTGTCCCTTAATAAAGGGGGCAGAGACCAGGTTATTTGTTAATACACAATGCCTTGAAGGGAAGAGAGACCCAGGCTGCCACAGAATGCTTACAGTACACCATTAGAGATCACAAAAGCATACATACAAACAGGATGAGCAAACTACAGCATGGTTCATGGCATATATATATATATAGGTTTTTTAAGCACTTAGTATATTTAAAATAAATGCCTACAGCCATTGCATCTTTTCTCATCCTCTGCAAACTTTCTTATTTAAGAATCTTATTCACATTGAGTCAACTGATGGTAACTAAGTCTTGGAGCTGGCACCACGCTTTTTACCTTGTAGCACTGAATGCCTATTTTTGAACAGCGGAATTGTAGGGAGTAAGTTTCTTTACAGTAAGACCAGATTTAAAAAGAAACCCAACCAATCAACCAAAAAATTTAAAAAGAAAAAACAACCAGACAACAAAAACCCCAAACCTATGTCAGCATGAAAAGCTTTTTAGGGACCCAAGTGGTTTTCTTTGTATCTCAACAATTTAAATTGGGGGAAGAAAAAACCAACTCAGATACCTGACAGCAACCCTTTCAGTTTCTCTCTATTCAATTATATGGTTAAGGATTTACTCCTAAGAACTATAAGCATATATCAACATTATTTATTCATTGACAGGTCTACCATTTGACACAGACCTTTCATTTCAAGTCACTCATGCTTCAGTAGATCTAAATGAGTAGATGCAATTTGAGTCACATGGACACATAGAGCAAGCACTGCAAATGTAGACTTAAAAATAAATCTAATTCCAACAGGCCAAAAGCCAGGAAGTTTTTTCTTTCTTCCTTAAACACAGACATACTTATTATCTTGGTTAAGCTCAAAAACAAGACAGAATTGTGCTGTAGCTTTAACCATTACTAAAGGCAAAAATTATTACTAATTCCTTAGAATAACTTTAAATTTTTCAGAATTTTGTCAGAGAAGGTCATTCCCCTGGCTTCTTTCAGGATATTTTACATTACCATACATTTTTGCTTGTGTTTCTGCTTACAGTAAAAATACACTCCCCCAGAATTATCACATTCCCTCAAGAACCAGCTGACAAGTCTCCCTCAAAACACACAGGCACTGCAAATTAGCTAACCAGTCCCTCTTTGAAGGGAATATGCCACATTAATTTCATGAAATCCAGAGACATCACTCAATATTCAACAAGAACATTATTTAAGTCACTACTCCTCCAGCCACATGGAAGAATACACACTGGATAAACAACAAAAGCCCAAGGTGTACCCATAGGTTAAACTTCAACCACTGAAGCAGTTTCCCATTCCTTGAAATAAATGCATCCATGCGTAAGATATGAAAACCAATGTTAGGCCCACTCAATCATCCCTACTGTGAAGGCAGGAGAGGAAAATCTAACAGCTGGAAATGGCAGCTGGTTTGACTGTTTGTCCCAACTGCCCCATGCAATTCAGCACTCTTTGTTATGTCCTCTTTACCCATTCTACTCTGAGAGGTTGTATTTGCAATCAAGACTTTAGCAGCCACCACTTCAGGCACAAAATACCTTAAATCTTTGGTATAAGCAGCTCCTACCAAACCAGGAGCAATATGACTGTCCCAGCAGCCATGCTGGCAGCCCCAAGGGTCTCATTCTGTGCACATCACTTGGTGCAAGTTTTCACGCACAGGCTTAACCCAAGGGGGCTACACAAATGCATTAATATTGCCCAGCTATCTAGAGCATTACATATGCAAAACACTTCGGTCGTCCTGAGGTTTAATACTCTGTTCAGCCATAAAATTGTCCTTTCTGCTGGAAGAACATGACAGATGAATTTATTCACTAATGACCTTAGAACAAAATGATACTTAATGAACTGTGTATTACATATCCAATCCTCTATCAAGAATATGAGGGAAGCTTCAGCATACTGCAAGTCTAAAGGCAATATAAATACAAGTGACTTATACTGAGCATACTTTAATTCAGCTCAGCTGATTCGGGGGGAGGAGCAGGGAAGAGACAACAAGTGGGGCCTTTGACAAGTCCCCTATTAATGTTTGTCACTGGTGGTGATCAGAGGCAGGAATCAGCTATGACCACACCACATCAAAACAAACACAAGAGTCAGAAACGCAGAGTGGACAACAGGAGGCACCCAGCCCAATGCATAGTATCAGAAAGAGACTAATTAAGAGAAGAAACACTATGAAGACTAACTTAGTCATGCAGGGACCATACCGGGACACTGTTTTAGGCACAAGGCTTATGAGTCTGAGCAGTGGAGTCTGAGCCGCTGTCAAAAGAGAAGCTTTGTTCTGCTCTTGACTTTCCCCCTCTGAGATCTTGAACCCCTTGCAGATTTACAACCTCTCTTCACGCCGGTAACACCCCTGAGGTGCACTGGCTCTTAATTAATTTAAGCAAGCAGATTTCTAACACAAGCATACTCACTCTGCACAGGGTAATTAGCCAGCAGAGTTTTAACTGGAGGGATACACATCATGATAAATCCGATACGCCCCCACCCCAATCTTGTGTAGCTCTGCAGAAACAGTAACTTCTTTCTGAAGGAATCAAAAGCAGCCAGACAAACGTTTCCAGCTTCCACTTAAACGTGTGCTTTTTCTCCGTGTATCTCTTCAGAACAGTACTCGCTTTGTCTCCCATCCAGACCTGAAGAGCAAGAGGTCGCAGCAGTCAAACCCCATGATTTATTTCCCAAGCTAACTTATCTTGAACAAGAGCCCCGGGGCTCCAGAACGGTTTTTCCAAAAGAACAGCTAAATCCCTCCCTCAGTGTGTCCTCTCTCCCAAAAGCCAGAATTACTCTGATGGGGAATCAGTGAGTACTTTTATTTTGACACAGCAATTAATAAAAAGCAGCAGCATCTGCCTACACAGCCCTCAGGAGTCTGACAACATCCTCCAAAACAAATACTGCAAATAGACCGGCTGAAATCTTTCAGAACCAAGGGAGTTCAGATTAAACTTACAGGTTTTGAGTTAAACTTTCCTTATGGATTAACCAACCCTACACCCAGGAGAAATTTTAATCATTCAAAGAGGAGGAGAAATGATGAGGTCTCCCTCCCCAACCCAGCGGTGTAGGCTGCACATCAATATCATCACAAGGGAAGGGCACAGAAATGCCCAGTGTTATCTTCTGGACTTCCAATCAAGTGACGAGACATAAAGCTGAGAGCAGGAGTTTGCAAGGCCAAAAACAGTGGATCTCCATTGTAAATACAATTTATCTCCTTCCAAGCTGAGTAACACTGCATTTTCAAACCCAGCTTCTTCAATAAAGACTACTAAGTTTAGAACAGCTTTACCAATTTGTTTTAGTTTTGCCATCCCAGCAACAAGGAGAGCAGCAGTGCAGGTATTGGTTTCTCTTTAGTTATGAAATAGAGCTTGTTTCTAAGTCACTGTCTCTTGTTTTCCTGATGGGATTAGAAACAGAGAAATATCTGTACCAATTTTTAAATCCTTATTCAAAGCTTTCAGGCACACAAGGGCCTGATTTTGTAGCCTACTATTCCACATACACTCACCTCACAACCATTTCTCATTTCCTTTTCAATATATTCCCATCACTTTAATATGCTCTGAAGGAGGGAAGCCCTACCTCAGCAGTCCTTTTTCCACAAGAAGCGTAGGGCTCTCTTAACGCACAGCTTTTATACAGCCTCTACCACCAACATATAACTAGCCAATCCCTCCTCAGGCGCTTTCCCTGAGATGCTTCCACAGCTCTCAACACAGAAGAGAGACACACAAAACATATAGTCAAGTAGTCACATAAATATTGCAATGGACTTGAATCTTCAGGCATAGTCTCCCTTTACCAAAAACTTGCTTGCTCTGAATGCTCATGGGAGCAGGAATACCAAGAAACCAAAAAGATCACTTTAGGTATTGTTTCACTTACATACAGCTGTCCAGCTTCGAGCCCTTCTCATTTCAAGGTATCTATTTTTGCATCTCTTCTAACGTGTTTTTTGACAACGGATATTTTCAGGAGGAGATAGGCAACGAGAAGAGAAAGAAAAATTACTGTGTAGATCAAGTGGACTGAAAGGAAAAAAGGAAGAGAATTCTTACTTCAAACATGAATGGGAACGTCTTCCTCTAGAAAGGATTCAAAATTGTTCACATTTACATGTTTTACTAAATTCCAGAGGCATACTTGCAACTTTAATTCCCTATCTTCAGACATCTACTGAAATCATCACAAACAATAATAACAAAGATGAAGAGACTTAAAAATGTCAGTGTAAAAATATTTCTTTAGTTTCAGGCTGTGTTGCAAAACCTTGTGCTTGTTTCTCAATACTTAGGATTCGCTAAAGCAGTTTTGTTTTTGTTTTGGCACCAGTACTTCAGTGGATGAAGTGAAAGAGTTGCATGATGAATAATAATGAAACCCTTCAAACCAGAATTCTTTGTGTATGGATTTTTTTTTCTAAACTGCTTTTGTGATTGAAAGTAAGAACTATTAACATGCCACAGACAACTCCACATCCTCTGACTATTTTAAAAGGTTTAGAAATACTGGATTCATCCTGCTGCATGAACTGAAAACCAAAGTTCACATGACCGTGTGAGCGGGAAGCAAAATCAGCCTGTACAAAGGAGCACACTTGTTTGTTTCTACTACTAAGCTTTTTCTACTCCTTGGCTAATACTTTTTATACTATGCTTTGCTGTGTATGTAAAAGGAGTGGGGTGGCATAGAGAAGAGAAGGTTTATTCAAAGCAGATACAGCAAGCCAAGTAAAATCTGAATGCACTTCAGTCTCCCACTAGACACAGAACTAGAAGACAACAGGCAAGGCAAATAAGACTCACTCTGTAAGAGCCAAAGTTGGCAGATGCCATGGTAGCTTCCTTACACAATTTATTAAAAATAACGAACATTATATCTGAAGCACAGATTTGGCAAAGGACATGCAGCAGGAAGTATATGGCACAGGAGGCAACACCTAAATCCAAACATATCACTTATACCCACTGTTAAAGAGTGCTGGCTGCAGTATTCCAGACACCCACCCACCAAACCTATGCAAATTTTTTCTCATGTCACTGGGCAGAGGCACCCAGATGAACAGTGCTGTGTTACAGTCACAACCAGCCCTACTACACAGAGAGAAAAATAAAGCAGTGTATATTTTCTCAATCCTGTGCTCAGAAAAGACAGACAGACACATGAGCTATAGTTATCAACCTCACTTGACAGTTGCTGGTTTGGCTCAATGAGGCTTACAAGGATTATGATGAATTGAAGCAGCAGCCGTTTGGCCCGTGGTCACCTCCCAAAAATATTCTGTAAGACGACACACACAAACAGCAGAAGTCACATTACAGCTGCATTGACTTTTTTTTTCCCCTCATCACTCAAAGCAGTCTACAACACCAGCAATTGTTACTCACATGGGTGGTTTTTCATGTGGATAAACGCTCTCATTCATAAGCCCTGTCTTGGGTCTCAAGGTTCACTTCATTCTCCTCCTTCCATTAAGTCTTGCTTCTTTTACTGGCACCCTTCCCAGCTATATTAGTTCCCTATACAACCATGTGGTCCTTGGCTCCAGTAATATCCCTGACCAGGCTGAAGTTGTACCCATACCCATGTTAAATCTTTCCCTTAAAGGCTTGGGCTGTTTCAGAATCGAAGTTTATAGTTAGGAATTCAAGCCACAGTTAGATGCAGTTGAGTGTAGAAGATGGCAGACCCTGGGACCATGCAGGAGAGAGGCTGCAGAACACACTACAGCATCCACCTCGAGACCTCTTTGCTTAAGGCCACTGGTCTGGGGAAAGCTGTTATTTCAAGGAGGTGAGCTGGCAATGCAAGAATGTAGAAGCAGCTAACAGAGCTAACTCAGATGCAACAGCTAATTTTGGCAACACTCCAACTAAGGGAAACAACTTTGTGTTTAAAATTTGAGAAGTGGCCTGTGTCCAAGATGTTATCAGAATATGAGAAGCTAAAGCTATGCAGCCACAAGCTCCAAACATAGGGGAAAAAAAGGTTTAATCAAGCTGAGAATTAGAAAATAACAACATTAAATACGGCAGTAGAATAATTTAGAGAAAGTTCTGAGAGCTACTCCTTGAATTCGTTACCCGATCTAATTCTAAAACAGACAGAGCAACTGCTTGTTAAAGAGAACACAACTTTAACTTTATTTCATTTAGAGCACATTTCACTATACACTCAGAAGCACACTGCAGACTTGTAGTTCTCACCATTACAATCACTGGAGACTAGAAAAAAGGGGAAAAAAAAGACTGGGGGTGGGGAAAGTGCCTCTGGCTTCATTTACTGTTTCATTCAGGCTTTGATCACTATGTTTAGCACGTGAAAAATTCCTCAGTGAAATAGTGGCGAACTAAAAAATCACAGACTCAAGATGCTTGGCTCATCTCTCTAAAGCACATAGTCAGCCATTTGATTCTTAGCGTACGACAGTTTTTGCCTTTATTCATATCCTTGAAATAAATTTAGAGATGTCACATTCTTTCCATTCTTCACCTATGATTTGAGAAGCTGCCTTGATTTCCTGTTGCAGCTGACACTGCCCTTTAAGTGAATGGGCACATTTGATGCAAACAGCAAAGGCAAAGAGTCTTAACACCAACAAGCCAAGAAAGTTCATCCTCAGGGAAGATCTGTAGCTAGTAAACACTCCTGGATGGCAGAAACTGAAGCGGGGGAAGCTGCCACTGGGGGAAGATAAGTAGTTGATTCAGCACAGGAAATTAATAGGCAAAATTATTGTCAGGCTGTCTACTTGCAGTTCAGAACTAAAGAAAAGTCATTATCACATATTTCTTAGGACAAAGTACATGACTCCCTTCAGATACATCTTTGCTAGGTTGTATGCAATGAATCCAATTCTATTCAGTGCCTTTGTGGATGATGGTAACAAATACTGAATGACAAATAAAAGACAGAGAAGCATATTAAATCCTGGCTCTAACTGACCTCTCCCTCATATCTTATGACTTGCATGTGACCTTCTTAGAATTTAATGAAAGCTTGTGCCAAAGAGTTTACAAAAACAGTGCTGCTTGAAGAGTTCAAGATTCTCTTCCTGAGAACCTGGATTGCTCGCTCTGACCAACTCACATGTTCACTATGCTTGTCCAAAGATCCCCAGAGAAGTGGGATGACTGTGAACTGCCCTATATAAACAGTACTTTCATGGTGCTCTGTGGTTTCATAGAAAGATTGAACTATGTGGTAACTAACTCTTACCTTGTTTCAGTCAGAGACTGCCAAGTTATCACAGTGGCCCTCAAAATCCTCTAGTACAAGGCAGTAGTGCCACCATCCAGTTCAACAGCAGCTAACAGAGGCTGGATGACAGGAATGACTTAAGTTCCATATGATAATTTATGAGTCCCACCTGACTGCTGAACAGAGGAGGTAAGATTCACCATGCTAGCTGCTCTCAGTTTTTGAGATGCAAACTTAGATAAATGGCACCAGGCTAATAGAGATTCTCTTCAGAGCACTGGTAAGGGCACTTCACTGGACAACACAACATGCTGGTTCAGTTCTTTTGAGTTCTGAATTGTTGCACTGTTGATTTAAAAAGTTACTGCTCTCAGCTGTCTTCTCATGTCTCTGCCACAGCCTAATAAAAAAAGAAAATCTGTTGCAGAAGATTAGGACAGAGCTCAGGGAGGCAACTTCTTTCATGGTCCCAGTATAAAACACAGGAGATGATGAGTCAGAGTCTGAAGGCTCAGTCACAGATATTCCAAGCAAGCCAGAATTGGACATTTATCCAAGTTCCTCTGGGAAGGAGAGATAACTGCTTCCTTTACCCTATTTTCTAGTTCTATTTAATCTTTACACCAGGAAAAAGCCTGCCTGGAAAAATATACATTCTTGTAATGCTTAGTAGAAGGCTAATGAAGCTCAGCTGAGTAAAAACAAAAGGAAGGGGGGGAAAAAAAGAAAGGCAAGCAGCCCTTGAATTCCCAAATACACAAGACAGTGTTTCAGTGTGACTTAATTACAAGCCTTTTCATGCAGATGAAAAACTTATTTTATGCAGAAATGGTGCAAAAAAGAGGCTTCTTTGGGACAAATCTGAACGAGAAGACATTGTTCCAGAATCAGTAATGCTAGGGCTGCATATGAAAGACCTTGTAATTCAGATTTTAACACAAAGTATCTTATTTTCTATAGACTACATGAAAATAATTTTTTGAGCTTATTGGAAGATGGGGGAGTTATCAGCATGAGTAAAAACACCGGCAATTCCTAAAACTTCATAGCAAGCCAGCCCCCTGTCAGACAAGAAGGGATAGGAAGTAAAAACCAGGCATGAACAACAGATCAAAGCCAATTTTCTCCCGTTCAAAATGTAGGGGAGAACTGTGTCAAGCTGTATCACCCATTCCAATGCCAGCCACACGGATCTTCAGGCAGGGTTCAATTATCTCAATCAAGCATTGGCAGCATGGATGTGAAGATGGGCCAAATATCTCATAACAGTGATACCTCAGAAAAAGGGAACCAGCACATGATTCACTATTACTTTGGCAAGTGCCTAGAAAGGAAGCATCATGAGAGCAGGTATTTCTCTCCTGTGTACAAATTACACAGGCCTTAGGGCACATAAGCCTTGCCTGCCCAGTAATTCACTCAATGTGTTTAATCAATTTGCAAACAAGCATATAAGAATGTAACAGCATGACTGGTTCCTCAGCTATGTGCTCATCTCAGAATCCTACAAAAAACAATAGGTGACTGCAGAAGGGTCTGAAATAATCTGAAAAACATCTTCTGGAAGACAGTGTATACACTTGTTTTAATAAACACAGTCATGGAAGATAAAGTAGTTGTTTGGGTACGCCTCACTAGGTAAGAGCAATTCCTATTCATGTACTGGGAAGACACCCCAGACCAATTTGGGATCCTTGTCTGCTTTCTTTTTTGCAACAGAAAAACAAACAAACACGTATATGGCTAAATGCAAAATTGAGTCTATATCAGTATCTGTATCCATTTAAGTGGATATTGAAAGACTGTGAAGAAGCAAGTTTCCCAAAAAGAGTATTTGAAAATCAAAGCTTGAAGAGGGAGAAGGTAGACTCCCACTGAAGACCGAATTCACCAGGAGAGGAAAGCCTGACCAAGGAAATGATCTTTAGTCAAGCCTTACATCAAGCAAATAGGTCCATAATGGGATTTTCAGAGGTCATCTGGTCCACCACTATTTCAAAGCTGGAAGATCCCCACTATTTAGTTGGGACTGAACCTATTAAAAGCCACCAGCAATAAATACAGAAAAACCAAGGCAGTCTGCTCCAGAAGTGCAAGGCAGTGCTTCAGAATCTTTAACAATAGGAAGATTTTTCTTCACAATAAACCTTAAGCTCAACTCCTTCCCCATTGAAATTTGAGTTCATTAGTACTTGCAATATCCATATCAAAGAGACAGATCAGTTTCCTCTCTCAAATTTTTTTTTGATGGGGGAGGGGTTGTTTGGCTTTTCTGGTTTTGTTTAATTTACATACTTATGTCCACTCTCATCTATCTTCTCTAGGCTAAACAATTCCAATCTTTTAACCTTTCCTCATCAGTTATGTTTTCCAGACCTCTAGTTATTGTGCTGCTCTCCTCTAAATTCTCCTCAATTAATAAGAAGCACTTAGCTCCCCAGGAAACCAGAAACCTTCCAGTGCTGCACAGCCTCAGTGTACCTCTCCAGCTTTAAAATTATATCTAAGGACAGACAGAATTTTTCCCACTGAAGGAATTACACTTATTGCTTATTTCTCCTATCAAAAGCTTACTTTTTCAATAGAAAAATGCTTGGATTAGTTCAGGAAAACAAAATCAACTATTCTGACACATCCTTACTTCCCACCCTCCATTTCCCTGTGAAGCACTAATGATCATCCAGAAAAAAGCCACCCAGGAATGAATTTATATGAGTTACAAAATCACTTTTAGAGAAACAACTGGTTCAAGGAGAATAGGTTTAGGGACATTATATGCCAGCCATGGCAGTGATAAAGAAGGCATACAGACCAGTTTGTGCTTTTTGTTAATATGGTATACTACAAACAGGAAAGTGTTAGCATCACCATTCAAAACCACTTTGTTTAACCAATTTAAATGCCTCAAACAAAAGTTTTCTTTATAGAGCCCAGAGCACCATATCAGAACGTAAGATGAGGGATAAAGGCTTAAAGATGACAAAAATTTATGCGAAAGAACAATTAAAGAGACCTAGGGAAATAAATCCCACTCACATTCTTGAATGTGTCAGGTACTTCTGAGGGCTTGGGAGTAAAGTCTAGAGCTACTTCATGAAGTAAATTATTTGAAATGGCAAATCGCAGACTCCTAATGTATTACACAATTTGGGACAAGAGTGAGTTATCTCTTAAGATGAAGTTATAAACCTGACTGTTCCTTGCTTCTACTTTCTCCTCAACTCAAAAAAAAAGCTTTGCATACCAGAATATACATTTTTTTTTTTAATAGAAGCTTAAAATATTTATATATTTAAATATTTATTAAAATTGTATCTTTAAATATTATTTCATTCTTTTTTTTTTAATTTCTAGGGATTTCCAGAAGAAAGTGTTTTAACTTTACTACATGCTTCTCATTCTGTTTCATTCAACATTTGACTTCTGCAATCTCACAGGAAGTGTCCAAGACAATCAGACAGGCACTTCATGCTCAAACCTCTCCTTTCAGTTGCAACCTCATGACAGGAAAACAAATAAAAACCTTAACTCCCCCCATTAGGGTAGACAGACCAGTGCAAAGTTCCAAGCATAGACAGATGCAAAATAGAGTTCAGTGCTCCTTCTAAGCTGAGATTTTAAAAGCTTAAGGAAGTTCAAAACAAACACTGCAGAAAGAAATAACCACTGGTTGTACATTGTTAGGAAAAGAGTTAATATGGGTTGCCTTGGTGAAGACATTTTCCCATAAATACAGATAGGAATCATTACGAGTTCCACCACCAGTGTTCTTAAAAGTGGAAGAAGGATCATATTCATTTTCTCTCAAGAAAGTATCTCTGGAACATTAAACAAACAGAGTAAGTAGAGAATGAGAGGATGTAACAGAACATTTATAAGTGTATTTATTACCATAATGACTTCTCCACTATTTTGGTCCTGAAAACCTCCTCCTGGTCCAGGTTTACAGTACAGTAGCAATCCCTCATCTTGTTTGGCCCCGGATATGTGGGAAGATTTTTAGCTTCACCTAAAGACAAGAAAGAAAAAAACCAGAACAATTATATATTACAACATTATCCATCCATACATCTGTCAACTAACACAGAGTCAGCAACATGGCTAAAGCAAAGTATTATGCTGTATTTTGCTTCTCAAATATGAAGTCCCTATTAAACTTTGTAGCAGAATTCTGTTTCCAAGAGAGCAGCTCCTGACAGTCACTGAGTTTAGAGCTCACAGTAGCAAGCAACAACTCAACCATCTGTTGCATCAAATTTGTTCATATGTATTTGGATGCCCCCTGCTTCCTTCCATACTTGTGTCCAGGTTTTGATCAGTGTTCCTGTAAGGTATCAGGAACACCATACAAGAGGGTAATCGAGCTTTTCAATGCAGCCCACTGATTTTATCCTAAAGACATGACCAGAACATAGCAAAGGAGGACTGACCCCCACCTCCACCACTCTCCACAGATGGGGAGGTGGAAAACAGTCACTTTAGTTATAACCAACAGCCTTAGATCACAGGCTGGACTTCAAAATACTCTGATGGGATATCTAGCACTTACAAAGCTGCCTAAGGTCCTTGCAGAAAGATACCATGCAAGTCATGAATATTCTTCACAACAAACATTTATTTCAACACTGCAGCAAGAACTAAGTATGAATTCTATGTTTAACAACAACAAAAGAGACAGGATTGAGGAACTAAGGGTAACCAAGAGACTACAAAACACAAGAGTATGAAACAAGAATAAAATCACTGTTTTCCCCTCTACATATCCATTAGTAGTAACCAAAGCTGAGCACTCAGTTTCTTTGGCCGAGTGGTAAAATCAAAACTCTTACAAGAGGAAACTGGCAATGCCCCTCACAGTTTTGCTAAAGCACCTTATCACTACGTGGATGAGTGATTCAATCCTAAAGACAAAACTCAGAAATAAATATAAGTCTAGAATGTGCATGGCCTTATTTACCATCGCTTTTCCAGTACCCAGAGATTATTAGCACATACCTTGGGAACTAGATCATTCTCTCCTGGTAAAAATGCAAGGAATAAAACTAAAACTAAAAATGTACAGACCAAGGGAACACAGGTTTCTTTGACAGTACAGAAGGAAACTCTAAGCGGTGCTAACAAATGTAACTTTTTATTGGATGTCTCCAGCTCAGCTTAAGTGCACTTAAGACACATGCTTTCCCAGTCTCCAGCTCCCAAATAGCTTTATACTATTAACAGAATCACCTTGCCTTTTTCAACCCTATCTTCAGTAAAGACATACTTTTTTCTTTCTGCAGATTTGCTCAACAGCAATCTGACACATGTAAATACTGAAGACTTATACCAAGGAAAGACTAAGCCAGCCTGCTTCCTCAGCCTTTAAAGAAAAGCACAAAGTGACACAGGACTCCATGTTTTCCTGCCCATGATGTCCTTCTGGCACTCTGTTCCCACACTTTTGCTAACTGCTTCATGACATGCCCTTGGAAACATCACACACCCACACTTCTCACAAATGGCTTGTATATGGGTGGCCATACATGCATACATTTTCTAAAGCTAACCATGAAGCATGTATAAAGAGCCACTAGAAGGGGCCTTGAAACTCTTGCTTCAGACAGTAATGTCTGACTTCAGAGTTCTTCTAAATAAGTTGGTTCTCTCAGCTAATCTGATACAAATTGATAGCATTCTTCCCACTTCCTTCAGAGTTGTGAGACACTGCACTAAAAAAAGCTGTCTCCACTGTAATTTGAAGGTGTGACTGGAACATCTGCTGGCGTGCCCAATATGGCTTCAAACTAAGCCAAAGTGTTAGCAAATGTTAACTGCAGCAGCTCTAGACAGAAATATACTGAAGATTATTGACGGCTTGCTCAGCCTGCATTGAAGTCTATCCTGCCACAGTCAACCTTAAAGTTTTACTCTTCTGAGTTCAGGAAACCTTCAAATCAAACACACTGCTCTCACACAGACTGAGATCTCCAAGTTAGTCTCCTCTCCACAAGCCCTAAGCCATCAAATTTCTCTTAAGTTTTTCCACACTGAAGTCACATGAAACCAGCCTCTTTTCTGGATAACTGGGTAAAGGTCCCTGAAGAGAGAGGGTGTCAACAGGAAGCGTTTCAATAGCACAACAATAAGGAAGTCTTGCTCTCGCACTGGCAAACTATCCTCACAGTTCTCTTTCAAGAGAAAGGGACAAAACTTTTCAAGCTCAAAATTAAACCAAAAAAACACACTTCTTCCCTTTTTCTGCACTCTTCCACTTCCTACTTCAAGACGAATGCACACACATGAAACCAAATCCAGATTTTGTCATCTTGATTTCCAGTTTTCTGATGTGCACAATATTCACTTAAGCGCTGAAAGGTTATATCAGAGCACGCGGTAAGAACTGCTGTTTGAAAACCAAGTTCTCCTCTTTGTTTACAGCAAGAAAGCTCACAAGATTGAAAGCTAAATCCAATGTGAAGGAAGACACCATTTAGCACCACCAGAAAATGACTGCCTGCACAGTCTGTATAGCAAATTAAAGATAACCACCATGACAATGTTACCAAGTGGGGCACTGAAGGAAGAGAGAGGGAAAAGACACTCTACAGTAATTTCTTTCTTCAAACTGGAAAAAGACCCTGAAAAAACCACCGAGACTAGAACAAGGGATTAATTGACCAACCCAATATATTAATCATGTTACTGACTTGAGTAGGAGCTTACACAATAAAGGAAAAATACTGTTTCTTCCTGACACTGGCAGCAGCCAATGGCTGTTTAGATTCCTCCAGCACTGAGCAGCTGAGAAAGAAAAATCTGACAAGATTTCAAGTAGAGCTAAAGACTCAACTCTCTAGCCAGACATTTTATGTCAACAAATGCACTCTGCTAGAGCTTCAGTTGCTCTTTAGATTCCTCCAAGACAAAAAAGTTCCCTGTGTGGCTTTGTCTACAATGAAGCTGAACAATTTTATCTGTTTGGGTTTTTTTTGGTTCTGCTACTACTGAGATTAAAAAAAGAAAGCCCAGGATACACGATACAGTCATGCACCATTTCCATTTTCTCAACAACCAGAGCTGATGAGATCAGTTATTCTGGGCAAGAATTCAATCACTTAACCTATCTGCATAGAAGAGACATCTTCATCAATTCTATTTTCAAAAGTCAAGTCTAGGGTGTTTTTTTCCCCACTCTTATATTTGTGAAGTACCTGTATGCTAAGGAACTTAGAGGGTTTGCAGATGAAAGGTCAATACTCTCGCTTTTAAAACCTTCAGTTTTCCACTTCCACCAATAAGAAACGGAATGTTTCCTAAGATGTCTAAGACCCTGACAATTTAGAATACACAAGCACTTTGTTTTGGAGCATAAGGCTTCATTTGGAGACATAGTAGCAGAATAATCTGTTCAAGTTTGCAATAGCTTTTCTCTCTATCCCTGCACTTCTAATATACATGGGTCCTAATTTAACTGTGTGACGAACTTGATTTAGCACTAAGTACTTAAACCTAGCAAAGCTCATTTCAGCTACGGAAAAATTAACATTAGGTATTTTGGACAAGTCTTAAAAAATAGACTATACAATTCTGAATACGTCAGCGGCTTGCTATCTTCTCCCCATGAATACTGGGTTACTACAGCTCAAAAATAGACTACCATGGCAGCACAGATAACTTAGCTTGAGCTAGGCACAGGGAATGCAACAAGCTGGAAAAAGAGGAAGGAAAAACTCAAAACCATATTCATCTTCCTTGTTCTTCCCACTGCTGCATATTCCTGCCCTGCTAAAACACTGGCGATAAAAGGGAAGCAAGATAAAAGGGTTCTCCTGCAAATAGGGCAGGGTAGGGGGCTCCTTAGATGGGAGCATAACTGTTACAAACAGAAATTTCAAGGGTGCTTTTAGGAATAAACTAATATAAACTACATACATTTTCTTAAGGTTTTATCATTTAGAAATTTTTGAAGCATTTAGTATTTTTAATTGAATTTACACACTTGTTATTGTGCCAGCATTGCTTTTGATATATTTCCCCAAATGCAACTTTCTGAAAAGCATAGAAGGCATGACAGTCAGGTATTCTTTCTACCTTTTGGAACAACATTTTCTGCTCTTGTCCTGCTAAGTATTGGGTCACTCCAGCACAGATCTGTCAATCTGAATGCATTAAGGAAGATTTTTGCTGTGTGTCAACAAATTTAGCTGGTTTTTAGCAGCAACATATTTGATTTTATCAAGATGGCATGAGAGAACCATTTCCCAAACTATTTCAGAAAACAAACAAGCAAACAAAAATCTAATAAATCCAATAAAAGCAGCTGAGCTTTCAATGCCACAGCATTTGACTTCAGGAAGCATGCTGGTAGACTTGAGTACAGAAACAAAATACTCAAAATCTGAAAAGGGAATCGTATCCAAACCAACAACAATCCATTTTGTTTCTGCCATATTCAGGAAAACACTCTCCAAAGAAGCTTGTAGGGAAGCGCATCAGGAGCAAAAACAGAACAGTGATGTATGTCAAGAATGAGAAGCGCCTCCTGTTCTGCTTTAAACTCTCTATCTCAGTAGAGATGCTGGAAATCTGGGAAAATTATCTTAAGCACTCCTTTCAAGTTCTCTTTCTTCTGAAAAGCATTATAGCTTCAACATCCAGAAATCAAGAAAAACAGAAAAAGGAAAATGTGTGAACACACAGAGCTCTGATGCTCTACCATAGTCTATGTTTTAAAATCTCCTCATGCACAGAATCCAGATTATATGTAAAATATCAAGACACCTGCAAGTTTCCAATTAACATTCAATTTTACTTGAAACAGAAATATACCACTCAGAATCAATTAAAACATACAGAAATACCTAGAATTGTGTGTCTATGCATGCATTTAAAAAGGATCATGAACAATCGCAATAATGTTGAATGTTGAGAAAGGGGTTCGTTTTCTTGCAAATGAAAGACCATCTTTTTTGTGGGTGAGGTGGGGATAAGGGGAGGGGTATGACTGCAGTACCTCAGGAGGGATATATTGAGAAAATAATCCCCTTTAATATTAAAATGGTCAATTTTGTTACTGAAGAACCAATATGATAATTATCTGAAACTAATGTAATGCCTGACAGTAGAATATGTGGTTACATTTGCATAGAATTCCTATATGTAGATATACTATATGTACCTCTCAAAAAGAAAAACTTCCACTTATTTCTGCCTTCCCAAATAGGAAATAGCCATAAAAATAAATAAATTATAAAAGTGAAGTTCCAAGAACTGGTGTACCCAGCATGCAACTATGGAGTTATGTAAGTAACTTAGTGTTCTTTTGTACTTTTGTAGTAAACTAAAAGCAATAAATACTTTCAATGCAATATATGCCAAGTGTCAACAATGGTCTCTTCTCTCCACCTCTGTATATAGTTCACACAGTCTGAAAGTAAACAAACCACATGAAATTCATAAACATCTAATAAAGAAAACTGATATATTAAAAAAATTATTTCTTTTTAAAGAGATCTGGCTGGAAACAGTATTTGTCCCACAATCTCTCTTGGCTTTAACCACAGGCATTTATGTATGCACACGTACACGCAGACAGATCTATCTGTCAGCTGTAACTTTGCAGTCACAGAGACACAGATTGCATTAGATTTCTAAACCAGGTCAAAAACAGCCATCTGTGAGCAGATTTCGATGATCTGGAAAATGAGATTTTTAGATGACCTGTTCTTAATCTAAAAGCCCTTGCCTGCCAGCCTCTTTCCACGTGAAATGGTCATCACATTAGAAGACTCCGGGAAAGCACCACCTCAACAAACAGTACTGATAATCCTGGACATTAGCAACAATCCCTGAGCAACTCTGTACCACAGCTAGTGTTGCTTCAGCAAGTAACCATCAAGGAGATGAAGCACACTACGTTAATTACAACTTTTTAGACAAGAAAATCTCCTCAAAACCCTCCTGGCTTTGGGCAAGCAGCATCAACCCCAAATCTTTTGGCACGAAACTGAAGATCAGCACAAGCTGATACCTTTATACACAGCCTAGTGACAGGAACATTTGCACCTGTCAAAATCCCTTCTGCACAATCCATTTCACCAGTACACCTAGTCCCATACTACTATACTACCACCCTTATCCCTCACATGATTAAAGTCATTCTATGCCACTTAGGAACCTTCATGTAGATAGATCATCCTCTGATCTGAAACCTGTTCTGGCAAAGCAAATGACACCTTTCTGTCGGCAGTAACAATAACTAAGCCTAACCAGCCACAGCCCAGGTGTTGAATAGACTCAGACCTATCACTCAGAATGGCTGGTAGCCAAATTCCCTTTCTCCTACAGGCCTGTGATCAGACATTCCAGTCTTCCTTTTGTAGCCCTGAAGGTCCAATAAAATATCCAGATATCTTGCTTCATTTTTGTGCGCAAAAGAAGCAGCTGACGATATTTCATTGGAGAGCAGTGAGAAGCTGCAGGCTGACAGTCCTACTTTTCTGGTAAGAAGGAACACTGAGAAGGCTCAAAAGATCTTGTCATGATCTTAAGTACTTAAGTGCTCTCAGCACAAGGGTTTTTAATCAAATCTCGGGGCTGAGAGGAAAGATGCCTACAAAGCAAGTTCCACGAGAGCTGCTTGCAAAATTAAGACTTTAGTTTGTACAAGAGAAGCATAATTCTCAACTCATTAATAAAACTGGTTGCATGCAACTTGCCAATATTGTGGTCAACAGCAGGCATCAGGTTTCTCCAAAAATTCCCTTAGAATAGTAACTTAATCCCACAAAATAAAAATGTACAGTCCAGCTGCTTTTTAACATGACTGAAGCTATTCTGTGTAAAAGGACGCTTAGAAGAGATTATTTTAAAGTAGGATACTGCCAGGAAAAAGGTGTTCTCAAGGAGTTGACATTTGAATTCAGTTTTCCTGTGGCCTTCTGGGGTGAGAATTCTTAGTTTCTTTGACGTGACTTTTTTTTTTGCGTTTCTGCAGAAAAACGGATGAATTAACCAAACTGTCTCTTTATCTATGTGGATACAATGTTAGACTTGGCTCCACATACACTATTTTTCAGTCCAGCTTGTGTTTTGAAGATGGTGCTTTGCATCAAGACACATCCCCATACAACTTCCCAGCTGTACTGAAAAGCACTCATGAAGTTTTTCCTACTGGTTTCACTACTGCAGGTTGTTCTGTACCACTGGATTGTTTAGACTGTGCCTTGTGTAGTCCTCGGCAGGTTTTTTGGTCTTCCTCAGAGGTGGGGGGCTTGGGAGGGGGATTTGTTCGGTTTGGTGGTTGCTGTTTTTTAAAAAAGAAAATCAGCTTCCTAAAGTTATAAAAGACCATCTCTCAGCAAAGTCTAAGTCACTGAACATCTGTTGTGGGAGGCCATGAGGGAGAGATTCAGGCTGCAGGAGGGGCAGAGTAGCTGAGAGGAAGTAACTTTAATAACAGGCTACTCCATCATGGAGCTGCACTGAGCAAACAGCAAGCAATTTCAGCTATTTTTAGAAGAACAGTATGAGACAGGAAATATAAGCAAATGATTTACAACATCAAAAAACAAAATCCAACAACAAATCAATGTTCCCTTTTGAGAGTCTTTGTACATTAGGGTAATTTAAGACTGCTCTGTCGTAAGGAGCCTAGTCATTGCTAAAGAATAGAAGTAACATTTTCAAAAACATCAGCATAAGCAAAGAGAAGCTTCTGTGTAAATAAGTATTTTTACCTGCCTTCATTTACATTATTCACAGATGAAACCAAAAGCCACATGACAAAAAAGACAACATATGCAGATCCCATTTTTTTAAATCATAGATCAAAAAACTATAGCTGTGTGAAAAAGAAACACAAGCAATGAAAAAGCAATGAATGCCCCCTCTCTTCCAGGACACTAATCACTTTTATCACAAGTGACACTAAGAACTTTTAGAGTAACATGAAAAGTACAATCTGTCAGTGCTTGCATTTTGATTAGATTAAAAACTAATAACAAAAAGAGGAGTTGGTGAAAAGCTGAAGCTTTAGGGGCAATGTTAAGAAACCATAACTATTTCCTCCAATGAGTCTGCTGTCCATAATCACTCTTGCTTTAGAATTACTTATTCGGAAACATCTTCACTAAGCAGTTTCGCAGGATTTTAGATCAACTTCAGTTTGGTCCTTTGGTCCCCCAATGTCCAAACCAAAATAAAACCTAGCTATTGAGAAAGTAGGTGATTCTGAGCAAGGAAGTTCAAGTCAATCTTGAAAACCACTTAAGATTTAGGAATTAACTGAGTAAATAGTATTTTCCTCCACATTCAAAACACTCTTCCTATTACAAAATTAATCATCACATGGGAGAGAAAAACATTTCGAAATCTCCCCAATTTGCCTTTCTGCACAAACAGTGAAAATAGGTACTTTCCTACAAAGAGATCAAATTCTGTTTTCCCATATAAAGATCCAGACTCAGAAACTTCCTCCTCCAGACCTGCAGTAATTAGCAGTTTCTCTTAAACCCAGTAACACGCGAGAATACAAATACTTCAAACTTGACATGGTCTTGATATTTCATTAGTACACATATTCCTCATGTGTTCCTTCATACACAAAAAGCACCATATGCACAAAGATACAATAGGAAATTCTTTATTTAAGCAAAGTGTGATCACAACCAGTTATCAGCCTATGTGTTTATAGACGGTTTTTGAATGATAAAGGAAACTCCTAACACTATGGAGCTGCAGTCTTAGGTGGCTGACAAATGCTGTGTTGCAAGTTCAGCTCTGTACTGAACATAATCCTCAGATCAGGACATCACTAAAATCATCCACAATGTTCATTTTACTTTAGTTACTGGACCTTCATTTACATAGTACTTTTTCCAGTGGAGTGAAACAAAAATAAATCCCCTTTGGACATTCCTAAGGTTGGTGCCTTGTATGATCTATAGGTGACTTTCCCATACAGATGGATTTTAAAAACAAAGTTATTTCACTGTTGAATAGCCTGTATTGCACCAATGCAGGCTAATAATCCACAAGAATGTATATAAATTATACTAATTTCCTGGTGCTAACTTGCAGTCTCATTAATGAAACAAAACATACAGCATCTCTCCTTATGACATTTTAAGATGCTTAGAAGTACTTGAGTTTGACTAACAAAGCAATCAGTGGTCAGCTTGTAATGCTGTGCAACTCTAAAGACTGCAAATGAGCAAGGTTGGACTGCAACCGATCTACAAATCTGTTGATTTCTTCATGGAAAGTAAGAGTACAAAATGTCTCTACTCTGAAGCCCAGACTGCCTTAGCTACTGCAACCACACAGTTTGCCCCAAAAATTTCTAGAAGCAGCTAGTTATAAAACATCCACACAGGGCTAGAACTGGACCATCATTATCCAAGATCGTAAACATTCCAGTTGCCACTTCAGTCTTACTGAAGAAGTATCTGGGTTTTTTTTAAAAAACACACACCAGCACAGGATTCCTGACTCTAGTCGAAATAAAGTTTTCACTTAAAGAATACAGAGGAAGACAAACTGACCTAGGCATAGGGAGGAAACAACATCTGTAGCTACCACTGTCTTAAGCCTTGGAAAGTTTTCAAGTTGCAAAGTGACAGTGTACCAGATTATTTTTAAATACAAGCTGTAAAGTTCTACCCACAAATTTAGAGCAGTGTATGAGACTTGACTGACCTGCATTAAGCAAAATGAACTGTCAAAACCCAACAGGAAACCCCCCTCCCAAGTTCCCACTCTCCCAAGTGGTGGTGGCTGGGGGAAGAATCTTTCAAGAAAATGAAGTTCACATACACAAATACCTAGGCATTCACTTGTTCTTGCTTGACCTGGAGTCACAGGGTCACACTCCCATCTCACAGTATACACAAGACCAAATAAACTCATCTCTGCAGCAAAGTAACTGCCAAAATACAAGGTCATGTTTTCTTCCGGGGGAAGTCAGTGCAGCAGAATTAAATGAAATTCAAAGAAACACAAGTCTGTTTTATATCAGTGGATATTCTCACAGAAATAAGAGCAAGATTCCAAACTAAATTTTGGTTGCAGGTAATTACCCAGAGGCTGAGTATTTTTCAAATCTGCCAATGTTTTTTGGAAGCTGGGTAATCCCTGAGCTGCTCATCCACACCCACAAAATTCATCCAAAATTGAATTCTAGCATATCTGTTTAGTCACCACATGCATCTGTCTCACACAGAACAAAAGGAAAACTAACAATCTGAGCTAATAATGGCTGTGATTGTCTGATATCTGTAAGAATCAGCTGAAAACTGGAGGAAGAACAAGATCACCATGAAAAGCTTCACCAAAAAACCCCTCATTATTTGGACTTATTATAGATAATCTCATTTTCTACCACACTCGTCTGCACCTCCACCTACTTCATGAGCATTTTCCTGCCAAAACACTGTTAATGACTTACAAGATGAAAAATAAAGCTGTTCAAAGGAGCCAGAATCAAAGTTTCATGTGGAACATTAATTCATTTTTCCTTCTACTCAGGTTTTCATCTATAAACTATGACAGTTTTTATAACCATTTATTTCAGCAACTTCCAATCCTTCACCACATCATAACCCTAAACTTGCTCTCAAGGCACAAACCACATATAGCTCCTGGTTATACTCATTAGATGCAGCATTTTGCACAACTTAGGTGCCTGCATTAACATCTACTGTTCATACAGACTCCTGCGTAAGAGGATTCAGGGCTTGAACACAACAGGTTTTCCGAACTGTAATTTGAACAAGTTCTTCCAGCTGCCCATTGATTAACATCAGTATCCAGGTTAAGTGTTTACAACCACAAAGTATAGATTTTCCCCTCTTCCTACTTCTGATCTGGCCACCTCACTCTTTCTGCACAGTTTGTCTTTCAAACTTCTGCTTACTACAATGAACCATCACCCCTAAAATCTTCTGGTACCGAGATAAAGAACTTCAAGAGCCTTCATAACAGCATATCACATAGTAGGGACTGGAAACTGCTACTGTCCTAAAGTTGTTTGAAACCTCCATCAAATCTTGGCTCCATCAAACACTTCTGGGTACAAATAATTCAGCAGGGAGAGTTTCTGCCCTGAATAATTTAAGTCTGATTTAAATATCATGATAAGAGGCCATTCACGGTAACAGTTTTTGTTATTACTACTGTTTTTATACATCTGTATGTTTCACAAAGTTCAAACTACTACCACATTCACAACATAGTTTTTGTTCTAAAGAGCATAATGAAAGAAGCCCAAGTTTAAGCGAGATGTATTTCAGCATGCTGAACTACTTAAAATTCACCTAAAATTATAGACAAGTCTTTGCTGGTGCTATGAGTCCCAAATTTAATACGCTAATTTCAGTGAGACTCCAATAACACATCAGTTACTGTGACTATAAAACATTTTTCCACATAATGATGCTGCTAAACCCAAACAGCAAGCAGCAGGCAAGCATGTAACGGGTAAGCAAGGCATCAACCTGTGGTGCAATTCATTTTTTAAACAAGATTTCAAACAGTGACTAATCTGATCGCCCAGAGAAGGGGAACATCACATGAATCCTGGCCTGAGGAACAAACCTAATGAAGAAAGCATGACTCACTGTGCAATGTGATGAGAACCAAATGCTAGATTATCCAACTTCAGTAACTACGGGAAGAGAAAACACATTTACTTCTTAACTCCTCAGCACAGAGTATAGATAAGACAGGCACAACACTGCAGAAAAACAAGTAAGAAGCTGGGTCTAGTCACTCATTTAAAAGCAGTCATCAAAACTGCACAATTCAGAAATTAGTGTAGCTGTGTGCACCAAAAACACATCACTTGGCATAAGAAGCTAAGATTTTGAAGAAACATCTAAGCCAAACCCACAATATTCCCCTGCAATTTCCATGAAAGTTCACATGATCAAAATTTCTATTTACAGGGCAATGTCTGCAATCGCATTGGGTTTTTATACAAAGTATATAGTGGGTATCAAAAATGGAAAGTGACCTACTTTCCTTTCCTAAATTATGCAAAGTGTTAATATAATGAAACTCAATTGATGTTAGCTTTCTTTTAGTCTTCTGGTTTCAGTTTACAAGTTAGTCATATCAGCTGCAGAAAAGGGGGTAAGTCACACTGCATGTCAAGTATTCAGGAAGTGTTAAATATTTTGCATACTCACTACCAGTGACAAAGCAGAATTCATTTATCTATGCAGAAATGAGGGAATTCAAAAACATGAACAAGGAAAGGTATCTGTCAACTGCTCTGAAATACATTCACAAAGTTTTATTTTTTATAAGCATCTTCAGTTCCACAATTCTGTCTAGCACAGCACAAACCTGCTCTGACTCTGCTTCAGTAGCAAAAGTCCAGCAGTATTGAAAGCTGTACCAACAAAGAAGACATTCTCTTTCTTAAAATGCTTAAGCCTACACAAACATTCATACATGATAAGGGAGGATTAAGCTTTAAAAAGGGAAGGGCGGGTGAAGGGTATTTGAGAGGATGGAGGTATAAAGACACAGCATTCCTACACATAGCACAATACAAAAGATATACTGAAATATAAAGTTAATCTCAATTTAGAAGTCCTACTAGTCTTAGAGCCAGCACAGCTAGTTAGTGACAGTGGCCTGCCTTCTTGACACAAAGGTGGAGAATGCACTGCAACCAAGCTTACTCCTCAGCCCAATAAGGACAACACACTTAAGTAAATTTAAACTCACAGCTTTGAATGCACAGTTATGTGCTGCAACTATTCAGTCATCAAGAGCCCAAAATACACAAAACCTTGGTTAACTCTGTCATCAGCAGTTTACAAAACACATCAAGCAGGCAAACAGTGATAATTTACCCACACGTACCAACTTACAGTTAATTTTTTTCAGAGCCAAACACAAGTGATAAAATCATGGTTTTTTTGCCGATACAGCATGTACTAGTTTCATCACAAACTAAAAAAATATAAGCAATAAATCCGTTCATATTTATTCAGGTCACATGAAGCTATGCTATCATATGCATCCAATGTCAATACGTATCTATATGCCCACCTGTAAGTGTGTAATATCCACTTGTCTTGAAATAATCTCCTCAAATGCTTGTGCAAATTCATGGCTTACAAAAGAACAGAGACTGGAGTCAGGGAATGCTTCTGATAATCATTTGTAAAATGAAGTTGATTTCTGGATTATATCACACACTTTCACAGACTGTAAGGAAGTTCTTCACAGACATTGACAATAACCAGCTGCAGAAGTTAAAGCACATGAATAGACATGCCTATCCAAGTACTCTCGGATAAAAATATGCCTACTTTTACCTTTTAGGGTAGAACACAAGTTATATACAGTAGATGCACACAAATCCGTGTGTATGCTGTAGTCATTATTTTTAATGCTGGGGGATGGGGATGAATACACCAGACATTTGGCTACCAAAACAGACCAATGCCTCTTTGCAGAGATCACCCAAGAATGGAAAGACATTCAGCTTCAGTTAACCCCTTACTCCTTTCATGTAGTTTCAAAAACAGCCCATTTGTTTTTAAAAAGCAATACCACACAGCAGAGCTATTCTGTGCAAGAAGTTTCCATCCCCATGCCAGAAGCTGGCTCTTCTGGTTGAAGATCTGGATTCCATCCTAGTTCTGCTGCAGACTCATCTGTGTTTGTGCATAGTAATTCCGACAGCTAACTTCCACAGTTGAACCACATCCCTCTACAGCACTTCATATTCAAAATGCAACTTTAGGTCGCTCAGATGGAAGGGCACATCGAAGCAAGCATGACAGTATTTGCTAATACAACTGCATGATATTGCAAAAGCTGCATCTGAGGGCCAGCAAAGCCAACAGAGCCTGACCCACATGTGTTATACCAATGAACTCTCCTGTGCAGCGTGTCAAGATGAACACCATTTTGGTCTGAAAAGCATCTTGCCTGCTGTCTTAACAGCACAAGTGGGGGAAATCAAACACAAAGCAGAATTTACTAACTGAGAGCAGGAGAAAACAAAGCATCTGGTCTTTTTAACAAACAGCTAAGACAAACAGCTCCCAGTAACCATGACAGGAAATATCATTGTTAGCAGTGTATACTTCCAGCAGTGCTGTCACATGCATACACAGAAAGAAAAAAATGGTCCCCAAGGGCTTTATTGTGGAAAGAACACCAATTTAGGCATGGAAAAGGTACTGTAACAGTTGCAAGGCAACCTGGCAGAAAAAATGCTTCATGACAGAAATTACTTTGATAAGAAAGACACTTCATGGGAAGCTGACTGAGGTATACTGCACCAAAACTGAAGTGCAGGGGAACCCCTAACTGGTAAAAAGCTACATACAGAAGGTATAAAAGAAGCACAGAGTAATGCAGATAGAAGCCCAACAACAGTTCCCACTGAGGCAAAGCTCACCTCTATGCACTCCAGCACTGTTACATCCCAAATAACCATGCTGTAACCACCACTCTGCTGCCAGCTACAGATTTATGAGATCTGAAGAAAGACATTGTCGTCCCAGAAGATGAACCATTTGTGAATATGAATTTTAAAAATCTGCATTACAGAAAAGCACCTGTTCTGACCGCACATCTTTTGAAATACTTGACTAGTGGGATCTTCTGCAAAAGGAACTGCTTGTTTCTTATGTCCAGCTCTAACTTGTTCTGAAATCAAAGTACTCCCATTACAAATTTAAAAGTGAGGCAGGGCATACACTTACAAGTGGGAAATGCAGTTTGCTATTCAACCAAAGAAACTGTCTCCAAAGATAAGAAAAAAATCAGTCTTTAAAAGAAACATCTACATAGGTAACAACATTATTCTGAGTCACAGGTATTTGCTTATTTCCTGAGAGTTCTTATAGTTACCAATCAGAGCTTGTCTCCTTTGAAAGGCAGATAGGTTTCTGTAATAGTATGTTCTTAGCATATAGAAGATATTCCTCCAGAGAAACAGCAGACACTATATAATAGCATAAATGTGATGCTCAAAAAGCAAGCAATATAACCAATTTTTTATATTAACTGAATTGCAAGTCAGTGTCTCTTACTTTCCTGAATTCCAACACACTCATTCCGTGTTAAAAGACAAGAGTTTAAAGGGGTTTTTTGAGCAGGGAGCAGTGATTTCCTCACCTGCTCCAGTAACACTGCAGCTTCACAGCAACTTGGAGCCACCACTGTGGCTGACTACACGCTGCCCATCTTCCCTCACATGATGCAACCCCACACATTCACATGCTACACAAATCCATTAAGCAGAACAGATCAGATGAGGTCAGAACAGATCTTGTGCAGCCATTAGCTCTGACACTGTACAGGTTCCTAATGGATTCACTCTGCAGACTTTGGCCTTACTGCAAGAAATGGGGCAGCAACGAGAGTGAACGGGACAGGGCTTGTACAACCACATGGTTATACATATATATGTGCGTATCTATTTCAGGCAGGTTCATGGGGTGTATGCTCTTGGAAGATCTGAGGCCGCAGTCTCACAGGTACTTGGACTACAGGCTCACCTTTCACAGCTGCTCTTGGTAGTGCTGTTCTATAATGCCATTAATCCAAAGACTCAGGCAATAGCAGCAAAGCCTCTGACAAAAAGAAACCACTCTACTTACATGAAGAACCAATTCCATCAGTCATCAATCTCCATTCAACTCTACACTCCTTGACTACCACTTAATGCTCTCTGCTGGTTAGTCTTCTTCACTCTTTATTGTTGAACCCTCTTATTTCAAAAAACTATTAATGCAGCAAAGTTTTCCAGACATAACAAGATATTTCCCTTCGATTTTGATAGAAAGCAATGAAGAAAGACAACCTATTTAGAACAGTACCAAATCTTGTCTGCTCTGCAATGCTTGAGCTCAAATAAACCAATTTGAAGTTTTCTCAAGGCATTCTTTAACAGTAAACTTGTCTACTTTAATGTATCCTTCCCTTTATTCATCTGAATCACCACTGTCATTGAAGCTTATATTGTACATCATCTCTTTCACTAGGTTTCTTACTCCTTACTGAAAAGAAGTCTAAAATACAATTAAGAAATCCACAAGGTAATCATCCACTGGCTATATCAAGTGCATCCATACCCTACTCACCATCAAAAAAACTTATTCTCTATCTGAAAATTAAATATTTTCCCCAAAACGGTATGGCCTGTTGGTGCACATGTTGCCTCTAATTCCATACAACTGCATACTGTCAGCTGAAGAGACTGTGTCCCTGGCTCTCCATCTCCAGTGTTTTCCCTGAGGTCAAATAGAGCTAGCTATTGCCTCTGCTCCATCAGCAAGCTGAGGCTGGCACGGTGGGGCCATGAGTTAGCTTTTATATTGGATCACCAGGTTCAGTCAACCCCCCAGCTGCATGTCAACCACTGCACTCGAGAACAGCCCCTCTGCAAGACAACACACAGCTACAGCAAGTGAAGTGGGGCCCATTAACACAGATCTCTCCTGCTGTATTCAAATCCAGCTATGGAGGAGTCATACCAGAAGCACTGCATTACAACAAACTCATTACAGTTCCTACTGTAAAACCACATTGCCCCTCCCAGATAGCACATTTACTCCCTCTGATACACATGCAAACTGAAGGTAAGCAGACCTATTAGACTTTATTAAAAATACTGTCTTGAGATTATTCACAACAGCTGTTTCCTCTTCAAGCTAGAGGAAAACAGATGGCAACATAACAAGAGCTAGATAATTTTAAAAATTAACTCTAAAACATGACACTTGTACAGGGTGTCTTCCACTCGTGCATCTCCAAATGGGCTAGTAAAAAAAAGAAACAAACCAAAAACCAAAAAAACTGATGCCAAATGTCATTTTGCTACTACAATATAGCATAATTAACACATCAAAAAAGGGCAGAACAAAGAACACATCAAATTGCACAGAAACACTGCAGGTTGCATAGAACACAAAGCTGTTGCTGCAGATTCCCTACAAAAACAGAACGTAACACTTTTTCTCCTCTCTCAAATACCTACAAAGCCTGACAGCATCAAGACACCTGCAAACCATCAAGATAGTGCAATTACAGGTGTGGAGGATAGGGGTGTATTCCTTTTAATATTCACTAGCAACTTTAATCGAGATTCACAAGGGTGGAAAACAGGAAGGAAAATATTTAAAGTCATACTAATTATCACAGTGAACATAATGAGGGGATTTTATTTGTATTGGTCTGGCAGAACTGCAGCCCATCAACTGTATTTCATACATATTCCATACACTTAAGAGTAGAATTTAAGAAACTATAAATACACCACTGTAACAGGTCAAACACAGGTTGAGGGAGACCATGTAGAAACAATGCTGAAACAACATTGAAACAATTCCTACCAAAACATCAGTATTTATGGACAGACAGCAATGAATTCTCAACTGGTTATGCTTCTACAGGACCAATTTAGAGCAGAAGGAAAAATTTTGGACAGAAACGAAAGCTCCTGACCAGCTGCTTTAAGGAAACACAGAAGTTCAGGGTAAGTGAAGGGTTTATCAGAAATGCAGTATGCAGCAGATCACTGAACTCCCAGCCCAGGTTTCAGGATCACTAATGCCTCCGACTCTCACATCTACAGTAGTGAAGAAAACAATGCTACACTTCACCATGTTTCTGGGCAGACTCCTGGAAATGACTACTCGTGGTATATAATGAAGAACTTACAAGGTGCAGGTTTTTTTTTCATGGCAGAAGAATTTATTTATTTTAAAACCCAACAAAGTAGTCTCTGCCAATCCAAACATCTTTCCAAACCCACTGAAGATCCACAGAGAAATACACCCACTTCAATTCTCCTACTCCATTACCATGCCTGATACAAGCCTCCACCACTTATCCTATTAACATTTCTGAAAAACTAGAAATTAAATAACCAGAGTAGTTAGACACCAGCTTTACAGTGAAAAAAAATTGGTCCAAAAGAAAACTTACAATATATGCGTATGTATATTCATTCATCCCCCTTAAAAAAAGCAAAGCATAAAAAAAAATGACACATAAGTTGTGCCAGATGGTTAGCACATTTAGAAACAGAGCTGGTCCTAAACTCATCCCTGGATATGCTCAATCCTATCACTGACAGCACAGCCCAAGCTATAGTCCCTGTGACTCTTCCACCTACCATGTTCAGTTGTCGTAATTTGAAGCTAATGTGCCTCAGAACTGCAGTGCTTGTGGTCAATAAAGCATATATAAAAATCGAAATACTGTTCCTCATAATAATATATAAAAAATGTATAGCATATAATAATAAAATACACTACACATAATCATAACCTGTGTAATATATATTGCAGTAATTACATAGTTGCAATATACGTTTTCTATATTGTATAGTCATGCATTACAGAAATATATGAAAAGCCTACACAACTTGCAAGTAACTTTTAACTTTGAAACTCTCTGTTCAGCTGACATTTAAAAAACTTTAATTTCATTTCTGGCTCCTTATTCTCATAGGTTTTGATACAGCTTTATCTGAAATACAGACTAGAGAATTCTTTCTTCTACAAGCACAATCAAGAATCATATGATGCTAATCTTTTACTAGATCATAATACATCTGAAGTATCCAGAACAGTGAAACTGTTTGGTGTATTAAAAAGCCAAGTAGTGAAAGAGAACAATTACAGCAAAAAAAAGTACTTCCTTTCACGCCATTTTGTCTTTCTGACTTCCATTCTAAGGGTGGAAGACTGGATTTTGCAACTTGGTCACCACGTTATTCAGCAAATTTGTGACCTCAAGCAAGACAGTGAAGTCTGACATGCTCATGTACTCTCTAGCTGTGACTGTATGAATCAACTTCCTCTATTTATGGAAAGTGGGTACTAAATTAACTCTTGCCTTGGCATTTATCATCTACAAGCTTCATTCTCAAATTCACGGGATATCCTCTGTCCGGCATAGTCTGCCATTCCAAGTAAGTTGCGTAACTCCTGCTGGCATGGCTAACCAAAGCTGACACATGTTCACATTGCAGAGGTAAAAAAAACCCCAATAAATCTTTACTGTCTTGTGAAACACAAAATTCAAATACCTGGCATTGAGACTGCCATCCCCATCATCAAACACACACCCAAACCTGTTTAAATGGGACCTCCAGCATTAGTTCACTCCCTTTTGTAAAGGCAAAGTAGATATAAACACATATATTGCAAATTTGACTTGTAGATTAGGATCTGAATTCCTAAATCTTAAGCACAGACCCTGCCTTGTTTTCTTGAGGAATCAGAAGTAATAAATGCTCCCAAGTCAGACTTACATTCAAATGGAAGGAGATGGAACATATGTGCAATTGATAACTGCAAAATAACCATCTAAAATAAATCTGCCAAGGAATCCAATTGCATCATTGAGCTTTAACCTGTTACAGTGTACTTGTAGGAACAAGAAGGAAACCCATTTAGCAAGCTTCCTTCCTCATCCTTTTGCTCCCCTGACAAATCCTCATTTAAAATGCTTTATGACAACCACCTGTATCATATGGGTTATCTAAAGTTCTCTTGCTTGTTATCATTAAGAGCTGCAAATTACCAACAGCTCACACCCATGGGAAGATGTTTACTGAACAGATAGTACAACTCCGTGGTCTTCACAGCAGGGAGGAAAAAGCCACTTAACCAGATAAGCTCATCCTTTCAACTTCTCTCCACTTCCACCTCCTTGCTGTACCATTCACCTCAAAGGAGCACCTAATCTAATTTAGACAGTGCCAGAATCAACACTGCACTTAAGTAAAAGAGCTCACATAAAACTCCAACACTAACGCCATGCTATAAAGGAACCTTCAATAACTTACTGTACACATCTCACGGGCTCTCTCTGCTACTTTATTTTGGGAGATCCTATACTGCTTTCTTTACAACACAGTTGTGAAAATATTTCCTCCCCCCAACCCAGCAACTGCTGCCTCTTTACATATTTGTTTAACTTGATATCCTGTCATCTCCCTGCTCTCACACAAGCAAGATAAACATATGGGAATGCTTGGTGTCATGCAGCAAGGAATTACTAAACCCATACTGTGCAGACTTTACGTGTATCTTAAGTGAAGATAAAAATCACTGAGCAATTTGATTATGCAGAACAAGCCTCAGATACTTTTAATAGTGCTCTGGTATTTCTTGAGTGAATTTTCCAGGATATGCATTCAGACTACAATTCAAAACAGTGTGCATGAGTTATCATTCACTTTTCTGAAAAAAGATTAACAATGATAACAACTTCTACCTCTTTTAACCAGACAGAACTAAAGAGGAAGACTGAGGTACCACATGCCTGTCTATAGAATATTGGTCATTGCTCTCCCTTCTGTGGAAGCAGCACATTGCAAGTACTGCTGTTACGAGACACACCACCATCTGTAAAAGCAGCAGGAAACTTGAATGCAGACAGAACCCTTTCATCTCAAGTACACGTCTGCAGGGACAACCACTGGTTGAGTTCATAAGCTAATTTTTACACAATCCTCAGTCTGCTGCAAATACTCTTTCAACACAGCTCCCACAGAAAGTCTAAAAATCCTTCTGGGGAAGGAAAGAAAAGAGGCAGGAAACAAAGGAACATTACACTATAGGTTTCTTCTGCTAATCAACAGAATGCTCCTGACATAAGGGCAGACTTGAAACAGCCTGCAGAGAAATAAGAGCATGCACCAGAAACCTCACAAAAATCAGACATGGTTTTCCAACCACATAAAGAAGGAAGAATAAATCACGAAAAAATTTCATAGAGAGCAAGGTATTAGCCAAAATACATGGATGAATAAGGGGACAAAAAACACAGCTGCAACAGGTTAAAGAGGCTTCAAGAGAATTTATTTTCTGTCCATCCCAGAAGTTCAATTAGCAATCACTGTGACACACTGTAGCAATAGGTTCCTAATATCTGGTGCCTCCCACACACTTGCCCTTACCCACAAAGAGCTGCGGAAATACTCGCCACCCAATGCAAGTCACAGAGGCTTGAAGAATCACAACGGGGGGTTGGCTCCCACAGCATACAGGATGCATTTTATTGCCACAGTTAGTGTTACAAAACACACAGCCCTATTTTCTGTTATTGCATCTCCACTTCCTCTTTTCACCCTTTACGATTCTCACCATGGCTATCCCCAGGATCAAGAACTGCAGATTTTATGTGATTAAGGCTAGCCCAGACAAGATCTTACCAAAACATCAGTGGTGCCAGGGCCCTGAGCACAACCTCTCCTCCCCCCGTCAGGGGTCTGAGGGGTCTGAATGCCTCGGCTCAAGGCCAGCTGTGACACAGTGCAGCTGTGTAAACTCAGATCAGGCTGCCGGGGAGACAGCCATGTGAGAAAGCACTGGAGGAAGCCTCACTGGGCACCCTTCTCCACTTTGGGGCTGCATTCCAGCTCAGACACTCACACTTGGACTCTGTCAGAGCTATGCAGGTTTGTCTGTGTCTGGCCATTTGCCTTATCAATCCTGACTCTAAATGGCTGACATAAATTTCTGGGTTTACCTTGGACCTGCTCAACATTACAGACTTGTCTGGTGATCACGAGGCTCTTGGTTGATGCTGGTTAACATCATGGACCTGCTCTACCCTTATTTGACTACTATAGGATTCCTCACCTTGCTGGCAAAGATCACTGCCCTGTTGGCTTTGCTGTCACACCCACCTGCCAGCTTTACCAAGTAATCCACTTTGTGCTCCATGACAAGTGGAATAGGATAGCCTCACATTAATCTTTTTTTCATTCGGGTCTGCTCTAAATATTAATAAAACTCACCCTTACACCAGCAAGGCACTGGAGTTCTGTTACTAAGGTCACACGGATTAGTGGAGTATTTAAACCATTGCTATCCAGAACATGGTAACACTTGTTGAGGCTAAGCAAAAGGTTACACATCTAACTTCAGTGAAGAGCACCTTTTCAGAAAGGTAAGCAGCTAGAATGCAAAATGGGATTTTGTTATTAAGGCTATAGCAGAATTCTCTACATTGTTTAGACTCCAAACAACTAGAACAGCAGTTACTTGCACAAAACAATGCCCTACACTAGGACTGGGACCTTTACGCAGCAGTTCATTGCTAAAATTTCCATTACTTCTAGCTTACAGAAAGACAAAAACTGTTAAATCCTGCAGAAGAACAAGGAGAGCCTGAACAAGCTCTGCTGGGGAGGGGCAGGGGAGGATGGGCACACGGAAGAAAAGGGAAAGCAACAATTTAGTACCAGCTTCCTCTTTAGATTCTACTTCTCAGACCCAGAGTACTAAAACTGTTTTCTGCTAAACTCTTCCTACTCCCCTCAAGTGTTTCAGCTAAAACAGGTAACATCAAGTCAGCTTGTCCTGAAAATGCCCAGATGTCAAACTTAGGTATTAGGCAGCCCTTGGCTTCAGAATAGGACCTTAAATAATTCAAACAAAATACCAAAACAATCCCAGAAAATAGAAATCCGTAGCCTTTTCCAAACCTTGTGAGAGATACTTGCCCTGGTACTGCATGTCATTTCCCTAGTACTGGATATACTAGGCAGGACTTTAACTGCAAGAGTCCTATCGTGTCCAGGAAGATACAGAAGGCATTTGACTCAAAGCGCAGATTGACAAGAACAGGATCTTGAAAGGAAGGAAGCAAGACTTGGCCAGGCAGAGAAACAAAATCCTGCTTGTCCTCCCCTGTCCCTTCCCCTGGCAGGGCTCTCTCATCACCCTGGGCAAAGCCAGTTAATTCCATCTCTACATACATGAGGCACCTGCACTCAGCCTCTCAGAAGGGGCAAGGCACATGAATCAAGTAAGCAGGAACCAAGAAGACTACCACAGTGGAATAACAGTGTTCAGACATATATTCAGATCCTTGTCACTTAAACAAAACTGCCCTCCAGAAAAAGTAGAATTAGACTCAAATTGACACCATGACTGGTAAATACAATTTTTCTATCCTGTCACCCACTGAAGAGTCAGCTCTGCCTTGGAAAAGGCTGGAAAATTTAAAATTCCATTGTATGGTAAGGAATGCAGTGAAAGAGCTTAACGACAATGCCAGAGCAAGTTCTGAATTGAACATGTGTGCAGAAAACCATGTATTCCACTACACAGAATACAGATGATGATGATGATAAATTACTATTAAAAATAATAGAATAATTACTCATTACACAAGTACCACCCATCCCATGGAATGAAAGCAGCACAATGTCTTCTTTTTATAAGTAAACATATATTCTTGTAGTGGCAAGAAAGTTGTGTACAGAAAGGTACTCAAAATTACAATGGACAGCCCTCCTGCTGGTAACCCTCAGTTTCAAGTGTTTGACTCTGGAAGCTCACCGGTGCTTAGCAGATGCAGGAGTAAACAATACAAGCCTTGTAGACACTGGCTCTAGCTGCCAGGAACATGAATGAAGACATGTGCCTGATACCGTAACATCACAGTGAGACAAATATCCAGGCTGTCTCACAGGCAGAACAGCAGCTGTGTTTCAGTGACTTCCTTAAATCAGGCTGTCTTTCAAATAATTAGCATAAAAATTCATTTATCATTAAGGTTAATTAGGCAATTAATGAACTGAAAAAATTACACCTGAGGAGACTGTAAAATGAACTAAGTGGGCCAGGTCAAACTTACTTTCTTGTGTCTTGAAGATTTGGGGCTGAACCGCCCAATCTGGATTATCACAACAGTACAAACCAACAGTAATATAATGACACAGTCTACAGCTAAGTCATAAGTGCTGATATGATTCTGAAGCCTGGGTATAAACAGAGACCTTTTAGAGGCATCACTAATACCACAGAATACTTACAGAAGTATCCTTTGGAGTTAGTTTTACTTTACAGAAGCCTCAATCTCCTTGCCTTTCCCCCTCAAAAGCTCTCAATCGCAGCCCTACAACAGAATTCATATTAGCCCCCATCAACAGCCGAGTAAGTGCTCCATTCCTCAAAAGAAATACTTTAGCATACTCCTGATATTAAGCTGTTTTGGTCCAAAACTTTTACTTTAATTACTGTTTAAAAAAATACAAAATCCTGATTAAAATAAAGCTAACCCATTGGCTCAAAATCATGTTTTGAAGCTTTATATTGTCGTCATCTTCATCCTATGCTGGCCTATTTTAGAGCTAATCTCATGTTCTCCAAAGAAAACTATATTCAACAAACAGAAGGCAAGGCAAAGCCAAAAAACCAGCACACACTGGCTGGGCCACATATCATCTGTCCCACACTCTGCTCTCCCGACAGCTATGAAGGCTCAGCACTCCAGCACAGCTGGTTTCAGGAGACAGAGAAGCAACAAACACCTTATCAGGGGCTACTGGCCAACACAGACTGGTTCTCCATTTCCCTTTGCACGGATCCCAACTGCGACTTTCTAGATGTGTTCCCATAAAACACTCTTCTTCCTGCGAAGCCCAGTCTTATTCACCACACGAATTCTAACTTGGGGGAGAGATTGGCGAGTCAGAAAAAAAAAGCGCATCCATGTCCAAAACAAATGGGGGGGGAGGGAAATCAAATAAATGCACACGACACCTGCACTAAACCAAAGTGCTCCCTTATGCTTTGCTTCTGTCCAAACCCAACGTACCCCAAGACAAACATCCCCATACTATCTCCTGCAGGCTGATACTCTAGTGCAAAATATATTAGCACGTCATCATGACACCAGACAGTACCACATGTTTTACCTAGAATACATCAAAAGCACTGATGAATTACCACCACTGCCTCCTCCAGAAGCATAAAGTGAACCAAATTACTGCGTTCAAGACAGAGCTACAAGGTCCTGCCTTGTGACTGACTCCATACTCTGAGGAAGGGGGTGGAAGCTTCTGCCCTTATCCCATATCGTGGAGTTCTAGAGAGTAACAAGGAATCAGAACTAGCCCCATATTCAGTATTTCCTCCAGGCAAATCACCTCACAAATACTGGGTTTTTCAGGTCACATTCTGAAGCTTCAAGTTAACCCCACACAGGGCAAGAGGAGTTTTGGCATACCTGCAGCCTAGGACTAATTCACAGACATATAAGCTCCTGTGTGGTTCTAAGCCCTCCCTGGATACGATACTCATGCCTGACCCCATTTCATTCTGCCACTGTGCATGGTCTGTTAAGCACAGTATTCACTCACATGTTTCCTAATGGAGTGTGCATGGTACTGCTGAAGTAGGGACCCCACCTTAGAGGCATTGGGTACTTCTGGTTATAGCCTAAATCAGTCACCACACGTTGTAAACAAATAAACAAAACCATGGAGTTTGACACGGCACAACTAAATCGGAGTAAGATTTCATGGGACTAGGCAAAAAATACGCTTTAAATTCCAAAGATTCACTTTGCACAAGAAAGTAAAGTCCATATTTAAGAGCATGCAGTGTAAGTTACCCACAGGGCTAAATTATAAACTCTCATTACCAGAAGCAGGGCATCAGCATACCAAAAATTTGCCAGTGTTATCATGAAACTTTAATGACAGCAACATTTGCCACTAGACTTTTACAGAGATTGGTTACCTTTAATACTAGACCTGACTTTAAAAGTAATAGAGCTAATTTATTTTCTTTTTTTGCACTTTCAAGCTCACCACTTTCTGGAACACTGTCACAGAAGCAGGTGTCAAAACACACTAATTATCAGCCTGTTAGAGCCTCACTTTTACTGACATTATTTTGCTCTATTGCCACATTCCAATTTCCCCCAGGCACTTTCTATTCCCTGTCAAAAATCACAGAATCACCACTCAAAAACAGACAATCAGGAGTACTGGTCTGAATAAAAATTCGCTTTATTTTTCCCCTCTCTCTCTCAACCAATTTTGCTTAGTAGGCCTAAAAAATAAAAAGCCATGGGGAAGCAGGGAGAGGCACTTACACTATCCTGAAATCTAGTTCCGTCCAACTCTAAACACGCAACACCAAGTCCACAGCAGGCACCACTCCACAGAGCACAAAGGTTGGCTCTGTATGTCGGTGTGAGAGGGAAGAGGCATTAACAGTTTCCCTACTTTTAGTCAGGGGTGAATTTATGACCACTGACCACAACCTCCTTTCTCCATCATCACCTCTGAAGCACTACTCATCAAGCCTGTTCTGTAGCAACTCCTGGAGCTCCTCTCCAAGTATTGTCCACTGTTAGTGGGAAGTCTGGTGTTTGCACTGGTCAAGCAGAATAATCCAAGAGCTGCCAGCCCTCAGTGTGCAGCAGAATTAATTACGTGGAACAATCTACAAGCACACAATATTTGGTAAGACAAATATTTACAGTAATGAGGGGTGTTGGTCAGCTCCTACTTTACATTTAGGGCAAGAAATGCTAACAGAGCATAAATATGGTTCTTCAGGTATCTTAACGTAAAATCTGAATATTATGCAACATCAGCGCAGGTCCCAAACTTCAAATATCTACACTGCAAATGCAACTCCAAGTTTACAAAGAGGAATGGACCAGAGAATGTTTGCAGAAATAGCTTATAGGCCCCTTCAGCTTATCTGCCAAGGAATACTTTACACAAAATTCAGAACTTTGAACAATGTATTCTTGGAACCAAATTGCAACTTCTCATCATCTGAGGAACTGAACTAGTAAGTTAATGAAACAGTACTGCAGGGAAACATGATCTGAAGGAAGTCTCTGAGAATCAGACTTGGTCTAGGTTACTGAAAATTGGCACAGATCAGGATAAGAACCTTACTGACAGCCACTACAAAGCCACAAAATTTACAGGAGCACAGCTCCTCTGACTTGAGTAGAGCAGGTGCAAGTTTTCTAGGACCTTTAGTGTATCCCTGAAAGAGGACACAATACAGTCTTAAAGCAAGAATAATCACCTACAGAACAAAATAACTTTGGTTTTACCCAACACTCAGCCACACTGAGCAGTACCATTACTTCTATATAAATGCAGAAGACGTGAGAACTTTAATAAAAGTTCTGTACCCACATGACCTGCTGAAAGGCAGATTTCAGAGAATAGCTGGAGTTTCACAGTTCCGTCACCATTTTTGCACAGCTTGTGGGAAACAAGCAGCACTTCCTTTGGTTCCCTTATAATACGCAGAATAATTAGAATGTGCAATTACCTATATGTACAATCCTTTTAATGTAATCATTCACACAGGTTCTGTCAGGGACATAAAGAAAGGTCAAAATAAGATAAGGAACTGGAGTAATCAAATCTGGAAATCTGGTCTGTAGAGGAGTGATAGGGCTCACAGTGCTAGCATTCCTTGCTTCTCTCTGCTAAAACGTATTGAAAGAATCAGCTAAAAATAAGATAAATATTTACCCAATATTAAGTTCTCCCTGAGAGCAAATGCTGCCACGTCACAGATATTCCACAATTCAAAAATGGAGGGAAAACAGTGCATGCAATGCAAATCTCATCTTAAGAGCAGGTGTTTTATGAACATATACTACTAAAGATCTTTGATGTCTACAGACAGCATGAAGAGAGAAAGCTATGGCCTCAGAAACACCATTCACAGCTGGCAAATGACAAGAACAGAAGAGGCAACCACTGGACTATGAAGAACTTCTATTTGCTCTGGAAAACTTGGGACAGCCACTCAGATACCTCAGTACTCATAAAAGCATATTTTTTTCAGAGAGAACAAAACTACTTCTTGCAAAAATTAAGAGCAATTCCATTAGTCACTAAAAAAAAAGAGGACATGCAGTTATCTATGAGTTTTCTGCAACAACGCAATCCTGAACAGTAAATCTAACTTAAACACTCTTGGTTTGGAGAGGATGGATTGGTTTTGTTTCAGACACACACAACTCTCACACTGTCAGAGCTCAATTTTCCAAGGCTGTGTTCACATGTTCTGCAGCAGTCACCAGCTTCTCAAACTAAAATCTAAAAGCAACTGTAGGATGTCACACCCTGTGTCTCCTGCAAAATAGATCTAATTTTCCATTACAAACTGGTGATTGTTCCCGGGCAGGGGGAAGAGGGAGAGAGAGAGAGACTAAGAAAGGCTGCTTTTATACTATCTACCAGATTTTTCTTCTATCACCCGCTTTCCTACAATTCTACAAACTGCATGGCAGCCAGAAAAATCAACTACTTTTCACTGAAAAATTAAAACAAAGCATCTGAGAAGTTTCATGATACAGTTCAATTTCACTGTTCAATTACGCTGTTCAACACAAGCACATATGACCACCTTTAAGAACTCACTAAATGCTTAAAAATGCACCTCTTAGAAGATACTACAAGAAATAGCTTTCAGAAAGTTGCACTGTAGTACTGAATGAAACAGGAAATGAGGAACAAAGAAAGGAATTTCATAGATTCCAGATGTACTCTAACACCAGCTGGGAAACACAAGTAAGAGTCAACTAAAGCCTTGTAAAAACCTACCACTAATTGTTTTCTCCTAGAGTTCTTGAACAAAAGTAAGTAGCTGTAAACAATTTGTAAATAGAAATATTTTTAGATGAAATTGGAAACAGTAATAAAAATAAACTTCTTCCCCTCTCTCCTATTTTTAAGGACTTTAAAACTCAGCCATCAGTGCATCTGTTTTTTTGAGCTGCTTTTTGTAAATGTAAGAGCTCTGTAAAAGCAGCCATAACAGAAGCACAACCGTAAATAAAGTATTTCAAATTGTCAGGTTTCCAATACTTGCAATATTAAAGCTGAATGAAACTTGAAAGCAAGGAAAATAAAAAACAGTAAAGCTGATTTATACTACATGCCTTCTGTACAACTGGAACTGATTGGAATTTAAATTTGCAAATTGCTAAAACCAAGTTATGATTCACTCAAAAACTTTGTTTTTATAGGTATAAATTAAAAAATTAACCACTTCAGGAAACAAAATTCAAATACAAACAAGTTCAAATACCCTTCTGCTCCCTATTTAACACAATATCTCCAATGTTTCATCTTCGTTTTCTGAAACACAAACTTGGGCCTTTCAATGTAAACTCTTCTAAATGGATTTTGAAACCTCTGAGTAACAAGTTTAGCAACAGACAAGTATATTTCCTCCTGAAGTCACTGCAGAAGATGAAAAGAAAGCTTAAGAATGCATCTTATGGAACACGTGTCTGTGTTAACAATTCCCCCTTCCCCCATCACAGAAATAGGTGTTCTTCTGAACTTCAAGACTTTTCATTGATTAATTAATTGGCAGAACTGAGACACTTTATCTAACGTTCATCCACCTAACACCAGCATACAAAACTGCATTAATATTTATTAAAATTCAACATTGCATCAAATACTACCTGTCCATTAAAATCTGAGAAAGGCAAACAAGGGAAAAATATTCCAGTTCTTCATAATTTTGAACCTTCACATCTCATTTTGCAAAACTTTTCACCCAGAAAGTCTTCTATAGGAGGAAAACAACATGTGAAGTTTCAGGGAAGTTGCTTCCTCTTGGTAGAGGTTAGGACGGGAGAGGAAGGAAGTTAGATTTGTTTTGTTTTTACTCCAAAACAAAGCTTTTATTTGGATCCTAAATTCAGTCAACAGTCCACTATGCTGAAGAAATCAGACACTGCTAAAGAACAGGTACTTCATACAGTTTAGTAAATGTTGGTAAAATCAGAAGGTAAGAGCTTGTCAGTCTACAACCAGCTTTTCAGTTTAATGAAATACAACCTGTTATTAACTCCAAGCTTGAGCTTTTCCTTGGTGTAACCACAAAATATATAAACCTCTGGTACTAGAAGGTTTAAAAGCACAGCATTAAGACATACTAGTGCATGCTTTCACTGTTAATATATGCCTTAGGTGATTTGCTCCCCAGAAGCATTAATAGCTGACTGGCATACACAAATACTAATTTGACATATTTGGCTGAGCATTTGTGGGTCTGATCAAGAGCAATACATCTCTTACAGTACGCAGCAAAGACTACAGTCTTTATTCTAGGCTTCTTGCTCTCACAAGGGGTAACTAAGATTTATTCTCCAAACACATCCATTTGCAGAGCGAATTGTCACAACATGAGAGTGTTATTAAGTAGTCCTTAACCACTCAAATTGGATTTTGTCTCATCGTTTCCCCACCACCTCCAAGAAAAAAACTGCTATACGAGGTACTCACAGACTTAATTTGACTCTTACAGAAGCACAGCTATTGGCTTCAACAAAATTATTCACAATTTACACTCCTGTAATGGAGATCAGTCAGTGACTGAAAAAGGATAGAAGGAATACCTGAAGAATTTTAACCTGATGTATACTATCAAAGGTATTTTTGATGTGGTTTTTTTTTTTTTAAATTGTATTTTCTAATCTTACTGTAGGCAACACCCTTCAGTGTTTGCATGAGGAAGTCTTCCCTATACAGAAGCATCAGCGCAATAAATGGCTTCACACGATAACAGAGTGTTTGACAGCATACCTGCACAAGTAGATATCCTGCTATGATGCAAAGAGATAGGAGAGGGAGTTCTGTTTAAGCATAAACATGATAGCATTAGGTGCCTCAGGTTTGGAAGACAAGTGTGATGGAGGAGATGGAGCAGCATGTGTGAGTATTACTCGTCAATACCAACTAAAACACCCAAACTTTCATAAGCAGCTAAGGCTCCTGAACTGACTATGTGATTCAAATAGTTCTCAGGTGGAAGGTCAGAGACATAGATATATTAGCTTGTCATATTATCCTCTTGCTGGTCTCACTGGAGGATTTGTTCTCCAGAGCAGCTGACCAAGCCAGTGTGTATCAGCAGCTAACAAACACAGCGCCACCAAGAAAACGCATACTAAGGAAAGGGAGTGGACTGAAGAGAGTAGAAAGATTCAAGCAGTCTCATGACACTGCCAGTATAAAGACATGAAAGCAGGGGATGCACCTGCTGTCCCTCCATCTGATTTCCCACACACTCACACTTCCAGTCAAGTTCCTGATACTTGTCCAGAGACAGCTCTGACATTCGCCTGAGCACACACACTCAGCTCACTAAAATGGAAGAAAATTAAGCCTGATAGGAAAAATAAGTTGCATTCTTTGGGCCCGCTTTGGAAATTGAACCGGCTTTTTTTTCCACAAGCAGAGGAGCATCAGTCAACAGCAGGTGTGCAAAGAGAATTTCATACCAGGGAGCAAGACAGGAGGAAGGGGGAAAGACAAGACCTGCCTTTTCAGCAGTAGCAAGCTACTAATTTGTGTTAGCATATCATGATATCATGCCTTTGACTGCAGCTATGAGAACAGAATCACATAGAAACATGCAAAGCACAGAGAAGAACAGCATCAGCCTGTAAAGGGACATAAGAACTGAGGAAGATAAGCTAATATTGGCGTCTAAATAACAGTAATTTCAGAGATATTTGGTTTCAATTATAATAAAGTTTTTAAAAAAGCAAAAAAGTCCCACAAAAAAGCACCAACCGGTCTGAAGAGTAATTCAATGCAATGAAAAGTTTTCAAAAGCATTTAATGGAAAACTGCAAAGTTAAGATATCCAGCACTAACATAATGCCCTCTTTTAAGAGCTTTTGGTACTCTGACCAAAAGCAGATAATCACCTCCATGAAGAGACAAGAAAGTACTTATTTCTCATGAGTGAGATCAAATAACACTTTTTTCAAGCATACTAACTCCAAATGAGGATGAAAAACCTAGAAAGTTTGCTTAGTGACATCAGAGGCTCTGAGCAGATCTGTTCAACAGTTTCACTCCTGTCAATTTACCTCTACACACTCTAAAAGCCAAAACAGGTTGTATTCCACTCACATATGAATCCTTCTCTAATTACAAGAAAGCAAGGCTATGAATAATTTGAAGTCAGGCTGGCAGTCCCGATTACAAGCATCTCCTGTTTCTTCAAAACTAAGTTCACTGAAGCATTCACTACTGCTGCCTCCATTTCCTTCTCTCACTTGCAGAGACTATGCTTTAGTCTCCATTTTTGCTTCAGCCACGGCTGTTCCTGACAGTCCACAAACAGCCACAGCACTCCTCTTCTAGAAATAGCACTGGTCCCACAACTTTTCCATTCAGCACACTGAACACAAGTTGGTCAGAACACAACCACGCCAAATCTAGCAGAGTCTCAATTACTGAACCAGTGGTGCAAAATCTGCATAATCTATTCCACACCCTCCATAGCCTGTGAGACTCAAGCCTTAAATGGCGTTGCAGTCAATCAATAAGAACATAAGATTCACTCTATTTTATCTACGCAGCATCAGTTTAAGCTGTACGTGCTAACTTTTTAATGTGAAGAAGTGACCTTGAGAAGTCTTGAATATATTCATGGTGAGATATGAACAACTTTTCTTCCTTTCTTTACTTGCTGGTCCACTAACTTAGAAAGACCAGAAAAAATACTTATCATTATAAGAAACATTTTACATTTCCTAAAAAATAATTTTCTAGTATATATATCTCTCTCTATATATATCTATATCCATATAGAGAAAAGTACCTGAGAAAAAATCTCTCATTCTAAAAATATCTATTCAACAACCTTTTGCCCCATTTAAATGGGGATAAATCCTTTTACAGTATTATGCAGTGAACATATTTAGTCGTAATTACTTCTACAAGTAACCACTTAAGACAAGGCACTAAATCCCAGCAGACAATATTAAAAGGAACATCTTCTCAAGGCAAAATGTATTTCTCTGAACAACCTTAGCATTATTAAACTTAAGGGAAACATTAAGTTTATAACAGACAAGACAGCTTCTTCTTACCCTTAGAAATGCAGAGAGACGTGTCTTGAACATTTATTCAGTATTAAGTTGAACAGTGGAAGGCTGTAAATAGCTGCTCTTGGCAATTGACCTGCTTAAATACTACTAAACTAACACTTCAGCAAATACTCTGCCTGACTTTACCCAAGACTCTCAGTTTCACAAAGAAAAGCTCAGCTGCTTTCACAATGTCTTAAAATACATAGCTCTGCATGAATTAATAAAAAAGGCACAGCAAAAAACAGAGGCAGAGACATGGCACACCTACAGACCAACCATCCTCGTCAACTGGACATAAACAAGGTTTTACAGTTCCCAGAAAGCATTGTATTTAGAGCACTGATCTACACCAGGCAGTAGCCAACTTTTATAACAAAAATTTCACCACTTCATGGTTCTGATCACACTTAGCACTAAGGATAGACAATGCTGCTGGAATTCCCACATTTTAGACTAAGACCTCAACACCTTGTAACATCAAAGGGTCCATCCCTGACCCTTTCTAAAGATGATAAAAAAATAGCTTTAGAAGTTTATGTCTTAAATTGCAACAAGCCCTCACAGTGTACATGTGGACCACTATTATCTGTGAGGTCAATAGAATTATGGTCAAACGATCCTCCTCATTATATTCTGACCCCTTGTAACCTCAGTGTGCAGTGCCCTCCTGTCCCAATTATTCTTTCAGAAATAATGGACTGTTTAACCTCTGTAATAAGCCCTACAACCATTAGAAAAAATACTACCTTGGAGCAGAGCCTAATACTCCAAAGTACAAGTACTAGATTTCAGGGACATGAAAAGCTAGATATTTTAAAGTGAAAAGTCACAAATTAGCTGTTCCTTTAGATTTTTCAAGTATAAACAATTTCACTAAGTAAAACCTGCCAGAAGGTTCTCTACTAGCCAGCATGCAGCTTTCAACAGCAGAAATGCTGAATACGAGTTTTTATTTTTTCAACTGAAAGTTTAACAGTTGATGCCATTTAAGGAGAAAAAAGTGGCAATTAAGTAGAGCATATTTATTAAATATTAACAGTACAACAAAAGTCATGTTGTCAAGCAGAAGGACTCTCTTTGTAGTTTTTCCAGCCAATCATCTGCTGTAGAGCCTTATGTTGTTTCCTTTCAGGTTTTGAAACACTGACTCATGGAAATATCAGCACTGCACACTTCCTCAAAGTGGCAATCTTATAGGAAGTGTTTGTTTAGTCTTACATGACACATTGTTTTGTTTATGTATAAGGGATTCTGGTAAAAATAATTTTCAATTAAGGAAAAAAAGACAAAAGCACAGTTATGGGAAGCCAAAATAAATCAATTTCAAATAGACATTTGAACAGCACATTCATCACCACAACTACTCCTTTCTTCCTACTGTACATTACTTCCTTGCAACAGCCATGAGCAGAAGTACCCAGACATTGAGTTCTTTCAATTCAACTAACCACAAAAGAAACTGGACAAGAGGTAGCACAGTAACAATTCCTCTTAATACTGCTACCCACACTGACAGAGTTTGTGTTGTTGCTCCACAGCTTCAGTACCTCAATGAGACATCTTTTGAAAGTGGCACACCACTGTCAGTACAACTGAATGAGGCAAACACGGGTTCCTACGAGGCACAATGCTTCACATTTTCAAAAGATGAAAGAGATGGCTCAAGCCAAATCCAAGCATGACTAGAGACAACGCTCCGCAGAACAGGGAAGCATTTAAGAGATCCAGAATATAATTACCCACCTAATTAAATACGGCTGATTCCATGCAACCCATCGGTCTCAAAAGAACAAGTTACACTAGCAGTAGAAGATGCCTTCATTTACCTGCAGCTTTTTGGAAATACAGGACAAGCCAGCCACAGCAACACATTACATCAGGGCATTCAAATACCTCTAGGCTACAGATGCTTTGCACGGACAGAAGCCTCCCAACTGCATCAGCCTCTCCATCAAGAAAGGCATGCCAACATGGGCATTCCACTCTGTGTGTGCATTGATTCCTCGATGCATCAACCTGACATTTCATCTGAGCCACACTTGTATATCAGTGTCCCCATTCATGATTTGCCAGCAAAGGTGCTATGGAAAAGGAAATGTCTTATCAGATCAAACACAGAATATTTTAAAGTCAGAGATCAGTCAGAGCTTGGCTATGAAACAAGCTCCCAAAGAACAGAACTGACCGCCTCTACAGCATGGTAAATCAAAGTAAATCAAGATGGGAAATGATTATTCCTTTGTACTCAAATAACTTGTCCCTCGAACCATTAAAACATTCAAAAACTCCTGTCACTAGAAAAGAGAAGAATCTACAGGATATCAGTGAATGGGAACTGCTATAAGACAAATTTACCCTCAGGAATAGCTGATAAAAGTAGTGTCTCTACAATGTTCACCATCTTTTCAGTGGTGCCCAGCAACAGGACACGGAACAATGGCCATCAACTGAAACACCAGAAGTTCTACCTCCACATCAGAAAGAGCTTTATGCTGAGGGTGGCAGAGCACTGGAACAGGCAGTCCCAGGGAGGTTGTGGAGTAGTCTCCTTCTCTAGAGACATTCAAAACCCATCTCAGGGACTGTCTGTGTAAACTGCTCTAGGTGACACTGCCGCGGAACTGGGGTTGGCCTAGATGATCTCCAGAGGTCCCTTCCAACACTAACAACTCCGCAATTCTGTGATCCTCCTTCAGATCCACTCAGAGGATTTTTTGCAGCAAGCCTGCAAGCCTCCATATACAATTTCTTAAAGGACTGCTGGATTAGAAATACTCCCTCAACCCATCAGCGCAATCCTGAACCTTCCCGTTTTTCTTACAAATTTTACCAGAGACAGCCACCTAACAGAAACGCGTTTAGCTTTGTAACCCCAACCAGTAACTTTGTAGCTCCAGCCCGTGTCCCTTTCCCGCGGCGCTTCCCAGGGGCAGCCCCTGCCGGGCCGCGCTGGCACACGCGGGCGATGCGGGAAGCGCCGGGCACGATCCCGGAGCGCGCCCCGCGCAGACCTGCCCAGGAGCCCGAAGGGAACACCCCTCCGTCTGCCGGGGATGCAGGCGGCTTCTCCTGCTTGCTACCCACGCCAGAAAGCGGCGGGCATCCTTGCTGCAGTACTACGGGAATCACACGCTCAGCTCCGATGGGGGCTCTGACAAATGAAGTCGGAAGCGACTTAATGAGATTAATCTCAAGACTTTTGCTGCTGTTATTATCTTCGATCTCTTCGGTGATTCAAAGAAATTCCCACACTCTCGTGACTTCAATCATTTAGGTATAACATCATCGCTGTTTTCTTCTCAAAAAAAAAAACACCCCAAACCCAAACACCCTACCCAAGAGTCATCATCCTATATGCGATATGTGCTCTTACTGCTTATACTAAGAATCACCAGATGGGAACAACTTGCAGTAGCATCGCTGAACGTGTCTGGATTTCTCCCTTGTGAAAAGACCTTTTTTTCCCCCCCTTTCCCTTTTGAAAAGGGCCAGAGAACAAGTCTCCAACCATACTTTGTAGTCCTACTGAATCTGGTTTTTTTCTGAGGTATAAAAAGACACAGAATGAACACAAAAAAATTGACCATATAAGCTAAAAACTAACTCATAAAATCTGCTATCACTAAACTACCTGCCGACAATTAAAGAGGAAACGATCCTAGCAATAGTCTCTTTGAAATGCTAATGCCACCACTATCCAATAATGAGATTTCCTATGTGATCTCACGTTTCAGTTTTATCCAACACGACAACTGGTGGCTGCACACTCGCTTTCGAACGCAGGGACGTGCAAAGGGAGATTTGTCCGAGAGCTTTATTGGGAAGCCACAAGCCTCGGTCCCCACGGCCGGAGCCGGGCGCTGGATTTGGCCGCTCCCCTCGGGCCGGGACCGACCGCCTTACGGAAACGAGGGATTTCCCTCCCAGCCGGCACACTCAGAACTCGACCAGGGAGAGTTTAATCCGCTCGCTGACATCTGTCGCGTACTTTCTAATAATGTGGTTTGGAACTCGATCAACAGCAGGGCGCGGAGCGAGCCCCGCCGCGATGCGGAGGCAGCGGGAGCAGCCCCTGCCCGCCCCTCGCCCCGGGAGGGGCCGGGGCACCGCTCCTGCCCCCGCTGGCTTTGGGGCCGGCTCCGCACCGCATCCGCCCCGCATCCTGCCCGGCACACGGCCCCGGCTCACGCTCGGGGGCGCCTTCAAACTTTCAGCGCGTAGGGTGGCAACCAAAAGAAAATTCAAAATGAAAAGAAAAGAACAGAACAGAAAACACAACCCAACAGAAAAACCCGCGAAATGCCGCGCCGTGCCCGCAGCACCGCCCGCCCCGCACGGCTCCGGACGGCACCGCCCGGGCCCCGCACAGCACCGCCCGCCCCGCACAGCACCGCCCGCCCCCTCACGGCCCCGCACGGCCCTGCCCGCTCCGCACAGCCCGGCACAGCACGGCCCGCCCCGCACAGCCCCGGGGCACGGAGCGCGGGGCAGCGCCCGGGGCTCGCTGCCGGCGCCGCGCCCTCACCGATTTTGATCCTGACGCTCTGGAAGACCCGCAGCCCCTCTTCCTCCACCGCCATGGCTCAGCAGCGCTCGAGCCCCGCCGCCGCGGAGACGCAGGGGCCGGGCAGCAGGAGGCGGGCGCGATGCTCCGCCGGACGGGACAGCGGGACAGTGGGACAGAGAGACAGCGGGAGGGCTGCTCGGGACGCGCCGCGACCGGGCAGGACAGAGCGGGGCACGGAGCGAGCGGGGCGCGGAGCCGCGCGGAGCGGAGCCGAGCCGAGCCGAGCGCACCGCCCGCCCCGCCCCGCCCCGCCCCGCCCCGCCGCCGAGCCCCCATTGGCCAGCGGCGCGGCGGGCGCGGCGCTCATTGGCGCGCTGCCCGCGGGGGCGGGGCCAGCGGCGCGCGGGGGGAGCGGCGGAGCGCGGCAACAGCGCGAGCGGCACCGACACATGGCGATGTCGCGACATGGCAACATCGGCACCGCGACACCCGCACCGGCGCCACGCTGCCCCCGCCCCGCCGGGACCCCCGCGGGCAGCGCTCGGCCTGACGAACTCCGTGGCCCCGCTCCAGTGCCGGCCCCAGCGCCGGGAGCAGCCGCTGGCCAGAGGGAGGGATGTGCGAGCCCTGTTTCCCACAGAGCCATAAAGAGAGCGCACTACCAATGGCCCAGGTTGAAAGCCATTCATTAGCGGAGAAAAGAAGTCCCGTATTAAACAAACAAGCCCGTCTGGGCGCTGAGAGCAGGCGAGTCTGTCTCCTGGCTCCATTTGATCAGCGGCAAAGCTGGCTCTACCTGATTGCACGGGAAGAGCAGGGAATTCAGATTGCAGACTGGCATGACTACACGTTAAACAGCGAGAAACAGGACCTGTGTCAGTGTTCAGTACCAAACTTTGTGTCTTGTAAAGGCAGTAATTGAAATACTTTTTCCCTAGAGGTCTGGCAATAGCAGAGCACGAAGTTCAGTGGCGGTCTACTCATTACATTAGTTCAAAAACTAAAAAATCAGATTACCTTTGGTGCAGTCACAACTCCCCAGAGGAGGCTTGGGACATCCCTGTGCAGAACAGCCCAGGCACATGACAGCCCAGCATGTCCGAGAAGCACAACAAAATGCCCTTTTTCAGCCCTGCAGGCAAACAAAAAGTGTGTGGGGAGGGGGGAGATAGTGAAATCTAGGAAGAGTAGAACAGCAAATGAACACTTAAGAAGAAGAAACAATGGCAGTGGAAGTCAGCTTGCAGGAAAGCCTGAGGCAGCTGGGTTTCCCACACAGGTGTGGGCCTAAATCTGAAGGAAACTGGCAAGCTTACATCCAAAAAAGGAAGCAGTGAGTTATCTCAAGATCTCAAGGAGCTGCCTGACTTACTGTGTTCTCCTTGTCTACATAGCCAAGTGACATATGTAATTTGATAAAAATACTTTTATAGCACAGGACTCTAAAGAGATTTTATGAAGTGCCGGCTGCCATTTACCAACATTCATGCCATAGTTCCCTGTTCCTCAGTGCAATATGCCCTATGTTCTCCATAACCTCGTTATCCCCATTCCACCATATCTTCTCTTCTTCCATAATGCTCCCATCTCACTGCAATACTTCAGCTCCTCTGCATCCCCCATGGTACCTTCAGTGCTCCCTGCCCTAGTAACCTTTAGCATTTTCTTCACCATAACCCAAATTTCACCTGTCACAATGCTTCCGACTCCCCTATTTTTGTCTCACCTTCCAGCTGGACAAGAGGTAACACAAGCGGCAGCCTGAACAGAAACTAAAAGAATGCTGATTAGAGAGCTCACATTTTAAGAAGGACATTTTCTCAGACTGGCCAACCTGTTGTTGCCTTTCAAATGCTGGATGTGACAAACAGTTTTGGAGTATATGTGTTATACAGGTCTGCGTAACACTGCGTATATGCTCACAGATAGAAAGGAATATACGAGGTCTGTTGCTTTTGCTTCTTCGCCACACATGCACACACCTTGAACGTATTTGTACAAAATAAATACAAGCACCTCTCACTGAAGAAAAATGGCAAACAACTGTTACACACAATGCTGGACACAAGCAGAAACAAAGAATTACAGCTACAAGCAAGTGGATAGTGTTTAGCTATAAGCAAAGGTAAATGTATTCCTATAAATCTTCTTCAACAGCATCAGGGAGAAACCTGCCTCCATGCTCTAAATATTATAGACATGTGAGATAAAATATTTTATATCTGGTTTTGCCTTTGGTACATAAAGACTTCAGCTGACCTCATTTTCCTGTCTGAAGCTTTTCTCATCTGCAGAAAGTTGACCCCAAAATAGTCATTTAAAAAAAAATCAATTTATCAATTCTCTTCCCAGAATTTGCTGCTGTAAGCGTTGTTCTCAGCAGATACTGAACAGTTTATCCTTCCCAATTTACCATTGTGTTCTTTTTGGATAGTCATGCCATTTCTAGCTATATCCTTCATGTCCAGGAAATGAAAGAATATATCTACTTATAACCCAGTCATTACATGTTCATAAACCAGGCTATACATAAATTTTGTACCCCTTTATGTGCACCCAAATTTGCAGTCAAAGCCCACCACTTTAAATCTAATTTCATCTGACCCAGCATAAATTCACCTTGTAATCTAAGGTGATGGTTGTCTCCCACACCCTAACCTGAGATGTTGCTTGCAGCCTCTCCCTGTTGTAGCACTGGTGCTCAGGAGGGTATGTGGTGTACCATATTTGTTGGTTAAAAGAAAACACACTGTCATGACTTCCATTTGTATATTATGAAAAACAGGAGGCACATAAGCCATGACACTTGGAAATTCTTTACCCAGGATCATAAGCAACCTGATGAGAAAGCATCCTAATCCAAAGGTGTGCTTGGGGCACAGTGGCATGCTGGGCCACTTTAGGAATGCATACTTGCCCACGGCCAGTCTTCCAGGTTGTTTTTCAGGATGGCCTAGCTTTGCCAAGAGTATGGATATGTCCAGGAAAGCTGTGGCAAAATTCAACTATAAGGCCAACCTTTCCTTTAAAACATAGTCAGGTACCACCAACTTCCACACTTAAGCATAAAAGATACTACCAAGATTCCTACAGAATCAATGAGCAAAAATTGGAACAGGCTGACATTTAAAACAAAACATCAAAACAGTTAAAAAAATAGTAATTAAAAAAAAATTATATCAAAGGAAAAAAGCTGGCACCTTCTTAGACTCTTTGCCATGGAATAAATTAAAATTCCTCACATGAAAATCTACAAATGGTTTCTTGCAGCATTCAGTGCTGTCCAGCTACTCTTCTGGTTCCCCACCAGGTCTTTTCTGCTGAAGCTCTTTGACAGTGCTTTTGTGTACCAGTGTGCTAGTTTATTTTCTGTCAGATCTTTTTTTCCTGACATAAGGCTGAAAGCTTGTTGCTTCCTCTGTAATAAACATCTGTCTCCAAACCTATATGTCCTGCAGTCCAACAATGTAAATGGAAGCACTGTTTCAAAATTCACATGAATATGTGTTTTTAAGGATGTTAAACACAGTATAAAAAACAGCCAAAGAATGTGTGTTGCTTTTTCAATTTCTTCACTGTTGAAATGAAACCTCAGCAGCAGCATATCACATGTGTTTGTGCGTATTACAGACGACATGTGCAGGCAACATGAGGTCTGCAGCTGCTGGCAGTCTGATCAAAAAAAAACTAGGCAAAGTGAATGAAATACTGCTTTTTAAGATGGGGATGAGTCTGTTAGTGACAACATCTTTCTCAACTTTCTTCATCCAGGCCATATGGGTTTATATTATCAGCTCTTCAGAGGATTCTTGGATCTAAATTAGACTACAAAGAAGGTCATTTTCTGTGACTCATTTGTGCCAAGCAGGGAAATCATTTCCTCTCTTGATCTACATGATAGCTTTCTCTTGGGAGGAAACAGAGTATAAGAAGCTTTCTAATCTCCTTTTGCATTATGCAAGAAACTAACAAAATATGAACCTTCTATCCCCAGGGTAGCACAAAGCTGCTACCTATATTTATGCAAAGGAACAACATATTTAAGACAAATCTAAGGAAATATCACAGCAATAAAAAAAAAAGAAAATGATCTGATGACTGAGTAAGATATTGTAATTGAATTTTAGGAAGGCATAGGCAGTTTTATCTAATAATATCTGTACCGGGCCTAAAGGCAGCTACTATCCATATAGAGATGCTGCATGGTACGACTACTCTATGCTGACTTGGGTGACCCAATAAACATTTATCCTTGGCAGAGTGATTGGAGAAGCAAAGATGTCTTTGTGAGTGTCTCTGCATCCTATTCCCTGACTGAGTAGTAAATTCAGCCCTTGCAGTGATACCTTTCACAGTAAGATAGTAAAAGTAATCAGGTATTTTTGCTCCTGAAGTCCTAGAACCAATTCACTGGTCAGAAAAAGGCTGCAACCCTTCCCCCAGTCTCCATGCATAATGAAGTATGGCAGAAATATACTATGCAACTAGGAAATTAAGACTGAGTCTGTGATTACCTGTGTCTCCAAAGGTTAAGAGTTTGCATCTGATGTAGCTACAGAGGAATGGAGAAACAGTAATGAAATCGCTTGTATGATTAGTCTGGCAGAAAAATCTGGCCATTACATTAAAGGAAAAAGGGAAAGAAAGAGAATAATGGCAAGAAGCATTTAATTAGCAAAATGTCAGCAGCAGTGACAAGAAAGCACAGATTTCACAATAATACAAGTAGTAGTGACAAAGTTTAATTGAAGGAGAAACATGGGAAAGAGCAGACATTACTGAGATGGCTGTTACTGAGCTCTATGTGTGTATATATTCATGCATGATACACTCACACACTGGATAAAAATAGATCTGTGCAACAGAATCAGGAAGATGAGGGATTGCTCTGCAGTTATTATGTTTAAGGAAACCAAAGATCTTCACTGTGACCCCTGGGTAAAGGAAGAAAAGCATGTCTACCTGTTTTTCTTACTGCTTGCCTTTTCAAAAAATCCTGCATTTTTGCTGCTTGTTGCTGGAACACTGGGCCAGGAAGAGGCCAGAATGGGGAAAAGAAAAATGGCTTTAATTACAGGAAAAAGGGGCCAGTGAGGACTGGTTGTTACAATAGCCGAGACAATACAACTAATTTTCATGTTATATGTTTTTAGGGTTTTTTTTTTCTTTTTTAAAAAGAACACTTTGCTCTTTCAATTCTTGTTCATCACTTCTAAAAATCTGTCAGTCTAGAATCCTCCTAAAATAAGTAACTATGTTAAAATCCAAGTAATTTCAGCAGCAAGCACAGAACGTTCAGGATTCTGATGAAGTTTACCAACATGAAATACCTTCTGGTTAAACTCATAGAAGCATTGTGTTCTGGGTCATATCTGCTTTACTTGAGCCTATAAACATTGCTTTCCTATTAAGGAACAAATCCCTTTATCCTTCCATAAAAGATTATAATGTAATAAAACTGCATTAAGATCTTACTGAAAAACAAAACAAAACCCAAAACCAAACCAAAACACTAAACCCCCCAGTGATTATGTACAAGAATGAAATATGGTGAATTTTACTGCAGTTTAACAAGTATGCATCTATTCTCATCTCTCCCACATTAGCCTTTTGAGAAACTGGTAAGTGAAAACAGCAAATAATCTTGAGAAAGAAAAACTGAGCAGCAATGGGGCTTACTACTTTTTCAAAAATACTGGCTATTGCTGTTTACAATAAACATGTGGTTATGCAAACAGGCATATAAACAAGGATATTTCACAAGTCATTGCATATTGGCAGCCATAATCATAATTTGCATATCTTCTTTGCTTTTATGTCATCAGCTCATCTGCAGTCTTCTCTGTTCTTTATTAGTGCAACAAGATAGGACTCCATCCTTACTCTCCAACTCCAAGACAAAGCTTTGAACCCCCTCAATTTAGCAGCACCAGTAGTATCTCTTCTGAGGGGACTGCAAGAGGAGCTTTTACCCCTTCTTCTCCCTTGTATCCACCCTAGGGGATTGTATAATTGGCCAGAGGGAAGCTTTGCATAATTCATCCACAACCAGTGCCACAGAGCTATCCCACATGCTGCTGTAAACCTTGAATAGACTTTTCCATACAGTCATGCGTTTACTGTGGGTCAGATCCTGTGGTCTTCCACTTGCTCAAATACCCCATTGAAGCCAATGCAGGAAGGTCAACTTGCAAATGCCACCCTCTCTCTGTGTGGTGAATAGCTCCCATTGAACCCACTGGGATTACTCATGTGTGTGAGTAACTACCAACAAGAGCAAAGGGAGCAAAATCTGGTCCTCATTAGGGACTGCCAATCTGAAAAAAACCCTCCATCAGTCAGTAGTACCACTCAGGCAGAGCAACTCTGCTAGTGAGAAGCTATCTAGCAAAGGCAGTGTGGCACAATTTGGCACTATATGTTAGCATGTAATTCTTTAAATCATTGGTTAATTATCCAGGCATGATTACATGGAGGAGCTCTCTCCCACCACAGTTCAGGAGCAAAGATAGTCTTATACCATGAAACACAATTACCCAGACGGTTATTTGGCGGTTTTTGGAATAGAAGCAATTTCTCTGATCTGGGAGATAAAAAAAATCAAAGCTGAATTTAAAAATAAAAATCATACCACACTTGATTCCCAAGTATTTAATTACATATTATCAAGGGTAACTACAAATGCACTCCAATTATGCAATCTTATTTTATTGCTGTTGGAAACACATTTATAGCCACTATATCATGTGTAGATTTAAGTCAATATCTGAATAAACAGTCTGGAAAACACATCATTTGTACCCAGATTTGGTTACTAGCATGATTATCATCTGCCACCTGCAGGAAATAGCTGTGATATTGCAACTAAGTTCCACAGATGGAAGGTCTGGTCACTCATGGAATAAGCAGAAATGTCAAATAGAAAAATATTCTCCTTGTACCCAGGAGCTTATTCCTCTTGCACCCAGTGGGAAAGTTTAATTTGCCATGGGGGTATTTGTGTCCATTCACAGGGAAGCACGTGACTTTGTTTAAACAAACAGTTTAATTTGCTATTGACAATAATGTTATTTTCCTGTGTCTGACCAGACAGCAAGGTATATAGTCTGAAACTAGCACACGCAGTTAATGCCATCTCAGCCTGGCATAGCTGTTCTGCTGCTCTGCTGGAAACGGCATGATTGTAGGTCCTCCTGCACCATCCTCACAAAGGATTTCTTTCTGTATTAATATAGTCTAGCACTGTCTTTGAGCCTCATTTGAAGAGGTTGGTCATTCTGGCTTTATGGTGGCCCATAAAACCCTCATGGAGAACAAAACATGCCCATTCAAGACATGTGCTCTCATTCAAAGACAAGGAGAGGGTTTGGACAAGGTGTTCCTCAGAGGGCCGGAACCTTGTAACTTGCTTCCTTTGTGCCAGGAAACCAGAGTAAATAATCCAAATAAGGCAGAAGGTAAATCCAAAGGCAGCACTGCAAGACTGGTCTTCCTTGCCCCATTGCATGGAACAGGCTAAAGAGCAGCAGGACATGCAGGTAAGACCAGCAGTTCTTGTCAGAGTGCTGGCATATTGTGTGACTGTCCAATCACAGGACTAATTGTATTGGTGTCATTTTGCAGTTGGCAGGTCTCTCCAAGCCAGTGGAGAGAATGAGACAGGTGCCACTAGATTAGAGATTCAGACTTTTTTTTTCCCCCAGAATCAAACCCAGGACCTTAAGCAATTGATTTTTGTGTGCCTGACAGGTTTAGAAGAACAGCCCAGGGTTAGCATTTAGATAGTGCTTGCAGTCAGGGAAACAGTGCCTTTCTCTGCATACTTTTCAATTATTTCTGAGGTCAAAGAAGGAGAATAAAAAATCAAGATGGAGAATAGAAAATGGCGATTGAAAATAAAAATGAAGTGATTTTTGAAGATTATCCAGGCCTATGGGATATACTGGAGGAAGAAAAAGAGAATACAGATCCCAGGACCTAATAAAATGTTAATTAATTCCTCATTTTCTCCGCTCACTTGCTTTAGCCGTTATAAAGCAATCAGCTGTTTATAGCAGTAAGTAATATCAGCCCTGAAAAGCAACATAAAAAAAATCTAAAACACTGAGCCACACATTAGCAAGAATTAATGTGGGCATAACTACTGCCACATGCCTCCTGTGTAGGGAAAGGGCCAGGCCTGCCCAAGGGGTCAGTGCTGGGCAGGAGCACCACGTCCTGCTGCAGTGTCCAGCATTCGCTCCAGGAGTACTGACCACAACCCATTCCCATGACACCACTGCACCACCATGCCCTCGCCTACACAGAACAAGGTTTCTTTCAGCATTTGCTTTCAGTCAAAGGCCTCTGTTGCTTCATGGTGCTTTTTCTTTCTTAAGAGGTAGCTGTGCTCCTTTTCTCCCCTGTGCTGCTCTGAGGAGGCTAACACCTCTCTTACAGCAACGTGGTCTCTGCCTACACGTGAGGACAAGGGGCCCTCATTCCAGCTGCAAATTCAGCTATGCCTCATGCAGACAAGTTGGCTGAGATTTGCTCCTATGAAGCCTGGCAAGGATCTGATGCAAAGACCCACAAGTGTAAAACCTACCAGCCACAGAATAAGTAACACCCCTTTCCCCAGCCTGCCCGTGGGCAGAAGTCTGACCCCTTCACTGGAGCCATTGCTGCAGCGATGTTTGTACCCAGGGGAGCACATGGCTGGACCCAGACACTCCCCTTGGAGCTTATGGGCTGGCCGGGACAAGTCACCAGGCCCTCTGTCCCAGGGCATGCTGGCCTCTGGCTATGAACCAGCTGTTCAGCAGCAAGAGCCTGTCCCACCCAGTTACCTTCTCCAGGACCAAACGCAGGATGGGGTTACCCAGAAAGCACTCCCCTCCTCAGGCAAAGGTGGGGGACAGGGCCCTGGCCTTATCTCTGTGTACAGACTCCTTAGCAGCCATGCAGTGAGACCAGCCTTCCTCAGAAAGCTAAGGACTGCTGCACAAGTAAACTGACCTCAGTGCAGGAGCTCAGTCAGTTGTAGGCAGCCCTGTCCTGTCCTCTCCTCTCCTCTCTCTCTGTGCCCTCCTCCCCTGTTAAAACCAGTGAGGAGAATTAGCTGTCAGCACTAGTCTACTTGGCATTTCTACTGTAGGTCAAGGAAATTGCGGATTTTACCAAACATGGTCCAAGAGATTTAAAACTGTATATGTAGATATAAACATATGTATAGATAAATAGAACTCTGTGTGATTATGGCAATGTTTTTCCCTTCCTCTTCCTCTCTTTCCACCCCCTTTCCCTTCTCTCAATTTCTCAGACAATAAGTGGGAAACAACCTTTTTTTTCCCCCAGCCAAAAATTAATTCTTGCTCAAAGCTTCCAGAAAGGGTCAGGTCTAAAGGAAGCATCTGGTAAATCTGTTTCTGTATTTCAGTCGGAGCCATGGCCCTCAAGTCCACTCCCTTTGCACCACTCAGCACCACAAGCACTTGTGCCACACTGGGCAGGGTTTGCTCTGCTGCACACATGTGCACAAAGACACACTTGGCATGAGTGCAGGCAGCCCTCAGATGGAAGCAGCTAGGTATGCTGCAAGCACAGACAGAGTAGATCCTGCTCATCCCAGCAGGGTTTCCAGTTGCTTTTTTTATCCCCCTGAGTACAGATGGACTCTTGTGGGTAGTTTGCTTGAGTTTTATGATAAGGGGTTGTGCTTGCAGGGTCAATGTCACAGCCCTGGATCCTATCATGTAACACATACTGAACTGACCAAAAAAAAAATTGGCTTCTTCCAGCAAGTTCAATTGCACATCCAGGGAGAGGCAATGAATGGAAGGAGATTGGGCCTGATTCTCAAACAAACCCAAAAGTGACTCCAATCCTGTGGTCCAGTCTGTGCATGTGCTCAAAGTCAGTCAGAGTAAAACACTTCCCAGAATAAAGTTAGATATTGCCACAACTCTAAAATAGCCAGGAAAGCTGTCAACAATAAAACTCCAGGACTTACTTTCCTCTTTGTACATATGGAAAAGCTTTCAAGCCTTAGAAAATGCACACTCACCCTGTTGCATTTCCTTACTAAATATACAAATTTCACAGCAAATGCAAGAAGTGAAAGAGGCACTTCTGGTCACGGTGAGCAACAGCACCTCCAAAAATATGACCTGCTTGGGGTGTGCAGTGGCAGAAGAATCATCTCTTTTAACTTATTCTGTAACTGGTCAGTAAGCACGAGCAGTCGCTGTGGCTGGCAGCTCATGACCCAGCCCAAGCCCTTCTGCTGGCAAGGACAGTGGAAGAGGAAAGGGCAGTGACTCACTAACCTTGCAACATAGTTCAAGGGGGATGTAACTCAAGAATCAAATTCCTAGCAGCAATACCACTTTACGGCCCTATATATTGTATGAACAGGTTTGCTTAAAAATCAGACCAAAACAACAGAGGGATTAAAAAACAAACCCAGAACGTATAGAAGCCATAGGGTGCTGAGATCTTTGCTGAGAAGCTCAGCATACTCCCAAGATTACCACATCAGCAAGGTAGTCTGGTATTGACCACCTTGCTCTTATGCTGCAGAAAACACAAATCTCTCTGCTGTGTGTGAAAGCTGAATGTATCTGTGTCTTGATACAGAGTGGAAAATGCATTTTTGCAAAAATATTCTTATATTTACTGTCTACTTATTTCCGTCTATTCTTCAGCAAGTACCTTTGGCTATTAAGAAGTTACATGCAAGTATTTCTGCACAGAACATGGACATTCCTATGGCTGTAACTTCATAAAATTGTATACAAAATAAAAATTTCCTAAGTATCTGGTTTATCTTGTAGAGATAGTAGGTCCAGTCTGCCAGTTTGTTAAGGATACTTCACAAGACTGCTTTGACTAAGCAGTGAAACACCACTCTGAAGAAACCCCTGCTACAGCTGTAAGTTTAGACTGTGAAATTAGAACTACAGGTAGGACCTGTTGTTCTTGTCTTCCAGCACCATCTTCTGACTGAAGAGACCTGCTGGACCTGAGGTAGCTCAACACAAAGACAGCCAATTTTGAAACTCTTGAGTTTTGCTTTACTTGTCTCAAAATAAAACAAAACTCAGCAACAACAAAATCCCCCCCACAGAACCCAGTTTAGAGTGAATGAATATATGGTACACAGTTTCTGAGAGTAGAAAGAGAATAGGCAACCACAGAGGAAGTTTAAAGCCACTTCCCTTCTGTCACAGATTTTAATTCAGAAGCAGCTGGAAACCCATTCCAGGTGATTTCAATTTCTTACAGGGCCATGTTTCCATAAATGTCAGAGGCCAAGTTTTCCTTATGTTTTAAGGGCTTCATCAAAGTCAGTGAAAAGATAATGATAACAGTGCCCTTTGGATCACTCCATAGCAGATATACACATGCAGCATTCAAAAGACCAAGGCAAGAGCCTGACAATCATTTGTTTTTTTTCAAGAGCAAAATTTAATTGTATTACATACACAGTTAGATTTTATATGTGTATTTGAAAAAATGCATTTTAATTCTGTACTCTTTATCATTTCTACTGATATTCTCCACATCTTCCTGCTATTTTAACAGGAATTTAATAAGAACACAAGCAGCTGAAAAAACCCCAGTCTTCAATTCCTTCCATAATTTGTCTGAAAATAAGAGTATTTGCCTTAGAGCTCAAAATTAGTATGTACCAAGGTTTTAATTATATATCTGCTTCCGTTGTTTAAACACCATTTCACACCAACTGTAATAAAAATCACAAATCCTTATAACCAATCTCACTTTGCTACTGAAATGCAGAAGTTTATCAAGATACATTTCAAAAAATTACTGGCCCTGATTCTATGTTGGGTAGTTGTGTGGTAGATGTGAGAGGTGTTGTTGCACCCCCATGAAATACTGTGTAAGAACAACCTGCACAAACAGCCTTGTGTCAAAATGGAATATCCCCTGGTCCATCCTTGTACAGACCTATTCTGATAGGTGAATTTTGGTATTGTCTGCCAAGGGTTCTCTCCTTACTTCACAGTGCCTTTATACAGTGTGCATTATTCTACCTGCTTTAAAAGACCCGTGACACCTGCAAGCTGTAATTCAATTCTTCTCCTTAGGAATTACAGACCTTATCAAGAAAATGCATGAACCAAAAGCAAGCCCTTCAGCAGCCTGCCAGACCTGGATTCAGGGGGCTCTGTATCATGAGAAGAGAAACATCAAACGACCTGTGTGAGCTCCAAGTCACCTTCAGAGGAGGACAAGCTGATCTGGAATGAGCAGAAGCACCTTTTCTATTTTTGGGTGGGCCAGAGAAAATACTTTTGCCTGTTCACTTTCCTGCCAAACATTGCCTACAAAGAATGAAAACCAAGGTGGCTCTGCGTGAGAACCAGTGGTCAACCTGGTAAGTAACTGGCTTTTGGAGCTCTGTTTGAGCTTTCCTTAGCAGTCAGATGGCATGTAGATATAGAAAGGTGAAAAGGCTATTAAATTCCAGAACTATTTCAGTATGAACACATTTGCTCTGGCTTTTGAAAAGTGCATGCTTATAAATGAAAAAAATGTTTTAAAAAATTTATTGCAGTGCAAAAGATGACACTTTGTGGGTTTGTTTGGAGTATTCCTGAGGCGTGCCATGCAATTCAAGATTCAGCAAATACATCCCATTATACAATCCTTTACATATTTGTAGGAATTATTCATAGAATCATAGAAGGGTTTGGGTTGGGAGGGACCTTAAAGATTTTCTAGTTCCAACCCCCCTGCCATGGGCACCTTCCACTAGACCAGGTTGCTCAAAGCCCCATCCAGCCTGGCCTTGAACACTGCCAGGGATGGGGCATCCCCTGTTTCTCTGGGCAACCTGTTCCAGTGCCCCACCTCTCTAATAGTGGAGAATTTCTTTCTAATATCTGATCTTATTAATGTCTTACACCACTGTCTTTCCTTCACCAGTGCGAGGTATGTCTGGCTAGTGAAATATAACTGGTAATCTTTTCTATATACAAATAAACTACTCTTTGGAATGCTTTGCTATAACATTCAGCTCTTGTTTGCTATTCGTTAAATGTATTGTTTGAAATGCTACCACCAGCTATTCATTCTTTTTCTGAGCAGCGATGCCATGACAACCCCCACGTGACCGGCTACAAGCATACCACAAGTCTCCAGGGCTTTGCTTTAGAAAAGACTCAGACTGGTATTACTCACCCCCCCCTTTTTTTTTTTTTCTTTTAAAAAAGAAAAACAGTTTCAGAGATGCTGTATTTTGTGGAAGATGCATCAAGCCTACCAGCAATTCTATCCTGTGGCAACAAATATCTCCAGCTAAAATGGGACAAAGCAAAGTAGGAAGAACACAATAAAAGGGTAGGTACAACTGTTTGATAAAGAGCAGAGGCCTTCATGAAAGAGGAATACTACACCTTTGTATTCATTCTTAATACTGCTGTGAAAGCTACTGATCAGCAATAACCTAGCAGAGACATGTTTTAAGAATATCCATCAAATATAGGTATAGCTTTTGTGTCTATTTAGGGTTATCATAATGATGTTCATCAAATTTAGAAGTGAAAAAGATTGTTAGTCATTTGCTCCAAATCAGTAAAACTGCAGGACTATGCTCTCTTCAAATTCCATAAATAGTGAATACCAACAGTGATGATTCAACTGTATTGCTACCTCAGGAAGATTGTATCACAATACAATTAGCTTTAATACAAAGAAATAGTTCTTCATTATTTCCACACTGGGTCTGTTTCATTAACTGTATAAAAATATCTTCCTTCCTTCCTTCCATTGTTCCCATAATTTGACTTGCAGGTGGAAAAAAGTTAAAGATGAGGTAGAAAATTGAATTTGACATATTATTCTAACTAAATTGACAATATTGAAATAAATAAATAAATTTATTTCTGTGTGAATTAACCTCAATGTATATTAGTCTGGCTATTTAAACAGTGGCTTTTTTAAAGCAGGGAACTGATATTAGTGTAGCTGAAATAATCTTGGCATCCACTGTGCGTCCAGAAATCTTTGTCCAGCATACACTTTATATATACATAAGGCATTCAGGGGCTAAGAACAGAGGTTAGAGAACACCATGATATATAGTGAAGAAATGTATTTACAAAGGACAAAATATTTCCCATGAATCAACTGTTCTTGGATTAGACACAACTATTAATTTCTGAGTGCAAGGAAAGAGAAGGAGTAACTATCATGTTGTGCAAAGGACGGCTTAGAAGGTACAGAATTTTGTTCCTTATTAGAGGGGTCACACAAAGCAGTGACTAACAAGGTCTCCAGTGGCCAAAGAGCAGCCTTTTCAAGTGCCACTGTGTTGTCATGCTGGAGCTCCTCAATTCCCATGCTGGTTGCCCAGAAATGTCACTGTGCCTTCTGCTGGCATGAACTCAGCCATGCTGCAGTGAACACCAGCTACCAGAGCTGAGGTGCCTCCAGCTGGGGTACCTGGGGCAAGCAGGGCAATTCAGAAGTTAACCTGAATGACATAGCCCTCTGTGGCACTGGCTGTTACTCTGTCAAGAGAGACAGGAATTAATTTAAAAAAACATAGGAGTCTCTGCTTGGTGATGTGAAAACTTTGCCTTAAAGGAACTTACCAAAAAAAAAAAAAAAAAAGAACCAGAGCAAGAGAGAAAGCAGAAAAATAGGGAGCAAGAAAGAAAACAAGGTACACTTCTTGGGGAAGACTACTGAAAAGATGGCAATGTTTAGGGATAAGTTATGATTTTCTCTGTGCTGCAAAGGTACAAGAAGTGTCAGCATGTTTTTATGCACATGAGCAAATGCATACAGTCTGATTAATTTTGCTATTTTCTTAATAGGAAAAAGGAAAGAAATTCAAAAGGTACATCTCATCTCTGCAACATTCTGCATAGCATTAAATATAAAATGGTTCCAAAACCATCTGGAAAGTGCCACAACAAAGGTAAGGGTGGGCTCAAAAAATCTTAGGGTTTACCTTTTACAGTTGTACATATAAGAACAAGACAGAAATTACCTACAACAGTTTCCAGAAAATGAAATTATATTGATATGAATTCCGCAGAAGAAATCTCCTTTATAGAACTCCTTTTTGTTGTTTCAAATTTGAAACAGTTTACATATCTGTACATTAAAATCAGAATTTGCATAAATACCACATTTTGTTCTTCACACTGACAATTTCTTCTGAATGATACAATAACCACCTTATTTTACAAATTACATGTCTTCTTAAAGTTATTTTTAAAATAATTTAATAGTGTGATAATGTAAAGCACCTGAAGAATCAGAGGAGATAGAAGAAGCAGAGGCCAAAACCCTCAGAGATTTACCAAGTTTAGTTCTGCTATCCAGTAAAAATCAGCTACTTAACATGATGGGATCTAGAAAGGATTCAGATGAGTGCTGTCATCACCTCCTGAAATCAGCTGGAGTTGGGAACATTTAGCCCCTTCTGGGATCCCACCTCCTCTGAGATGACTGTCACAAAAAAAAGCAGCTGAATGTTTTCACAAGAAGCCAAGCAGCTCAAACCAATTTCAAAGAAAGCTAGAAACTACAAAATATCATCCCAGTCAATGCTGTAAATTATTCACTGTGTTCTGAAAGACAGAAACCTGTCCTGGCACTATGTATGACAGGTCTGCTGTCAGGGATCTAAGCCTGGTCCTTAACTCATCACAAAGCTGCTACAGAAAGAGACACGGCAAACTTCTGTTGTACTCAGGCAGTGCTTTGGTCATGTTCTACATTGAGGGGTTTGTGTTGGTGCTGTGCCTGCTGCTTTTACTTGTCAGTCTCTTATTTTTAAAATAGCAAGTATTTTTATCTTCTTTCCATATCAGTAAGTCTGCCTGAGCTGGAACAGTTTATGTAGGAGGTATGAGAGAGTGAGAATGTTTATCTCATGTATTTCGTGATAAAAATCATGGTATCACTGTTTCAACTGATCCAGTCTTACTCTCTACAGAACCCCACTCTGAGAGAAAGGGGTGTCCCCTCTAAATCCTGTCTCGCTCCACTCTTTTCTTCCATGGGGCTTACATAGTCCAGCACAGCTCACAGATTATTCTTCTCCCTCTTCTCCCCATATATAGCATGACTATTTAGGTCAAATGGACATAAATATTGTTATACCACTGAACTACCAACTCCATTAGAATAATTAGATCCACACTGTGCTTTTGATGATTGTTCTAAAGTTCTAATAAAAAGAGACCTGGGAATCCTTTCAACACAAAAAGTCCTTTTCCAGTATTCTTACTTCCCCAGCAGCATTTTTAATGTTCATCCCTCTGGAAGACCTGGCTTCTCTTAGAGTAGCTAGTGCTTTCTTACACTAGTCTTCTTTTTTCTGCTGGAAGCCTAATAGAAACTGCCTGCCTTCTCTTAGACAGTCATTTCTGTATCATAACATCAGCATAACTGTAACCAGACTGTATGCATTGTTACATTTTTCCAGCATAAAGGGGACTTTGCATCTTTAGCAGACTTCAGAACAACTGCCCTTAACATTTTCATTTTCCACTACTCTAGGCAAGTCTGGCTTTGCTGATAGAATGAATCACATTTAATAGTGTTACTGCTGGCTAACAAAACAAGAGAATTAAAAGATTTTCCATAATGATATGCAAGGGTATTTCCAAGAAAAATGGATAAACATTTAATTTCTGTTTCAGATTGAGACAGCAAAGCCATTAGTGGGCACAAGTGCCCTCACACTATATGGCTACCTTCATCAGAAGTTAGGGAAGCTGAAGGTGTAGTATGGGCTACTTTACTGGGCACTGGCATGTTTACCTTCACACCTCCTCTCAAAGGAAACAGAGACTACCAGATGGTCACAATTTCAAGACCCTTTTTTTTTTTTCCTCAGTACAGTGATTGTTGCAACAGAACTATCAGGATCCATGAATAGCACATTCCTGGCAACATTAAATAACTCACCATCTGATTATTGATGAATTCAGAGTGATTCAGATTAACAAATGCACAAGTGTTCAATAGCCTCCTAAGAGGTACTTCTGCACAATCATGAAAAAAAAATTGCAAATAACAAGAATAACACAATCATCAAGATACACACAGTGCAAAGAATTGAATAATAGGATATTAACACATTCAAAGGCACAAGAAATAACAATGGGTAGCCTTGACTGGCAGTTATCCTTCAAAATCTTACTGCTCCCAAGAGACAAATTTTCATTAAAGGATGAGAGTGGAAAAGAAATTGTTAGTTAATTATCCCTGCTCACTAAAAGGAAACAACAACAATTAAAAACAAAACAAAAAAAAAAACCCCAAATGTGAGCAAAGTAGAAAATATGTGCAGCCAAATCCTGTCAAAGACTTAATTTCCAATGCAGTGCCCCTCAGGCAATGGGAGCGTAGCCCATATAAGGACTTCAGAATTAATTTCCTTAAAATAGTTTATCATCTCGCTGTGCGACATAATAATCCCCAGGCACCTTAAAATCATTTCACTAGCAAAACAATTCATTTCTTCTTCATGCATAAAATCACAAGCAATATTAGGATGTGGACTCAATTGCTGCTGTTAATTTTTTTCCCATTACTGTAAAAATAACACTGATTAAGTTCCTTTGAAAATGAAACGTTGCATAATCCCACACACACCGAGGTTAAGAACAAAAACATCAGCAGGGACCCACTACTCTTAGGCATGTTCCTTTGAACTACAGGTCCTGATACGTGGAAGCGAGACTGGTTCTTTCACATCCTCCTCCCTCCCATACTGCTACAGAAAGAAAGGAGAATAAAAAGATGTTGCAATCTTCTGGTAACCAGTTCTTCTTTACAATCATTCTCCTCAGGGTTATTCCAACCCTGATGGGTTGATTTAAAGCACCAGTTTTAGGTACCTTTATACTACAGTGTGACCAGCATCTGGCCTGCCTTAGTTACCCAGCCCAGGAAACAAGGCAGATGTACTAGATTACCTCCAGAAACCTGCTACTTTAACATTAGCAACTCAAAACTGTCTGAGCTGGATAAGCAGGATTTCCTCTTCATTTTGTATAGGACTTGACATATCTTTGGAGTTCCTAGAATCAAATATGGGGAAAAACAGAACACGAAAGTAAAAGACTGAATTAGTATGCTCAAAACAAGACTATTCCTTCAGTGGTTCTTCTTCAAGAGCCCATTGAGAACAAGATGTTGAAGTCCAGCTATGAAAAGTGTCCTTTCCCTGCTTTCCTCCATCCAGCCTCTCTCTGGTTATCTCCAGTTTATCCTTATGGGAAAAGGCATTGTTTTCTCTTCTCCGCCATTCCTTCCCAATCCCCACAAACACATTTTTATCATGGATCTGTGTTCTTTGAAAAACAATATGGTAACATTTTTTACAAATCAGACAACACCTCAGGATGTCCAAAGAGATTCTCTTCCACTGGACTATTTCAATTTTCATCCACTTTTGACAGTTAACTCTAGAGGTTGAGATTATTACTATCTTCCATTTTAAAATTAAATTTTAAAAGGCTAAAAATCATGCTAACAATGAAAAAGAACTAGCTTACACTGCCTCATACATCTCTCCTCCATTTGTTCATTACACTCAGTAGTTACTTCTCTACTTACACTAGCCTGCAACCCTTCCAGGACAAAAATGGCTTGCAACTCAACTTAATCCAAATCTCACTGAAGTCAATGGAAAAATTACTATTCGACCCAAAGCCCACCAAAGACAATGGAGAAAGTCCCATTGACTTCAGAGGAGTCTGGATACATCCCATCATGTGCTTGTACACTGTCCATAATGGTCCTAGATTTTGATGAGAGCCTATGAAGGCTAGAGACAGAAATGGTAATGAAGGTTCTGGAAAAAATGTTGAAAAATATTTACAGAAATTCTGCTTGCACTGATGAAATGCATTCACTAACCATGCAGGCTGCTGCTGTGGTTGCAGGAAGATGTATCAGGGTCAAATTCACAGCATTGCAAAGGGCTTTCTCTCCCCATGACTCCATGAAAAATATGAAACAAAGGGTTCTCTCGGGAGTAGCACAGAGCTTTACCTGATTAGTGTCTGTCACACTCTGTGTGGAGAAGGGGACAGCAATTTTGAACACCCTGTTAGGTATCCATGATACATCACTGTTGCTTGTTATGACCTTGTAAAAACAGAAGCATTCCTTTATCGTTTCTGTACAACAAAGTCGTAGGAAGATCAACTTTCTGCTGTTGAAAGAGACAACACTTTGCTGCCAGAGATGTCCTGCATCATAAGAACAAAGGGACAAATTGACAACAAAAATTACTGTAAGGCCAAAAGGTAACATCAGCAGCACTATTTCTAGGTAGTTATCAAGTTACCTTCACAGTGACAAACATAGCTAAGCATAAACTGCTCTGTGAGGACATGGATTTGAAAGGCAGCCTAAGGTATAATCAGCACTTCAGAAAGCCATTTGCTTGCTCTGTCACATGAAATCTAATGCCAGATCATTTTCCTCAACCCTCTGTTGAACAGAAAATGGCTTTAAATTAGTTTTTCAGTCTAATAACTGAGGGAACAAAAAAAAAAAAAAAAAAAAAAGAAAAAAGAGTGGGGAGAACATTGTCCTACTTTAAGGAAATAATTGAAGCAAATCTGTTATGTCTCAGCAAAGCTGTTGATCCTGCTAAGTGAGTCATTGCTGCTGACTTTGCCAGTTGTTCCTACAGACACCACCGGAAAAAGGGAGACCCAAAGCTTAGAGATGAAATAAAACCAGAGCAAAAAATAGAATTAAAATGAAGGAAAAAAGTGGAGCAGAAAGCAGGCAGAAGTGAAAATTTAATTTACTGCTCAAAGGAGACCAAACAAAATATGCCTTGAAGATTTATCACTAGAGAGAACCATCTTACATATTTTTTATTCGGGAGGAAATTCGCATCCCAAATAGGGCATGGCAAACCACTCAGCAACAGGAACAGGCTTTTGGAGTGAAAAGAATGTTTTGTATAGCTCAGGTGGTGATTGTTATCACCTGTGATTCATTTACAGCCAGACTACTTCATGACAGACTGACTGCTCATCAGGTCCTAAAGTGTCTTCAGACAGCAAAATGCCACTCAGGTACAAGTGACCCAGATAGAAGTCACTACACATCACTGTCATGAGTATCCTGACATTTGCACAGTTTCTTTATCTGAAGCAGAGTTGATCACAGCCACATCATGCAAATCCACATCATAGTGCTTATGGCTTGTCACTAGTGAATAATACCCAGATCAGTGCAGGCATCAACAAGTATCAGATAATTCCACTGCTGAAGGTGTGATTCCACAAGATAAGGAAGGAGTAGAGCATCCTCCCCCTTTTCATTCCTCTTTCCCATCATTATTCAAGTGGCAAACTGCTGTTGTTTTCCTTGGATCAAGCCTGGTTTTCACCAAACCTACTCCTTAGCTAATTAAACTTGAGACAGCAGCAGAAAATTAACCGAATAAACTCAAACAAACTTGGATGTTTTTTCTGCCATTTCTGCTAAGTCATAAATTCCAGGGCTGTTGCAAGGGGTGGAGAAGGCTGCACAGCTGGAAGCAATGGGGAGATGAGCAGGAGTAGGAAGAGAGCAAGACCTTTGCTTTTTTGGTGGCAGAAGACTACTGAGATGAACTCAGCTGCCTGGAAAATTGCAGTCTAAGAAATCACAGAAAGTTTCCAAGGCATTTGAGGGAGTAGGCTTATCTCCATTATCTTCCTGTTCACCAACTTGGTATATCAGGTTTGTACACAAAAGAAACGTATAAACCAAAGTAACTGAAATCGATGGTTAAGCATCTCAGACAGTAGCCATGCCCTCACCTACAGTATTGGAATTCCAAGACTGGAGGGTTGGCATTAATCTACAATAAAACTATAGCATTGTTCCTCTTGTAAAATGCACCGAAACTCCATACAGGAAGACCTGTGTTTGGAAAATACTGAGCAAAGTCTTAAGAAGGACAAAAACATTGGGTGGCAAGGGCCAGTTAATGCACATCAAGGAGCAGGTAGGGAAGGTCTAAAACCTCAGGCAAATTTCCCCAACACAGGATCCACAAATACTTCACATTCTGGGTTCCCAGGCATGGGAACACAAACAAGTGCAAAGAAGTTTGCTTCTGCTTAATGGTTTCCCCCCTCTAGTTTAATTGAGGAAAAATGAAAGCAGGAGCTGTGGAAAGTGAACCAGGAGAACTGAGCCAATCTGGATAGAATTACAAAGCCCCGGCCCCAGCATCAAGTTCAACGACGGCATGAGGATTGGCAACAAGCTGAAAAATACATGGCCAACATTGCAAGAGATCCTTGTGGGTGGTGTAAATCACAGAGCCGAAAGGTAGTCCTGAGCTTCTGTTCTTCTCTTCCTGGTTATTTCTGGATCGGAACTGCTCATAGAGTGCGTTCCGCTGCGCTTTTGCGCTGGGGATTAACTGCATGTGGCAGCCAGCCACACAATTAACAGCCTTCATTTATACAGCCACTCTTATCAAATGGGTCCCAGAGCGCTCTTCAGGCTTTATTAGGTGATTTGTAACTGCTGTAGTTTCTACAGTCAGACTGTGAACCATGGAGAAATGGCGCTTTGAGAAATAATCTGAAAATAATTTTAAAAATCAGAAGTAATGGCTTATCTGTTCCCTGAGACAAACAGCCTGACATTGCAGCAACATTTAAAGTAACCAAAAGGGCATATGCATTGAGGACTCCAAAACCTACACTGGCAAAATAACCAGCTTCTTAGTTTATTAGTAACAGAGGTAAAGAAAATCAGCAACAATGGGGCTACAAGAGGTTTTAGAAAACTTTCCCAGAGAAAGAAAAATGACTGTCTTTAGAGCTTTTCCATGTCCATCTAGCAGGTTTTGAGCTCTTTAACTCAGAAGTTCCCAAATTGCCTCCCACACAAAGCAGAGGGAAGCTGCAGCACTGCCCACCAAGGAGGGAGCTGGCATCAGCTCTGCTTTACCCATTTCCCCTGCTGCCTTGGACTGCTAGGCCTCCATGGCTGTGTGCCTTGATTTTGGAGGTATGCCCTCTGCCATGTGAAAGAACAACTAGAACAAGACAGAGTTCCAGAAATAGCATTATTCCAGCAGTCTCCTGTGAATGCAATTTAGGAAGCAGCAAAGAATTCTTACTCCCTCTTGGATAATGATGGCATTTGGAAATTTTATTGTCTTCAGCCTTCTGCTTTGCCCTTATTCTGAAAGTCACTCCTTTCCTGGCATGGTGGACCAACAGAACAGGAGTCACAAGCACATTCTGTGATTGCAACCCTATGTATCAGCATAGTTTGATTTCTGCAGCCTAAGGTAAAATGCTGCTGTTCCTATGCAGACAATAACTTCCAGCATCAAAAAAATGGACTTATAAGGGTGGCTAAACTCAGCAAAAAGTGTAAGCAGAACTCCAGAATTAGCTGGGGAGCCTGGGACAATCAAGTGGAAGGATTCAGATAATTTAGGATATTAGGGGGTTAAGTATTCTGTACAAGTGCACATATTAAAGGCAATGTGTGTTCAATATAGCACAAAAACCATGAAGCAAAATGACATAAAAGCCATTTCCCTTACAATGCCCAACAAAACTCCTTTGAGATTATAACAGTTAGCAAAGAAGGAACCAAGCTGGGAAAAGGACTGTAAACAAGCAACTGTAGCATAACTAATTGATATGATTACGATTCAGGCTTTTTTTCCACATGACAATTTTCAGCTGAGTTTCCAAGGTCTCTCCAGCCAGGACCCAGCTGGCTGACAGTAAATACTGCAGAATGAGGTTTTTGGAAAATCTTCAGAGGCTCTGAAGCCCCCGAGCTACTTGCTATGAATGAAGGAGAACTCTTTGTAGACCAATGCCCTCCCACCACAGCAAAACTTCCTTCTTTACTCGTGATTTTATGCGATTTTTGTGTCAGTCATGGTAATTGCATTCACAGAGTGAAAATACATAAAATTTGTTTCTAGCTTCCCTTTTAATAGGATTTAGCAGATTGAAACAAGGAGAAACAGCGTCATGAGACTGATGGACTCTCTGGATGTTATAATCTACCACTCTGTGACACCACCATTGATCTACAGTTCAGGAGACAGACAATTCTGTTCTGAAGCACATATTCTGTATTTCTTATTTTTAATTACACTTTTTCAAAAGAAAATGTTTTTTAAAATCACAAATTGATCTTAGCATAGCCAAGCAGGGTAGCAGCAGTTCTTTCAGAAGGGTTGTCAATCAAAGTCACCATTGAACCAATATTAGTTCTTGTTTTATCTGATGTAGAATTTCATCTGCAATCATGCTGGATGCTGCCAACTTTCCAAGCAGACGCCTCAGCAATAAATATTTACTTTCTGGCCTTTGGAAATGCTTTCTAAGATATTTTGTCCTTTCTCATTTGCAATATGGATCAGTAAATAATGTTTGAAGTGCTAATGATGTAAACTTATTTCCTGAAGCACAGAAACTCTAAAATACAAGATTATGACTTTATAGTACTGAAATGAGAGTAAAAATAATAGCTACCATAACCAGCACCTTCCAGTGCCTCTGCCACACAACTGTGAGCTCCTGGCTTCAAAAAACTCGCAGTTTCCCAAGGCAGGATCCCCAAACCCACCACAATAGAGAGAAAACTTCAGCATACCTAAGAGCCTGGGTCAAGAAGGAAAGAGTATTCTTGTTTCCCCAAAGCAATAGTGGGACTGGTGTGATGTGCTGTGGCAACATACATCCTAGAGTGCATTGAGTGTGTCCACAGCAGTTGTAGAGGGGTGACTGCCATGCAGTGGTCAGCCACAGGGCTCCATGGGTGCATGGGGGTCATCTCAAGCCACCAGCCACGATGGGAGAGTGCCAGGACAGACAAACTCAGCTTCTGTTGTGAGCCTGTGTTACAGCAATCACACTGGGCAAGCACACATCAGCTGTTTCCTTCAACAGTAGCTTGTTTCTAAAAGAAAGATTATGAACCCTTTAAACAAGAGCCAAAAAGTGATTTAATGCACCAAAACTTCCTTCACTATCAGAAGGAAAATGCCAACTTGGCTTTAACAGCAATTCTATTTTTTAATGAAAATGTCCCATGCCCTTATGACTGAAGTCAAACACCCTGCTTCATGTGGTTCTGAGCTGGATCATTAGGACACTCTGTAAGGGGCCTGCTATCCTTAAAAAGTTACATCATTGAACTCAACAAAATTCTTGTTTCCTTTTCTTCTTTAACAGCTTCAAATGGGATAATAATAACCTATTTGACTAAACGCCACTTGCTTTATAAATTAATTAGAAAGCTTACTGTCTTCAAATCCCTGTCTTCAAAGTTAAAACACTTTGCTACCTGAAGCATTGTTATCATTACAAACTAAATACTTGAAACAAAAGAGAACTAAAGCACCACTATAAAAAATAAACCAAAAAAACCCAAAAGAATGTTAAGAGTTACAGGAAATGTTAATCGGAGGGTCAAGTTCTGCTTTTATTTTCACTATTGTAAATCCAGGCTAGCAGCCTTAGCCTTAGCTTTCCTGAAACTGCTGTGGATATTAGAACCTTACGTTAAGAAACAATGTAAAAAAACCCCTCATTAATTCATTTGAAGTTTTAAGATGGCTAGGCTGAGCTTAATTACCAGCTCACTGCCATGGGAAACAAGAGGTCACTCTTCCTCTTTAAACTCAGTCCTGGTGTCCTTCTTCCATTCTGTTTGTCTTATGTTTGTGCTCTTTAAACCCTGAGCAAGGTCTGCTCCAGGATTAAAAACATATTTTTTTCTCCTTTTTCAGAAAGGAGAATAGCTTTCCAGTGGGTAATGAGTTGAATCAGTTCATTGCAGATAAATTTAAGAGTAAGCAGGGAAGGAAGGAAGAAGTAAAGCTGAATATTCTTTCGCTAAACTGTTTACTCACTGCCTGGCAGTATTTAAGATGAAAATAGCTCTCCTAAGGGTCAATAGAAACACATTAAGTGCAAAAAAATTGTTGCAACTCAATAATCCATGTTGGTTACCATGGAAAAATTATGAATATAGACACCACCAGGGGTTGTCCAAGTTAGGAATGACTAATCTGGTATTTACACACACACGCCCCTTTTAGCTGGACAAACATCAAGTATGACTGCATTTATTTTATTACTTCTTTATTACTTATTTACCACAATGAAAGGAATATTACTTAAATATTCCAATTTGTAGATTCTTTTTTAACATGGAGTTTTTATGACTTCAGGGTAAAACTATTCACCTGGATTTCCAGGCCCTGAGTTTAAGCAAGAATAATGAGGTAAAACTATATTGCCTACAGTTTAAAAAAATTGAATCAGGCCTTCCAAAAGTGCTGCACTTGTATAATTGCATTAAAAGTTGTGAAACTGAAATCTGAATTGTGAATCTTATTAGTTGCTTTCTAGTTACAAAACACACAGGCTTCATCTTTTCAACCTCTTCTTTGCTCTTGTGAAGTTAAGAAACCTTCTTTTGAAAGGTTTTCGGTTGATGCAGCAGCAGAAACATGAATAAAATTAAAAAACTAAAAAGCAAAAAACCAAAAAAACCCACCCAACCAAAAAACCCACCCACAACCAAAAAAAAAAAAAAAAAGATACTACAAAATCTGTAATAGAGCTGTATCAGTGAGGATCTTTTAGATTAGATATTGGAAAAAATTCTTTATTTTGAGGGTGGTGAGGTGCTGGAACAGGTTACTCAGAGAAACTGTGAATGCCCCATCCCTGGAAGTGATTAAGGTCAGCTCGGATAGAACTCTGAGCATCCTGGTGTCATGGAAGGCATCTCTCTCTGTGACAGGGGGATTGGAACCAGATGATACTTAAGGTCACTTCCAACCCAAACCATTCTATGATTCTATGAGCTTTGTTCCTAATTCTGTGTTCTTTGTTCTTTCCCAATACTCATGTTTGACTCTCATTTTTAACTTCACTGAAGTCAACTATTCTATGTTTAATTTTTTTTTCTAGAAATAAATGGTAATGTTTATTGAAGAAGGGATGTAAGATATGTATTAACACTTTTAACTTGTATGTGTTTAAAAACTAAATCAGTACAAAAGAGCAATCAGCAGTGTTATGCAGCAACAACTAGGGGTTACCAGGACAGACCACAGCCTGATGGTTTCTTTAAATCCATAGTTTATGCTGGTAATCTGTTCTTTAAGCATTAAAATAGTTTCGCCCCACCATATATCCTGCTGTGAAGGATGGAAATGCTACCTCCACCGGAGAGATGAGGAACTCTGGCATAAAGTTTGCTGTCACATTAGTCAAAGGGTCATATTTGCACCTGACTCCATTGCCACCATCTGCATTTCAGGACAAGCCAACTATGCCACCAAGCAAATCAGCTCAGGTGTAAGAATTTAAACTCTTCTCTTAACAGGAATTCCACAGTCCCCAGACACTTCTGCAAATTCAAGCACATTTACTTAAGACTGTACATAGATAACCACAGAGTTCAAGGTCCAGGTTCACAAGTAATAGACAGTCTGGTGCCCAAAATCGTGCGGGGATGTCACTTCCTTGCCAACAAAAGGTCCAGTTATTCTTTTGCTCTTCTACAGATGAAAAGCCAGAGTCTGAACAAACACATGAGCCACAATGTGTGGAAGCACTAGAGTTTGTTGGGCTACAGAGGGACACTGGATAACTTGTCATCCTGAAGTACTGTTACAGCTCTCGAATTTACAGACTAATTTCTACTGGGATTTTGTAAACAGTAACTATAAAACCATACCTGGGGGAAGATACAGCACCTCAGGAGAAAGAACATCCCGAGGGTGGGAAAGAAAGAGCCTACAGGAAGGAAGGTGGAGACATGGTGGTTGCTGTGCTATGGTGTCAGATGGGCAGGTAATGAAAATCTTCCATGCCTGCTGTTGTTCCAGCCCTCATACATCATTTCTTGCTGAAGCAGCCAAAGAAAAGTTAAATGAGGAAGGAAAGCTGGAGTGGAACATCCTGGTCACCTTCACATCCGGCATCATCCTCTGTTTCCTTGTTAACCAAATATAACCCAGATTTATTTCACCGTCAAATTTTCTTTTGAATCAGCTGATTTATTTTTTTTTAATTAAAGGAAACCTTTCTAAAGCTGTAGGAAAACACAAGCTCAAGCACAAGGGTAGTGATTATAGCCTTTTTATGTGTATGTAGAAGTGATACATTACTACCTCCTAGCAGTAAGGAGAACAAAAGGAGGTAGTACTACGAAACCATAGGGAACTAATAATTTTCTTATAAATATATAATTAAATAATGCTAGAATATTTCTTCAGCCTACAGAAGCTTGACGTTTACATACATTGTTAAAGGAATAGAAGAAAATCCTTCTTTGGTAAGTAAAGAGATGCAACTTGTGAAGTGAATCAAAGCTACCTTTTTGCAATGTTTTCTTTCAATAATTTTTGAAATTGTTAAGAATCTGATAAAAGGAATCCAGACCCAGATGAGAAATATTTTTTGCTCTTTCTTACCCATTTCATTGTGGACTGTGACCAATGGAAAATTAATTTTGCATTCTGCATCAGCAGCACATTTTGAGTCTCATTTCAATTTTAAAACTCATAGTTTTCTTCATGAATTAAATATGACACCTAGTAATACAATCACTACAGTAATGCTGGAATTTTAGTTCCAATAATGCACTGATTAAATTCTGCCTTCAGGAGTTTCAGTTTTCAGCTTGACAAAGGTTGCTTTGATTATCTCACGTTTGCATTATCTATGTATAAGGGCTTAAGTGCAGTGTGATGATTTGGAAGGCATGTAGAATCGTGCCTGTCATATATAATCTACACACATATGCACAAATTAAAGCACATTGAGCTGGATTCCCTGGCACTTCCGTGGAGCTCAGCTGGCATAGCTGCACTGAAAATTGGTCCCATTCTCAAGAGACAATCACTTCTTGCCTCTGCCTTCCCCCCATCCTCCAGCTGTCCCTCCTGGGGCCGCTTGCTGCTTCATTTGTGCACTGCCAGTGCTTTGTTGTGGGGATTGCAGCCCTCAAATTGCTCCTGCCACTTCATTAACACTGTCTGAAACAGAAGCATTTGCTGAACAGCATAATATTGATAATTGGTTTAATTTGGTCTCACCGTCTCTGCCAGGATTCCCTGCAACAGAAGCATGCAGGGCAAACCTGGCCAAGCTCTTTTAACAGGCTACATGGCACAAGTTTTATTTCACCTCTAGGCTCCTTTGCTTGAAGCTTAGCACAAATTAGAATACATAATAAGAGGTTACAGGGCAAGAACGCACAGTCTTAACCAGGCATAGCTTGCAGCTCCCAGAGAGGACAACACACCTTGGATTTTTGGCCATCTGGTACACAGCAAATGGAGTGCAGCTGTAGCTTGAACATACTTGTATAAACACCTGTGAAAACACACTGTGAAAGACAAGCAAAGTGGGTAAAACCCCTCAGGAAATACTGGTTACCCACTAGTCAGAGGCCCTGCAGCCTTTCTACTTTCTGTTTTGCAGCATTTGGATCTCTCCTCTGCTTCCTATGTTTGTACAGTCCTGAAAGCAAGTTTCTTGTATGAAGTTAAAGTGCAAATTACTTCACCTTTGCTGCTGCTTAGATTTCTTCACTGTGTTTTGCAGTACTGATATATCCTGTGTCACAAGTTTGGGACATATTACCAGCCACCAGCTAAAGCATTTCAGTATCACAGCTACATTCTAGGCTAGACAAAACGTGACTGATAGTTTAAACATGAAAAGACACCGAGGTTGGCAGACACAGGATAAGGATATAGACCACCTGACTGGTTCAAGTTCACTGTTGATGCAGATATACAGGGAGGCAGCCCTCTGCCATGGGATTATGTTAGAACATCCGCTGAAGTGAGCCTTACCTCCGCAGTGAAAAATAAAAGCAATATTTCCAAACCTTTGATCACATTGGTTAAAAAAGTTATAAAACACAAATCACATTATAATGCTAGTTATGAAAACCTGCAAAAGTTTGCAAGTCTTCAGACATGAGGGAAAAAAAGTCATATTCACCTTTGCTGGAAAACATCAGACAAACAAAATTCCAGCAAATGGGTACAAGTACATAGAGCTAGTCTGGACTTGAATCGAGATTGATTTCAAGTACGTTAGCGATCCAATCTGAATGTTTTGCACAATGTGTTTCAGGCTTTGATTTTGTGAACTGAAGGCATGAGCCCATTTCCTGTAGGCTGAGTGCAACTAATAACAGCTGTAAAATAGTGCTGGCTGCCAGACAGGACATCATACTTTCATCCTCTGACCTTTCTGAGAAAAAGACCAAGGTTGGCATAGATGTACTGACACAGTTTTTCCATCATATAATGTATCATCCTGATGCAACTAATCACTACACTGTAAACACACTTTTATTTTGATGTTTATAATTTCTCAGACTGATAAACACTTTCTGCTGTTGAATTTATAAATTTATCTATATATTTTTAAATCTTGTTTGTAATTCAGTGTTCTTATAATAATACCTTGAATGCTATGTTACCTCCAATACCAGAGGTAGGCATTAGAGTTCAACATACTTGGTCTGCATGTTCTGTGCAATGAACATTCTTAATACATGATACATGGCCTACATACCAAACCCACCTGGAAGTGGGGGGGGAAAGGAATGTCTCTGATTTGAGAGTTTAAATTATGTGCTAAAATAAAATGTCCTGTTTACAAAGGCACTTGGCATTTTCAGACAGAAAGCAAATAAAGGAAAAAAATCAAGCCTTCTTTTCTTGGCTGTCTAAGTATGGTTCTGTATCTTAATTAGATAATAACATTTGAATTAAGATGTTTGACTCCCTTTTAAAATGTTATTCATCTGACCACACTTGTAATGGCAAACAATTCAAGCCACTAAAATCAAAGGGTAGACTAATTACATTAGGTTAAAACATGCAAAGGACTTGGCTTTATAAGCCCTTCATATACAGAACTCCCTCTGCCTATAAGATCAGATCCTTACATGGACATCTAGGACCTTCCAAGTTCTTTCAGTTCTATTTTTCATATTTGAAGAGCTAGGTTGCCATCTGGCACAGGCTTGCAGCAGCTGCACAAAATTAACTCAACCAAAACATATTGGCACAGAAGTGATTAACAATTAGAAAGGGCAAGTATTGCACATTAACTTAATCTAAATAAAAGTTCATGGGGAGTCCACACCTCTGAGTACATCATGTACCATCTTTTCAGCTGTAGAATTTATTCTTCAACCTTAGTCATCTGGAGAAGGCTTCATCCAAATCACTGCCCCCGAACATATTTTGGTTAAACTTTTAAGATTAAACTTCTCTTAAACCATACATGGTCTAGTATATATATGTATATCTATATATATATCTATCTCAATAAAAGTGCTCTTTTGAGAACTGGATTTTTTTTTAGTTTACTTAATTTTCTAGTAGTTTCAAAGCTGCTCCCCAATAAGCATCCTGTTTAACCTGAAATACAATTTGACTCAATTATACAACTGAAGAAATATACTTAATTGCATAGAAGAAAGCAATAACCTGTTCACAAATTGGAAAAAATATTCTATTGGCTTTAGAAAGACCGGCAGATTACTGAGTATAGTCATATTGTTCACAAAAGTGACTGGGATCTTAGCAGATCTTTCTACATATGTCTTGGAACACGTGTTGAACAAATCTCTCAAATAGACTCATAGAGTCATCTAGAGTGGAAAGGACAGTCAAGTCTGACTGCAAACCTAACACTGCAAGTTCACCACTAAACCATGTCCTCTAAGTGCCATAACTACACATCTTTTCAATAACTTCAGAGATGGTGACTCCACCACTTCCCTGGGCAGCCTGTTCCAATGCTTGACAACCCTTTCCAAGAAAAATCTCTCCTAATATTCAGTCTAAACCTCCCCACAACTTGAGGCCATTTCCTTTTGTTCTATTGCTTGTTACCCGGAAGAAGAAATCAACCCCCACCTCACTGCAACCTCCTTTCCTGTGGATGTAGAGAGCGATAAGGTTCCCACTCAGCCTCCTCATCTCCAGGGTAAAGAAACTCATGTCCTTCAGCCACTCCTCCTGACTGTTCCTCAGCTCTACTGCCCTTCTCTGGACAGGCTCCAGCATCTCAGTGTCTTTCTTGGAGCAAGGAGTTCAAACCTGAACAAGGTATTCGGGGTGCTGCCTCACCAGTGCCAAGTAGAGGGGGAAAATCACTTCCCTAGTCCTGCTGGCCACATTATTGCTGACACAAGCCAGGATGCCATTTACCTTCTTGGCCATCTGGGCACACTGCTGGCTCACATTCAGCCAGCGGCCCCAGGTCCTTTTGGCTGGGCAGCTTTCCAGACACTCTTCCCCCAGCCTGTAGTGCTGCTTGGGGTTGTTGTGATCCAAGTGCAGGACCCAACACTTTACCTTGTTGGACCTCATACAATTACCCTCAGCCCATTGATCCAGCCTGTCCAGATCCCTTCCTGCCCCCAGCAGATCAATACTCCCACTGAACTTGGTGCTGCCTGAAAACTGAGGGTGCAGTTGATCCCCTTGTCCAGATCATTGATAATGATATTGAACATATATTTATATATGCAGGAAAAGACTGTTTTCTCTTTACATCACAGAAGTATGTTCTTTCTAAGCTCCAGGTAAGGAATTTTTATCCCATGGAAGTGAAATACATAGCTCCTTCAAAGCCCAGCTACTTGTGACTTGGTTGCAGAGAGTGACCATGTTAATTTGATTGTGGCAAATGTGTTACGTTCTAGCAAGTGGTTTTCATATCCTTAGTTTCCACAAGGCCAAACAATTCAACATAGTTGAGTGCAGTAAGACTGAAAGTCCAGACACAGGACAGAAGAGAACATAAGCTGTTTAGATTTGAGAGATTGGATGGGAAGATAGAGAAAGCTTCCTCAGGCATGTAGTTTTGCATTTAGACAGGGCTACTGACTCTGCTCCTTTAATTTCTCACTCTACTGGTTTGAGGATTAAACTAGAACAACTGTGCACCTGCAGTGACCATTACCTGGTCTGTCCCTGTGCAGAGCAACCCTGCTCTGTATACACAATGAAGCCATTGTCACAGGCACATCAGATTCTACTCACCTGTGATAACTGTTGTATTTTAGATGCTCAAAATTACCATGGTCAGGGCAAATTATGCCCTTGAGCACTAAGCGTGGACTATTCAGAACATGCATGAGGCCCAGTGCCCATCCACAATCAACATCACAAGTGCAATGACTCTTGCAAGTTTCTGCTGCAGTGTTGAGCAGAAACTTAAGCAAGCATGTTAGCTGGATGTCCTGTATCAGGGTATCCTTTGTGTCCCTAGCAATTTATGCTACCTGTAGAAAATGCTGCCAGGGATGTTGTGGGTAAGGGTCTCCCTCCTGACAATGAACACAAGAAAACAGAGCATCTCTGAAAAGGTCCTTCTCCCCTGATCTTTGTGCCAGATTGTGATGACCCCAAAGTCATATAAAGATCCGTGAGATTGCCTTTTCCAAGCCTCAGTCCTTTCCTATCAGCCACTGCCTGGCAGGAGGAGTGGGAAGAAGAACAGCCTGTAGAAACTGGCTCTATGGAAGCTGGCAGGTTTCCTCCTCGAGGAGAATCTCCTACTGGTGATTTGCAAGTCCAGTTCATTCCCCTATATCAAGTGGAAGCTGAAATCTGATAAACTAGAGAAAGTTGATGATGAAACACAGAACCTTGGGCTTCTCTGAAAGTCATTTCTCAGGCGCACAGGCTCTCCCTCCAGCCATAACATTTGGGATCTGTAAGATCTCCAAATGGGTTTTGATTGAGGTCCAGGTAGATATGAAGATCTGTACAGGCCATGAGGCCAGCTGAATGCTATCCAATCAAGAAGTTGTTGGCTCTGCAGGAAGCAATGGAATAACACATGTGAAAGGTGAGTCAATTAGCAAAAATTGTAACATATGTGACACTAACACACACCAAGGCCGGTTTGCTGTGCTATCAAAGAAAGCGTGCATTAACCTAGAGCTAGAACAATCAAGCCAGCAGTTAAGGAAAAAAAGAGGACCTCTTAAGACTCATGCCAAACCAATGGAAATGCCACTTACATTCTTACAGCTAACATCCAAATAACTGATCACATGTCATCACGAACAAACATGTTGCTAACAGCCTGAGGCAAGCATAGACTCTACTGAGGAACCAAACGGGAACAAATGAAATATTAAGCCTGAACTTGACAAGCAACATTCCAGTTCCTGCCATGTTTTTTGAGGAGGTGTGTATTAGGAAAGCAGATTATTCTATGGAATTTGTTACTTTTCTATGAAATTTATCTAACTGTAGAAAAGTGCAACCCAGGTCATGAGGACATCATTTATGTCTCTGGCCTTTGAAGGACAGGTAGGGTGCTCTGAGAAATCCAGTTCAGGGTCTCTCTTGACTTTATTTTCTTGTTAGTAGAGGGGGATGACCAGGTATGTTTACACATGTACAAGTCTTGCAAGTATTGGGATCTAGGATAAATTAAGAAATACCACCAGCAGAAATTAAATTAAGCAATTTTAGAAGGACATTAACACAATGATCATGAAACCTTCTTTGACAGAATATGTTGTACAAGAGCATGGTATTTATTCTCAGCCAAGGAAAAATGTTGCCTATGACACAAGCTCTTTTGTTATCAATATCAGGAGTGAAGCATGCTGACATTTTCTTCACCAGCTCACTGGCATACTCTACTGAAACAACCTAAAATGTTCCTATGGTAAAGGCAACCAGCCACCACAGCTACATTAATTTTACTCCTCTGTTTGATAAAAGCAGTGTAAAAATATCCTCAGTTTCTGTGAGCACAGTGAATTAAATTTCTAAAGGATTACAGATTAGACCAAATTCATCACACATTCCTCCAAAATGCATGTCACTGGAATCTATGGAGCTGTTATCCAGGGAAAATATGCATGTTTCTGTGCAATGTGTTCCAAAAGATTCTTTTTATTTCTTGCTATATCTTGACTTGAAGAAAGTGCTTTAGAGTACTTATTTATTTCTGAGGCTACACATTGGTAAACTCAAAAAAAAAATCCCCCTGAAGAGCAAGTTATTTGCAATCAAAGGAAAAATGGAAAAGTCTGTTGATGTAAACCAGAGGCAGGGATAGAAGAATGGGGAAAATGAGAAAGGGAAAGAATTAAATGAAAAACATGGACTGTCAAAGGCAAACATTACTATTATAATCATGCATAGACACAGGCATGGGGAAGGCTCTACTTACATATGAACTCCCACTTAACAAAACAGGTAGTTTTAAAGCATCATGAACAACAAAACCTGTATACTCCACAAATAGTACACAAATGCTGTGGAGCCTCTTTTCATGCAATTCCTGTCTGTGCTGATAGGCCAGGGCTACATTTCTGCAAATATATTAGAAATAAATCAGAAAAAGCTCCAGTCAGATAAAGCAAAGTGTTGTAAATATGAATGAATTAACTGTGAAGAGCCAGCAAAGAATGCCATGTGTCCTCCCATAAAGCAATGACTTGATAGCTCCAGCTTCTTCCTCCATTCCTCCTAATAATACAGGGATTGCTTTTGCTTGGAGAAACATGATGGAATCCGAATCTTAGGGTGGTCTGAGTTGGAAGGGACATTAAAGCTCATCTTGTTCCAACTCCCTGACATGGTCAGGGACCCCTTCCACTAGAACACGTTTCTCAGAGCCCCATCCAGGGAATTTATGCTGAAAGCACCTAAAAAACTCTGGAGGAGGGGAAGAAAACAGCTCCCTGTCCTGTACAGCTGGGTGAGCATGGCCCTCGCACCTTGCTGTGTGTATTTAAGGCTTTTTGTTGGTAAGTGCAGTCTGACACTGGGGCAAGGGGGTGTCCAGCTGGCATGGTGGGGCATGTCCCTGCTGTGCAGTGTTTTGGGGTGGTACCAGCAGCTCCCTCGGTGGGACATGTCCCTGCTGTGCAGCCTTTTAAAGAGGTTGGTTCTGATAAAGCCAGCACAGAAATGCATGGTAGGTTGGGATCCCATCTGGAAGCAGAGATAACCTAGCTCTCCTTCTTCTCCTTATCAACCCCTGGTTTCTAATCATGCATTCCCAATCCTACCCCTACAGCACTGCAGAGTGGCACCTTGTTGGACTTTTTGCATTGTGTATGTGCAAAATGAATGTATAAATGCAGATCCTGTACTGAGTCAAACCCCTCTCCAGCAGCTGCTTTCCAGATACCTTTCCAAATAACAGCAGAGAGTTATTCACCTTCAAAACCCCATGGCTTCTGGTAACTGTCCTGTACGGAAAAAGACCAAAGAGCTATCAGGGCCTTGGTTCTGACTAGAGAGAAGGGAAGCCTATTTTCCATGGCCTGCTAGGGATAGGCTGGGTGAGGGGTGCACCTCCAGCCATAGTGAGTTTCCCTGAGATGTTTGTGCAGATGCTTAGATTCTGTGGACAGAGAGCATTTGCCAAATATTGCTGAAACAGGGTGACAGGTGACATAAAGTTCTCACACTGGGCTGCTTTCAAAGCAGTTGATGCTGCCGACAGTATCTGCAGCCGCTGGAGACATGAGATGATGGCAGAAAGAATGATGCAAAGTGCTAGATGAAGCCTACTACTTCTTCTTGGAATTTCCCTGTTATTTGGGGCTGTATTTCAGAAAGCAGTTGTTTGGCTGCTAAAAGGAAGTCCACAGGAGGGCTTGTGAATTAATTCAGAGGCATCTCCTTTTCTGTTCGTGTAAAGATAAAACAGAGCTAAACTGAGATAAGTTCCTGTGGGAGCTTGGCAATCATGATAAACAGCCCCACTTAGATGTCAATTCAGCTGCATATAATCCAGTTGCAGATTATGTCCCTGGTTTTCCCTTCTGACCTCTTAGTGTATGTTTAGTATGAAAGGAATCAGGAAGAAAGGCCACTGGGTTTGCATTTTCAAATGCTTCGAATAAACGCAGAGTATTATTAACTACAATAAATACAATGGCCACAAGATGGCAGCAGAAGATTTGGAGCTGACCTTAGAGCCGCATTAACCAAGCGAAAACCGAATTGCTCCATTTCAGCAGCGAATTTCTAACGTGATCTGTGCACTCAGATCCCCAGTGGTCACAATTAATTCAGCCCATGTAGAGATCTGATGACACAGAGCAGATGACATAATGGAGGCCTTTGGGTGCAACCTGCCTGAAAAAAGATATTTACTGATAGAGAGAAAAATATAAAACTAACAGAATGATGCAAATATAGTCAGGAAACTTTTTGTGCGAGTGAAACCATACAACAACAACAAAATCCCTATTTTATTATTACACCAGATGTTAGGATTTTGCTAACCTTTCTAGTACTTTTCCAAGCAAAAATTTCACTTCTTCCAATGAGCACTCTGTTAATTTTTACTAGAGGAGAGTTTTGCTGTGAGCAGTGAAGCCCCATCAGTTTATGCCAATAGAGGAACCAATCACATATCACAGGTGTTTGACGAAGGCATGCAGAGATTTGTTAAGTGTCTTCTCCTTGGCCAAGATCAGCATAACCACTACAAATCATAGCAGCTTGCCAAACACAATGCTCACACCCATGCTGGCAGCCATCTCTGTGGACTTATCCTGTGTCCTTACTTCAGGCCAAGGCCTTTCAGAGCAACAACAAAATGAGTAGATGGTGAATCAGGAAAAGCCTGGCACTTCGTTCCCTCAGTATCACAGCGTGTTGGAATTATGATCTGAATTTCAATGTAGTCCCTTCTGATTCATACTGGGGCACAGGATGGGAGGAGGAAGCCTCATGCACTGGATTCCTGCTCCTCAGGGTTCACAAAAGCAGGCTGTACCTTCCAGACATCTCTTTAACCACAGGTAGAGGTTGTACAGAGGAACAGAGAGAAGCAGCACACCAACAAGCTTTACATAAGTAGTGTTTATTGCAATGTGCAGCTGAGGGTGGTTGTACCAGCTTACACATAACCAGAGAGACTTGATCTCTGTCAGTCTCCTGAGGATCAGCAGTCCTTGTCCTTGGAGGTGATCTGCCATCTACCTCTCAGGGAAGGAAAGCTGACAGAGCATATTAAGGAAGGCTGTGCAAAAAGTGCTAAGGTATAATATTAATGCCAGAGGCCAGAATGAAGTAGTGCAGAAGGAAGACAATATGCATATAAATACACACATATTATATATATATTTAGACACAAGTTGTCTTGAATATAGGAAATGCTGACCCAACTTCAATCCATTCTTGAGTCAATTTTCTTTTTGTTTATCTCATAACCCTTTTTTTTTTTTTTAGATGCTTAGACAGTTTAGTTTCAAGCTTAAATGCAATAGCATTAGAGAGGAACAGATTATTTTTTTTTTGTTCTGCTTGGATAATGTTCAGTTTCACCAGAAACCAGTTATTAATAAAAAACAAAGAGATTTCTAAGTTACTGTAGACAGTCACTGAATGTAGCCTACAAATGGAAGAACTCAAACAAAGGACTCAAACACACCTTTTGGGTTTTATTTTTTATTGCTATACAGACAAATTTTGTGTCAGTATTATCAGAAGACTGTACCAGAAACTGATTTCTGTCTATGTGACAGTATTTGCACACTTCTATTTTTATGAAGTGGTCCTACTGTGATGAACACTTAGTGTGATTTTAATACGTGAAAATACTGAACTTTCCCAGCAATTCTAAGACAGAGGCAGCTGTTCATCCTTCTTCCCAGTGAGCATCCCAGAATCAGATCCATCACATTTACACATGTTGTAACATTCTCTTATAATCCTCCTACATTCTGCATGAAAGGACAAGAGGTCTAGTTTTGTTTCTAACGCATGCAATGATTTTCTTGAGACCCATCAACACGTTTTTTTGCCTCTTGTGTTCTGGGGATTCAGATGGAAGGAGGTAAGACAGAGTCTTCTGGTCAAGTGCAAAGTACAAGACATGTCTGAAGAGAGACTTTTTTGATTAAAGGAAGAAAGCTAATGCAAGCTCAATAAGTGGGATAATTACTGCCTTGGCATTCCAGCTGGTTAGGGAGGCAATGGAAATAGATGCCAGTTGCCTTCCCTCCCTGCCACCCACGACCTTCTTTCTCCTGCTGGGGTTCAGAGTGTTCCAAGCCAAACAAATGAAGACACCTTCCCATCCTTAGTATCTCCCAAAGAAACGATTGTAGGCCAAGGAAAATCCCATTTGGTCAGAGAGGTAGTCACAGAGGGCATAGTTTTCACAGCGCTCATGCATCTGCTCCACTGGATTTTTATAGTACTCAGAGTACCTGGAGTAGACAGAGAATTCTGCAGATTCAATCAATGCAGTTGGAAATGGTTCACACACCTGACACTGACACGAAAGGAGTGATTTTCCAGGGTGCCCCAACAGGGGAGTGCTCATGCTGAGTTAAATATCTACCTGCTTGATCAATGCTGGGAAAAAATAGGATTGAACCCAACTGAAGCAGTTACTCTGGAGGTTTTATCAGCAAAGGAGGCCACATAAGCAGCTAGGGTTTGGAATTTTGGGCCTTCAAGCCCATTCCCCAGCTGCCCAGAAATATTTTTTTGTTGTCAGTATTATTTATTTCATCGCATATTTACTTTGTTATTTCCTTCTTGCCTTTATTTTTGCTCAGTTTCTACTCACTTTCCCACTAGCCATCATTTTCCTTTGGCTAAAGCACTTTTCTCTCATCACCCTGACTTCTGTTGTGGACAGCAGCACCACCCCACGCAGCTAATTCTTTTCTCCCCCCCCCGCTAAGCCAGCCCAAATCTTTTAGTTTCAGCTCTACACTCTGGGTGCCCTTCTCAGCTCCTCTTCCAGGTTTGCTTCCAGTCAGCCAGTGGGATGGTTTACGCTGCCTTTCCGTAGGAAGCGCTGCCACGAAGCCCCAGCAGTGGAAAATGACTCCCTAATCCGCGTGGTCCCAGAACAAACCCCTCGGGGGGCGGACCACAGAGCAAAGGCTCAGAATGAATTAATTTATTGGGGGGGTGGTGTGTCCCCCCTCTGCCCCGCGGGCCCGGAACGCGGCGCTGGGGGCGCTGTTTCCGGGAGGGAAGGCGGGAGGGACGGCAGGCAAGGCGGGCCGGGCGGGTTTCGGCGGCGCACCGGGGGCGGCCCGCGGCCGTGGCGGCACTGGCGGGGTCTGTCGGTGTGGGTGTCGGTGTCGGTGTGGGTGTCGGGGCCAGGCCGGGCCGGCATGAACCTGGAGCGGCTGCGGAGGCGCGTTCGGCACTACATCGACCAGGTGCGGCGTGAGGGCCGCGGGCCTGCCCACGGCAGCGGGGCGGGCCGCTGTGGGCGCCGCTCCCGCCGGCGGGGGGACCGGGGCGGCGCGGGCAGCGGCGGGGAGGGCCGTGGGGTTGTAATTGTGCCGCCTGTGCCCCGTTTTCGCTAGGCGGGGGGGAGCGGTGCGGCGGGCCGGGAGCGCCGCCTGTGCGGTCTGCGGTGGTAGCCGGGCCCTCCCGGTGGCTTTTGCTGCGCCCTCCCCGCCTGGAGGAGCGGCAGGAGCAGGAGGAGGAGGAGGAGGGGGCCAGCAGGGCTGCTGCGGAGCCAAGGCCTGTCTGTGGGATCCTGCCCTGCCGGGCTCACCTGGGGCGAGCGGGGCGGCCCCAGGTCCGGGTTGGATATTAAGAATGAAAATCGCTTCGCTGGGAGAGTGGTTAAGCACTGGAACTTTCCCCAGGGAGGGTGGCGGAGTCACCCTCCCTGGAGGTGTTCAAAGACCGGACGGACGTGGCACTTGGGGGTGTTTAATTGTGGGGTTCTGGACTTGGTGATCTCGGAGGTCTTCTCCAGCCTTAACGGTTGTATGATCATTGCAAGGGGGAATGGATCCAAACTGAAAGAGAGTAGATTTAGATCAGATATTGGGAAGAAATTCTTTACTGTGAGGGAGATGAGGCACTGGGACAGGTTGCCCAGAAAAGTTATGGATGCCCCATCCTTGAAAGTGTTCAAGGCCAGGTTACATGGAGCTTTGAGTAACCTGGTCTAGTCAAAATAATCCAGGACAACTAACACCAAAGGAATACTAATTATTTCTATCATGCTTTTACAGCAGCAGTATCAAAGTGCCCTGTTTTGGGCTGACAAAGTAGCCTCACTCTCTCATGGTAAGTTGTTGCTTTCTGCTTTGGTTTTTTGTTAACTTCTTTCTGATAGTGTTATGGTTTGGTGGTTTTGTAATAAATAATTAGATAAATATTGAAGCTTTGAGTTTGGTGAAAGTGTTTTTGTGATCTTTGGAATGCTATTTTCCCAGATCATATTCTCTTCCTTTTGAGCTTTGTATTAAAATTAACGTTTGGCCAAACCTTAAGGTTTGCCTACCTTAAGAAAGAAGAAAAAAAAGCAAGAACTACAAGAAACCATGGAGGTTTCCTACAGGGCTTGCAGTTGCCCTGGATGACAAGTAGAGTGCAGACGTACAAAGGAATTTGATGCTGATTGCCTGTGTCTGCCTATGGCCATGGGCCACAAATGATTCTGGTGGCTTGATCCTACAAAAGCTTTGGTTGCCTATAAAGTAGGTACTAAGATGTGCTTCTGCAATCATAACTTCAAGCTGCAGAAGTCTAGTGCTTTCACTGTTGTTAGATTCCCACTGATTTTTTTTTTGAGAAAGACTATTTTGTGTCCCACAGCAGGGTAAATCGCAGCCAGTGTTTTATCAGATCTGTGTCATTGTATCGCTATCTCCTTATCGTGTCACACCTCTAGAATGACATTCTTTGTATTCACTGTCCAGTGCACTATCTAATGTCTTCAGAGTTAAAATCTGATTATTTTTTCATTTGAATCTCTTAATGATAGATAGGTTTATACATATTTATATATAAAAAATAAAACTTTATTACTCATTAGGATGCTAGAACAGGGGAAAAATATGTCTCTAGTGAAGCAAAGGTGAATATTCTGTATGAAAGTGTTTAAAGACACATTGTAAATTAATGGGGTTTAATTTGTTCTTTTATTTTAGAGGAACCACAAGATATCTACTGGTTGGCCCAATGTCTTTACCTAACAGCTCAGTATCACAGGGCAGCACATGCCCTTCGATCGCGCAAGTTGGATAAGGTAAGTCATTTTAAGTCAAAGACGGTTAGCTCTCTTCTAAACCTCTGCTGCTAACCACAGGGACTTCACCATCAGATGGTAATGTTTGTGGGAAAAGTGATGAAAAAGCCTGCATGATGTAGTTTATAGGGCCCTGTGTTCAGTCGGTCAGATTGAAAGTGTTGTCCCCAGATACGGTCACAGAAGAGAGAAGGGGTCCAAGGGTGTAACTGCAGCAGGTGTGGGAAGGTGGAGTGCAACATCACATGTTGTTTCAATTGTCCTTCCACTCTGATAATGAGTAATGAAGGCAAGAGTGAAACAAGTGTCCTTTGACGGTTTAGTTGTTGAGAAAATGTTACAGATTTAGTCATATTGATCAGGAAAGACTTTTTTTTGGTGGCGAAATGGATGAAGAAGCCATAGAAGTGAAAAAGAAGAGCTGCAGATGGAGTCTAGCGGTGTAAGCAAACGTGCTCTCTCTTTATAACTGTTATGTATGAAACTTCTCTTCCAGTTGTATGAAGCCTGTCGCTACCTTGCAGCTAGATGTCATGTGAGTACACATTGTAACCACTACTGGAAACAAACCAAACTAAATAAAAGACACATCTTGGGAAGATTACCTGGCAGGCAGAGTAGATGTTTACGTTCATTGGAATAACAGGTTTAAATTTTGTGACAGTAAAGATTTCATTCTTTAACTTTCAGTATTGTTACTGTAGTATCCATTCTGGTACTACTCTGAAGAAACCCAACTAACCTTTTTTCCAGGAAATACTCCTCTAATATTTTGTGAGGGAAGAATATGAACTGTTTGTCTCATGTCTTCATGTTTACACTTTTAATTGGTTGGTTGTTATCTGACCAGAGGAGATGTGATTTATGGTTGTATGACTATAGTTAGCAGCTTTATACTTCTGTATAAAATGAGATACATAAGAAGTGAAATGCAGTGCTTTCACAGAGACAGCTGAATCAATTGGTAGATTAAATATAGAAATTTCAACTAGAATAATGTGCAGCTTATAGAATTAAGGTGATGGTAGTTTATTAGACCTGTATTAACCATTTTTAGGAGCATATCTGTTTCTCCAGTTGCATAATGCAGAATAATAGATTTTTCTGTAGGTGCTCATTTTATAATTTTTTGCATATTATAGGTGACCAGTAAAAAGGTTGACTGCAATTATAAAGTGACATGTGGCCAAATAAGAATATGCATGCGTGAAAAACTTGCTGATAAAATTATAACTGGTTGTTAGAATCTGTGCCTTTGAAACATGGTACTGTGTTTATTGGTACTTTATGTATGGATTTTTCAAAACCCAGCCTTGTTTTTCATATGTACCTGTTCGGTTAGTATGCTGCAAAAGAGCATCAACAGGCCCTGGACATTCTTGATATGGAGGAGCCAATCAACAAACGACTTTTTGAAAAGTACTTGAAGGATGAAAGTGGGTTGAAAGATTCTGCCACAGACTGGGAGATGTCACAATCCTCTGTAAGTGACATTATTTAAACAAATATTTTTATAGCTGAGAAAAAAAAATGTGTGAAGTTAGAAAGTGATTTTACAGCTGTATGAATCTGAAACTGCATTTAAGCTTTCTTTGTTGGATAACGTAATTTTCAAAAATGCTGAGTTATTCTTTCAGTCACAATTCATCTGTTAACTTGTCTGGAAGTAACTTGGTTTGCAAAAATGAAGATGCTTTTCAACACCTTTCCATAAATTATTTGAAGACACTTTGAGGAACTTCATGATCTGGCATTGTTTTTTAGTGTTTTATCTCTGTGCTGCAATTTCAGTCTTGATAATGTCAGCCACCATTTCTTTCAATTGGTCTGCAGGTTCTGAGATAACAAAGCAAGTTTTCTTCTCCTCTGGTTATTTCTAATGAAATACTTCATAATCACTGAAGTGTTGTTCTCAGTGGAACATTTTTGGATCACACTTGTGAAAATTATGTGACGTGAAGTTTTTGAAGCTCAGTGAAAAAGTCCTGCATAGGCACACAGCTAAAAAGGATTGGTACCATGTGTAGGCTGAAGGATCTATGAAGAGTCTTTAGTTCCAGAGTGACAAATTGAAATTTATTAGCTGAAACTACAGTGAGGATGATGAGCAGGTGGTATTTTCCCTGTAAGACTGAAGTAGCAAAGTGGGTTAAATCATTGATGTGAACTGATTTTAAATGCTGATATAATGGTCTTAAAGAAGAAGTATTTTAGGTTGAGTGACTGTGGTGCCTCTATTTAATGGATATATTTAGGCAAAGGAAGAAGTCCTCAGCTTTAGCTGTTCCTTCCTACTCCATGTTTCATGGTACTCCATTTTTTTGGATGGCTAATTATTGAAGTAAATTTGGAAACTCTTTTGACTGTAAAATAATCCAGCCAAAAAAATTGACTTTGTCAGTCTTTACCTTCAGAAATGCTTGAGATAACATAGTTCACTAATAAGAGAATGGGTTTGACTTGCCAAAAGAGAGAACTATTGAAAGGGGTTACTGCCAAAAGAAATAGTAGATTGAACTTTTCCCTAGTTTGCAGTGGGGCAGGTTCCAGGCTGAGTGACTCATATCTGAGCTGGTTACAGTGTTACTGCTTTAGCAGCTTCCCTGAGGTGTATTAGTTGGTGATGCCTTTCAGTTTCTGGTGTAGGGACTCCTGAGAGAGTTGCGTCTGTTTGCCTGGCACTAGAGATGGGTAATGTGCTCTTTCTCTTTGACTGACATTTCTGTGGCCTTCTGACAGAACCGAATACACGTCTAGGGAATTTTGAAAGATGGTATTATTAGATATATTAGCACAATTGTGCTAATAATAATCTTTCACTGCTTTCATTTCTGGAACGTGTGTTTTGGATTGAAAGGAGGGATACATTATTGTGCTCAGAAGAGCTGAATCTGTTGATTTGGCCTTTTCCATTTCTACTATGGTCATCGTTGTCTTGCCTTAAATACATAGTTTAATGGTCAACAAAGAAGTGTATTGCTTTTGGAAGTGACAATGAAGGAAAGTATGAAGGAAATTTAGTATAATAAGCTGCAACTCAGTATCAGAGAGCTGGGTGTCAGAAGCAGAAAAGTTAAACTCTGTCTTCCTATTACTTATTTCAAGCATGTTTTTGTTTGGCAGTAGATAACCTGACAGAGCATTCTTTTGAAATTTTTTGAGATAGCAGAGACAATTTTTTATTTAAAGGCAGCACTAGAAAACGAGGTTCTATCGTGCATGAAATGCTTTTTGCTTTCCAGGGAGCCTATTTGGTTAGTGCTCCAAATGAAACTGCAAACATTGATTCAGTCTTTGACCTCCAGTCCTGCTTTTCCACCAGATCAAGAGCTCTATATGCCTTTTGCGAGGGAAGATCTACGATGCTTTGGATAATAGAACCCTGGCAACCTACAGCTACAAAGAGGCCTTGAAGCTTGATGTTTACTGCTTTGAAGCATTTGATCTTTTAACATCACACCATATGCTGACAGCACAAGAAGGTCTGGATAAAAGTATTTCTCAAGTACAAGTAAAATTTACCTGCTTTCTCAATACGTGTTTTGCTAGATAAAAATTAATAAGACAAGTAACAGACTTCAAAATAATAATTCAAATAATAGAAAATGTATGAAATGAGTGAAAATTTCTATCTGCGCAAATTTGCATGTGAACTTTTTTATTTTTCAGTCTTGAAAGAAACAAAGTAGCCCAGCTGTCCTGTTTGTTAGCTCCCAAAGCTCCCGTGCTCTTTGCCCAGCCTAAACAATGTTTTATCCTGTGTTCTCAACTTCACAGGCTTTGAATCCATGAAAGCCTACTGATGTTTGTTCAGTTACAGTAGCCATTGTTTAACAGAGCCTTCTGAGTGATAAAATTTGACATGCAGAGTATGTTAAAACAGTGGTGTGTTATCTTTATTAAATTTTATTTAAAAGTGTGGAGGGAAAAACAAAGAATTCAATCTTAATTTCCTGAATTAATAGTATTATCTGTTTCAGTGTATCTGTGCTGTTATCTTCCTTGTAGTTGGGATGAGCATTAAAAAATTCTTTACATCTTTAAGTTCTTAAAACGTGAGGTCTTGCTGCTTCTTCTGTAGTATGACCACTTGAATTTTTTTTAATTCTTACAGAAAAAGAACTTCTTGAATCTCTACCTCTTAGTAGACAATGTACAGAAGAAGAACAGGAATTGCTTCACTTTTTGTTTGAGAATAAATTGAAAAAGGTAAATCCCAAAACTGACTAAGCTGGAGAATTGAAAGTCTTGACTTTGGGTGTAAATTTTCTTGTATCGCATTTATTCTGAACTTTGAGATAAATAAGGGCTTTGTAATTTTAGCTATTTTAAAATTTTTCATACTGTAGATACCACTCTATGAAGTAGTATAACAGTTTTCTGTAGCCTTGTCTTCTGGTGTGACAACTTTAAATTCTCGTGTTTTTTAAGCTTTATTTCTTGAGAAACTTCTAGGTGGGGAAAAAGAACATTAATAATGTAGACAAAATGTCAGTGACCTGAAAATATTAGGATACAGCAACATCATTCCAGACTATTTTTTTCCAAAGATAATGTGAGAGTACTGAAAACCAACTATATATTGCTCAGTATTAGCTTCTTCAGCTTGTGCTTAAGCTACTGACCATGGCAAAAATGTTTCATGTTCTAAATGAGCTTTTAAGTACATTATAAAGAAGCATTTTACCAAATACTTGATTTATGGACTTTTAGTTTAAAAATAAAGATTCTAAGGACTTTAATGCTTCTTAAATATTCTTTTAGCACTAAAAATATTAATACTTACACCATCTTATTTTTAGATTGTTTTTTGTTTCACGTGATGTTTGTTTTGTCTTTCAGTATAATAAGCCCAGTGAAACACTGATTCCTGAATCAGTAGATGGTCTCCAGGAAAACCTAGATGTGGTAGTATCCTTAGCAGAAAGACATTATTATAACTGTGACTTCAAAATGTGTTACAAGCTTACTTCAGTGTAAGTATACAAGGGAACTTTGAGGTTTTTTTCTCATGTGGTGAAGTGTAATGATTTTGCCTGGACTTACAGCCAATATTGTTGTTCAATGGATTGACATACATAATTTCATATGTATTTCAGTGTATATATGTTACGTATGTTTCACATATTTAAAACACGTCGTTTGTGTCTGGCAAGACGTTATTTTTATAATATGTAGCAGAAGTATTCAGAGCAAAACTCCACTTAATCAACACTGTGCTGCACTTTCCTTCATCCATCCTCTTCCTTTCTCTGGTACCTTCAGTGTTGTGTGCTTTCTACCTACTTGTTTGGCCTTCAGAATGAAGAGGTTTGAATTAGTTAGTTAGGAAGTATGATTTCTCTGGCTGACTAAAAGTTATGATGTTATTAATAAAAAGATACTATTAATTTTAAAACTTAGCATGTTACTTCTAATTTTGATGGGCCAACTGTTTATCAATTGTTGTATAGCCCAGGCATACAGTGCTGCTCGGTTGTCAGGTGGGTCAGAACACCACCTTGGTTTGCTTCTGAGCTACGGTAAATCTGAACACAGGGTTGTGTTTCTGAATGCCACAGGAAATGAAATTCTACAGCTGAGCAAAATGTGATTCCTAAGGCACACTGCCTGGTGCTGAGCTCAGGAAGTTGAGGACTATTACTTGAAAATTGCTGTCAATATATATGGAAAAGAGGAACAGAAATGTTGTTGCTTGCTGTCAGCTGGTTAAAATTGAAGTGACCTGCAAAAAAAGTGCGTTGTATTCTAATGTTCTAATTGTATATTCAGCTTGACAGAATTTTCTGTTATCCTCTTTTGTTAAGCCAAATTAATTGTTGTTTTTCTGGTCTGAAGAAAGCCTTTATTATGCTGTTAATAGTTTTCTTACTGCCTGAAGTGGTAATTAACTGCAACATGACGTACTATAAAAGCAGCTTCCGTATAATACATTAAATTTTTTGAAATGTGCTTGGCAAATTTTGTTTTGATTTTTTTTTTCCAGAGTGATGGAAAAAGATCCTTTCCATGCAAATTGTTTACCTGTACATATAGGGACACTTGTGGAGCTTAATAAAGCAAATGGTAAGAAACTCAACATTTTAATATGCGTCAATAGGATACTGTAAAGCCTCAATTTTAATAAAGAATTAAAGATGCCAAGAAATTCCCTTTTGTACCATCTGAAACATTACATATATTTTTCCTCCTACCTGCAGTTTCAAGAAAACAGTAACTGGAAAAGAAGGGAATTTCAGAGCTGGCAGCAGGATCAGGGGGAAGTAGTTGTGCAGAGTCCTTATTCATTCATGGTCATGAGTGTCACTACCTCTTAACCACTGGACTGTGTAGCCAGGAGGCTAGTGAGCTACACTGCCTCATTCCTGTGGTTTGGTTTCTGTTTCCAGGTGATCTTTGTAGCCTATCTGGCTGTACTTTTTCTGCTCAATGATAGATCATATTAATTTAAACCAGAAAGCATTCTTTAGCAGTTGTGTTTGCTTAGGTGGACATGCTTATTCTGTGTTAGAAAAAATTCTGGACTCTCCTTGCCTTTGTTGTCGTGGAGGCCTCACTTTAGTTCAAACAAGTTGATAATCAGGCAACACCTTTGTTGGAATTACAATAATAGCTTATTTGCAGCTGAGGTGTTTTTTTCTTATTTCAGATTGCATATAAACATCCAAATCAAAGCCAAGCGGAAAATACAATAAATAGAGCTCATTTGATGTGCAGGCTCACAGAGGATGGTGCATTAAATGTATGCAAATAGGTCATTAGGTGTACTAGTAATTCTTTGTGATTAGTGACTGTACTTCTCAGTTATTTTAGAGTTAACTACGCTTGAAAATTGGGCCCGTGAACTGATTGTTCTAAGTCTGCGTCAAGAAGCGTTCTGTAAATATGTTGGTTTTTTGTAAGCCAGTTTTAATATTTGATTTTTCTGGAGCTTAGAATTGATGCAAAGTGCTCCAGGACAATCTCATCAGTTTAAGAGCACTATGCTCTGAAAAAATAGAAATTTTACATACCAGAGTGCTATTTCTATTGAACTTGCATAGGCAATAGAATTGTTACCCTGTATCTCATTACTGCTGCTATTGTTAGAATATCTGTATTAAGTTATTCCAATAAGTAGAATTATTTTTATTAGAAAAGTAAGCACTTGGAATTATTCTAAATAATATAATAATTTATTTGCTTTTGTCCTATTTTCAGCATATTAATGCACAGGACTCTGCTTTGAAATGGAGCTAGCCAGTATGTTATACCTTTTAGATGTAGGAAGTTCAATAGTGTTTTACCTTGACAAGGTACATTCAAGTGTAATACTACAGGCATTTATTTTAATGTATGTTAATGACCTAAGTTGTTGCAGAATTCTTAAGGGGTGGGAAGTATAGCTGCTTCTGTGTGTGCTGTGAAGACTTATGGGTTGTTTTGGCTGGGTTATTTTAGTTAATTGCAAAACTGAATCTATTTTGAGTCAGTTTGAAGCATTACCACTATACAAAACATTTTTGTTTACTTGTGGATTAATAAGTTTGGAAGTTCTGAATGTTTTGTATGGAAAGCTAAAAGACTTGAAATTTCTTCATGTTTTAGCATGTTTTAATATTCTTTTCTTGTTTCTTCCCACTATGTAGAGCTTTTCTATCTTTCTCACAAACTGGTGGACTTGTACCCAAATAATCCTGTAAGTTGTTCTAAGCCTTCATTGCCAGGTAGTTTTTTTTAGATGAAAGCACATAGAAGTTGTAATGTAATAGTTTGAGCAGTAGAATTCAAAGTATGTTTCTGGATGAAGCTTGTAAAAATGGCTCACTCCTTTTCTATGCATTGAAATTTTCTTATACTAAGGTTCTTTTTTTAAAACTAAGTACCTGTAAAAGGTATTCAGTGCGAGTTATTTACTCTGAATAATAATTTAAAACAAATGCTGCAGTAATAAAAATCTACGTGTCTCTGAGAAACCTTTTCCAGTGTTTGATCACCTTCACAGTGAAAATTAGTTTTCCTTGTGAAGTTCTCATGTTACAACTTGTACCCATTGCTTCCCATCCTACCACTGCACCCCTGAGAAGAGTCTGGCTCTGTCTTCTGTATTCCCTGTCATTAGATAAATGAAGATAGCAATAAGCTTCTCACTTAGTTCTCTCTTTGTAAGGCTGAACAAGCCCCAGTTAGAGTTACATGCCAGCAGTTCTAGTTTGTCTGTATTAAATAATTTGAAGAGCTGACTGCTATTTGAGTGAAAATGTTCTTCACTTCTTTAATTATTATCTGTTCCTCTCTTTTGATGTTTTAATAAAATGACTGTGATATTTGATTTTACTTTGTAGGTGTCATGGTTTGCAGTAGGATGCTACTATCTCATGGTTGGCCACAAAAATGAACACGCTAGAAGATATCTCAGGTAGTTTTTTTTTCTGTTGCTCATTTGCTAAATAAGTATTTAATATTCATATTGTTTGTAAGTTCATAAACAGAATCCTCAATAAACTGATTACTAGTACAATACCCCTTTTGTTGCCACCCTGTTTCTGATATAGCAATTTAGATCTCATTCATCTAGATACTTTTAAAATTATGCAGACTTTTGTGGTATCTTGTTGGGCAGTCACCTGTCTGTTATGGGCAGGTCTAGTCCCTGCCAAGCTAACTGCAGCTAGGTAATCAGGCCTCAGTTCTTAGTTCAAGGACGCTCAGGTGTTCTCCCATGCTCGTGTTTTGTATCTCAGAGGGAAGAATTAGATAGAAAATTGTGACATTTGGCTGTCTAGTTCCTTTTTCTGTGCACAAGCAACCATGGACTTCCTAAGGCTGGTCAATGCTCTTTTCTCTATGTCTCTGTATGTAGTGAATATCAACACTGGAGAGCAGTGAGACTTTGCTGTGAACTAGGGCATTTGTTTTGGTGCTGTAAGCTTAAACTGAGAAGGCGTAAATCAACCTGTAAGACTTTAATTTTTCTTCTTGAGACTTTTATAGACAATAAAGGTAAAGATGGGTTAGTAGTTTAGACTTTTTAAATGCCTGGTTATTATTGTTTAAATTCCTGACAAGTATCACTGTGAAATTCTTTAAGAAGCTGTCCTGAGTGACGTAGGTGGTTTTGGTGATGAAATAAAAAACATCTTTAAATCTATGAGCATCCTTAGCCAGGAAGAAAGGGTCTATAGATGTGTTGAAGAGAAAAACAAAAAACCTCACAAACCAAACAAACATCAGAATTCAGAGTAGTTCTGGCAAAAAGAAAGTATTGTAAAAGTGAAATAGTAACAAGAAGTTTAAACTTTTTGGAAAAGAATGATACTGTACAGCTAGCAAGGCTAGGGACAAGTGTGGGCTGTGTAGTGGTTTTCAGAAAAGAAACTCGAAGACACGCTCGAGTACCCAAGTATCTTTCATTGCTGTCATGGGTGGCAAAATGCAAATGTCTGAATATGTGAAGTTTTGTCCCAGGAGACAGAGAACAAAACGTTTTCTAGGAGCTGTGATGAGAAATAATGAGTTTAACTGTGACAAACAAAATTTAGATTAAATTTTAGGAAAAAGTGAAGTGTTTAAGCACAGTAAGCAGTAGAATGGATCACTTGTGAAACATGTAAGATCTCCATGTCAAGAAGCATTTAAGAAATGACTCACTTGTCATGAGCTGTTTAGTTACAAATGTCCTTGCCTTCAGACTCAGAAAATAATCTACACAGCTTTCTAGTGGTCCTGGCAAGTCCATATTTCTGTAAAGACTCCAGATTACAGTTTTGATGCCAAGGTTGCAGTTTTCAGCTCAAGACTTGAGTGACATTTTGTATACTTTTCTGGTACATGGGCCTGTGATTTGACAAATCCTCCTCTTCTTCGAGACTAGCACAATTATATGCAAAACACAATTCGGCCTAAGTGTGTTCATTTGCTATTGTCATATCCTGCTTGTAAAACTTAGATTTTCTAGAATATACTTATTTTGAAATTTATAGCTAGGATTTTGCAATACATTATGATTTCTGTATTTTGTTTATGTTTTCTGTATTTTTGTGTATTTGTATTATGTTTTCTGTATTTTACTCAATTCACCTACTATATCTTTGTTTCTGTTCGATAGGATCAAATAATTCTGCTGTCCATGAACAGTAGTAGAAATAATACAATAATGAAATCATGAAAATATGTGAAACTTCTAAGTGCTAAATAGTTTGAACTTTTAAAATTAACTTTTTTTACCATTGATCATTACAGGTGATTTCTTAACAGATAGCTAACTGTGTGGCATAGCCTTGCTATCAGAGCAGTCAACTGAGGCAGATGAAATTTAATTTCAGTTGTGTTTGCTTGTGTTTTAGCAAAGCCACTACACTTGAGCGAACCTATGGACCTGCATGGATAGCATATGGGCATTCATTTGCAGTTGAGAGTGAGCATGACCAAGCAATGGCTGCATACTTCACAGCAGCACAGCTCATGAAAGGGTATGTGTAATTTCTCATATTCAGGAATATCTATATCCATAGATAGTGTAGAATACTGACTTATGACATAGTAGCAGTGCATTTGCAATAATTATCTGTTAGAGAACACAGGAGAAAAAAACCCCAAATAATTTAATACTCTGCCTTTAGCTGCATTATTTGTGATTACTGTTGTGATTGTGTAAGTTCTAAAGTCAAGATTTATATTTAGGTAATCTATGTTCTACCTGACAGTTCTCTGAAATTTGTGAATCTTGGTTATCACACCAGGTTATCAGCTGCTATATAGTAGTATCTTGAACAGCTCTTTCGTGCTGTGGGGGAAGGTTGTAAAATGAGTCATGGACTAACCACATCATGCTGCATATAAAACTATTGTATTTGATTGTGGTTATTGGCAAATCTAATCCCTTTAATTATTGCTTCTTCCATAATCTATTTTTAAATTAAATGTATGAAGGAAACTTGGGGGAAAAAACCTCAGAACTAACTTAAACACTGAGAAAATACATCTAATTCCAGAGCAGGTTATAATTATGTACTGGAGTTCAAATTCTTGTCAATAACTAACAGGGACGTAAAATCTTTTAAACTTCCCCATAGGTTAATAAATAGTCTGTTTAAATCAGCTTTTACTCAGGCAAACACAATTGGCATTTCTTTATAGTTTGTGACTCCGTTCCTAGTAACCACACAAAAACAAACATGCAGTTTCATTTATGGTTTTTTAGGTGTCATTTGCCGATGCTCTATATTGGACTGGAATACGGTTTGACCAACAACTCCAAGTTAGCTGAACGGTTTTTCAGCCAAGCGTTAAGCATTGCACCTGAAGATCCTTTTGTTATGCATGAAGTTGGAGTGGTAGCATTTCAAAATGGAGAGTAAGCTTGCAAAATAGGATTAAATACTATCTTAAGCATGAATTAGTCTGATGGGTAATGTGCCAATATAAGTACTAAAGTACCTATTTTCAACCTACTTTTGGCTCTAGTTTAGGGGTGCTTACCCTAAGCCCTCGCTTTCTACATTGTTCTTGTTTATGATTGCACAAAGACAGAATTAATACTTGAGGAGCATGCAGAAATCAATATTATCTTCTGTGTGCCTGTCATTGTGTAGTTGCGTGCTTGAAAAAGGCATCTGTCTGCACACACACTACAAAATTTTGTACAACAAAACATTTTGTGAGCTTAGAAGGTTCCAAATATACTCTGGGGAAAAAATTAACAGGTATATGAAGTGTTTGGTCAATGTTTTGATTTTTCTAATTTTGTCATGTTAGCTCTTAGGACCACAATGCAAAATATAGCCAAATGTAAATTACTGTATTTTACATCTAATTCCACTCATATGATGAAATAACGTCAAAGAAATCTTCCTTGTACTACAGTTTTCTCTTACTGTTGATGAAAACTCTTCACTAATTTGCTTTTTTTTCCTCCCCACCCCCTCAATTCTTAGCTGGAAAACTGCAGAAAAGTGGTTCCTTGATGCACTGGAAAAAATCAAAGCTATTGGAAACGAGGTATTTTTCCTAATAACATACAGGATTATAAACTTGTAAAACTCCAGGGAATTCTGTAATATCTTGTGACAATGTATGTTTTGCTTATTTTAATATAAAATCAATACATTATAAATTTGACTTTAAAACTTGGACCATCCACTTGTAATTGTGTGTGTTGGGTTTTTAGATGAGAATTGTAACACATCATCTTCAGTGCTACAGGAAAAGACAAAAAGTATGTTTCTGTATGAAATTAAAATAAGCATTGACTGGGAAGTGAAATCCAGATCTTATTCTCAGTCTTGGGTCTTAGCGGAACAATGGCTCTTGGCCCGAGGGTGGAACTGGGTACACATGTGAAGGTGCTTTCTGCTACCCTACATATTAGCCATCTCTTGAATGATTTCGGCTTTTGTGTGATCATAATCCTGTAGGTATGGATTTGTTTTCTTTCTACTGGATAGAGACACTGAGCACCAATGGGCTCAGGGATGCTTAACTAACTTTCCTTAAATTAATCAAAATAATAACTAGCAAAAGGTTTGTTGTGAAGTGTAGTTCAGGTGCTTTTGTGAATCAAAAGTCGACCATTACAACCCTGATTCCTCATGCTGGAACACACAAATAATTGTGTACCTATTGCCAGTGCTGGTTATTTGTGTGACATCATCATGTCTAAAGGAACATACTGTACTAGAGAAACTCCAGACGCTTTAATGGAAGCAGTACCACCTTGTGACAGGCTTCTTGTGAATTTTAAGATAGGTTTTCTCATTTTTTAGCTTAAATTTAGTGAATGAGGACACCACCTCATGCTTCTGTGTTAACAAAGCATCTCATGTCAAGATAAGGAAATTGCTTCTAGAAACCAAAAATCTTCCTGTGGACAAGGCATGTATTTACTAAAACAAACTGCACAGACACTAATTTATATGCTCGCCAATATATAAAAGGGCTTGTTCTGCTTTAGTTAAAGCTGTAATGTTGTTCATGGAAATGCCATAAGTTTTGTAGACCAGACTTAAATTTATGTGTATGTATAAATTCTTTTCTGTGTGGCATTTTTCTTCTTTATTGAGAAGTAATAAATATCAGCAATCTGTAAACACACGAACATCTAGAATTATAGTGAGAAACACCTAAAATAACTACGGACGCAGAATATAGTATTCTATTATTATAAATCACAAATTCAATATGCAAAAGCCCAAATTATTTTTAATTTCAGTAAAAAGCATTTTAAGGATTTTGTTGGCTCAGATTACATTGTGTTCCTCATAAACGAGCTAATTTATTTAGAGCAGATGAAGTTAGACCATGGAGAACACAGCAAAAAGACCTTCATTATTTATGATTATTTTACAAATACCTAATCTGGGGAAGTCTTCAGTGCTCCTAGCTGAGACTTGACATGATTTTTTTTTTACTTAAATAGAAGACAAGATGTTTTATTTGCATCCAAGTTTTAATATCACTGACCTTTTAAAGAAATTTAATTGGCTTTGGGGAGTGGAAAAAATAGAAAAATGAATTATTGAATAAAGGTTTTGAGCTTAAATGTGTGTTTTGTAAAGAATTAAAAATGTTCCTGATACTTTTCTTGGCCATAAATAAAGTGCTGTATTCATTTGTATGTTTGGGGTTTTTTTAAGTAGACAAAATTTAGGTAAAGTCTGAGAAGCTGCCGGTATTGAACTGTTGCATTATTTTGCAGGTAACAGTTGATAAGTGGGAGCCTTTATTGAACAACTTAGGACATGTCTGCAGAAAACTCAAGTAAGCAGAGACTACTAAAAGCTACATTTTTCTGTAATGCTGCACAAATTTCTCTCTCATTTATATCAAGATTATGTACCACATGAGAGCAGTGTAGAAGTGCCCTACATAAAGAAAATTCCCTAAATCAGCTTGTGAACATAAATGCATTAATTGCCCCTTATACCCCATTTACTACACGCAAGTTAAAATCCTTAATATAAAAGCCTTTCCCTAATTATTGATTGTTATTAGAGAATTGATCATAGACATTTAGATCTTTGTATGGGTATGAATTTTAACTGTCTACTGTCCCAGTCCTCACATACTGGAGTATGTCCACTGATTTAATTAACATAAAGGTGGTTTTGTGTTAATTAATTGCTTGGTTTAATACTTGCTTTTCTTTATTGAAGTGAAATATTCAGTGACATCAACACAGCAAGGAAATAATGATTCATGTTTTTTTAGAACAAAACTATTTCATTTCATGTTTCCATTCCATGAACAGAAAAAGTGCAAAGCTTTAACAGTTTTAACATAGAGATGTGTTTTGTCATTAATTACCTTAATCTGGCTTTAACCAGTGTTTTCTTTTATTCAAACAATGACATATTTTTGTTGTTGCTTTTTAGTGTCATGGTTTTAATTGCCCAATTGGTGTATACTGTAATTTTTTTTCAAAACTGCTAATGAGAATGTGATTATGATAGATGAAAGTTGTACTTCTGCTTTGGCTTTGGTAGTAATTGTTTTGTGCTTGAATTGCCAATTAATCTTCATTATGAAATAAGGACATGTAATAGTTACTCCGTGTGCCAAGATCAGACAAAAGGCAGTGCTTCTGGAATCTGTTTATAATTGCAGGTTTTGTTCAAATATTTGTTTTGCTTATAATTACTTTTGTATTTTTTTTTAATTTCTACAGTAAGTTAGTAACTGCTCACATCACGCCTTGTACAAGTTGCATTGTAGCATTTGTTCAGAAATCAAACCTAGTATATTTTTGCATTCTTGTAAACCATCTTTCAAGACAATCAATTTGAGAATTTAGGCAGCTGTACGTATGCCTTGAAAACTTAAAAAATAACTTAGTAGTGTTTGTAATACATGATATGGCTGTTATGAAAAATCTTACTGGATATATGTCTACTCACTGATATTATGTCGTTGAAATTTGAAAGCAGCATATTAGAATACAGTGGTAGTCAATTGGACATGTAAATACTATCAGTGAAAATAAAGTTGCAATCATCCAAAAGGTTTGTGCAGCAAGTGAACAGTTGCATAATTTTTCTGCCTCAGTTGTTACTTGATGCCCTCTAACAACTTCATGTGTTGCTGTTTACATAATTTCATTATCACTATAGTCATTAAAATCTGTTGTGAGTAGGCGATTGCTATTTTCTTTTTAACAATATGGAACTAGGATGTCAAATGTGACAATTTAATTTCTCAGAGTAATGTCATAGTGTACAATTAATCCTTGTTTTATAAAATAACAAATGTAATAATCCATCTAATTAATAGATAATTTTCAAAGAAAGGGTGACTGGTATTTGAAAGAAATTATGGGTATGTGTAAACCTTCTCTTCTGATAGAGAGGACAGCAAAATGGAATTGACAAAAGTACCAGTGTATGCAGCACGCGCTTGTGAAATTTCTGCCCAGAGAGCTTTTCTCAGTTTGAATGATGTGTGATTTAGTCTCATATTGCCCATCGCTCCCCTAGGGAGGCAAATGAGAGCTACAGAAAGCAAGCCAACGTTATAATGAGCAGCATTAAGCATCTAAAGCAATTTACCATATCAAATGGCTAAGATCATCTCCAAATGGGGCCTCCTGTAGGCAGCTGTTTTGCTGCATAAGGAGAACAATGATTTCTCAATTACACTGGGGAAGAAAATTGTCAATATCCATGAATCTTTTGTACATTCTATTATGTTCAGAGTATAAAGCAATAATTTTTACGTTCTGGCACAATTGTGTTCCACTTACTAATCAATCTTCTGTATTTAACCCTAACAGGAAGTATGAAGAAGCACTGGAATACCATCGCCAGGCTCTAGTATTAATTCCTCAGAATGCTTCTACTTACTCTGCCATTGGCTACATACACAGCCTGATGGGCAACTTTGAAAGCGCAATCGACTATTTTCATACGGTATGTAACTGGCTTTGATTAAAGTGCTGGTCATAGCTTCTGTTATTTACTTGTTTCATTCTGGCTTGGGTTTGGAACAGAGAACTAGCGTTTTTTCCAGCCTCCAAATTAGTGTTTATTTTTTAATATTTTATCTTTTTTTAATATGTTCTTAAGTTTTCTATTGATTAAGTAAAAAAAAATGGCCTCTTTGGCAAACTTTGACAGTCATAATTGCAAATTACATTTTTACATACATAAGCTTGTCATGCAGCTGAAATAATTTTAAATACTACCAACCAGTGCCTTCAAGGAGAAATTTTACAGTAAGTGAACAGCAACATATGTTGCATCTCATGATTTGTGAAGGCTTCTCTGTCTGTATTTATACACTTTTCTGGTGTAGTGTTAGTGCTTTGCTTGCTCACTACTTCAGCCAGTTCATGTGACAGTGTTAGATATCTGAGTTGTGCAGTATTTTGCCTTTATAGTGCACTGTGGAACAACTAAGCAACATACTGAAACATTGCAGACTTAAGATGTAAATTTGCTACTGTTCTATTGGCTACTAAATACCTTTTACTGTTTTGGGTTTTTTAATAGGCCCTCGGTCTCAGGAGGGATGACACCTTTTCAGTCACAATGCTTGGGCATTGCATAGAAATGTACATTGGTGATTCTGAAGCCTACATTGGTAAGTATGTAACTTATGTCACTCGTAAGGTCATCGAGTCCTTTGAGAGGAGTGTTATTCTTATGTCAAGAAGGACTGGCTACCACTACCTTGTTAACTTACAAAGTAGAGTATGCTTTTGTTTGGGATTTTTTGTTGTTTTTAATTAATGGCTCAATGATTCAGAATTTAACAGCAATTTTAGATGACCACTGTTTTTTGTGAGCATTATGACTGTAAATTCTTACCAGCATAAAGAAAAGAAACGCTTTGTCATTGAAGGTGTTGATGGTTTCTTTTATAGAAAATATTGATTTGTGGCAGCTTAGACACCAGAGGTGAAAACGATCAAATAGAGATATGGAAATCAGAGCACTGATGCCAATGCTGCTGTAGAGCAAGGCATTTTCACCATGTCAAAACTTGGCTCTATGGAGACAGAATAAATCCTTCTGACTCCAGAAATACAGCTTTACGTAGGGTAAAAAAAAAAAAAGGGTTTGTAACACTAATACATTATGTTGCCATAGTTCTATATTTTCTATGGAAGTTTTGTGCTCCTCCAAAACAACTTTATAATGACAGAGTTTTGCTTCATTGAACTTACTGTTTTATCTGTAGTGAACACAGTTGCTGTCCTGTCAAGCATGTTCAGAAGGCTGAAGCCTTAACAGTAAAAGCCATGTGTGTTCTAGTGCTTTTCCTGCAGATTTTTTGCACAATTGAAGCAGATGTTTCTTCTCAATATTGTCTTGCTCCATATGTAGTCATTTAGCACATCTGGAAGAACCATACAGCCATGTGATATGCATTAATGCAAACCAAGCTGTGTGTAACTTAAAAAAAAGAAAAAAGCCCCTGGGAGAATTGGGAAGGGAATTAGCAATTACTTCTCATAAGAGAGTTTTGAATCTAAGTTATGCTTCTTGTATTGTGCTTTATTGAAAAAGGAGGCTGCTGGATTTTTTCAAAGCAACTCTATTCATCTTCAGTCATTAAGCAGCAACAGTTCCCTGATGATCCGAAAAGAAAGGATTATAGTAGTTTCTTTGAGATACATTTTTGGGAGTGTTCATTTGGAATAAACTAATGGTTTGTCTGCTTTCCTAGGAACAGAGATCAAAGACAAATTAAGATGTTATGACTTTGATGTACACACAGTGAAGACATTAAAGAACATAATTTCACCTCCCTGGGACTTCAGAGAATTCGACATAGAAAGACAAACTGTGGATGAAAGTGGCATAGTAACATTAGAGACGTCAAATCAAAGGAAAAGTACTGATACCAGTCGCCCATTGGAAGAAACATTTGAGATTGAAATGAATGAAAGTGATATGATGTTAGAAACATCAATGTCAGACCATAGTACGTGACCATAAATACTGGTAGAGAGTTCATTTTGTCTAAGTGTAGTATGTTTGTTTTAGCATTTTTGTTTTGGTGTTATACTTTCAAGAATTTGCTATTTTTTATATGAATTCAAACGACTGTGTACTTAACACTGGGACTTTTATAGTTTCTACATTATAAATATTCCTTTCTTGATGGATCAAGAAGACTCCACTGCATTGATGCAGGCCATATACATAGTACTGTAGTATACAGGGTACTGGCTGTTTTACACATCTGTGCATTACTGAATGTGAGTTCAGGTTTTAGACACAATTACACTTTAAAATTCAAGGGTATTGAGTGCAGAAAAGCTCGGGGAGGAGTCTCTCTTTTAACAGCAATTGCATATGCTCTCATTCTTGAAATCTGCTTGGGTTCAGGCAGTCCCATCACTTTCCTATGAGCACAAACACAGTGTAGAGAAGTCTGGTTCTGTCCCAGTGACAGTGAGAATTGTACTATGGCTTCACAGAGGGAATTAGAGGTGCCTGAGTTTTCCTTCCATATGTTAAAACATGGGGATTGGGGTCTGTGTCAAGTGTAGAATTCCATACCAATCCCATATATTCTTAGACATTAGAAAGTAAGGTGAAAAAAAAATGTTTTACTTCCTAGTTCTAAAGTACTTCACCCAAAGTTACACGTTCTCCTGAAAAATATGGGATGAGCCATGAGTCTTAAGCGGAAAAGTATCCAAGCAGAGTGTTAGAAAAATGAATCATTTAGGAAGCATATGCATTTCCTGGTCGCAGTCAGGTCTCTCTCCTTCAGTGTGGCTGGCGAAAAAGTTTATACAGAGGAGTTTCTTTTCTTTTGGAACCTGGTAGTTTGTGTGTGGTTCAGCTGACTTCTTTGAGGTAAACTGGGGATTTTTCCTGGATACTCCTGAAGACTTTACAATTAATGTGTCTCAACAGGTACTCTTATTAGGCAGGTCTCATCCTTTAAATGATCTTTTGATGGTTATTTTTACATCTGTGTTTACATATCCTGAATGATTGTAGCCAAGACCACTTCATGCATAAAGTGACAGCAAGGTTTGTTGCTGCACGCAGAGCAGCTGGAAGGATATTGTCAATAGATTCTCAAAGAGCCAAACTCGTTTTTCTCTGGAACATTATTGTTTTTAATCCAGCATATGTGAATCTAGTTTTCTAGTAAGACATCATGGCAGTTTGTACATGGAAGTTGGCAAAACAGTCTTCTAGCAAATCAGGCCTTTTTCCTACTTTCAAACATTGATATAAATCTTGCATTGTTTCCTTTTTTTCTATGTTACTACTATTTTTGTTGACAAATTAGTTTTAAAGATTGATAAAAGTTTGTATTTCTTCCTGCACTCTCCAGTTATGATCTGATGGTATGTCAGCTGTGAGGACAATATTGGTTTATGATGTTCCTGCCCTGCCTGTTAGAATCTACTTACCCCTGTGCTGCTTCCTCAGTTGTGGTAATACAAATGTTTGTGTGGTTATGTTGTTAATGAAATCAGGGAACCAGACCAGCATTTTAAAATATTTTCTAGATCTGATCAATTCCCGGATTCAAAGACAGCAAGCCGCTGCTGTATTACTTACCATCAGTGGAGCAGAATGGTAGGACTGAGAAGAAACAGATGGAATAGTGAGAATGGGCATTGCAATAAAGGCAGCATGTCATGACACTGTGCTTGACAGGTATCTGCTGGAGGTTTTTTGGCTGGCTGTTGCTAGCCTTCATTTATTTGTATTAAAAGTTACCTAGAAAGAAATGTATGCAAAGTGCCCTAGATTGTGACTTTTTTGGACATCAGAGGAATTCTTGAGATGGCTTGGCTTGGTTCCCAGCCCTTTAGGCAGCTACAGTTAGCTTAGAGCTTGTGGTTCCTGATGTGTGTCTCAGACAGGACTTTATGGAAAGTTTCTCTCTCCTCATTTCTCTTCTGTTCAATGTTTTGATTTGCTCTTGTTCTGTCTAAATCCCTGCTTTTGTGCTGGCAGCTTCTGCTTGCTCTAGCACCTCCCAGCACCTGTCTTGCTACAGTCCTACTCTTGCCTGGACTCTGCTTCCTAGATCATGCTTGGTACCTTTCTGGGTTATGATGACATCCACCCTGGCTCAAATTGAGTATTGTCCTTGTTTTCATGAGGTCTTTGGTCATTAATTTTGGCCTGACTTGACCTTAGATTCTTGATTCTTGCTTCACGTCATTGCCTCACTTGGCTTTGGCTCCTGGGTACAAGGGTCCAGGTCTATCAGGTTGGGTGTCTTATCAGTATGCCCCCAAAAGAGATATCCTTACTCTGTCCCATAACTTCATCTCTCTTGTGCAACAATCAGTCTGGTCCTGGAGTGGGAAGACGAGGGTGTTGCCTTAAAGGTTTTCACAATAGATATGAAAACCCACAACATGCTGCAAATGGCTCCAAAGGATTTGAGGAGGAAAAACACATCAGCTCAGTTGGTTAGAGCACAGTGCTGATAACACATATAATAACATATGGGCCATTCTCTTACAAATTGAACTTTATGATCCTTGTGGGTCCCACCAACTCAGAAGATTCTATGATTTCAGTTTCCTCAGCCAATGCTACCTGCTTTTATTATTCCACATCAGATCATGTTATTTCCTTCATGCTGTGAACAGCCATTTGAGGACCAACAATGCAGCAGGATCTGAAAAGTCACAAAGACCCTTTGTATTCTGATTAAATTGCAGGCATTTTTGTTCCATTTAGTTTCCGTAGCTCTAGATGAGTCTGTCCTTACTTTGGAGCTTGCCATACCTCTGCCACCAAGTCTAGGAGATGTATTCCAAGATACTCTTAGCTCACACAGGAATTTCAAGAAACTTTTTGAATCTAGAAATTGCAAAATTTGTGAATCGCAGTCTAGGACTGAATAAGCCTTGGTCTGATTGATGGGTCTGATAGAATGGTTTGGGTTGGAAGGGACTTTAAAGATCATCTAGTTCCACCTCCCTGCCATGGGGAGGGACACCTTCAACTAGTGCTATCCATCCTGGCCTCGAAACTTCCAGGGATGGGGCATCCACAACTCTGGGCAACCTGTTCCAGTGTCTCACCACCCTCACAATAAATAATTTCTCTCTTGTATCTAATCTAAACCTACCCTCCTTCAGTTTGAATCTATTCCCCCTTGTCCTGTCACTACATGCCCTCTCCAGCTTTCTTGTAGCCTCTCTTCAGATACTGCAAGGCTGCAATTAGATCACCCTGAAGCCTTCTCTTTTCCAGGCTGAATAATCCCGATGTTCTTAGCCTTTCCTTACTTCCAGACCAGTCACTGGGAAGACCAGTTTCCCCTGGAAGGTCTCAATTCATGGACACCTTGCAGGTGGGAGATTATTCTAAAGCTGTATTGGTATATACTTCCCGCGTTTTTGCCCGTTCTGCCTGTTACAGGTGACTTCCCCAGTGACTTGTCACTGCCAGAGACTGTCTGTCTGCAACTATTCATATGGCCTTATTTGATATGTTTCTCTTATTTAAGATAAATGGGATGTCAGACATCTACCAGAAATTGACAAAAGGTGTTTGACAAAAGCCATTGGGGTTGATGCAGAAGACCACAGAGGCTCTGTAGGAGCAAAAGCAGCAGCTGAAATTTGGGAATCAGAATGTTAAGGGTTGCAAGGGCCCTTAAAGATCATAAAGTCCCAACCCCGCTCTGCCATGGGTAGGGACATCCCCCACTATACTAGGTTGCTCAAGGCCTTATCCAGCCTGGGCAGGGATGGGACATCCACAGCCTCCCTGGGCAACCTGTTCCAGTGCCTCACCACCGTCGCAGTAACGAATTTTTAACAATTACCTATCGTAAATGTCCCCCTTTCCGCCTGCCCCCCTTCCCCCGTGTCCTCTCCCCACGGTTCCTGATGAAGCCGGTCAGGAGGGCAGGGACCCGAACCTGCGGCCGGGGCTGGGAGCTGGGGGCCGGGGCTGGGACTGGGGGCTGTCGGTGGGGCCGGGGCTGGGAGCTGGGGGCCGGGGCTGGGACTGGGGGCTGTCGGTGGGGCCGGGGGCTGGGACTGGAGGCCGGGGCTGAGGCTGTGGCCAGCGCGCAGTGCCTGCTGCGGGCGCTGCCCCCTCGTTCGGACAGAGGCTCCGCAGGGCTGGGCCGAGGCGAGTGCGGAGCCTCCCGGCCCACTCTGCTCCGCAGGCCGCGGCCACCCCTCGGCGCTGCCCCCAGGGCCGCCTGTGCCCGCAGGACCAGGCACCGTGAGGGCCGGGAAGCGGGCTCAGTCCCCTGGTACCCCCGGCGCGGTGAGAGCCCCGTGTGCTCCCGGGATGCTCGGGGATGGGGACGGAGGCAGGAACGTGAGGGGGAACGGCAGCGGGAGTGTCTGCACCGCCGCTCCGGTGAGGCACCGGGGTGTGTGGGGGGAGCCTGCCCAGCCCAGCCCAGCCCCGCCCGCGCCGGGGGCGGCTCTCGCGAGGTTTGGGCTCCATGCGGGCGGACCGGGAGCCGGGGCCGGCGGTGGGGCCGGGGCCGGGTGTGGGGCCGGTGCGGGGCGGCGGGGGCCGCCACAGCCGGGCCATGGACACCCCTTCGCGCCGGGAGTCGCCGCGGCGCGGCACGGACGGCCCGCAGAGCCCGGCCCCGCCGCCCTGCCCGCCCTGCCCGCCGCCTCAGCCGCCTCAGGGAAAGCAGCGGGAGGAGAAGAAAACGGCGCTGAGCAAAGTGAGGGGGCGCGGGGGCGGCGATGGGGAGGCGATGGGGCCGGCGGGAGGAGCGGGGAGCCGGCCCGGGGCGCTCGGTGTGTCCCCGCGGCTGCCCGGGCCGTGCAGGGCGGGGAGAACCCCCCGAGCCAGCCCCGGACACCATCGCACCTGCCATGGTGCAGTGCCGGAGCAGTGCCTGCCAGGCCGGGAGGCAGCACGGCTCTCTGCCCTGGCTGTGTGTGAGCATTCTCCAGGTGATGCTCCAGGCTGCACAGGGAGGTCGGGGAGCCCCTTCCCCGGAGACGTTCCGAACCCACCTGACCCTAATGGTCCAGGCTCCAGGTGAGCCTGACTCGGCAGGGACCTTGGACTGGGGCACCTCCAGGGGTCCCTTCCGACCCGAGCTATTCTGGGAGTAGTTTGGGATTTGGTTTATTCCCGTTTTCCTAAATTGGAAAACTGAAGCACTGAAAATCACTATAACTTAAAGCTAAGTCACATTCAGATATTAAAATATTCAAAAATTGAAATAAATTGCCCGAGGCCATTGATGACCATTCTAGTGCTTTGTGTGCATTCTAGTGCATTTTTCTCCCAGAGGGTTCTGTGCAGTTTCCTGTGTTTATTATTGGGCAGTTTCCCTGAGCATGGAGGGTTCACTGGGTGGCTGCAGGACCCCCAGCCAGCTGCTCTTGCACTCCTTCCTCAGCAGGACAGGGGAAGGTGCTGGGAAAGCTCGTGGGGTTGAGATAAAGGCAGGGAGGTCACTGCCAGTGTGCCATCACAGCGAAAACAGACAGCTTGGGGTGGCCTTATAGCAGATTCCTCATGAGGGGAACTGGGATGGCAGGCACTGATCCCTTCTCTCTGGTGACCTGTGACGGGACCTGAGGGAACGGCCTGAAGCTGTGTCAGGGGAGATTTAGATTGGATATTAGGAAAGTTTTTCAGTCAGAGGGTGATGTGGCACTGGAACAGGCTCCCCAGGGAAGTGGTCACAGCACCAAGCCTGACAGAGTCCAAAAAGCCTTTGGACAACGCTCCCAGGCACACTCTTGGGAGTGTCCTCTGCAGGTCTAGGAGTTGGACTCAGTGATCCTTATGGGTCCCTTCTAACTCAGGATATTCTGTTATTCTGACTTGCTGAAAATTAGTTTACTTTATTGCTAATTTAAAAAAAAAAAATAGAATCAAGTGGTGAGGAACAAAGATTAAAACACCTTCCTTCCTACCCTCCCCCCTTCCTTCCAAGGCACTACCTCTTCTGCACCCAAGCAGTGCAGGAGGATGGGGAATCGGGTTGCAGACAGAACATAATAGCTCTTGTGAGCTGCTCCTTTCTCCTCATGCTCTTTCCCTCCATCATGGGGCCCTGGCATGGGATATAGTGGGATGCAATCCCTAATGAGTTGTACCAGGGGTGTCCCCCTGCATGCCACAGTTGTTCATCACCTGCTGCAGAATGAGTCTTCTTTGTGGGCTGCAGTTCTTCAGGATAAACCTGCTCCAGTGTGGGCTTCTCTCCATGCACTGCAGATTCCTTCAGGGCATCTCCGTGTGCTGTGGAATGGGGTCCTCCATAGGCTGTGGTGGGACAGTGTGCTTCACCGTGATCTCCTGTGTGGGAATCTCTGCTTTGGCACGTGAAGCTCCTCCTCCCCTCCTTCTCCTTCTCATTGGTGTCTGCAGGGCTGTTTGCCACACTTTTTACGCCTTACTCCTTTGTATCACCCACTGCTGTGCAGCCGTTTCTGCCCTTTTTTAAATACATTTCCCAAAGTCATCACTGTCTTGGCTGAGTGGCTCAGCAGTGCCCTGGGGTGGATCCATTGGAACTGGCTGTGCCAAGCATGGGGCTGCCCCAGCATCCCCTTAGAGGTTGCCCTGGAGCCTCTGCCTGGAGCACCTGGAGACAGAGATCTAATACACTAAAAGACTGCTGTAATAAAAGACTTAAAAGCTAGTTAAAATAATTTTTGAAAGAGATACTGCAAAAATTTTGTGTAATCAATATCTATTTTTTTTGTTTGTTAAAATCCTTTGTTATTGGCTAAATTGCAGTGGTTCTCAGGCTCTTCATCAGACTGTGTCCATCACCCTACAATTTTACAATGCTTGCAGAAGCTGAGGGAACTTGTTCCATCTGTTTGTACAGTATTTAGTTAAAATATAAATCTCCACGTTCTTTTACATATGCAGGTGGTTATTCGAAGGCTTCCTCCTTGTCTAACCAAGGAGCAACTGGAGGAACAGCTACATCCTCTACCTGCCCATGATTATTTTGAGTTTTGCACGGCTGATCCCAGGTGAGGATGAGCTGTTTCTGTATGTTTTCAGGTGTTCAAAATCTAATAGAGGCATCTGGACCATTTCACATCAAATTTTTTTCCCTTTTTATTATGTTTGTTGGATTACTTCAGATATTTCTCAAAAGCAGCTATGTATGGAGAGACAACATTCCTGGCCATTCTTTTTACACTGGTGATTTTAAACTGGAATTTTTTTAAATACAAATGCGGAATAATTTGACTTGAAACCCTGATGTTTCTTTCAATCTTCATTGGTAAACTTCAACAGACTGTTTTATTGGCTGTGAACAAATTCAGTCCAGGTCAAACAATCACACAATGTTTTCTTTAGTGCCATTTGAGCTTAGTTTCTTTGTTTTCTTACATGTTTCTATATGTACTTCATACAATTTTTCAAATAATCTAGTTTTATTTATTTTTGTGTCTTGCAAAAATAAAAGGAAAATAGTGGTTGATTTAAAATAAATTAGAATTGCTGGTATATTTATATATTTTACTCTGTATCAAAGTGATAAAATAAAATTCCCTTTCAAATAAATCAATTTCCAGAAGAGAAGGAACTTAACCACTAAAGTAAACAAAACACCATGTATGCTACATCTGCATGTGTTCTGAAAAACTAAAGTATAAGATCCATCTTGTTGTATCTTAGTGTGCAACGAATCATCCTCCACTGGCACCACATTCTTTCCACTGATTGCAGAGGGATCCTGGAAGTTTATTGCTGACCAACATTTGAAGTTAGGGGTTCTCTCAGAGTCAGTTCCACAATCAGGAACAAACAAGTGTTTATTTAGCGAAACTGTGGCAGTTCCCAACCTACCTGAATAGTTGCACATAAATACAGCAACCAAATAGTGGGTGCTTCAGCTGTTCTGTTAAAACCACAAAGGCCATACAGTTAGGAAAAAGGAGTATTTGGTCGGATTGAAAGTTTTTCTGGTTCCTTATATTTATCTTCTGAACTTTGTCATTTGTATATCCAGATGGGTCTCTTTAAGGCTTCTGTTCCAGCTGTTCATTTGGTAAGGGGAAAATATCAAAGCCAAACCAAAAATTCTCTGAAGAAGAGTGTCAGTTCTTAGTGTGTTTAGCTGCACAAACTCCAGGGAGCAGTTAAAAAATTTACTGTTTTAATTTTCCAGAAAAATTGTTGACATAAGAATTTAGGGAGTTAGCCACCCTGGAAAAGAGGAGGCGCTGACAACAGTTGTGCATATAAAGTTTCATTTTCTCTCTTTGATGTGATGGAATTTGGAGTAATCAAAAATATTGCTGTCCACTCATTGCATCCATGTCAGGCTACCAATGAAAGATACTGTGTCTTTTCTCTCATACTGTGTTATTTGTCATGTTATTCTCTTCTGTATTCACAAATTTAAACTCAGTAGAAAAAAAGGTTTTCATATAAGTTTGAATTTTTCAAAATGAACTGTTTCATATTCACTCTTTTTTTCTTAACTTCATTAAAAATGTGATTTTATACAGAAGATGTATTTTTTAAGAATGAGTTTATCTTTACAAGGTTTGTATGGCTACAGCTTCTTCCAGCAAACTACACAGCTTAAATGGGCATGTCACTGCAGTTCTGCAGAGTCTTGGCCTGGCTGATTATTTGTCCTTTACCTGGCCCACGATCACCTTGCCTCCTTTGTCCCCTTTGTTTGGATGCTGACACATACCATGGTTATGTGTTTATGATTCAACACTTTACCTGCTCACACACTCTAGAATATACAGTAAACTTTCAGAAATTAAAAGTTAGAGACAAGATTAATACAGTGAGTCTCAGTCTCCTCTTACCTGGCAGAGAACTCTATTCCAAGTATAAAGCATTGTTTTGCAGTAAGCTGTCATGTTATGGGTAGTTCACAAAATTTCAGCAAACTGTGGATGTGTCTTCATGTCATTCCAGCTAACAGGAAGGGCTACAGGAAAAGGTGGGCATGTTCTCTCTGTCGTTCACTGAATAGCTTTATTCCAGATCCTGTACCATGTGCATGGTGGCAACCAATCCAGAGAATTCAGAGAACAGATAATAAAAGTATGGGAAGATGAGAAGAAATTTTATATTGCCTAATGAAAATTATTTGAGAAGCTACTCAGTGAAGAGGATCCACTTGTTGGAAAGAGAAAGGGGCATACAGATGTTTTGGTGTGGAACCAGACTAGTTTGCCTTAAAAGCTGTAACATGTCAGTTTAACCACATCCTGTGTAACTCCAGGTCACAGAAGTTTCTAAGAGCTCATTCATATTTCTGTAGACTTTTTTTTCCCCACACAGCACTCTGTCAAACTGTAGAACTTGTCAGAAATTCATGCCACAAATGATGGATGTTGAAGAAGGTTCAGGACCAGTTAGACAAATACTTATTTAGACAAATATTTATCTATTAAAACCTATTAAGCACAAGGCACAAGTTTGGTATTAGAGAGTCCCTGGGCTGCAAGTAACTGAAATTATGTACTGGATAAATTGTCAGTGTATACTTTCCCCTTTTTAATAAAATTTCTCTAAACAACCTCTGTTAGTTGCTGTTGGAAAGAAGACCAGAGAGGTCTAACTGTAGCTGTTTCTACATGTTTATTTCCAGGGTCATCTCACCTTACAGGAGAAAACAAGATAGGCATATCAACTACAGTTTCTCTGTCACTGCAGTCTTTATCTTTCTAATATCCATAATATCTTTATATCATAAATGTTGCCATTTACCATGTCTTATTACAGGCAAAATATAAAACATCGTAAAATTTCCTGTGATTAGTGTCATTAATAATGTGTATTGCTTTCTTAGTTACATCCATTTCAGTAAAATCATTTCAGAAAGTGACTTGTGTTTTGTTCATTTTTCAGATTCATCTGATTCACTGCATTACATTTATTCTCTCTTACACATTGATGTCAAAATACAAACAAAACACTGTTTATAGCTACTAGTAAAGACTCTGCCTTCCTGACAGACTCTCTTGTACTCAGACTCCAAATATTAACTATATTTTCCAAATACTCTTTATCTGCTTGTAAATGTTTCTGAGTCTTCTAAAACTTGAGTCAAGTGATTGAGCTCTGGCCCTGCAGAATTTGGATTGTCTCTCAAGACTGGCACTGAGTGCTAGGAGTCATTAATACCATTGTGAGGTTATAAAAGTAAAAAGATCTGAACAGGAGCTTGGCTTACATGAAAACTGGTCCAATAGTCAGAGCCATGTCATGAATCAGAGAGAGTGATAAAGCTTCTTGCAAAGCACCCTCATTTTTTTCCCTCCATGACTTCTTCACAACATTTTGCTCAGGGTTATTGTAGGGGAGTAGCATTAACACTGTAAGGTGGAGGTTTGCACCCAGGAACTGCAGTGTTGAAGGGCCAGTGCCTTTAGAGCTTCAAGGGAACCACCACTATTGTGTTCTGGATAGAATAATTGACAGGCTTTGATTGACACAATTCTGTAATGTTTCTGCTTCTCTGTCTGGCAAGTTATGCTCATTAATAACTGTAAAAAGGAAAGACTTAATTTAAAATTGCGCCAGTTCCATCCACCATGGAAGGTGACAAGGCTGAAGGCCAGTGGATTTTAGCTTGACAAGGCAATGTAGATGATGAGTTACCTCATCAATTATGAGTGGATGGAGGGGTTACTTGACACTCCAAAATTTAGATGTAGGCATCTATATACATGTAAGTATATATGTTTATATATAGACAACCACCATGATTGTTAAGTATTTTACTAAGATGTGATAGCTGTTTTTATAGTTGCTATTTATACTGTAGATAACTATTGGAAATTGCTTTTCTGTGTATCAGTCTTTTTACACCATTGTGTTAAAAGATACTTTGTAGAAGTAAACAATTAGAATGTGTTTCTTAGTAAAGTTACTAGACAAACAAAGGCTTAAAGAGATGATAGACTTAATTACTATAGAAATACATGTAACCTGAAAGATTGAATACCCTTGAGTGCAGAGCAGAAAACAAACAAACTGTGTGTTGGACTGAGGAAATTTGTATGGTCAGACTCATCTGGGTTGTTTCCATAGAGATTGCTCTAAGTGATATCCCAGGGATGTCAGCATGTGCAGTGCATCTGTCCTGAACATTATACGGATGGAAAGCAGCATTAGAGACAGCAAACATATGGCAAAATAGAACCAGCTGTCTGGTTATAAAACTGAATATCAGATCATGAATGAAATCTATGATGATAGATGCTTGAAAATAGGAGACTCACAGTGTTCAGTGGCCCTTCTGTGGAACTCACCCAGAAGGCAAAATCCTAAAGAGCAAAAGCAGTATTTTAGCCAATAACTGCTGAATATAAAGTACAAAAGTAAAGGAAGAGTGTTTCTTCCTAGGAGAGAGGTCATTAGCCTTGGAGTGCCTGTGGCCCCAGGAAGACTCTCTGTGCATTCTTTGGTGAATGATGATGCTGCTGAGTTCTCAGTGGAAAGGTGAAGAGCAAATCCAGGGTGGGCAGCAGCAGCTGGAAGTCAGATGTCAGAAACCCAGAGAAAGAGCATTCTATATGCAGGCCAATGCTAAGTATTTCAGATTTGCTAGGTCTAGTTAGCTTCCCGCTGAGAATGTTAATTTTATGCACTTTTTTAGGCACATTGCACACTTTGCTGGGTAAGAAGTCTTAGACAAGGGTTTGAAACACTCGATGGTGAGATTTTTACATACCGAACACTGACACCTAGCTTGCATGCATATGAGAGGCAATTCTCTATTTATAGAAGTTGCTGCATCAGAGGAGGAACCTGTAATTGCTAAGCATTGTCACAGCTCTGTGCAACCTTCTACCCTGATACATGGCAACAGTAATGGATGGAGAGTTTTGTTTTCTTGTTTTCAGTATCCTGCTGTGCACAAGCATGCTTTCATATTTTTGTATGTTTCTGCTGATGTGTATGAGGCTCTCAAAGATGTAAAGAATATTCAGCAATAACATTGGATCCCTTATTTGCAAGGTATATGTTAAATCTCTGCTTTCCAGAGTCCCGTTTATACATTTCAGATTCTGGGTTTTTTTCTTAGTAAATGCTTAATAACCATGTAAATTGTTCCTCTGTGTTGAAAGATACTCTGATTAAGCTGAAGAAGCTAGGAAAATATGTTGTGTACTAGGAAAAGAATATGGTGCCAAAACAGATAAAAGAGATGGTGTTGATATACCAGCCAGGGGGAACAAGGAAGAAAAAGCTTTTGTGGCTTTTTAAGTTTTGTTTCATCATAATTATGTGTGCAACCACAAGATTCTAAGTTACTACAGGAAAGAGAAAATCCAACTATATGATGAAGCTGTTTGCTGTGTACTGAGGCAGAGAAGTGGCTGAAAAATATTGGTGCCTCAAGATTCCTGGTTTTGTCTGGTGAATCTTGTCTCTAATATCAGGCTTTGTTTAAGCATGAAAGCACACACCCCATAAGAACAGGCCTGTTAATATGACAGAGAAGGAAATTTACTTCTTCCTGGGAGCTGCCAGTTACCAGAGTCAGGGAGTTCTTCACTGTTGCAACCATTAGGCAGCACAGACACATTTCTTCCAGTGCAATAAAATACCTTCTTTACTTACACTTGTATGGCTTTTTAAAATATATTTCTTTAACTGTATGTAATAATTATGAAAAGTGTTAAATTTCATCTTTTTTTTTTTTTCTTGGATGAGAAGGAATCTAGCTTGTTACATTTGCTTTGTGTCTTGGTGGTAACTCCACAACCACCCTGTATCATCTTTCAGCCCTGGCCATGCCCTAACAGGCGTTTTTGGAGTTAATCTGCTTACAGTTCACTCAGTGCTGTTCCCATCCTAGAGTGTCAATATATAGTGGGTATATATGGATACAGTAGCTCTTCCTTAGAAACAGAAAGTTCGTACTTTTCATGCTGTAGAAACACTCCATATTTGCAAGACATCTCAATAAAAAAGCCCTCTAGGTTTTTTTAGACATTTCCCCTGGCTGCAGGATCAAACACAAATTTGGTGGGTGTACGAAATCATTGGTTATTGTCAGTGCTGCTCTTTATGGTCTCCTTCTAACACTGGAAGTAGAATCCATATGGATGCATATTTTAAAAAGAAAAAATTACTTGGGAACAGTGTTGCTTTGAGCTGCCACATGCCTGGATCCTGTGATCCAACCCATGTTTTTGTTCTTTCTCACTCATTGTGAAATCTAATTCTGAAATAGGAATGGGATTGAAATGCAGTTGCAACTGGTGAGTTGGTCTGAAGGCAGGCTGTGCATGACAATAATATATAAACGTAGGTATTTTAAAGTTATGGGCTTGTGTTAAGATTTGTTCAAAAATCTGACATGTAGCCATCATTAGGGCAGTTTAAAACAACTGTTTTATATCACAGTTTTAGGAGTCTAAAGCATGTAAATGCCATGGCTCACAACAACTTAGCTGATGGGTGCCAATTCATTAAATGACCTCAGTTTCATTGTGGTTGTGGTGTGCCAGCCCTAAGGTTTTTATCAGGCATGTTAAACATTTACCCTTCGAGTGGGATCTATGCCACTTTATTCTCTCTTGAAGAATCAAAATTATTTTGAGTAAGTACCTGTTTCTTTTGCTAGAAATGCTTTGGATTTTCACAGTAGCTGTTCTTTGCAACTAGTCAGTGCATGTATATTGATAACATGTGGATGATAACACATGGAGTTTATTTGTGTGTAGTTCAGTGGATTATCTTGCCAACTATTAGGTTATTTATTCTTTCTTAAAGGTGGAAATATCTTTAAGTACAGGTGGCAGCTTGGAAATTGCCCCTTCACTGCAGTCTTTTAGTTACCTTTGCCTGTGACAGAACATGCCCAAGAAGTTCCCCAAAAGCACTGCTGTTACTTGTATCTTTTAAATCATGAAATATTAAAGTCTTGATCCTGCACAATTGGAAGTGTATGCTCTGGAATTTAGGGCAACAAAACAAACTAGAAATACTTGTCTCAGTTCACAATAAATTTCACAGTTGCATACACAACTCAGTTGTTCAGTTACTGTTTGTCATACAAACAGATATGTATATGTAAAGACTGCTTAAGGTAGCAGTTTCTCAAAGATGAAAATTACAGTGTGATCCTTCTAGTTTTACTTCTTCTCTAGCTCTGAATGGAATAATAAATAACAGAAAATAAAATTGTTTCTTGTTGCAGCCTTTATCCTCATCTCTACTCAAGAGCATACATTAACTTTAGAAATCCTGAGGACATCCTTCTATTTAGAGATCGCTTTGATGGCTATGTCTTCATTGATAATAAAGGTTGGACTATTTAGAAGATATTAAGTGTATATATATACACATACATATACCATTTTAGCACATTATTTTACTTCCTTTTTGCTCATTATGCCCATTTTTTCATTAATATGCAGTCAATTAAATTAAAATATGTTAAAATTTAGCACTTACAAATAATAATGTGCAAAATGTATTTGTCCATGCAGTCTTGCTTATCTGTGTGGTGTGCATGCTTTCTGTGCATTTATGTGCATTCTTGTGCCTTAGGCAGTACACTGTCAAGATTGTGACCTTATGCAAGCTTCACAATTCACCTCAACAGTACTTGAACACATTGTGAGCATGACTTGTTGCATCTTCAGTGTGTTTCTTCGAGGTAAACTTGTGCCACTTACTCCTGTTTTGAAAAAGCAAGAGGAAACCTTCAGCATTTTGGCTGCCCACTTTTAAGATATGTTGTGCTTGAATTTTTAGGGCCTTTGCAGACATTTTGAGTTGAGTTCCAAGAACAAGAACAACAACGTTGATTGCCAGCTGTAAAATGTTCAGTCTGCAAAAGTTTGCCCAACAGTGGAGAAAAAGTCTGTAATGTAGGTGTGGATAAATCCAGGTGTCCTATAGTAGTGTGAAACTGCCATTGACAAGAAATGGCTTAGCAGAACTCTAGTAGTTCCTTGCCTCACTCAGTCATACCTTCTGTGAAAAATTGCATATGTTGTATGAAACAGGCATAGATTTGTGGGTCTCTTGTACAGACATTGTCTGTTCTGTGCACTCAGTGTGTTGCAGAGGTCTTGCGAAAAGTAGTCCTGCCCACTCTTACTAGAGATTGATCTCTAAAGAAACTCTCTGTCAAACTTACTAATTCCTCTTCAGCATTTCCTACCTGACATATTTTATGTGCTTCTAACATGCATCAGATTTGCATTATTTTTGTAGAGATGGAGAACAAAACATTCCTCACAGTGTGTGATTCCCCAATTTCAAAGTCTGGGTGTTCTAAGATGGAAAACTAGAAGGAATTTGTGATTCTGTTAAGACTTCACTTTGCAGGTTTTTCAGTCTTATGCTGTATTGAAGCCAAAATACTCAGTCCTGGATATTCTGGGAAATAAAACACAGCTTGGACACAGCTGGCCAGTTTGGCATGATCGTTTGTGCAAAGGAAGAGCACAGGGTTTGATCAGAGGTGCCCTCTGGTGAGGCTTGTTGGCAGCATTGCTCTTATGAGGCTAAAACTGAAACAAGGATTAGCAGGTTCAATACAGTTAACAAATGTTCTACCAGATTTAAGACAGAGTATCAATGGACTTGAGCTAAGTGTAATCTTGAACCTGCTGCAACTGGAAACCAGGTGAAATTCAAAAACTACACACAGTTCTGACTCCAGTCTGAAGAAAAATCCAGTATTTAAGGCAGATTTCCAAGCAAAGAATCCCTGCCAGTAAACACAAGCAGGAAGTTGCACAGTCCATCACAAACAGAAAAAAAAAGAAGTTTCACACAATTCTACATGCTGAGTTCTACAGTTCTGGTTCTGAAAGGAGATGCTATGTTGCATTATTGTACATTATCCAGCATTTATTTATTTTTTAAGCTTTTAGGCAGGAAAGTTTTAGGAAACTGCTGAACAGTTTCAGATTCCTTTCCCAGTAGGACTTAATCACTTGTCAGACTGAGATTTTGCGGTAGACTTTTCTAATCAATATCTTTGAATAATTAAAAGGGAATTGTAAATGGTAAAACAAGAATTTTGTTGTGCAACAATAGTCATCTTCATTTTGACAGTCTTGTTAGCATATCCAAAAATATTTAATGTTTATGTATATAATTAAAATACAAATGTATTTTGGTTTGAATTTAAAATATCTCTACATGTAACTTTTCATTAGAAGTCCAGGAGTTGTAGAAACATTCACCTTTGGTTTCAATTAAAACTGCCCAACACATGTTTCAAGAGTTTTGAAAATCTTACCTGAAATTAGGGAATGTTTCTCCCCCTCACAAAATTAAGGTTTGATCTCTTTTAAGGTTTGGAGTATCCTGCAGTGGTTGAATTTGCTCCATTCCAGAAGATTTCAAAAAAGAAGCTGAAGAAGAAAGATGCCAAAGCTGGGAGCATTGAAGATGGTAAACATATTTTTTTGGCATCACAGTGGAAAATAGATTCTGTTTCTGCTATGCATTGCAAAGTGTTAACATAATTCAAAAATTTTTCTTCACAGATCCAGAATATAAGAAATTTTTAGAGAGTTATTGTGCTGATGAAGAGAAAATCTGTGCCAATCCTGAGATTCTTTTGGGAGAGATTGAGGCCAAAACAAGGGAACTTATTGGTCTGTTTTCTTGATTTTTCTTATTATTGAGAGTATTAAATATCTTACTTTTATATCTTTATATTACCTGAAAGAGCTGACCTGTTTAGTCTAGCAGATTTAGATTACCATGCTTAAATTTTTTTTACCCAGCCAAGTAATAGGAGTGTTTACCTGTTCTCTTAAGTCTCTATGCATGGAATCACTTGGCTTCACCTGAATTTTTGCATACTCAGTGGCTTCAGAAATAGGTCATTAATAATTCAGAATAATTACAGACGTATTAATAGATGGAAGATTTATTTTTAAAATATAAAATAGCTGAATACTTAACAATTTATCCCTGATATTAGCTGCTTTTATTAAGAAACATGAAATGATCTCTCTTTGTTCTCACGGCCAAGGTTCTGGAAAAGCTCTGAAAGTAAGGCAACACCTTGTTTTCTGTATGCATGCAGCATGCCTTCCACAGTCCCGTGGGGAATTTTAAGTAAGGTCAGCACTGAAATCTTCAGTGCTGGTATGCAGCTTTCAGGATGACATGGAATATTGATGTGCTGTATCTTCAAGTGGCAACATGCAGAACACTTTAGTTTTTCCCTAGGTGTGACAACCGAGTAGGAAAGAAAAAGATCTTTGCTGTTACTTCTTTAGTGTAAAAGTAGCCACTTCTTTTGATTAGAATCGTAGAATTGTTCAGGTTGGAAAAGACTTTTGAGAACATCAAGCGCAACCATTACCCCAGCAGTGCCAAGTCTACCACTAAACTGTGTCTCCAAGTGCCACATCTACATGTCTTTTAAATACCACCAGGGACGGTAGCTCCACCATTTCCCTGGGCAGTCTGTTTGAGTGCTAGACAATCTTTTAGGGAAGAAATTTTTCCTAACATCCAATGTAAACCTGCTCTGGTACAACTTGAGGATATTACCTCTTGTGTCACTTGTTACTGCTGTTTGAGAGTTGACTGGAGAGATTGGGAACTTAAACAATTTAGAGGAAATGGAAATGTTAGTAGTATGGCCATTGGGACAATAAAACTTGTTTGTTGCTGTTCGAGATAGGAAAGTTACACAACGATATTTGTTTACCCCAAATCTCCCTTAGTATTTGACAGGAAAGTCAATCTTCTAAGAAATTTACAATTTCAAAAAAGTTTCTGATCTCAAGAAAGATTTATTAACTTAAAAATATTCTATCAATGAAAATTCATAGTCTCGAGACTTGCAGATTTCAGAGTAGCAATACTGGCTGAAGGCAGATTTACATTAAGAGTTTTAGTGTTTTCTTTCTGTTAAATCTCAGGAAATCAAATTGTTTGCTTTATTTTTTTTTCTGCCATTCAACTCTGTAGCCATTGCTATCCATATAAAACCAAATATTTCTTCAGTGGGTGACATGCTTATAGCATAATTATGTAAGGGTTTAGTTGTGTGTCCAGTTGACAAGATGTTACTCAACAGAGGACATGCCCAGGACTTTGTTGGCAGAACTGGGCCTCACATGCTCAGCATTTCTCCATGTAGAGTTACTGTGAACCAACATACTTTATGCATCATGTTAGATGTGCTAGCTGATCAGTTTCAGTGTGACAGAGAGATACTAAAGAGATTTTCTCAGTAGCAAGATGAAAGTGAGCTCATTTTTCTATCTTGTTCGTAGAGAGCAAGATAAAATGTAAAAACTTTTGCAGGAACAGGTCTTCATTTAGCAATTTATTTTCTGCTGAAATTTCTTAAACATTTTAAGGAAAACCTCCTAGGTTTTTATTTGCATTAGGGCCCAGAAATAAAATGGGTAAGATTCAGGTTTGATAAACATTCTTTTTTTCCCTCTTCTCTTGATAGTACTCATCACACTGCCCCTCTCCCTTGAACTTCAAGTTACAATTTCTCATTAAACCTCTTGCACCACAGCCTTAGTCATGACTAGAGTCAAGTTCTGGACTCTCAGTGTGGTTTTTCCTTTCCCCAGACCTTCCAGTTACAATTTCTGGTCTCTTTTGTGTAAAAGTGCCCAGAGGCAGACACTGCTCAGACAGGGGAACTTAGAGGGGCAGGAGAGAGGCAAAGCTGCAGATCTGAGGTACTGGAAGCAGGGGTTCTGGGGACCTAAAACTTGTCAAAAATTATGGGCATGTGGGTAGGGTGGGGCAGCATGGGAAATCCAGGGATAGAGGAAAATGGAAAATCAACAGTCTTTTTTGGTTATTGCTTTTGAATACTGATATTTGCTAAAAATAAATATTGAATCAGCCTTCCTATCAATCCTTTCATAACCAATTTTTTTTACCAATGATATGTTGCCTCCAGCATATTTGGACTTTGAAGGCAAAAAGATTTAAGTGGTTTTGGGATGTGAAATGTGTCTAGATTTTGGTTATGCCATTTCAAATTTGTTGAAAACTTTTTTTTCATTTCCTTTTTTCTTTTATTTTTTTCATTTTTCTTCCAAATCCTGTCACGTATCCCATTAGTGAATATTTCTTCTGGTTTGAGGAAGAATCCTATACATAACTGTAGAGCAATTTCAAGTAGCAAACATTTTCTGTCCCGGGACATCTAAGACTCTCAAAGTTTTTTGTAGCTAGTCACAGCTGTAAGTACATGAATTCAAGCCTGAATTCAGTACAGACAGTCATGAATGCTATGCATGATAAAAAAATTGATGGTGTTCTTCAAGGTTTAGTAGAATTTGGGGGTTTCAGAGGCAGATGATTTCAGAGTGTGGAGACAGCTCTGTAACATAAGAATGGCTGTGTGATCCAGTAGATGAAAACATTTTCCTTGTTATTTGGGAAGCCAGAGTTTCATTGAATCTTCTGATACCTTGCTATGTGACCTGGGACAGACTACTTAATGTCTTATGCCTCCTGTTTTCCCATGGAGAGGTGAATGTTAATGTCAGGTAAATGGAAATGTTATATGAGACTGAAAAAGTTTACTTTGAGATGCACTTTGACATCTGGGATTGAAAAATGCTATGTGAGATTACAGTAATGTGGGCTGTATATGAACAACAATATAGCTAGGTTTTGATGTACAGAAGTAAACAGTAGGAGTAGATTCTGCACATATTTCTTTTTCCTTTTTGGTGAAATAACCATTCAATGAGCAAGAGAGAAAAGCCATTCTCTTAAACTGAAAAGATATGATCTTTAATTAAACATTAAATAACCATGCAGTGTATTTCTGTTGCTTCTAACACTAACAACAAAAAAAGCAACAAAGTGTTTCTAAAGCAGAATGATGGGAATGCTTTCAAAAATAAATGAAACAAGTAGGTTTATCAATGATTTAGCTCCCTTTCAGATAAAACTAGAAAAAAAGGGGGTTAGTACTAAAGTAAAGAAATGAGTACATATTTTAGGAGTTGAACACTATATCACAAATTTTTTGTGTTTTAGCTAGAAGAACAACACCCCTTTTGGAATATATTAAAAATAGAAAATTAGAAAAGCAGGTACGTTCAGACTTTTGCCTGAAGTTCAACATTTATGTTTCATGTGGTTTTCTGTTGGACAATTTACAATTAATCATTTTGAACTCTTCAGAGAATACGAGAAGAGAAAAGAGAAGAACGAAGGCGGAGAGAATTGGAGAAGAAACGTCTGCGGGAGGAAGAGAAAAGGAAGCGCAGAGAAGAAGAAAGACGTAAAAGAAAAGAAGTGGAGAAGCAAAAGAAAATCTCTGAAAAAGAAATAAGGATCAAGGTACTGTAATGAAAAAAAGATTATTCTTCTTTTTGAAGTTATCCAGAAGTTCTTTTGTACCAAAATGTTTATTTAATGTACGACAGCACAGTGTGGAGATACCAAGCCAGTTTTGACTTCAAGGGAAGGTAATGTGGGGCTTTGACTAAGCAGTGTTGTTTGAAAGTGTGCCTAATGGGCTTAGGTACAGTGATGTGCTGGTGCAGTTACAGCAGGTAACTCAGATACCTTTATACAGTGCTGCTGCATTCGGTGCCACCATTACCTGACAGAACCAAATTTTTCTGTGTCAGCATCTTGGAAGATTATCACAGCTTTGACTGCTGTATGGGCCATTCATTTAAGAGTTGGACTTGATGATCCCTGTGCACCCCTTCCAACTCAGAATATTCTGTGATTCTGTGTTTCTGTGAAATGTGGCTTTAACACTTTCTGTCATGTAAATCTCAATGTTGCCACATGTGCAGAGAGGTTTTTGTGTTTATGCAAAGGACTAATGTATTTCAATAGTATTAAAGTATTTAATAGTTTTAAAGCTTTAAGCAAGTTATAACAAAGTCTTGCTAACTTCAGGCTGCAGCACCTTGCAACAATATGATTGGATTTTAATTACATCGTTTAGGAGGATGTGTCTTGTGCTATGAAGCTGGAACATATGAAACCTTATTTGTGTAAGATGACATAGATAAAAACTACTCATCTGAACTAAATTTTGTGGTATTGGAAGAGCTTTATAGGTTGTTTTGAAGAGGAAAATTGGTGTAAGAGTCTGTAGCATATCTCAAGGACACAGACTGATTCCAGATCTTGTGGTGATCAGAAGCCACCAGACTGTGGACTTTCCTCTTTTCTTCTTGGAAAACAGTTTCCTTCACCTGAAAGTACAAACCCAATAAATTCTGAAGCTGAATTACATATTTTTTGTATTTGGGTATAAAGAAAAACCCTCTAGAAGTTCAGAAGAAAAGGAACTTAATCCTTAAAATATGTTACTCAAAATTGTTTGTCCAAAATCCCCAGTATTTATGACATATCAGTGGTGATATGACCATGAAAGCTAGTTCTGTCCCTGAAAGAAAAGGAAAATATTTCCTGAGATAAAAATTATAGAAGTTTTAAATATTGGAGGAAAATAACGTGTGCTTGTTTCAGAAAATCTGGTGAATGAAAAGATTGAGGAGATGTTCTGCTTAGTCCTGATATGTTAGGGTAATAGTTTGAGTTGGTCCTTCTATAAAGATTGTTCCTGTAATGCAAGACACTGCTCAAGCCCTGTGTGAGTTATTATGAAAGGAACAGACTTCTTGAAAATCCTAATCTTCAAGGTGAAAATGTAGTGAGATCTTTTCTGCTAGCATCAAGTTGTTCCTCAGTCTGTATTTGTGTCAGGGTGTACTAAGCACCTACTTCTACATGCCAGTCTATCCCAAGTAGTTCATTTGACACACATTTTATATATAATATTTCAAGGAGTGAAGTATTATTCCTGCACTGTTTGTAGTATTGTAGAGGTTCTGCTTCTTATTTTATTGGCAGTGACACTGAGCTGTGTTACATGATTTCTAAGAAACCATAGACCATAATAATGTCTTTATACATAAAATTCAGGAGAGAAGAGTAGGTAAGTGCTTTCTTCAGTATTCTCAACATACTTAAAAGTGTGCAGTTGAATGCCTGTTAATGACTGTCACTCCTTAACAAAAGTAAACTTCCCTTTCTAAATAGATTTCACACTTTGTAAAATACATTCCTAGCAATTAAATAAGATATCTCCAATCTGAGCACATTACTGATATATTTAATACTTGTTAAAATGTCTATTGCAACAGAAGAGAATAATTTTACATCATAATATAAACAAATATTTCTTAGCTTCTCAAGAAGCCTGAAAAAGGAGATGAAGTGGCCAGTGAAAAGCACAAAGAAAAAGGTGAAGAAGCTGACACTGAGGAAAACAAATGGGATAAATCACCGGGATCTGGGAGTATAAAATCCAAGTCTTTGGAGAGTTCACTTAAAGACCTTAAGGAAAAGTAAGTAATATTTATATTTTAGACTTCAGTTTAGATCATAAATGCTTTCATCTCAAGGCAAGTGGTGCATTGACAAGATGTTCTGTCCCCAACCAACCAATTTTATTCTTCGTGTGAACAAATCTCTTATTATCCTTTTTGCAAAAGGGGTTTTGTAACGATTTCCTGACCTGATGGCAGTATTAGTGGATGCAATTTGTTATTTGTGAAATCCTGTGAAATCCCAGACTGGAAGGATTTCTGTGGGAAAAGTCATACAGTGTTTCATTGTTATTTCACCTGTTCCCCATCAAGAGCTCAGGTAAGGTCCTACTTCCATTACTGATGTCAAAGACTAAACAGATTAGCATGCTGTACTCTTCCTTCACACTTGGGTTAGCTGCAGTAAACACATAACTGTGTTTGATAAATGAGCTGATGGCAGAAGAGTTGTGATGTGAATGATAGCCTTCTGACAGTACATGCAGAAGGCTGTCTCTGTCTCCCACTGCCTTCTGGGTTACATTTGTCCTAGTAGGAACAAGGGACATGGCTCAGCTCTATTACTGCTGTAACTTGGGAATGTATCATCTTACAAGTGTTCTCAGCAGCTGGTTTTCTCTCTTGTCCTCTGGTACATGTGTCTCATGGCAAGCAGGATTCACCCACAGGGTATGTAAGATACAAAACTAATAAGATGCTGCTGAGATAAACAGTCCTTTCTCCTTCATTTGATTTCTTTGGTTAAGCTCTCAAAAGTGCTTTGCAGTACAAAAGGACAAGCTCTAGCATTTTAATAAGTTACCTAAGGTATGACATATAAAATACGAGAGGAAGCTTGGGATTATGCTTTGGGAGTCTTGTAAGTTACCTGCCTATTCTGAGTAGTTTAAATTTTACTTTTGTCAACATAGGTTCTCAGTTTTTTTGAGACATATGTAGGAGCTGCAAATGTTCTTCTGTAGGCAAATAGAACAGTAAAGAAATTTTGAACACTGGAAAATAAAATAACCGAATTTACTAATTGAATAAATGGGTCCCCAATAATATCTTACATGCATTATTCATCCTTTTTTTGTTTCTGACAAAGGACCTCAAGCATGGGCTCAGTGTTTCGATATATTGAGTATGTTCTGAAAGTTCCTGAAAACTTCCATGTCCTGTTCTCTAATGGAAATTGAAAATGTTCAGAAACTCCTTTGTTGACGTTCTTCAAAAAAGGAAACAGAACAGGGTCAACAGGAACAGTTGCAGGGGCAAGTCAGTTGTTTGCTAATCATAGAATTGGTTAGGGTAGAAAAGACCCTGAAGATCGTCTAGTACAACTGTTAACCTGGTACTGCCAAATCCACCACTAAATCGTGTCTAAGCACCACATCTGCACGACTCTTAAATACCTCCAGGGATGATGAATCCATTACTGCCCTCTCTTTTTATGCAGTAAGCTTTTGGCGGTGCTGTATAACATTGTTTACTATTGGTCCTAGAAGTTTATAAGGCATTAATGTACATTTTCCAGGTGTTAAACAGAATCATTGTGGCTGCATAGGTACAGTAAGTGTTACCTTGAGTTTCCAAGTGCTCATTTCATTGTGATTATTAGTGGGTAGGTAGCAAGCTATGAGCTATTTTCAGCTGGATCAAGGTTTAAAGTTGAAACTACTTTGTCACTGATTCAGAAATCAGTAATAAACTGTAATTTCCAACCCTACATGCAGAAGACTGAATTGTATGTTTGAAACCACCTTTAAGGCTCAGTAGCAGTAGCTTTCTACCACAGAGCAAAATCTCAGTAGATGCATAAGTGTACATGGTCACATATGAATTTGAAACTATACCAAAAAGTAGTATGCTTCCATTCCCTTTATTTCCATTAATTTCTGCATTCTCTGGCTGTGTGACTTTCTCTTCTACCTATACTTTGTAATTGCTTATCCTGCTGTTTCCACTCTTGCCTGTCAGTTCACTGTGACTGAATTTTAGGAAGCTCCTTCAGCCACTCTTGAACTGGAGTCCTTATCACTTGCCTACCTCCAAGGGCATCCGTTCCTTCCTCACCCACAGGAACAGGCAAGGCAAGAGACAAGTACCAGACAATGCTACAGCAACAAATCAAGGGGGTCTCTCTGGTCTTCTGGCAGGTCATGCCCTGAACCTTGCTAGGACTAAGAGTTAATGTCTAGAATAGCATATTAAATGTGAAACAAAGCAACTTACAACCGTGTACCCCTTGAGAGTTAACACAATATTTTATGTATATGTATGTCTGCTACAGGTACAGTATCTCTGTAATTGTGATTGATTCAGGTGTCTGTGACAGCTGGGACATTGCTTCCACGGGGTGAATGTGTTATGCTGACAGAAGCTCAGTCTTGTGAAATACTGAATAACTTGCCTCTCATTCAGGTTTTGTTGTGACCTCCAGCTCTTCCTGAGATAGGGCCCCCTGTCTTAGCAGCCCCACCAATGCTCAAGTTCATGGCAGATGCTAACAATTTTCACAGTTCTGTTACTTAAAAAAAAAAGTTATATAGAAAGATACACTTTTATTGATATTAAATAATTCTAAATGAGAAGCATATCATTATTTGATCACTGCACCATTACGGAATCTTCATCCTCAAGTAACTCACTTTTTCAATTTTAAGGATTTTTACATACGTAGTATATAAAAAGAAACTGCCTCTATTTGTTCCTTTTAAAGTTCATTCTATTCTGTAATCTTTCTTCATTATTTGCAGTTTGGCTGTATGAGAGAAGTACCTGCTTGCTGAACTGGAACAATGAAGTGAATAAGAGAGCTGGGAATTTTATCAGACAGGCAGCAAAATGTTACAAATAGTCTTTATAATGTAGACCCACTGCAGCATAGCAGAAATTAAGTATTATGTTGTGGTAATGTAATGGTCTTTCACCTAAATAAAATTTGCAAAGGCAGGCTAGATTACTTGGAGACACAATAAACAAAAGCCTAGAACTTAAGTATTCATTTTCACAAATGTCCTCTGCAAGTTGCAATGTCAGTGAATAATTTTTGCTAGGAGTTAAACTTTACAAAATGATACGTGATACCTGCACAGTTCCTTTGGGCCTTCAGTGTTCCTGTCCAAGGGATTACTTACATGCATGACTGACCGCAAGACCAGGCCACAAGAGCTAATAATGCAGCATGGGTTTATGCGAAGGGTATTGGGGAACTATTGACAGGATTTCAAAGAGGGATAGAAGGTGAAGAATGGGCCTTCCACAACAGTTGCACTAAAGTCTGATTTTGCTTGCAAAGCTGTGTCTTCTGTTTTGAACTGAATGCATGGTCAAGGGCTGGACATACATGGATGAGACGTTCAGCAAAATAGCATATAACCCCTCTTTAATGAGAAGAAAGCAACCTTGCCATATAACTTATCTATCTACTGTTAAAGAAGGCTTTGTATTGTATCCTTCAGCAGCTCCTTTTTACTGTTAATTGGTTGGATTTTCTTTCTTTTTATACGTACTTGTAGGTCGCAAAATGATAGTGACAAAGAGCAAAGAGATTTGGAGAGAAGATTTCGAGAAAAAGAACCTGAAAGACAAAGGTATCGATTGGATGATGGCAGAAAGCATAGAACTCACTATGAGTTTGACAAGTTTATGAGAAGGAACGAAGAAGAGCTGAAATGGGGGAAAGGATACAACCAAGACAGAGGAAAGAAAGGGAACTACAACTACAGCTTCACTGTGGAGGCAGTAGACAAACTGGGTAAAGAGGACAAGTGTGATGACATGGCATCCAAAAAGGAGCGCATAAGAAATAAGGTTCTTTTATTCATTTAGGATAATCTTTCATTAGTTAAATATGCTTCAAGATCACAGGTTTTAACTTTTGCAAACTCAGCATAAAGCTGCTTTTTCAGAAAAAAAATCTTTATCTCATTCTCAGTAAAACCCAGACTTCTTTCTGGGTTGTTGTCAGAGGACAACAGTAAAATGAATTAAGGTTACAGGTCTGTGCTCATTCATATTCACAATATATAGAAGACTTTCTGTCTTCCTTTCAAGCCTGTCATTTTTAGAACACTATTCTTGGAGCCTTGCATTTTATAAGTGTATTAAAAATCGTTACACTTCTGATCTGTAATGAAATTTAAAAACTGTGGCATGTTAGTATTTTAAAAATGTACTTCCATTACCCAGCTCATAAAGTAATTATATTATGGATTTGCCAGGTATTGCTTGTTAGAGCAACTATAAAGACTTAAATAGCTAATTCAGAGACCATTGTATTTAGAGGGTGTAAATGTATGGATTCTTCAGTATTGCATACCTGCCAGTACGAAAAGGTTGTCATTTCATTAGGATAAATTTATCCTCATAGCTGTTGTCAGAGAAAGAGCAGATGCAAAACCAGTGCAAGTGGGGCCCGTGGCAGGGTTTGTAGTAGAGCTGTCCCTAATTGTCTCCCAGAGATACAGCATTGTTTTTCTCAGGCTGTCTGATTTCACAGATGTGCCAGATTCTTTTCAGGGTGTGGCTCTTCTTGTCACCCTCATTCTCTTTTCCTTGTGATCCTGGATTTTCCACAAAAGATGACCAAAACGCTGTTTTGGGTAGAAATTTATTCTGCATGTGAAACTATTCTTTCAAACCAAGTGACTGATCTGTGATGTGGGCTAAGGCTGACAAGAGCAGACTGGTCCTGTGCAGAGTGAGTCTGTACAGAGTGTGCACAGAGCAAGTGCAAGTGGACTCACTGTGTGTGTCAAGGAAGTCACCTGGTGCAAACACAGGCAGCCTGGTGAGCCCCACTTTTTGTTTATGCAAATGTCAGCTGGGCAGGATGGGTGAGATTTATCTTCATATGCACATTAGCCACTTTGCACATACATCAGAGGCTCAAACTGTAGAGCAGTCAGAAAAATGGCTAGTTCAGAAATGGGAAAATGGATAAAACAGTTTTCCTCAAGCTTGCCAGGCTCTTCTTGAAATCTGGCAAATTAATCTGTAACCTTGGAACTGAATGGTGGGCCTTGGGGGCCTTTTTTGTAAGTGTTAAAAAGCTGCCTGCTTTTTATTTCTTTGCATTATTCTGGCAACTTGCTGAGTCTCTGGATTAGTATACACTTCAAGTGCTGGATTTATTCCCGAAAAAAAAATAAGCACTATCAGTAAAGTATTTTGCAGTCTGGTGACTTTTTTCTTTAGAGTATTTATCACATAAGATTAGGGGCTGAGTTTTACAACTTAGGTATAGAATTGGCAATGCCAACACAAATTTTTACTCAGAGATCATGCTTCTTTCTGAAGTTTGTAAGAACTGATGAGTGAATGGGAAATTTCCAGTGTAAGTAATGTTGTGCTAGCTTCCATCATGCAAACTGTGGGGTACAGAATCTGTGGTAAGAAGAGTCGTTTGAACCCTTTATCGTGAACTTTCTAATGGGCACTGCTTGTCAGAAGATCTAGTTTTATGCAGCTGTTTGGGATATAGAAAAGTGTGTGTGTCATGCATTTCATACCACACTACAAAGCACTAACTAGAATGATCTAGTCGTAAGGCCCAGTAGTGCATCTAGACAACTGGTCTAAAGAGAAGGAGAAAAAAAGTTGAGCAAAAAAAAAACAAAGCTGAAGGAAAAAGAAAGGAAAAGGGAAAATGTGTGCTGGGGATCAGAAAAAAGAATGAAAGAACAAAACACCAGAATTACTTAAAATTATTATAGGAGTTGAAAATTAGCATAGTTTAATGTAGGACAATTTCAGTGCTCTGCCCCTGTCTTCAAAATAGGGTGTTTGCTAAACTTACCATGAGACTTTAATAAAAAAGCTCAGATTTTGGTGAGCTTTCCTTTCTACAAAACATTAAAAATTGGTATATGTGAGAGTAAAATACTTTTACTAGTAAAAGGCTTCTTAAGTGAAGTTTCTAAACAGTATGTTTCAAGGATAAAAAGTGCTCTCAAGAGCTATGAAGTGTCATGATTTGCAGGTTTGAGGCGTCTTTTCCTTGTAAACTGTCTCCTTTTTCCATTTTCCCCATGATCAGATCAGCATGTGTTTGATTTGGTCACTCACAGGGCCTGCCCATGCTCAAATTGTATTTACTTTGTTTATTATCAGTGCATGAATTCCCTGGTCTCATACTCAGTGTGGAAGGCATGATGAATTAGGGCAATAACTGCAGTTTTTATTTTGATGTGTATAATTCAAATGTGTGTTGCGTGTTTAAATTGTGCTAATATTTGATGATCAGCTAGGATAATTTTCTAGCTGCTACCTGCTAAACTGTTCTCTGGTTTATATTGGGCTTTTATGCTTATATTTAATATTTGTTGTTCATCTGAAGAGTTGCAAGTGCACAGGCTATTGTTGTTCTCAGTTAATGTTAGTGAAGGTAGCAACATTCTTCTTGTTTTACTTGTAATACCACATTTGGTAATTGTGTGCATATTTCTTCTTGTTTATGTCAAATATATCATAAGGTCTTTAATTTTCACAGCTTTCAGCATTGACTCGAAATGCTTGGCTCCCAAGAATAGTGTTATAAAGCAATACAAATATCGTATATTCATTCAATTTTCATTACACTCCATTTTTTTTCCTGGGTCTTACAAACTGTAACACAAAATCTACTTTTCTTCATAAAGATTCAAAACTTTAAAATCCCACATATGTGTCTCACACAGGTTTCTCAGAGTGTTAACCATATCTCCTTTCTTCTAGGATCGCCCAGCCATGCAGTTATACCAGCCAGGAGCTCGCATCCGAACACAAATGGGACCTACAAGTAAAATCTATGACTGCAGTGGGAAATCCTTTGAAGATGCTCTTGATAAAAAGTATGAGGCAGATAATTTAGCTGGAGCTGGTTCTGAGATGACTGAAGAAGGAGAATAAAACAAACTGGAGGAAAGTCTTTGAAAAGGGGTGAATTTAAGATTCAGTGTCATCACAAAAAATCCGTTGGGCTGTGTCAGAACTCCACAGGCAATTGCACCAATAAAATTACAATAGCTCTGCCTTTTACTTTCTGTAAAATAAAGGGAAGAGTGACTGGAGATATCTAAAATATCTTGCAGCAAATGAATATTGTTGCTTTTTTACAAAAAGCAGCACAAACAATATTTGCCTACTTTCAAAGCAGTTCAAATATTTTATTAGATTTACCTTGGAATAGAAAACCTCTAAAAATTTTAAAGGAGTATTTATATAAGACTTTACATAAGCTATTTCACCTTTTCAGCTCTAAAGAAATGAAATGTAAATTTGCATCCGTTTGAAATCTGAGGCACTTTAAATGTATTTGGTGCATGACAGGAGGGTCACGGGACCCCTTCCTGCAAGTGGCAGCGGCGGGGGCTGCCGCAGGGGGTTGCGGTCAGGCTCGGTGTGACTGGCCCTGGGAGGAAGCTTTGGAGCCGGTGGTGTTTGCAGGATGAGGCCCACAGTTTGCACAGTTGTGAGGAATGTCCATTGGTATCTGTACCTCATTGTGTTTACATTGTTTTTCAATTAACTATAGCATCATTAAGTGTTAGTAAAGCTACAAGTATGTTGTTAGAGACTTTGTCATTTTCTGAGCCACTTTTGCCTTTTAGTTCTTAATCTATTTCTTGTGCTTAAAACAGAAGAAAGCTAATGCAAACCTCAGCACTTAAACAATTTATCTGGTTTTAATGAATGAGCTGTTTTTTATGGTTTTGACACTGACTTTTGAAAAAAAAGTGGTTGTACAGTGATGACATTTTATATGCTAATGTTTCATAAAAGTTGCAGTTACAGGATTTGGAAAATGTATGATACATGAACATTCTGCAGCTCTATTTGTTAAGAAATGAAACACACATGAATGTCACTTGCAGACTACCATTTTGTAAGATTTACGACAAATTTTGCCCTCTGGTGCAGGCACATATATGTGTGTGTGTGTGTGTGTGTGTGTGTGTGTGTGTGTACATATCTTCCACTGGTTTCAATGATAGCCACGTGTTTATGAAAGGGCAGAATATATTCATTTATCTGTCATGGCTGAAAATTTTTCAGTTGTCTAAAACTGAGACCTGCTTTGTCATTGAAGTTAAATAGTAAGATATCAATTTATTTTTACATCCTCTTTGAACATTTTACTATTAAGCATAACATCTAATTGTTCTAGACTGAAAAATTATTTATTGTATTTTCCCAGATATTAAACATTAAATACAATAAAAGCAAAAAAGAATTTGACTATGATTTTGAGATGCGATATTCTTCTGGTTTTTCATCTGTTACTCAAAAAAAAATTAAGTAAGTTGCTATTATGCTGCTCTGTATGCTGTGGAAGCAGATAAAAGTACAGTTGAGGGGAATTTTAATATCAAACTACATAAGTGAGCTGCCAACTAAAGTTACTTCAAGATTAAGTAAAACTGCTGGGAGGACAGGCTTCCCCTTAGCAAAAGGGCCCGGCTTGATCCAAGGAGACTTGACAGGGAGTTCTCTTGCACTAGACCTGGGCAGATCTGGGTTCTTCACCAGATGAAGGTCTGCTCAAAAGTACTTCCCACCTTTTTGGAGCCCCTGTGGAGGCCTCCACCTGCACCCGAGCACCTCTTCATAGCATTGTAGGTGATTAACTAAGAACTAAATACAGTTTGCTCAGCACTAGTTTTCTATTTGGGACTTCTTGTTCAAACCTCAATTCAGTAAAAACTGTCAGAGTGTAAACATCTGTGTCTGTCGGGTCAAGCTGGGATGTCCTCCCTGACAGGGATTCCTGCAGCCTTCTGACTAGTTTTTGTATTCTTGTGAATGCAGACTCCTGCCCACAGGGGCAGAGAGCCTGTCCTTTGACTTCTGTATTCCAGTGGAAGGAATGGTCAGGACATTTGAATTTGCAGGTGGAAAGTACACTAGACAGGATCTGCCTGAGCCACATCCCAAGGAGCCCCAGCTGCCTTGATGGCATAGAAGTGCCACTTAAGGAACTCTTGGGACAACCTCTCTTACTCAGCAGGTACTGGCATCTATTCCTTCCACATCAGATGGGGGCAGTAGAAAGTACTGGCCATGAGCATTTCTATAGCCAACCAACACCTGCCACAAGCATCTCAGGAGAGATGGGAACAGCAAAGCAGCCCCGGGGACACCAGGAGCCCAGGGTGCATGGGAATGGTGCCTGCAGGCTCTCTACTAAAGTGTGACCCTGAGTCAACAAGAATGCATCCTGCCAACAGAGGACATGCCACTGCTGAGCTTCCCCTCTCCGTTCTGATGGCCATCTCATGGACAGCCTGTGTCCGTGAGAGCAGGGATCAGCTTTGGGATGGGAGCTTGTACAGCTGGCCACACCCTCAGGGAAGACTGCCTGTTGGAATCAAGCATGTATCTCATGGTAATACTACAAAATACAATGACTCAAGAAGTAGAACACATTTCCAAGTCTGCGGTCCAATCTCTCCTGCACAGGAATGCAGCAGGGCCTGAGCCTGCTTCCCTTGCTGGGGCAGCTGGGCGGGAGGAGCTGCCACCTGCTCTGTGCTCGCTCCTTGCTTTATGCTTCTCCCGATGACACCAAATAAATGCAGGCTCACAGCCCGCCTTTGTGCAAGCTCAGCGTGCTGTGAGAGCTTCATCGCCACAATAGTAACTTTGTTTTGCAAATTCAGCTTAGCTGAAAGTAGAGACAGCATCCCCACGGAATGGGAATTGTGTCTGGATACATCCCAGCTGATCTCAGTGCCATCTGTTTTCTTGCCTTTAAAATATAATGTTCTACATTTAATAATTTAATAATTTAAAATACAATGTTCTATATTATTACCCACTGAATAGCTTCACTGAATTTCTGCTGCCCTGTTTCTTATTGAGTCCCAAAGTCATTGACATTTAGGAATATGGAAATCATCCTGTCTGCCAAATGGAGATTGGGCTCTATTCTGTCATGAGCTATTGGGGAAACTGATGTGGAATGTCAATATTTAGTAAATAAACCTGCATTTGTGCTTGTTGCGGTTTTAAATAGAAGCTTATTCAACTGCAAAACATTGTACTTACAACGTCACATTCAGTTTTCAAACCCCTTTTCATTTAAAACCAAATGGCTCTAAATTGACTTGGGAGAGTCTTTAGAGGTCGGTGGCTCATCTCACCAGCCCTGGTTAAGCCAACACTGCTTTTTGTGCTGCAGGCAGTTTCCCTGCCGGCCCCTACTTGCAGCACTAGTCCTGAACAGCCCAATCAAAAGCGTGAAATATTAACGTGACAAAACCCACTTACTATGCACAAAATTATATTGAGCATCACAATAAAACATGTTTAAAAAGGAAAAAAAATACTTTCCTCCCCAAACCTGATGGGAAATATGACTTGTGAGTTGGTGATTCTTTTTGAGTCTTGAATGATGGAGGAGAAACTTTGAATACTTAAGTTATTTTTTACTTATTTCATTTGAAAGGAAGACTTTGTGAAACAAATGGGAAACCTATTATTATCTGATAATTTCCAAGTGACTTAAAGGCATGCACTCTCTTTCCTGCATCCACTTTGGGCTTTTCATTGAAGTTCTTCTTGAAGACTGAAAATGCCGTCTTCTTATTCTCAGGTGTTGGTTTCTCTCTTAAAAGTTTAACTCTCCCAAACCTCTTCACTGCTACATAACTGAAAAATAAATATTTTCGAGTTATATTTTGTGGTTTGTAGTTCATCAGGTAACATCCCAATCTCCTGAATATGTCCCATTTGCATATGTCATCTACAATTAGGTAAATACTATCAGAGGCTCATTACTGTTACATATATAAATATTATAGTTTTGATTCAAATTGATACAAACACAGGAGACATTGGACTGCAGTGTTCTTTACTCAATTCCAACTAGCAGCCTTGATTAGAAAAAAACAAACAACTACTCTCCAAGAAGGTAAATACTGACTTCAGAGGGGTTTTACATGCTGGCACAAAAATGGCAGATTGACTCATGGCTCAATGCAGGATCCATAAACGCCTCCCAGTGTGTGCAGAAGGCAGGAGATATAAAAACATGCAGAAATTGAAGGTTCTTTTTTCCCTTATCTTTAAAAATCTTTATATATTCTAAAGTCAAATATGAATATTCTGCATAAACTTGAAGTGGGGTTTTTTTGGAGGTCTTACAGCATGAGGGGCCTGGCCTCTTCCTATTGATCTGTGCCCAGGTCTCTGTGTTGTGCTGCTTTTCATCTCTGGTTATGCAGAAATGTAGATGGTTCTACTGAATGAAACTGAAGGGAGGTTTCAACTCACATTGTTCCTTAACAGTGAACTTGAATATGGGCACTGATACCTGATATTACCTGCTGGAAGTTCTTGCATGTTTTTGGCAGCTGTTGAAGGTCGTCAGCATCCAGAAGCAACAGTAGGTATATAATTATGTTCTAAGGCATTCAGACAAGAAAATCGGGATAACAAAGGAAAGATGGAAACACTTCCAAAGCTGAATAGACTTGGTATTGTATCCTTAACTTATAATACTATCCTGCAATACAAACATTAAAGTTGATTGTGTACTGAAAACTTTTAAGTTCCTTGAATAAAGATCAAATAGGGAAGAAGAAAACACTTGGGAATATGTTACATAAGGTAGAAACGTATTCAGGGGGTATTTAAGACATACCTCCAATGAATTATGAGCTCTCCATAGGTACAATGCTAGGTAACAGGTTTGTTGCTCTATCAGTACAGTCACTACTACATAATAAGAACAAGAAGGCAATTTCAAAAAGTAATTTAGAGGCTTAAGGAAAAGCATGAAATGAAACAAAACAGCTGTCTTGTATGATTATACTCCATGCCTTCAAACTGCTGACATTTTCACTGAGAGACTTCTCAGGTGAATATGATCTTTTTTTCACAATTTGCTTACGCAAAAAAAAATAATCTAGACCTGCAAGCTTCAGGCGTCTTTCAGAATAACATTAACTGAAAGAGAGCAGACCTATGGGATTTTAGCATGATTGCATAAGTCAAATGAAATCCCTAAGTGTACAGAGAAAAAAAGTTCTTAAGTTAGAAAAAAGTTTAGCCACACAGTACAGAAACAGTATGTATATATATACGAGTTATTCACGGGGGCTGAGGTGGCTTCTAACACTTTATGTGTTTTCTACCAGGTTTCTAGTGCAATACTTGTTCTGTAACTGCTAATCTAGCAAAAAACAGGCATGAAGTTTCTTCACCTTCTTTGGGAAATCCTCTTGGCTAGGTTGAAAGGACATCCTTCAAGTACTCCACCTACAAATATCAACAGCAAGGAAAAAGAAGAGGAGTTTAATGAGTTTGGCCAAGAAGAAATGTAACAAATGGGGTACACCTGATTTATTTTGAACTTAATTACATGTTTGAGTCCATGTTAAATGGAAATTGTTAGATCAACTACAGAAGCTAGAAATTAATTCAGAAACTGTGAGCTGGGTGAAAGAAGGCAAACCAGAAAAAGAATAAAAACTCAGTATGAAATGAGAACAACAGTGAAAACAGGTTACTAGCTGGCTTTGGGTTGACTTTACACACTCTTTTTGTGTGTGACCAAGGCAGGAGTCAGCTAGTGTCATTCTGAGTAATAAAACAGAGATAAAATACATGTACAGGAGGGATGAGTAGCAAGAGTGCTCTTAACTGAAGACTTGGATGGAAACAAGCAGTTGGTTTTTAAATCACGGGAAAACCACAATAGGTTGTGATTCTGGCTAGGTCAATTACTGTCTTCAAGTGTGTAAGGCAGGAGAAGTCCCAGAGATATAGGAAAAACCTACACCTTCACAGCATGCCCCCGAGGTCTCCCCCAGGCACCTGAAAAGCTGATAATCACTGTTCAGGGAAGATATTTTCAAGCTGTCAGGAAGGAGGAGACGAGGACAAAGAGAGGGGGAAGACTGAACAAGCTCCTGTTCCCCAAGAACACATCACACAGGAGATGGCTGAAACCAGGGAACGAGGAAGGTAGATTTGAACTAAAGGACATGGCAACGATGAATATATAACCCATAGTCAAAGGGAGATGAGCCTGGGACATGACTACACAGGCAGAAGAACAGGCAGGTACCCAGCCTGTGGTGCTAGATTTCTCCATGGGATTTAGAGGTGGAATAAGGAAAAAAAATGCCTCATCAGACTAATTGTGGTTGGTCACTACACTTTCACTGCATTTTCACAACATGCGTGGGGCAACAGATCACTGATAAGCGCTGCCTGACACAGAGGCTGATCAGAGACCACCGTCTCGGTAAGGAAATGCTTCCAGATGTCCAGTCTGAACCTCCCTGGGGCAGCTCTGAGCCATTCCCATGCATCCCATCACTGGGTACCAGAGGGAAGAGCTCAGCACCGCCTTTCCACTTCCCCTCCTGGGGAAACTTTGGAGAGCAGTGAGGTCGCCCCTCAGGCTCCAGGGGATTTTCCTGTCCCTGTTTTAAGGAAAGACTGGACATGGTACATATAGTCCTGGTCTAGCCGATGTGGTGGTCTGGGGTTGTAGGGTGCAATGGATGATCTCAGAGGTCTTTCCCAGCCTCATTGATTCTGTGCTTGTCTCCACACTGGACAAAAAGCACTGTAAAAAACAAAAAGACAAAAAGACAAAAAAGCAGTTCCCGAACTGAGGGGCCCAGAACTGGGCAGAGAACCTGCGGTGTGGCGCACTCAGCGCTGGTGAGGCCACGGCTTGACCCCTGTGCCCTGTCCCGTGTCCTGTGCCCTGTCCTGGCCCAGGAGGGACACCGAGGTCACTGGGGCGGGTCCAGAGGAGGGCAATGGAGCTGGGGAAGGAAGGGTCTGGAGCACAGGTCCTGGGAGGAGAGGCTGAGGGTGCGTATCCCGGGGAACAGGAGGCTGAGAGGGATTGTATCGCGCTGTACAACCACCCGACAGGAGGGCTCTATCCCTGGGCAAATAGGGACAGCGTGAGGGGACACAGACAGGGACTGCGTGAGGGGACACAGACAGGGACTGCGAGAGGGGACAGTCTCCATCAGGGACAGCGTGAGGGGACACAGACAGGGACTGCGAGAGGGGACAGTCTCCATCAGGGACAGCGTGAGGGGACACAGTCCCAAGCAGCACCAGCGGAGGGTTCGGCCGGACATTAGGCAGACATTCTTCTCAGAGGGTGATCCGGTGCTGCCCGGGGAGGTGGCGGAGCCGCCGTCCCTGGGGGTGTTTGGGGAAAGCCTGGAGGCGGCACTGAGCGCCGCGGTTTGGTTGACAGGGCGGTGTTGGGTCACAGCTCGGGCTCGGCGATGCCGGGGGTGTTTCCTCGCCCGACCAGTGCCTGACTGCGTGTCTCAGGTTTCCCTGAGCGCTCCGATCCCGCGGTGCCCCCGCCGCGTTCCCGCCGTGTCTCCCCCCCGCCGTGTGGCAGCGCCCCCTGCCGCCGCTCGGCGCTCCCGGGCCCCGCCCCGCCGCTGCCGCCTGTGCCGCGCACGTGACCCGGCGCCGCCCCCGCCGCCGCCGCCGCCGCCATTGGCGGGGGGAGCCCGGCCCGGCCCC